>CM048666.1:11075000-12275000 GCA_026401315.1 Dysphania ambrosioides | reverse complement strand
TTGTTGTCCTACTTCATGGTCTTTAAACTTATTCAATAAAGGTTGCAAAACCCTAGGTATAGTTGGGATATCTTCCTTAATCTCCTTAGCCATGAGTGCATCCACCAAATTACTTTCTTTGACTTCCTCTTTTAACTCCTTCTTTCCTATAAAAATACACCCTTTTTGTTGCTCGTGTTTGCTCTAGGTTTACAAGTCATTAATGGTTTCAAAGCAAATGTTTTATCACGTGTATGTCTCTTCACCACATAGACATTTATCCTCCCATAAAACTTTACATATCTATTATATTGACAAGGTTTACCCAAGAGAATATGATAAGCATACAAGGGACAAAAATCACACAACACTTAATCTTCATAATTGCCAATTTTAAAAGAGATCAAGGCTTGTTTACTAATCTTTAAATCTTTGGAGTTGCTCTGCAAGCTTGAAAGATCTATGGTCATCATAGTCCTTATATTTGAAGATATTGTCCACTCTTCAAACCCAATCAAAGAACTTGTTTGGATCCATGCTGCCATTGAATTTTGGAATCTCAAGTCTCAAACTTTGATCCTTTTGCCCCCTTGAACTCCTCCTCTTGCATCCTTCATAAACCCCTTTGTCACTTGAAGATGATGAGTCCCTTTTGTTAGGTCTCCTTGAGCTCCTAAAAATCTATTCACCATCACTAGCACTAGAGTTAGGTTCATCAAGAGAATGCTTACCTTTACTTAAAGCCTTATCCTTCTTCTTCCCAATCTACAATAATTCCTTCATTTGTTCTTTAAGTTCCTTTATTTCATGCGCCATGCATAATGCCTTAGCTTCTTACAAAGTCAAACCCTTTTTAAACCCTATTGGCATTTCGGGTATGTCTTCACCCCTTGAACCCATTATCCTTGAGTATCAATGGCCTCTCAACCAGAGCACCAAAAGTTAATGTGAACCTGGGTAAGAAAACCTTAATTTACATAAGAGATAGAAACTAGAAAACAAATTAAACCTTATAAAGCTATGCACCAAAGGAATATAATCTAGGTTGAAAAATCCTAGAATTGATTAAAGCCGAATACACCCTCAATTCTTGAACTTTCCTCACCTGAGTATAAAGCAAAGGTCTAACCCACACTCTTTGTATCACATAACAAACAAAGAAAAACTTGTCGAAGTTTATTGCTTAGCTCATAAATTCTGAATTCTAAATTAGCTTAGGGTGTACATTTATTTATACCCAAAGCCTTGAGAAGTTCTATCCTACTATGCTTATGAATCCTAGTTCTAGTTTAATACTAAGGATAAATAGGATGATGCCAACTCACCCCTATATCATCCTACTAGGATTCTAACATTATGCTAGATAAATCATAATTGTATCCGATAAAAAAGATAAAAATATAACTTTTAATTAAAAAAAAAGCATAATCTGTTTTTTATTTATCCTAAGACTCCTACTCATTATCTCATGTGGCTTCCATGTCTCCAAGTCATCATATCCTTGTCTAGTCATCATGCCATGTCACCCGTTAAGTCAAATCAAAATTCAAGTCAAACTTTGCCAATTTAGTCAAGTTAAGTCAAACCTTCATATGGAGGCCTTTGACCATTATAATAAAATTCTCAATGATTTAGCCAAAATTCTCATCCTTCAAGAATGCTTCCAAGATCAGATATTTCCATCTCGATACCTCCTCTAATTCTCTCATCCATAGCTTCTTCACATAGTATGATACTAAAGACTCCAAAAGAAAAAGACTCCATAACAACTATGCATAAAATAAGAAAACCCTATCATGTGAAGTGGAAGAAAACTCATAGGGAAAACCAACTTGGTCCATATATCCACTAATCTACCATATTCACGTGTACTTAAGTGTTGTAGCAAGTGATCATGGACACAGACATGCTCCATTTGGATGCAGCTAGAAGATTTGTGTCTCCATTATCTGATAATCCCAGTATAATTGCATCCTTCTCAATAGATTTAATAAAATATTCAAAGTTATCACCTTGAATCATATTAATAAGGCTTTGTTCAGATTTCTCCATTGTCCTGTCCTTCTTTAGAAAAGTTTATCCTCAAACTTGGAAGATCTTTGAATTTATAAGCTTTGAAGGAAAAGGTTAATGCTTTTCCTAGCTTCAATGAATGAATTAAGCCAAACACGAAGCTAAATCTTTCTCTTCATAGGAACTCGCCATTGTTATCCATGTCTTGCTTTATGTTCTTTAAACTTCCCTTGACTTTGAGATGATGAAAATTACATGGATGAAAGTATGGATTGAGGCAAATTAGTTGCTTCAAATGCTAATTCCCATGAAAGATCTTGTAACTTGCAATAAAAAAGGTTAGAAAATTTTTAAAGTCTAGGTAAGGCTCCACAATAGAGCACACCATCTTCTCCATGCGTGGTGGGCATAATTCTTACAAGCTCGTAAGATTCCTCCATGCCAAAGAGTCTACTAAGCCTCCCAACTTTCGACCTCTCTTCTTTTATCCCCTTAGTTTCCACAAACTCATGAGAGTAATAAGCCCAAATACTCCCTAATTCGTGATACTCTATGGCATAAGCTTCCTCTTTTAGTGATCTAATCCATTCAATCAAATCCAAGGTAGCTTGTGTCTCTGATTTTGGTTTTTGGTTGACCTCTTCTTCCTCACCTCCAACTCTAATTCCATGCATTCCCCTTCATTGGGTCCAATCTCTACTTTCTCAAAGAAATCCTCCTCTACATCACTCTCATCATGTATGAGATTGTCAAAGATTTCAATGTCTGCCAAAATCACCATTTTCTCATTAGGACACTCTGAAGTTTGGTGACCTAGCCCTTGACATCAAAAATATCTCTCAAGAAGCTCACTAGGTTGCTTCATAGGGGTAAAATGAAGTTTAGGGTTTAATCGTATTTTGGGTGTAGCTTCTTTATGCCCAAAATTTGAAGGTGTGGATAAATCTTCATATTGCATATTAGCCATTAATGATAGCTCCTCTAGTGTATTATCAATGAAACTTTCCATGTGACGAATCCTACATTTATCAATGAAATGACTCCTATGTACCATGCATTATAACTATTTCTCTAAGAATGCTATCACATGACAATGGGTTGGACATGGGATGGGTCTAATTAGGCCCATACCCATTATATTCAAATTAGACCCATATTTGATCTAGATCCATTGGGTCATAACATTTCAGACCCTTACCCAGATCCACTAGATCTTATGGATCTCGGGTCCAAAATGAATCCTTTCTTAAACACACAATTTGTATCATTGAAATACTTGCAAAACAATATTTAGTTTAGTGAGTGGAAAACAAGTTTGCACTAGAGTTAAAATCCAACACTAAATCAAAAGTCCTAAACTCGACAATACTCTATTACAATGTTTCTAGGATTAGGTGCATCGCTACTCGCAAGTTTTGAAATAGCATAGAAGCTAGTTCTAACACAGTTGAATATGTTTGCAAGGGTGTGACGACGAGAAACTAATAATCACAAATTATACATCAAAATTATATGAATATGTTACTTGGCAAGTGGCAATGAGAAAGAGTTGAAGGCTTGTAGTAGAGTGGAAAATGGAGGATGGAGAGGAGAAGAGTAGAAGACGAAGACGACAAAGCAATGTGAATGAATATTTATTTTTAGATCTAAATGGAGATTATATTTTAATTTTATTTTTTTAAAATGTGTGGGTTTATGGGTTGGATCTGGGTCTAAATTTTTGGGCCCAAACCCATATCCGACCCAAGGACATTTAGACCCATATGCGACCAGGATCCAATGGATCTAAAAACATTAGACCTAGACCCTAAAAAATGGGTCGGGTCTAACCGAGTCTAGATCAAGTCTTGGACTCGTTGCCATCCCTATTTATATCTACACTTCCCATTCATAACTACTACTTCTAACCATCTTTTTCAAGCAATCTCTGATCTAATCAAAGAAAGGCGTACCAATTCCTTTCTTGTTGGGAATTCATTAAAGCTTGTAATTTGATGAAATTTTATACCAAAATTCATCTCTTTATAAGGATTCCAAAAAAATAAACTATGAAAGATACTAAGTAGAACTTCAAAAAAGGTAGAAACTCATAGACTAACCAATTACTACGTGAATTGAGATACTCCAAAAATTTTGTTCTCTACAGAGTGCATTTCTCAATGAAATTCCATGAAAATATAGGAAAATAAATTTCAAAAAGATAAGAGACTAACACAAAAAATCATTCAATTGGGATAAGAGACAAAGGAGATATAAACATTCAAAGTTATGAATATTCTATTCCAATATGCGGTTTAGTGCTCTAGGTTTTGTAGAACAAAGAAAATGACTTTATGTTTCCAAAAACCTTCTTAGCTCTAGTATCATATGATGTAAATCTATGCACATAAGTTAAGATTTAAACACTTCAAAGATTCAAGCTTTAATATGGTTTCAATTGCAATCCAAGAAACCGTGAAATATGATGTTTTTGTTAATGCATGGGTGGTTGTTATGTATAAGTTTGTGTTTGGATGGATGTTTATGGATGGGTATTTATTTGGCTAAATTGTATATCTCTTAGATAAAAATAACACTACTAATAAATAATTAAGGCTTCTAAGATCACCACCTAACTCGCCAAAGTTAAGCTAGCAATGGACAAATTCTCTAAGCTTCAATCCAGAAAACTTAAAATAATACTCAAGGGAAACTTATTTATAAAAATAAATTTTGAATTATCAAATCTCAGAATTTTAGAATTTATACATGGATGCCTATTTATATATACATAGGGCATAGGATAAGTAAACTTCTAATGCTACTAAGACACTAAATGATAAACTAAGATAAGCTAGAATTAAGGAAGTAGAGTTGACTTAGAATTCTATCTTAAAGAAGTTGAGTTGTCTTCAAGTTAGGTTTTCTTTGTATAGAAACTCTATTGGAATCCTCCCATGACTTTTCTTTTATAAAGAATAGCTTCTTCCAAGTTGAGTCCATGTAGGCTTCTTATGCTTTCAAGTCTAAATTCTATCCTTGATCAAACTTATTAGCTTTATCTTCTCCTTCTTTGAGGTGCATTAGGATTCCTCATGTCTTACTTCTATCTAGATCTAGCTTCCTTATTATAAAGTTAAAATCTTAACTTAGTCTATTTTACAATGAATCTAGGACCTACTATCCAAACCTAGACAAAGTTTAAGCAAGCATCCAATTTTTATTACATTCACAATCTTACTATAAACGTAAAATTTCTAAAATAGGAAAGTATAAAGTAAACAACTGTAACAATAAATGGTAAGTTTTTCATAAGGCTTTGGTCTGTTGTACCTATCATATTGTATTTTTCTAGAAGACCTAAGTTGAAAGTCTTCATTAGCTCTTTTTCTAATGGTCTTAAGACCATTTGTAAGGCTATCTCTCTCCAACAATCCAGATAGGTAGTGAACTCTTCATTGGTGCCTTGCCTTAGAACCTCCAACTCTTAGAGAGTTTTTTGTAATAGGACACTAGAATGATATTGGTTCATGAAAGCATTAGTGATGTCCTCCCATTTCTTAGTCTCTTTTTCTTTCATGAAATAGAACCATTCTTAACAAACTAGTTCTAAAGACATGAGAAAAAATAGCTGGAAATAGTTCAAAATCAATCCCCTTAATGGCCATGGTGGCCCTGAAGTTATGTAGACAGTATTGATAATTATCTGTAGACTTAAACTTTGGATATCATTAGTAGAGAATTTCTTAGGAAGGCTAAATTTTCCCATTTGCTTATCATTAGAGGTGGTTTTAAAGTATTGTCCACTGTTGTGAACTGATGGACCATACCCTCAAATTACCGAGCTAAATTCGCCAAAGAATAAGCACTTTCCACCTGCTCTAGACTGGCATTCGTGCCCTCTAAAGACCTGGTCAAACCATTAATTATATCTAGGAGCTAGGCCATTTGATCCGCAGTTGTCATGGGTTGAAAAGGAGTACTAGGGGAATAGGGAGATGATTCCAGCTTGGATACTGGTATAAGTTATGGTGGTGATGTTCTCTTTAACCTTTTACCTAATCTTCACACCTAAATCGACAAACTTATGAGAAATAGTGGAATATTCAGGACTTTGCACATGGGACACTAAGAATTGACTCGGTTTGAGTTGAATGTTTTTGGGTTAATGTTGGGAGAGATGAAACTTATGCATGATGCAATTATAATATGA
The DNA here is from genome assembly GCA_026401315.1 of Dysphania ambrosioides. NCBI lineage: Eukaryota > Viridiplantae > Streptophyta > Magnoliopsida > Caryophyllales > Amaranthaceae > Dysphania > Dysphania ambrosioides. Next base: position 12,268,816 of record CM048666.1, on the reverse strand, counting down.
TGTAACTACATGATCACCTCAAATGCAGGTGATGCATGACCTGGTTTAGGGAGTCAGCCTTCGTTTACAAAAATGATTCCAAATGCATGAAACAAACCCAATATGCATGGACTCGATAGACACAATGTTTCACATTAGGATAAGGCCTTTGTGGTGCTTTAGGGGTAATTTAAGAGTTTTAATTATTGTAGGGTTCAAGGGTAATTTTGGGATTTCTATTGTCAAGGGGTAATATCAAGATCTTACCTCAATTTGATTTTAGTGGGAAGATCAAGTTTTTATCAAGTTGGCATTTTAAGGTTAGTTCGAGATTTTACTGGTTTGAGACATTTAGGGGTAAATTTGTAAATTTACCTAGTGCAAGACATTTCAAAGGCAGGATAGGCTATATACCATAGTGGATTTTTGAGAGTAGAGGTATGGTTTTCCCTAGTTTTGTGAGTTTTGGTTGAGAGATAAGGTTTGAGTTATATTTAGAAGTAAAGTTGAGATTTTACCATGTTTGAGTTATTTTGTGAGGTAAGGTTAGGATTTTACCCTTTTGATTTATTTTGTGAGGTAAGTTTGGGATTTTACCGTTTTTGAGGTGTTTTATGGTGTAGGGTTAGGTTTTTGGGCGACATGATATGGCATGACGGGACATGACGAGACACGATGCGATCATGACGCAGTTTAGACATGTGATGAGGATGATCCTTGTTGGTATCAAGGACCAAGGATGCATGAGATGTGACTCATTTTTAGTGGGTTAGGTTTCCCTAGGGTTTTGCACATCTAGACTCAAAAGGTTATCACAAATAACATAGCAATGTGCAAACAAGTCATATAGTCACACTAGCATGCTCATATGAATACAAGACTCAAAGTCTCCACCTAGCCTAGGATTTATGTTTTAAATGCACTAAAGTTGGTTAAACATGGTCAAAGGGTCCATTACTTAGAGAAATATCCATTCACTTAGATCAACTACTTAAAAGAGGCCAAAGTGAGAGGACAACCCTCTAGACACAATGCCATGAGCACATACCAAGTGCCACGATTTGGAAAGTTTTGGAAAAGCCAAATGTTGGGACATGAGCCTTAATTGGTTTTTGTTTCATCTTCCACTCCTAATTTATCTCGAATGTAGAACACATTCGTATGAGACAGTGCCTTAGGTTGTAGCTTTCCACATACAAAAAATCACATGCACGAATGCAAGAAATGCCTAATACAATCCTAAGAAAATTGTAAGCACATCAAACTAAGTTTTTTCAATTGCTCATTCACGCGTGTAGCCAAGTATATTTTATGCATACATCCTCAGTGGAACCACCAATTTTGTAGGCGCTTTTTGAATAAGATATAAGTTTTAAAGGTTTTGAACCTAACTAGGCTTTGGGTGGATGATTAGATGAGTGAATCATCGCTAGGGAGCCCTGTTTTTCACACCCAACTTTAATTCCCTAAAGGTTGTTGGGAAAGTATGTAAAGGAAAACATAACTTCCACATAACTATACTTACTATCCATATTTAGTGAGGAGAGAAGAGTAGAGTGGAGCTAGAATAATGACTTCTCAATGTTTATCGCAATGTATAGCCGATGTACTCAAATGTAAGTCAATGATAAAAGGAATTAAAGTATTTGGAATGGTACATTGAAAATTTGAGCTGAGGTCAGTGAATTTTTTTTCTTTATTTATGTGTTGTACTTTCATAATTAGAAATATTAGTATATAAATATGTATATTACATTAGGTCATATTTATATCATTAATATCCTAAAAATTATTGTAGGTAGTGAACAAAAAAGTTTAATTGGACTACATCGTGATAATTTTAGTACATTCCAATTGTTGTCATTTTGAGGTCATAAATTATACTCTAGATGTATTTTCTAATATTTATCATAATTGAGATTTGTGTAAAGTTAAATGACATATTTGTCGTCTAACGTTGGTAATATTTCAAACTTAAGTGCAAGTAGAAAAATAGTATTTTAAATAATATCCTCATAAAAAGGAGTTTAGCTATGTCTTTTACCACTTGCTCTAATATTCTTCAATTTAATCTTACTTTATACCACTCATCTTCCTTCATTTCCTAGACTACCATGTTCTAATATATTACACTCTCAAACTCAAGATTTTTAGTTTGAAGAAAATATTATATGCTAAAATTATACATCATTATGCTAACAATGTTGATGTTGGTTATATGTCAAAATGATTGTAATCAGATAATGAAATTTGCACATGATTTGTACTTTAAATTTGTTTTTGCTATTTAAGTGATTTCTGCCATACATTACGATAGGTTCATGTGTAATTTCAAATGAAGATTATTATTTGCATCTCTTATTCCTATATTTTATGCCAAATTATTATGATTCATGATAAGCCCCTATTATACTTGTAAATGTACGATATTTTAAGTCTTTTTTTATTTAGTTATTCACATTTTAGTTCAGTTTTAAGTGAATTTTGTTCATTTTTTATCATATGATGTGTTCACGGGTTTTTTGTAGTGTTTGTGTCTTTGTTCAGGATTCCTAATGACTCAGTGTCATGGGACGAGTTCAAGATCCAAGGAAAGATCCTACGAGTCTCAAACTGAATGAAGAACACAAAGCTACGAGAACCCAAACATAGGATGAAGCAAAGTAGTATAATTAGAGTCAAAATCAAGAAGACTCGGTCGATTGTGCAGAGGACTCGACCAAGTGTAAGTGTCAAAATAGGCATAAAGTAGCTTTTAGACGAAAAAGTGAAGAAACGGAGGACACTAGATTGAGTGTGCAGAGCACTCAATCAAGTTCCTTCTCTAGCAACCAATTTTGACATGATTCAAATTCTGAAGAAAGATCATAGACTCGGTCGAGTGCCCTCGATACTCGATCAAGTGCTTAAGTTCTAGGCCAATTTTCTATGCATGTTTTATTCAAGCCCAAACTCTTTGTAAATATATCTTATGCTTTTTTAGGTTGTTTAGGACGGTTATGCTAAGGCTAGATAATATTATTCATTATTATTTAGAAGATTTCATTAGAGTGTTCATTAGTATTACTTAGTAATTAATTTCATTAGGCTTTCATTAAGTTCTCTCAATATCTCTCTAGAGTTTTTGTATTGTTTTAGATTTACATTGAAGCTTGGATTTGGAGCATCTAGCCTTGTGACGAAAAATTGGTTTGTCTAATATTTAGTAATCTTAGTATTTTATTCTCTCTAATTTCTTTAGTATTGTTTCTGTTATTGATCATGTTTATTGTTATTGTTTTTGTTTACATTCAATATGTGTGAGTAGTTCCTTAATATAGGATCACGATGAGCCCTAATATGGATTATATTTAGATGAATCTCGAAACCTGAATATAAATGCATAAAAATGTTCCACTTAATCTTTGATTGGCTTAAATTCCATTAAAAGGCTATATGCAGTTGATTAATGGTATGGATTATGTTCGTAGCAAGAGTCGGCTCATAATCTACTTTAGAATCATTAGTTAAGGTTTGATTGATGATCACAAAAGTAAACATCATGACCATTAGGAATTTTAGGATGTTGTTTTTAATGTCTTTCTATTGCATGAATCCACGAGAGTAGGTAGGATTGCTTTAGGAGGAAGCTATTGATACTTGAGAGAGATCCTTAGTATTTTTTAGGGTGCATTCACTTAAGGAATTTCTTTATGCGTTGAATTGCAAGATTGGGATAGAAATCTATGTCTAAGTCATATTAGCTAGGATTTGTTATCCTAGATATTTGTCTCATATCGACATCAGTTTAGTATTATTCATTGTCCTAGTTTAGTTTAGTTTAGTCTTTAGTTAGCATATAAACCCCTTTAGTTCGTGACATCTCTAGTAGAAATTAGAAATACCATAGAAAACATTAGAGCCTGACAGTCACTTGGAATTTTGACCCTACTTACATAAACTACATTAATTTAGATTGATAGGTTACCTTTGATAGGGTAGCGACAACTCGGTCAAAATTTGGCATCATTGCCGAGGATTAATGGTGATTTTCTTTTGTTTTCTATTATAAATTTCTATTAGGATTTTCTGTTTTCCTAGGTAGATGCTTTGGCTATTGTGTTTGTTTATTTGATCTTTTTATTTTCTAGTCTTTTCTTTGCATGCACACTCAAAGTAGAAGTTTTGAGGAGCTTATTTCTCTAGCTCCCAAGATCAAGAACTCAGCAAGGAAACAAAAGAAACAGAAAAAGAAAGCAAAGAAAAGGAATAATGTGACTGAAAATTTGCCTAAGAAACTTTGTTTGAGTTTGGCATCCCAAATCCTTAAATAATGTCTAGTATTTTTTGGTCATAGGTTACAGCTGCACATTTTGAACTAAAGTCGGTATTTAATTAGTTTATCTCAAGCAACTCATTCGCAGGGCTTCCTATAGAGTGCCCCATTTTGCACATTGAGAATTTTCTAGAGAAGTGTGACACCATAAAGATGAAGGATTGTTCCGAAAATATTATCAAACTAAGGATATTTCCTTTCTCTTGGAGAAATAAAGAATGTGAATGGCTTAGAGATGAAGGTCCAAGTACATTCGATACATGGGATAAGCTAGCTAAGGATTTTCTCAAAAAATTCTTCGATCAGGATAAGACGGCTAAGTTGAGGGCTGAGATCAATAACTTTTAGCAAATATATGATGAGTCACTCTATGAGACACGAAGAAGTTTTAAAAGGATGCTAAAACATTATCCTCATCTTGAATTACCGGATTAGCTTTTGCTTTAGACATTCTACAATGGTTTAAACCATGATATCAAGTTGTATATTAATGTAGCTTTAGGGGTAATATCCAGATGAATGATGCACATAGTACCTTTATATTGATTGAAAAGATGGCTACTAATGATACTTCATGTTCTTTGAAAGCATATTATAGAAAGGAGTCAACTTCTTCACCAACGAATTCTGGTATCTCCAAGCTAGTAGCTTCCATACGAGCTCTTACTAAGAGTCTGGGAATGATACATGGGAATATGTTATGGTTACATCTTGCAAGGTTAGTGGTATTATAGGGCATGATATGAGTCAGTGTTAATATAATGCAGGTGATATGGGTAGTGAGCAAGTCATTGACATTTACAACAACCCAGAGAGGTTGTTCAATCCATTCTCGAACAACTATAATGAAGGTTGGAAGTAACACCCAATCTTCTCCAACCAAAATTTATTGAACATAACCCAAACCCAAGCCACATAGTGCAATAACTATAACCATCCACACGTACCACTAGGATTTAATGGGAGGCCCCCGTATAATCCACCACAACCTTTTCAATAACCCCAAGGACCTTAGAAATCCAACTTAGAAGCTTTACTTGAGGCTTTTGTAGCTCAACAAACTAGGTTCTAGAAGAACAATGAGAAGCAGTTTGCAAAGCTTAGGGCTATAACAAGATTCTAAAAACCCAACTTGAGCATCTTCTAGGTAAGTTCCCTAGAAATATCGAAACTCCACCTAAGGAACAAGTGAATGCAGTGATCCTGAGGAGTGGTAAGGAACTGATAAACTCACCGATAAGAGCGATGAAAATTGTAGAAGAGCTCAAAGTCAGGGAAAAAGTTGTTGAATAAGTTGAGGATGGGTAAAAAGAAGCTCCTCGTACCCTAGTAGAACCGTACAAGCCGCCTGCTCCTTTTCCTCAAAGATTGGCACAGACAAAGTTTAAGTAGAAGTACGAGAAGTTCATTAATATACTGAAGAAGCTGTGTTTGAATATCCTATTCCTTGACATTATCTTTGAGATACCTTCATATGTTAAGTACTTGAAAGAAATATTGTTGAAGAAGAGGAAAGTTAAGGAAGATGGAACAATGCCTCTTATGGCAGAGTGTAGTGTAGTGATTCATAATGTGCTTCCTATTCATTATGTGACTTAGAAGCTGGACTGAATCTCATGCATAAATCCCTGTATAAGAAACTCCGATTAGGTGACCTGAAACCCACTCACATCACTCTTTAGTTACCAGAAAGAACTATGAAGTCACCTATGGGTTTCCTTAAAGATGTCTCTATTCGCTTAGGGAAGTTTTATATTCGCTGTGATTTCATGGTGATGGAGATGGATGAGCTCAGGATGAGCGAGTGCCCATAATTTTGGGAAGACCATTTTTGGCTACAACTGGTGCTATTAAGATTTGAAGAATGGTAGGATCACTTTTGAGGTAGAGGATGAAAAGGAAGAGTTTGCCTTTACCGATCTAGTAGAAAGAAATCTCATGAGTACTCTAATATGTTGGGTGGATCCATGTAAAGATCTGTGCAAGGATCCAAAAAAATCATCTTATACCTAAAAAGTGGAACCGAGAGTTGAAATCTTGGGAAAAGTGAAAAAGGTTGGGAAGAAAATGGTTTTAAATGAGCTGATATCACCATGTGACATGCAATCTATGTCTTGTCTGCCTTTGATCGATCCTGTTTCAATGCATAAAGAGAAGTCATCATATCTAGATATGTTTAGGAAAGGGTCGCATTTAAAGAATTTTTGCACAAGAGATCTTACTCATGGGAAGGGTAGCATAGACCTTTCCACCAATAGGTGAAAATCAAGAGGGTCGAGCTTATGACCCAAAAAACAAACGCTTAATAGGAGGCAATTTTTATTGGTTTTGATATGTGACTTTTTCTTTTATGTGTGTTTTTGTGTTTGTTTTGTAGGATTTAGGTCATGCTCATTTTTCTAGTTTGCGTTGGATTCTTAGAAATGTGTTTGGTGTCATGAGGAAAGATATGTAAATAAAGGCCAGTAATCTACAAGAAACTAGGCAGAAATTTGAGTATTTCTACAAACAATCGATCAAGTGTGCAGAGCACTCAATCGAGTGCCTTGTAGTTTAGCTAATTTGAAGAAAATGCTTAAAATGAAGACACTCGATTGAGTATTCAAAGCACTTGATCAAGTGCCTTGTATTTCTAAAATTTTGAACTATGAGACAGAAGTGAAAATTTTGGTGATTTGGTGAGGGACTTAATCGAGTGCCCCTCGATCCGGGTTTTATAATTTAGTAATTCACCCTATTTTCTTCCCTTCTATCACTCACTCTCTCAAAACCAAAGAACCCCTCTCCTCTCTACACCAAAATCCTTACCCAAATCACTCAACCTAGTTTTTCAAACATAAAAATCCTTAATTTCCTTTAATGCTTTTCTCCTTATAACTAATTTTAACTTCAAATTATCACCCATTCACCCAATTCTTTCAAAAACCCTAACTTTTGAACAAGTTTGGGGATTCTTTTTTGGTGGTTTTTAATGAAAATTTGTGGTACTTGAAGCTTCAACAAACTCATTTGTAGGATTCTGTAAGGGTTCTTGGTGCTACATTACACTTCAAGGTTTGGTACACTCTAACCCTCTCTATATTCATACACTTCACTATTCATAAGCTATTTGCTTATTTTTTCATATATTGTGTTTGGATTGTGTTATGTTGTATGGTGTTGTGTATTGGTTGTGTTTTGATTAAGGATTAATATTGTTGGACAATATTTTGAGGATTTTTGGTAGTAAAACCTAGGTAGTACTAGACTCCATACCCATCCTTCCTCCATAACGTATAACCCTTTTTGAGCCTTAAATTAGTTAAAAATGCCTCTTCTTACGAGATTAAAGTCAAGAAGGCAAAGGAGAACCACCCCAATTCAAGTCCAAGTACCTCAAATGGAAATGTATGGGATCGATTTTAGGAATAACGAGGATCATTAGGTATTCCAATAGAAACCTCATCCCATCCCATCGGTTGCTAAATCGAGGGAGCGGTCCATGATTTATTTTCTAGGTTCAGGTGGGAATCACTTCTTAACCTTCATGCCCTAACCTATAAAAACTTGACATTAAAAGCCCTATTGACCTTCAATATCAACCGTAACCGCGACTTTACTCTTACTAGGATTTATTTTATTGTTTTCGTCAATAGGTTAGATTATCCTTACAGGATGTTCATCGGGCCCTAGGTTTGTCCTTAAATGGGGCTCTCATCCCTACCCACCCTAGGCTAGAAGACTATCAAGATAGTGTATTCTTGAGAGACATCACCAAAATTTTGACCTATGACCCAAGCCGATTTAAGGTAATATGGATTATCCACCTGGTGGTGGTGAGGGTAGCATACAAGGTCCTAGCTTTGACCCTCTTCTCCAAAGACGCCGGGGATGGTGTTTTCTCATCTCTGAGCTGTATTTCCTTTGGCATTTAATTACCAACGAGTCTAGGCTTATTCCTTGGGTAGATAAGGCCTTTGGTACTAGGATCCTATAACTTGTGGTTTAGGTTATGGAATACTTAGCCTAAGTACTTGAGGGCTCAATCGAGATAGCTTTAGGAGGCCTCTTTACCCTTCTAGTGTTGTCTCATAACATTAATCTTTCTATCTACTTTCCCTATGAGGTGTTAAGTCACACCCATATATCTTTACATAGTACAAAACATGTGCTGAATTCGACCTTGAAGAGGTCGGCACTAGGGTTTTGAGTGGCTTATGGGGCGCCCAACTCTGAATATCCCTGCTCCCTACACCTTCTTACCCTAGGCTCATCTCCCTCTTCTAGCCGAAGCTGAGACATGGATTCTACACCCTGACTTTCAATAACCTCCCCCGATGGCCAAAGGTGCCTCACTCCCCGTAGAGGGTGGGGACGATAAGGACTATCGGGAGACTACTAGTCAGATCGAGGACATTGTGCCTAGATTTCTTGAGAAAGAGGCATCTAGTAGTCAGTCGCAGTCCTTTGAGGCTCCATTAGCCACTCTGCAGCACATTTTTTGTCTTTTATAGACCAATTGAGAGCATATGCGAGACGGCTAAGCATAGTTAAACGCCTCTCATAAATCCATGAGTGAATTGTTTCATGATATGCAGACTAATTATCATGTAATGCAAGAGTCCCACCGAGCTATGAGTGCACAGTATGATTAGATGAGAACTGACTACCGCTTGATGCAAGCGAGCTTCTCCTCCATGTAAAGGGCTCTGCAGAGATATTTTGGGGGTGGTCCCAGTTCTTCCTCTAGATATGGTCCACCTAGCTATGGACCCTACCCTCCCAGAGATCAACAATAGTTTTTTTCTTTTATTTATTTTGGTTTATTTGTTTTTTGGTGTGTTTTTAGACTTAGACTTTTGCATTCTTTCCCTCTTGGCTTCTCTTTGATGTTTAGTGCTTACATTTAGGACATTGCAAGGTTTAGATTAGGGGGAGGGATCATTTAGATTATGAATTACCTTGTATTATAGTTTTCATTATTTCCTAGTTTAGTTTTATCCTTTTAGAGTATTCTCAATACGCTTAGTATTTCTTTTTCATTATTTCTTTGTTTAGTTTCTTCAATCATTATTTCCTTATTTAGTTTTTTTCTTCTTTCATTTTGTAGTTTTGAGCATAAAAAGCCTTAGAGCCTATTATTAGAGAAGAGTTATACAATACTTAGTGCCTCTTGTATTGAGTTGATCACATCATATAGAAGAGTTTTGGTACAAGGAAATGGGAAAATAAAAAAGAAAAGAAAGAAAAAATGAAAAGAATAAAAAAAATAGAAAATAGAAAAGAAAAGGAGAACATAAGAAGAAGAATAAGAAAGAGTGGAGAATTTTCTCAAGTTTCTGACCATCATCAATAGAGCAATGAAGTGTCCATATCTGGAACACAATTAAGATGAAGCATTGATCCAAGTAGTGAAGAAAAAGAGGTTGTGTTCTGGAGTATAGGAGGTTATAAGGTTGTTTTAAACCTGTACGTTATATAATAGTGAATTTTTATGGAAGTTGAGCACCAATTTCCTAAATAATATCGCCCTATCCTTATTTAACCAAGCTTGCTTATTTAGAGAGTCATGACCTTAGCGAGTTGACACCATGTTTAGTAGTAGAGAAAGATAAAATGCAAACCTAAAGAGAACAATTTCACAGAGTTAACGTGATTACTAGATTGAGAACAACAATTGTAAACCCAAAAACACATGAGTGGCTTATTTTCCTATACACACCCTAAAGTGAGAAGCCTATGACATATGATTGAGACTTGGAAGAGTATATAGTTAGCATATTTTACTATCAAAATGTTCATGGAGTTTATATAACTCATATATGTGCTTATTTATTTTGAATAATATTTTGACTTAGAGTTTTGTAAAATTGAGACATGTTGTGTTTCTTGAGAGGACATTATCTCATTTCTCTTGTCTTTGCTCTTGAACGCTTGAACACAAGCATTCGTTTATCTTTGGGGAATTTGATAATTCCTAATTATACTTATAAATGTATGGTCTTTTAGGTCTTTTTCATGTACTTAATCGCATTTTGGTTTAGTTTTAAGTGAATTATGTTCATTTATTATCATATGATGTGTTCACGGGTTTTTATAGTGTTTGTGTTTTTTTAGGATTCCTAAGGACTCAATGTTATGGGAAGAGTTCAAGATCCAAGGAAAGATCCTATAAGGCTCAAACCGAATAAAGAACATAAAGCTACGAGAACCCAAACTTAGGATGTGGCAAATGAGTAGAATTAGAGTCAAATAAAGAAGACTTGGTTGAGTGTGTAAAGGACTCGACCCAGTGGACATGTCAAAATAGGAAAAAAGTAGCTTCGAGACGAAAAAAGTGAAGAAAATGAGGACACTCGATCAAGTCTGCAAAGTACCTGATTGAGTCCCTTCTACAACAGTCAATTCTGTCCTGATTTGAATTATGAAGAAAGATGATGTACTTGATCGAGTGCCCCCTATACTCTATCAAGTGCTTAAGTTCTGGGCTAATTTTCTGTGTTTTTTTTATTCAAGCCCAAAATCTTTGTAAATATATCTTAGGCTTTTTAGGTTATTTAGGACAATTATGCTAGGGCTAGATAGTGTTATTCGTTTTTATTTAGCATATTTCATTAGTGTTCCTTAGTACTACCTAGTATTTCATTATGTTTTCATTAAGTTCTCTCAATTTCTCTCTAGATTCCATTGAAGCTTGGATTTGGAGCATCTAGCCTTGTGACAACAAGTTGGGTTATCTTATATTTAGTAATCTTAGTATTCTATTCTCTCAAATTTCTTTAGTATTTTTTCTAGTATTGATCATGTTTATTGCTATTGTTATTGTTGATTTTACATTCCGTATGTGTGAGTAGTTCCTTAATCTAGGATCCCGATGAACCCTAATCTGGATTAGATTCAGATGAATCCTAAGACCCAAATATAAATGCATAAAAACACTAGTAGAGAAATGACTTTTTGCGACGCTTTTGTAGAGGCACCCACCAATAAAAGTGTTGATGAATGATAAATTTAGTAAACTTTGAGGCACTTACAAAAAGAATCGCACAATTACATCGTAATACACAATTGCCCTCCAAAACAAAATAGTTCCCAAAAATTTTAAAACTCCATAAATTTTAAAACTCCATAAATTTTAAAACTCCCTAAATTTTAAAACTCCCTAAATCAACCTCACCCCACCTCCCTCACTCCCTCCCTAAATTTAAATGGTTTTTTAAAATTTTTGATTGGCTTTAATTCCACTAAAAGGCTAGACGTAGTTGATTAATGGCATGGATTAGGTTTGCGACGAGAGTTAGTTCATAATCTACATTAGAATCGTTGGTTAACGTTTGATTGATGATCACGAAAGTAGACATCATAACAATTAGGAGTTTAGAATATTGTGTTTAATGTCTTTCTATTGTATGAATCCACGTAATTAGGTAGGATTACTTTGGGGGGAAGCTAATGATACTCGAGAGATATCCAAGTATTGTTTAGGCACATTCGTCCTAAGAATTGCTTTATGTGTTGAATACGCGAGATTGGGATATAAATATATATCTAAGTCATATTAGTGGGGATTCATTGTCCTAGATATCTATCTCATATTAACATCAGTTTAGTATAATTTGTGTCCTAGTTTAGTTTAGTTTAGTTTAGTCTTTAGTTAGCATAAAAACCCTTTTAGTTCATGACATCCCTAGTTGAAATTAGAAATACCATAGATAGTGTTAGAGTCCAATAGTCTCTTAGGAATTTGACCCTACTTTCCCAAACTACATTAATATAGGTGGATAGGCTACTTTTGATAGAGTAGTAAGAGCCCAGTCAATTCATATCATCAAGTGTATCAATTCCAAATTTCATTCCAATTGTAGTTGCCAATATATCCCACGGTAACAAAAACATATTGTTATTATTATTAATATTTTTCTCACATTGTAGTTTTTTTTAATAAAGATAATTATTCTTATTTAGTTTCTATAATTAAAAAGAGGAAGGACAAAATAAAAATCTAAAATAAGTGATCAAATTTTAGTGTAAGTCTACAAAGCTTAGCATGGTGTGTATAGATCTAAAAGAGTTTTCGAATCTTGTTTTATGGTGTTATAAGATAGTAATATTTAGGAAATAAATGTTCAGGAAAATATTTTTTGCTAGGGGCATGTGGAGTTAGTGAGTTGCATTTGGATTTGGTTTTCTAATGTGTTATTGGGGTATCTCTAGCTAGTGGTGCAACCGTGCAAGGCTCTTCAACTTGTTATAGGTTTGGCCAAGATCTTCTTTTTCTTTTAATGCTTATGTGAGTTTGGATATGTGTAATGCATGGAGAATCATGATAACTTTCTTTTAAAATATGTACTTCATACAAGTAAAAGTAGTAGCTGGAACCAGAGAAACATAAGCAGATATAATAATATATAGTCAAGGAATTCGTTCAAGGTGAGCATTAGAACATGACTTCTAGTAATGAACACTCATAAGAAATTATATTTGAATTTGTTTCCCTTATTACTGTTAAATTTTGACATATATGGTATGAAACTTGTTCTTAGGGATGCTTATTAAGTTGAATTACTTGCGAGCTACTGAGACTCGACTTGATCAAAACTTGGTCAAATCTCGACTCGATTGGACTCGACTTGAGATAAAACTCAACTAGATAAGTTAACGAGGCTAGTTGAGCAAATCAAAGATTAACTTGAAAATCTCATGAGAAGCTCGAATTATTATTTATAGTATATATTTATAAAAAAAAATATACTTAAGATATAAAATTACAATAAAATAAAAGATGGTTTGACATATAAACCAAAAGCCCCACATTAGATTAAAACGAAAGATGGTTGGAGAAAGTTTTATATAAAAATTCAAAGTCACATTGAAAAAAATGATAGATGGTTTGAAGCAATTAGTTTATTTAAGCCCAATAGTGTTATCCACCTAAAACCGAATCAAGCTTATAAAAGCTAAAACTTAGCTTACTTGTTTGCCTGATTCGGGTATAAGTATTTAGGCGTATTGAGCTTTTAAACGAGGTGAAAATGAGTTCGAGCTTGAGCTTGAAATGAGCTTTAATCTGTCTTGAGAATCAAGTTTTCTAGTCGAGCTTGAGCTTCAGTTATTTAGCTCATGAACTTTCGAGCTTGTGTTTTTATCGACCTTGAGTTCACCTTGTTCTTATGAAAGATTTGTGTATTACGCTCTAAAGAAAACTTTAGCCAAGAAATATCAATATAACGATCCTTTTCATGTCGCTCCTTCACATCTTAATTACTTAATTTATGAATCCTAGTTTCATCTACCAAATCCACCTAATTTATTTTATTAAAATTAACTCTTAATTATTTCACTTAATCCTAAGTTCTAAACCAAAGCTAGGAATTTCCAAACGCCAATGACAAGGTTGTCGCAAACCAATTAAAAATACCTATTTACCTTAACTAGTATGGCTTAGGTAAGTAGGGTCAAATCCTAAGAGACAAACGGATCAATTAGCTAAATTGACTTTTACTTCTACTAAGCTAAAACAAAAGGAATGATTATTCTATTCTAAAACTTTTCTAAAGAACAATAATTGAAATGGTTGTAAGCAAATGGATACAAACACCTAGAATAATGAATTTGCACTAATATGAACTAACATAGAATGATGCTCCTGACCCCTTAAACCCAAAAGATTAAACTATTCCTAAGATAAATGCTACCTAGACATTACTAGGGACCTCTTTCGAGTATCAATAGCTTCCTTCTAATGTAATTAAACCTAATTTCATGGAATCATGCATAGAAAGACACTAAAAATGACATTCTTACGTCTTATTGTTCATGACATCTACTTTCATGATGGCACTTACACCTTAAACTAGGATTCTAAAATAGATTATGAACCAACTTTTGATGTGAACCTAATCCATGTCATTAACTCAACTACATCTAGTCTTTTAATGTGATTAAAACAAACCCTAGGAAAAAGGAATTGCATAAAGGTTAAAGATTTTGGGGTACGAGATTTATCTATAATTAATTCATAATAGGGTTCCTCAATACCCTAGATTAAGATACTACTCACTCATCTTACGCATAAAAGCAATACATAATATAATAAAATACATAATTAAATAGAAAAACAAAACAAGAGATCTAAAAGAGATAATTAAATACTAGACATAATTCTAGAATTCGGCGAGAATCGTAAATTAAAATTGCAAGAAAATATTCAAATCTTAATAAGTGCTTCAGAGTAATGCATAAAACTAATGTTTTTCCATGCTCAGGAAAACCTAGAAAACTAACTCAAATAACCTATTTTTACATTGGGCTTAATTATGGAAAATCGCGGAAAATAGGCCCAAAATATAACACTCAGACGAGTCCTTTGCACACTCGCCTGGGTCCCTTCTCAAAGTATTAGAATCAGGAGATCGGAAGCTAAACTAGGTTTTAGACTTTTAATCACACACTCGGACGAGTTCTCTACACACTTGTTCAAGTCTCTTCCTTTTCTCAAGTTTTGCACTTTCTGCCTCCTTTTTCATCTTCAGGGTACAAGAACACAGATGAGTTCTCTCCAAGCACGTCTAAGTCTCTTCTACTTATACATGTTTCCCCTTAATGCTCATGCCTTTTCTTCTCATTAGATCTAGCCTTTAATCCTTATGCACCAAAAGTCTCACGTTGCTTCATAATTACTCTCAAGGTCTCATGGATCTCTTCAAGACAAATCGAGCTCGTGTCAAAATCCCGGGATTGCTCTAGTATTCTTGAAAAATATCAAACACTAAAAATACCTGTAAATGCATCATATGAAAGAAAAAGAGCTAAAACTAACTAAATCTACACTAAAATGCACCTAAACTACATGCAAAAATCCCTAAAACATCTCTACATCATGCACTTAA
The DNA here is from genome assembly GCA_026401315.1 of Dysphania ambrosioides. Lineage (NCBI taxonomy): Eukaryota > Viridiplantae > Streptophyta > Magnoliopsida > Caryophyllales > Amaranthaceae > Dysphania > Dysphania ambrosioides. The sequence goes on along the minus strand of CM048666.1, from coordinate 12,253,654 downwards.
ACGAGACTTATTAAGCTCCCCTAAGCTAAATATATTCTTGTCCCCAAGAATTCAAAAGCAAGATAAATAGGAAAGGTGAGATAACATATCCTTAGGAAATACACATGCCTTGATTGTATAAAAACTTTTATTAAAAACAAACTTAAAATAAAATTTTACACGTAGATAAGTTATATAAAATCCATGAACCTTCAAATATTGGAGAAAACAACTACAAATTTCCCCTAAGCTATTACCATAATTGTCTCACTTTAGGTGTGCATATGGAGAATAAGCCACTCATGTGTTTATGGGGTTGAAATTGCTCTCAACCTAACAATATGTATAAATAAGTTTACCCTTTGTCTTTCTCCACTACTAAATGTGATATAAACTAAAAAGGTCATGACTCTAAAGATTAGGTAGGCTTGGCTAGATAGGGTAGGACAATGATATTTTCAAAACTAAATAAAAATCCCACTACATAACTTGAAGATCGAGTTCAAAACCATCTTTATAGCCTCTAAATCGCCCAAACTAGCCTATTATCTCATTTTGCTTAAATCGTCACTGTCCTCAATTCATTTTTTTCTCTTTTTTCTCATTTGAGGAAAAAGTCAAAGATCTCTTTTAGAATAATTTCAACAAATTTTTCTTGTTTCTATTTTTCATGTTTATTCCTACTTTTCATCTTTTTCTCTTAATTCTCTTTTCTTTTATTTTCTTTTCAAGTGCTAGAGTTAAGGACGAATGAAAATACGCGACATATGTCAATGTATCTCATTCCAAAAAGCATACATCGTTATAGGACCACCTTCTAAACAAACCTAGCAAAAAGGCTCTAAGGCTATAGATGTTAGGCATCAAGAAAAAGGAAAAATAAAGGCTTAATGGGCTCATCCAAAGAGTGAATGAAAAGAAATAAATTTATGGAAAATATCCTACTTAATTGAGAAATGAGTTCTTGATTCTAATGGAGATTTCAATCACTCCATAAAATTGTACCATAAAGTCCCGAAATGCTAACCAGGAAACCCAAGATTTGAATCTCACAAAGGTTGAATCTAAACACACATGAAAAAGAAAGGGACTGAAATAGTACCATCGATCAGACTCAAGTCGTCACAAGGGAACACAAATATATCAAATTGAGTGAGACAAAGAGAAAACAAAGGGCAAAATAGTGCAATCCCAAAAAATCATTGGTATCATGATTTTCAAAAACAATCCCTTTTTATGCTTTTCGAAAAAAAAAATGAAATGCACATGCGTATCTATGAATCATCATTGAAGACTAATCCCAAAAAATGTAGAAATAGAGGATGTAATACAATGAAATGAACTAAGACAACTATATAAAATGAAATGCTCATGGATAATGATGAATAATTTCTCCCCCCCCCCCCCCCCCCCCTCCTCGCCTCCCCCAAGCCAAATCTTGCAATGTCCTCAGTGCAAGGATAGGACACTAAAGATAGGCTTAGAGAGAAAGGATGAAAGGAAATCTACTAATTAGGTGGAGGATGATTATACCTTGGGGTGGAGCCATGCCCATCCCAAAAATAATGGCGCATCTCCTAGCTCATCATATGGAATCCCACTTGTATTGTGCGGTAGTCAGTCTACATGCTCTCGTAAGCCAAAGTCATAGCACGATGGGATTCTTGCATCATATGGTAATTAGTCCTCAGGTCATGGAAGGTAAAAGTCATGGAAAAATGCGATGCCTATATCAAACAAAATCGAAAATGAATAAATACGGAGAAATAAAACTGACAATATTAAGAAATGTTCTAAATCAAGAATAACAAAATAGGGATTGGGAGGCATATTATAGCATTGGAATATCAACTGATCATTGAATTACACAAATCATACATATATCTTAATGTTAACTAATGAACATAATCTAGTACTCAAAACTTCCCTTAATTACAAATAAACCAAACAAGCTCTTGGTTCATTGTCTAACTAACTAATAATCTAGAGCAAGGAAATAGTTAACTTAAGCCACAAATCTCACTAGCTTAGGTTCGTGCAATTTAAAGGGTTGATAATCAAAGGCATTCGTACAAGTTTTAGTCACCCATCAAACACCTAATTGCTACTAAGGAGTACTAACCTGGTCAAGTACGTATTATAAGACAATACTTTAGTAATTAAACTAGAAAATTATACTAAAGATGGCCAGTCTAAAATATAACTTGACTAATTTGTACTAATAAAACATATTATCAATCCAATCAAGATATAAACATAATATTCCCAAATTAACACGTTCTTATTCTCACAACACAATAATCTAATGCATAATTTATCTCCCTACCCCACTGATAATCTAGCCTAACATATCAAGAATTGAAAGTATAACAATAGCAATTATATAAATCATATTTCTGAAATATAAGATAAAGAATTGAAATGAAACAACCTATAAAGATCTATTAAGAGAATGAAACATTGAAAGTAAAAATCACTTAGCAAAGCCTATTATTTCACTATACCAAACTATCCATGAATTGAAATTCTATATGGAAATATTGTAAACAACCAATTAAATTCATAATACCAAATCAATGGAAAAGCAACCACGGACGACACTCCAACTAAATTGATTCACCGCTACTGCTTTTTCTTCTCCTTCTTTGTTAGTTTTCTTTATCTTTGCTAACTTAGAAGACTCCCAAAGTAAATTCCCCAAAATTCTCCTCATTCTACCTAGAAATTACTCTTAAAATATACAACTTCCTCAACACAACAAGAGAAGCTCTTCTTCCTATTCGGCCGCCCAAAGCAAACCCCAAATTTCTTGCTCAAATAATTATTTATCATCTCTATCTTTCCTTACTTGACTATTCAATAACAAAGATATTGCTCAAGGTAATTGTTTTGTGGCTTACCCGAGTGAACAATGTTTAATGTTTGTTTTTGTTTGTTTTGAAAGAGTGAATTTGGTGTACTTCCAAGCCCATGTGATTATTTTCTATTTTGAGCTAAGCATTGGTAAATTGCAATTTGATTCAAAAATCCTCCTTTCTTCCTACAAACAAATAAAAAAAATAGTAGTCACTCGTGTCTCAGGAATAAAATTGCTTAATGTTCTATTAAATCATTAAAAGTCATTATAAAATCAAGAGTCTAATATAAATAAATATTATGTTTTACGACTGTATCAAGTGTCTTGAGCTCTCATGAATATCTTGGAAAAAACCATTGAGCTCGTTGGGATACAAGAGTCCTTTCTCACGCATAGGCTTAAGTTTTACCTGAGGTGGAGCATCTGCAGATTTTAGATCACTAGGCACCATTTACTCTTTTGGTGGTTCTTACTTAATAATACTTTGCACACCTTCCAAGAGATTGGCACACTCCATTTATTTTGGATCTCCTACCTTATTTTCTATTAGGACTATTTCTAAGGGATCACTTGCTTCACCAATATTAATGTGGCTAGGAAAAGGTTCATCTATTGCATCCACCCTATGAATTGTCGCACCAACGGATGGTGTGTCAATTAAATTTACTAAAGAATACTCCACCTTTTCCTCTCTAGCCTCAAAAGTTGAATAATTCATAGTTCTATCTGCTAGTTGAAGAGTGATATGAGTGGGGTTCAGTTCCCCCATCTAAAGCTTTTTATAGATAGATAAAGGCATAAGATTCAAAACAGCCCCGAGATCACATAATGATTCTTGATTTCCAAATCTCCTAGCTTGATTGGATTATAGTAGCTACTTGCATAGATTATCTAGCTTTTTAGGAAGAGTACTTTGAATAATTTCACTACACTCATATGTGAGAGGAACTATTGCATTCTTCTCAATCTTCCTCTCACTCGACAACATATCCTTCAAGAACTTAACATATGAAGGAATTTTTGAGATGGCGTCAAGGCATGGAACATTTGCATATAATTTCTTCAGAATATCTAAGAATTTCCCGTACTTCTTCTTAACTTTTACCTAAGCCAATCGTTGAGAAAAAGGATTTGTTGTCTTATATAGTTCAATGAGAGTATGGGGAGATTCCTTCTTCCTTGATTTAGCCTCATCATCCACGACTTCTTTACTCGTAGCCTTACTTGTAATAACCACAACTCTCATGGGTGGTTCCTTTAATTCTTTTCCACTCCTCATAGTCACTACATTTATGTGTTCTTTTGGAGGAGTTTTAGTGTTTCTTGGAAACTGCCCCAAAACGTTTGAGAGGTAACTGACTTGCTAAGCCAATTGGTTAAGTTAGGTTCCGAGTATCTTTGTCTAAGGTTTTAATTCAGCAGTTTGCTTCTCTTGCTTAGCATTTTTTTTACTTTGCGAAGTGACAAAATCCTCCATCATAACCTCCAAATTGACTTCTAGGGAGCATGAGGTTGTTTAAAGTAGGTGGATTAAAAGGTAGTCCTGACTCGTGGTATAAATTGTTGCATTGTGGGAATTGGATTTGAGTTAGGTTTAGCACACTCTGGTCGTTTTTGTAGGAGTGGAATGGGTGTTTCTTCCATCCTTCATTATAAGTGGTTGAAAAGGGAACAAAAGGCTTCTTAGGATTGTTGTATAGAGCATTGACCTATTCATTCCCCATATCACTAGAGTTATATTAACACTCAGCCATATCATATCCCTGAACGCCACTTGCTTCACATAATGTAATTGTTGTGGGCTTCCCTAACTATCAGTGAGTGCTTGCATAGAAGTGATAACCGGTCTTTTAGGTCGTTTAACTAAAAGAATAGTTATGCAAACTAAATTTATAAACACCCTAATACTACTACAACTAGTGTAGTGGTAAGTTAGGGATCAAACCACAAGGACAAGGGGCGATAGTCTCTAGACTTGATACAAAGGGAGTTATTTGGGATTTGATAAAATGAAACTAATGACAGAAAAGTAAAGCAAGAACTAAAACGATAATATGCTATGGAAGGAAAACGGGGATAGATTCGTTCCACCCTAGGAAGGATAATCAAATTATCAATACGCTAAATTAGGAGAAATCAGTCAACAATGAATCATGACACTCAAGATGACGAGAGGAAGTTTGTGACCCTATAAATCACACGAACAACCTATAATCGCCCTATGTCTCCAAAGGAGTGGCAGGACATGATTCGCATCGAATATCAATCAATCAATCATCAACAATCTCAAACCCTAACTCTACGCATGAAGAATGAGCCAACCTAGGGTTTCACCAATCAAACCCCTAAGAAAACTACTCACACATAGTAATAAAGACAAGGGCATACACAGTGATAAAGGACATGATTGAAAGCATGAACAATTTGAATGTACGTAAATAAGAGAACGACAACTACTCTATCAAAACCGTAAATGAAACAACGATAATAGCAAGAGGAATGAAATTCAGAAAAACAATACTTGAAAGCATTAAACGAAATACAACAGAAAAGAATCAATACCTTGCATAAATGAAATAGCGTGAACGAAAGAGAATTCGAATCCGAAATACAAAGCTTGAAAACGAGAACAACGAAAGCTGTAAATCTAAACTAATGCATGAATGAAATGAAAAGCTTTAAAATGATGTTCTAGGTTGAGGCACAAAAGCTCTCAAAGTAGGCATGAGGGTTATTTACAGAGCAAGAGGGTATTTATACGGACATAAGGGGCAAAACCCTAGGAAAAACCCTCGAGCGCCGGCCTAAGAAAGAACCAAGAAAGTCGGAAATAGGCTCCATTCAGCCGAATGGAAGAGGTATTCGGCCGAATGGTTGCCTCATTCGCCTATATCAGAAACTTGACGTTTTTGCACCCTATCCACCATTCGACCGAATAAGTGCAACCATTCGTCCGAATGGGCCTTGATTCGGAAAAATGAGTGTTCATTCGGCTATTCCCGAGAGCTTGAGTTATGTGCTTGAATCTCTGTCTTCCATTCAACCGAATGGATGTCAGATTTGGTCGAATCTGAACCTGAACTTTGCTGAACGGCTCCTTTGAAGTGTCTAATGGCTTCTGGAGTTTATGGGATCTTTGAAAGTGACTTAGAACGTATGCCCAAGCTATGATACGTGAATCTAAACTCTTGATAAGAGTGTCAAAGCCTCGAACACATCTCATTTTACCTTGAAATCATCAAAGGTACCTGAAATAACCTAAAAACAGCTCGAGGACAAGATCAAGGTAAAATCGGACGTAATGAGCATAAAACCAATACAAAATAGCGAGACTCGACACTAAAATGGGGTTGTAAACGTGCTCTAGAATGAGCACATCAAGAAGCTACTAACTTAGAGATATTGGCACTTAAAGACGACTCCTTGCTTACATTAGACCTTAAAGAGTAGTGATTTGCTCATTTTAGAGCATGTTTACTACCTCGTTTTACAGTCAAGTCTCATAGTTTTATATTGATTTTATACATATTACACTTGATTTCACCTTGATCTTGTCTTTGAGTTGTCTTTAGATCATTTCAGGTGTTTTTGATGATTTTGAGGTAAAATGCGATGCATTCGAGCCTTTGAAATCCTTAGACACTTGTATCATAGCTTAGGCAAACATTTCGAGTCACTCATGAAGATCCCATGGAGTTCAAAAAGGATCGGAAGTGAAAAGAAGAGTTCATGGTCTCAGATTCGACGGAATATGAGAGAGATTTGGCCAAATGGTACAGATTCGACCGAATCCGAGAGAGATTTGGTCGAATGATGGACAGTCCTCAGAGCATATCTTCCATGTCACTAGGAAGGCCGAGTGGATTTCATTTGGGTGAATGAGCCTTAATTCGGCCAAATCAGAGCCTCCATTCGGGCGAATCAGAGCCTCAAAATTCTTTTAGTTCTAGCTTTTGGTTTTCAGTTTTCTCAACATTTGTACTCCGAGTTCTGGATTTTGTCATTCAAATTCTGATCGTGGATAATGCATTGAAGCTTTTGTGAGTATGAATCTTTTCCTTACTTTTGAATTCATTTGCTTTATTTCATTCCATGTTTAGTTCTATGTTTGTCGTTTACTAGAATAGTTTCTGATTTGCTTTCATTCTCGTTAATTTCTTTTCATGATCGTTTTGTTTGCTTTATTGAATATCATTATTTCGTTTAGCATGAATATGTGTGAGTAGTTCTCTTAGGGGTTTTGATTGGTGAAACCCTAGGAAAAGATATATTCTTTATTGTCTAAGGTTGTAGGAATGATGATAATAAGTAGTTTCGGAATCTGATGCGAATCCTTTGGAGACATAGGGCGATTATAGGTCGTTTGTTGTGATTTGTGAAATCACCAACTTCCTCTTGCATTCTTGGATGTCCATACTAGTTATTATTAGATTTTCTCTAACCTATCATGTTCGATTTTGAAAGCTTCATTCCTAGGGGAATCTAATTTTGTCCCCGTTTTTCTCTATTTTATTTACCTTGTAATTTATCGTTATCTATATTCTCGTTATTAGTTTTAGTTGATTCCAAATCCAAAAAGTCCGGTTATGTTAAGAATTGAAGTCTTGATATCCTTTGTCCTCGTGGTTTGATCCCCTACTCCACTATACTCGTATAGTTTGTAGGTTGGTATAATATTGTTTGCATAACTAGTCTTTTAGTTAACGACCTAAAAGTCGGTTATCAAAATGGCGCTGTTGCCGAGGACAAGGCGTAATATTTAGACTTTTTCTGTTCTTGATATAACTTTATTTCATTTCATTCTGCTTGCTATTTGTGTTTTTCTTTTTGTTAGTGGTTGTCTTTGACTTTGTTGTTTGCATGCCCCATAGCACGCTTAGGTCAAACCAACCAATAAAACCTTATAATCCTGAAATCCAATGCTTAAATAGACAACACTCTTCAAAACAAACCTCACATTCTGTCCAAAACCCATCCATATCCCCAATGGCCAACGAACATCAATTGTTTGGTCAGTTCGGAACTCCTAGCTCATAAGAGTTCCAAGGAGGTGTAGTACTTCCTGTTGCTACTACACCATACCAAATACACCCTCAGTTCATGAGAATGGTTAAGGAAACACCTTTTAGTGGTTTAAGAAATGAATGTCCTCTTCCACATCTAGAGACATTTTCTAACATTTGTAGACTTATCCCTCCTTGCCCTAATAGTCCAGACTATGTGCGAATGCACCTATTTCATTTGAGTCTAGCTAGAGATGCGAAAGATTAGTATAAATGCTTAGAACCCAACTCGATTGTTAATTAGGCTCAATTGAAAACCGCTTTTCTAGAAAGGTTCTATCCTACAGTTCAAACGCAAGATTGGCGTAAGAAAATTGTGTCCTTCACCCAAGAGGATGATGAGAACCTTAGTTCTACTTGGAGTAGGTTTAAGAGAATGATTAGAGCATGCCCCCACCATGAGTACGGGGAAAACCATCTTAACACATTCTTCTACGATGGTCTTAATGACTCCACCAAAGTACTTCTAGATTCAGCAGTAGGTGGCCAACTTTCCAAAATTCCATGCACACAGGTAAAAGCCAAAATTGAGGAAGTTGCTAATAATAGTACCTGGGGAGGAACTAGGAGTCTAGGTTTACCAAGAGGGATGATAGACACAACCAATTTGGACACCATTAGTGCTAAGATAGAAGCAGTCAATGATAAGAATCTGTCCAAATTAAGCCTAGCCGGTAGTTCGAACACCCCTCAAGTGCTTGAAAAGCACTTTGCATGTGCCATATGTGGGGGTACCAACCATGATACATCTTATTGTGGTGGTTCGTACTCCGAGCATATTGTCGCAGTTGATTATGGAGATTATAACCCAGAACTGCAGGTGATGAATTATGACGGTTATGGGTATAATCCTGATCATATAGCAGCCCTTAACTACGGTGGACAAGGACAAGGAGTAGGGTAGGGACAACAACCTTTCCTGAATCAACCATAAAAACCTCCCTTCAATTCTAACCAAAACCAAGAAAACTTCCACCTAGGATACAACAAAAATGCTCAAAGTGGGTTTAACAACCAAGGTTTTCAAGGGAACCAATCTAACAGAAATGTACCGAGGCCTAATATGTATAGACCCCCAAGGTTTAACCAAGGACTTAGAAATGGTTCAAACCTGCCTTTCCCGCCTAGTCCACCTCATCATGTGGCTTCTCAACCAAAACAAGGTCATACCTCAACCAATAACCTTAGCCTCCCAAGTAACATCTCTTGCTCATCAGAACCAGAGTCTTACACAGATTAATTAGACTCTCATCCAACAGATGCAACAACTTCAAGCTCAGCAAAAGTTGTTTGAAACTCAACTTGCCCAAATGGCTAATCCTCCTACACCACCGCTATTCCCATCTCACCCTCAACCTAACCCCTCTACACAACCTCCACCTCAGCACCCAAACCTAATCCAACACACTGCTAAAGCTATCCACATGAGATCAGGGACTCAGTATGACGGTCCTTCATATCCGATGGATGCACCTTTGGTACGGGTGAGTGATGAGATAAGAGTGGATAAAAGTGGAAAAGAGGAGGAACAAGGTAAGGGGTCAGTAGTTGAAAGTGAAAGAGGTGGGGAGGACAACAATGATAAGATAAGAAGTGAGAAGTTGGTAGAAAGTGAGGAAGAGAGGAAAAAGAGGATTGAGGAGAGAAAGATGTTAGAACGCTTATATACACCCCCACTTCCTTTTCCCTATAGGAAAGTTAAGAAGCATCTTGATGATAAGTTCAAGAAGTTTCTCGAACACTTATAAAAGATGGAGATGAAGATCCCATTCCTTGATGTTATGGGATAGATGCCAAAGTATGCTAAGTTCTTGAAGGACTTATTATCCAATAAGAAAAAGCTTGAGGAAGAGGTAATCAGTCTCCCCCATCAAGTTAGCTCCATATTACAAGGGAAAATGCCTATGAAGGAGCGAGATCTCGATCCTTATAACCTCCCAGTAAAGTTGGGAAATCTTGATCCCAAAGGGGCACTCGCCGATCTAGGGGCTTCGATTAATCTTATGCCTCTATCTATTGCCAAGAAGCTACCCTTTAACCTCAGACCTTCAAGGAAAACGATCCAACTGGCAGATTGGAGTATAAAAGTGCCATGTGGAGAACTTGACGATATACCTATTCAAGTAGGATAACTAATTGTCCCTTGCAATTTCGTAGTGATGGAAATGGAAGAGAACCCTTATACTCCACTTATCTTGGGCAGAGCCGTTCTAAAAACACTTCGGGCAGTTATTAATTGCCATGATGACACCATAACGGTAGAAGTAGCCCAAGTGAAGATAGTCTTCAAAATCTCCCCACTATTAAAGAAACCTATGGTTGAGTAAGTCTGTCGCCTTGAAGTGGATGATAGGGAGAGTGAGGATTCTCAAAGGGAAGGAGAAATAGGGGTTGGTTATTCAATGAATGATGAGGATACCTGTACAATAGATGAGCAGTTGGAAGGCCGACTAGATAAGGCCTAGGATTATGAGAGCGAAGAAGCAGAGTATGAGCAACTTTGTGAGGTTGAGGAAGGTACTATCCATAAGGGGGAAAGTCTTAAGCCTTCTCCCTAAGTAAGTTTGAAACCTTTACCTCCTAGCCTAAAATATGCCTATCTTGATGATGATGAAGGTAGTCCAGTCATAGTGAATTCTAAGCTCAATGACATTTCGTTGGAAAAACTACTTGTTTTATTAAGGAAATATCGAGATATCGTCGGGTACTCACTTGGTGATTTGGAAGGGATTAGAACAACCCTTGTTATGCATCGGATTCATCTTGATGATGAGAATTTCTCCTCCATTGAGCCACAAAGAAGGTTGAACCCCAACATGAAAGAGGAAGTTATGGATGAAATCCTTAAACTCCTTAAGGCTGGCATCATCTACTCAATTTCAGATAGTAGGTGGGTTCACCCTGTTCATGTTGTTCTGAAAAAGGGGGGAATGACCATTGTCGAGAATGACACAGGTGAGATGATCCCAACTAGAGCCACTACAGGATGGCGAGTTTGTATCGATTACCGCAAACTAAACAAGGCTACAAGAAAGGATCACTTCCCTTTACCCTTCATCGACGAGATGCTTGAGAGATTAGCAAGGCACAAGTACTATTGTTTTTTGGATGGTTACTCGAGTTTCTTTCAAATTCCAATCCACCCCTAGAATCAACAGAAAACAACGTTTACTTGTCCTTTCGAAACTTTTTCCTATAAGAGAATTCCCTTCGGTTTATGCAATGCTTCATCCACTTTCCAGAGGTGCATGTCAGCTACATTTACTGATATGCTGGAGGACTTCATGGAAGTGTTCATGGATGATTTTTCTGTTGGAGGGTCTTCTTTTGACACTTTCTTGACACATCTCGAGAAAGTTTTATTAAGGCGTCAAGAAATGAATCTTGTGCTGAATTGGGAGAAGTGTCACTTTTTAGTTCAAGAAGGCAATGTCCTGGGCTACAAAGTGTCTTTCAAAGGCATAGAAGTAGATCCTACTAGGATTGATGTGATAAGGAATCTTCCTATGCCTACCTCAATTACAGGAGTATGATCCTTTATAGGACATGTAGGATATACTTCTATGCCTTTGAAAGACATGTATGATCCTTTATAGGACATGTAGGATCTACTTCTATGACTTTAGCAAAACCCTTGAATGAATTGCTTCAGAAAGATGTCGATTTTAACTTTGATGAGAGATGCCTCAATGCCTTGAACAGGCTAAAGGAAGCTCTGATATATGCACCTATTGTGCAAGCTCCTGAGTTGAGTTTGCCATTTGAATTAATGTGCAATGCTAGTGATATCTCTATAGGTGTTGTCCTTGGGCAGAAAAAGGAAGGAAAGCACCACGTCATATGTTATATCAATAAAACACTGGATCCAGCACAGCGCAATTACTCTACAACAGAAAAGGAAATGCTGGCGGTAGTTTAAGCTTCTTAGAGACTGCGCCAATATCTGATTTGTTTAAAGGTTGTAGTTTTCACTAATCACTCGGCTCTGAAATTTTTAATGATGAAGAGAGATGCAAAGCCGAGGTTGATCCATTGGGTGCTCCTATTATAGGAGTTTGATTTTGAGTTGAAAGATAGGAAGGGTAGTGAAAATGTGGTAGCTATCCATTTGTCTAGGTTACCCAAGCTTAATAATGACTCCTTACCTATCCAAGATGAAATGAATGAAGAAACCCTAATAACAGCAATAATAGTTGGGAAAGCCCCTTGGTTCGCAGATATTGCTAATTATTTAGCTTGTGGAGAACTTCCTGAGTTCGAATCAAGGGGTATGAAAAAGGCTGTCTTCGGTAAAGTCAGGAATTTCTTTTAGGATGACCCCTATTTGTTTCATGCTTGCGTTGACGGCATAATCCGCCATTGTGTCACTAAAGAGGAGGTCCCTAAGATTCTAACTTATGGTCATCATACGCGTGTGGCGGCCACCAAGGTATAATGAACACTGTGCTAAGGTCGCCACCGCGGGTTTCTATTGGCCAACATTACATAAGCATGTTGAAACTTTCATGAAGAGTTGTGAAAGATGCCAGAAAGTTGGCAATATCTCAATGAGGAATGAAATGCCTCAAAATTACATCCTTGAGCGTAAAGTTTTTGATTGTTGGGGAATCGACTTCATGGGCCCCTTTGTGTCATCTCACGGAAACCAATATATTTTGGTAGGGATTGATTATGTGTCTAAGTGGGTGGAGGCCATTGCCTCGCCTACAAATGATCATCAGGTAGTCATGAAGCTTTTTAAAAGCATAATCTTCCCTCGATTTGGTGCTCCCAAAATAGTCATAAGTGATGGGGGTTCCCACTTTGCTAAGCACAAACTAAACAAATTGTTGCAAAAATATGGAGTCATGCACAAAGTCGATTCACCCTACCATCCCCAAACTCAAGGATAGGGGGAAGTAGCCAACAGGGAAATTAAGAGAATTTTAGAAAAGGTGGTTAACCCAAACAAGAAAGATTGGTCTCTAAAGTTAGACGACACTCTTTGGGCCCACCGTACATGTTACAAAACCCCGATTGGCACCACCCCGTTCTGGCTGTTGTATGGAAAATCTTTTCATTTACCAGTGGAATTGGAATGTAAGTCTTGGTGGGCGATCCAAACCCTTAATTTGGACCCTACTTTATTCTACGAGAAGCGAGCCTCCCAATTAAGGGAATTGGAAGAACTCAGGCTCGACGCATTCCATAACATGCATATATACAAGGAACGCACTAAGCATTGGCACGACCAACGTATCATCCAACGAGAATTCCTTGTAGGAGATAAAGTGCTGCTCTTTAATTCAAGAGCAAAGTTATTCCCCGGGAAATTGAAATCGAGGTGATCTGGACCATTCGAGATTTTACAAGTATTTCCTTATGGAATGGTAGAATTGAAAGACTATCATGGAGGTAGTTTCATTATTAATGGGCATCAGTTAAAACTCTTTCATGAGAGTAGCCTTTACGAAGTCAACACCATTCAGAAAATAAGGTTAGATGATGTCAAAGTCGAATGATTGGTATAATCATTGGCACTTATCGAGTATCTTAACTTCGAATCATCGTTCTTTAAAGTTTTGTTAAGTTTTGAGTAGTTAGTTTAACTCTAATTTTTGTTTCGTGTTATTGATTACCCTAGCTACGTCGAGCTAAACGACGTTAAACAAAGCACTTACGGGAGGTAACCCAGTTTTATTTGGATTTTCGTGCAAAACAATCATAGTACCATTTTTTATTTGGTAAAGCATAAAGTGATTTGATTATTCCAAGCTTAGAAATTGCAAAATAGCCCTCTATTCGGCCGAATGATAGTTCCATTTGACCGAATGAGCATTGACCATGAACTTAATCAAAGTTTGGAGGAGTTTCTGAAAGTGTCGAATGAAGAGTCCAATTCTGGCGAATACATCCCATTCGACCGAATGGATACACCATTCAGTTAAATAGATCTATGGAGGGAATTAAAGGGCACTCTTGGGAACCCTGAATGGACACCCCATTCGGGCAAATGTAGTGTCATTCAACCAAATAAATATGGGATTCGGTTGAATGGGAGCGAAGAATTCTTCGTAGTTCTTCTCCATTCGACTGAATAGGGCATCCATTCGGCCGAATGGAAGGCCATGTCTATAAATAACAGCTCATTTCCACGGGTTTCTTCACAAAAATCTCACAACCCTAAACAGTCGCCCGAGCTTCCCTTCACTCCCTCACTCACTCATTCTCCCTTAAACTCCTCACTTTCCTTCTCAAACCTTATAAATCACCATGGGTCTAAGAAGAACCTTGAGAAACCCCTTCAAGAGATCCAAGAAGTATGGAGAAGGATCTTCTTCGAGTGCAGCTCGAGAAGAACAACAAATCGGTTCTCAACAACCGGAGCGCCAACAACGACTTCCCGGCCAGGAATTATGGTTTGATGAGGATCATCCAACAGTGGTTTTCGTATCTTTGGAGCAATATGAACATTTCCAACAGCTTAAGGTACAAAAAATTAACCCTACTCGTTATTTAGACCTTTCTATTTTACAAAGAATGGGTATATATGATCAATTTGTGGCTTTGTTGACAGCATGGGGCCTAGAAAATAGGATTAACATGTGGCACCCGACTCATAAGCTTTTAACTTATGAGTTTCTTAGTTCCCTAACCCTGTGTCAGCGTGAAGGTAGGTTGCATTTGTCTTTTCGACTAAGGAATGCAACCTATTTTCTAAACTATGCCGCATTTTGTGTCGTTTTTGGTTTTAATAATGAACCTATTCCAGATAAACAACCGAACAACTATCGAGTTTCTGAATTATGGCCTAAAATTATTGGGCGGCTTGTTTATCCGAATAAGAATATATATGCATCTGATGTACAGCACCCTGTTTTGCGTATATTTTTTAAATTTGCTAGGAAGACATTGTTTCCTTCCCCTAGCCCTCACTTAGTTAGAACACATGAAGTGCGCATTTTTCATCGTTACCTTGCACCGCACAACAACACCGTACTAAGCCTTCCAATGACGTTGTGGAAGTTTTTAAATAACACAGCCACCCTAGTTGCGAACACTGACCTATGTCTAGGGGGACATGTATTCTGCATCGCTGAGTTCCTTAACGTTATGAATCCAGTAGAATTCAGTGACATATATGCTGGTTCCACCATCCTTCACGAGCAATGCCTCTTACGGGGCCAACTTTATTTTCACTAACCCTATGCGATGGCAGTACCTTAAAGACCGCACCATTCCCCTTCCCTATCCTCATTTACCTCCCCTCTTGCAGTTTGGGGACTCGTATCTCTTAGATGGCAATCTTTCGAGATACACTACCGAGCCCCCACCTATACCCCCTCCTCGTCCTCACACCCTTTCTATGCGTGATAGACCTAGAGCTTCCACTTCGGTCCTACCAGACTATGACGATTCAAAGGATGAATCTGAGTCTAATATTATGTCTTCCCTAGGATGCATAGAGAGAAGGCTTGACTAGGTCCTTACCACCCAAGTCCACCACACCGCCCGGCTCGATCACCTCGAGCAAAACTTCTAGCAAGCGCACTACCCATGGTATGACATGGCCTACCGCTCCTATATGGTCGGCGAAAGCATGGCCACCCCTTCCTGGTACCCTCGCCATGACAACTATAACAAAATATCATTAAGTCATGGGTTTGACCAGCTGCGGATCGGTAGGCGTAGGTTTAATAACTTCACCCCACCGGCTCCTAGAAGAGCCTCGAATGACTATAAGATAGACTATACGGGAGGGGAGGAGGAGGATAATGATGAGGATGACTAGGGGGATGATGAGGAATTTATAGGGGATGAGTAGTGGTAGACCTAAAGGCCTCCCTTAGCGCCAAGGACAACTTCAGCCTTGGGGGGGGGGGGGGGGGGGGGGATACCCATTGTCCACTACTCATTATTTTATTGCGTGTCTTTTGGTCTTGGCTATCAGTTTTAGTGCTGTGTAGTTTTGCGTTGTTTTGTGTTTTTGTGTTCTGTTTCTTGGTGTTATTTTGTGCTTTGTGTTTTGCTTTTTGGTGTTGTTTTCAGGTGCTTGTATAATAAGTTCCATGTGCCACTGCGCCTACGTACTGGTATGATTGCTCGCTTGAAAATCCAAATTTATTAATTATATTTGTGTTTGTTTTCCTGTTTTCCATCATGTGCCCCCTTCTTTCCATCATATGCTCCCTTCTTTCCATCATATGCTCCAAACCCCCCTTTGTTCCATCATATGCTATAAACAAGCATGCAAGCTTCTGTCGTGCACTTTACATTGATTATATGTAAACTCATATTCCCCTAGCCCTGTGTCTGTTTTGGGTCTGAGTTTATCGACTCTTTTTCACTTAGCTTGGGGGATCTGAGCTTGCTTGGTATGTGGTTTGGATGACTACCTATTGAGACGCATTTCGACTAACCTAGTGAGGATTGAGCCTTCTAGGACTTTAACATGAGTCTTATATTGTTGAGTGTTAGTCAGAGAATCTTAAGAATTGTGTTTGTTCTCCTCCAGCATAGTCTACTTTTCTAAAGGTTAGGGATGATAACACGTTTGTAGTTGAAGCTACATAGCCAAAGTGCCTACCATGAATATCAATTTACTCTAGGTTAAGCCAAATTTGTACCTTTACCTTCTTTTTTGTAGCCACACTATCTAACTCCACATGAGCCAAATGTCCCCTCTTTTTACCTAGAGGATAGTCATGTGATCATAGTAAAGTTGGTGTTCGTAGCTTTGCTTTATATGATTTTGGTTTGGAAAAGTGATTATTGGGTGATTTGACTACATAGACTAGTCTTAGCATATTTCAAGAAAGTATTCACATGGAAAGTTAAAAAAAAAGCTTGAAAAGCACAAAAAGAAAAAAAAGAGAAAAAGTAAGAAAAAGAAAAAAAAAGAGAAAAAAGAAAAGAAAACAAACAAAAAGAAAAAAAAAAGAGAGAAAATTTTGAGAATAAAGTTGACATAGTGTATTAGAGTCCATTATGGGGAATTTGGGGAGTGGCATGGTTGTCAGAAGGTGTAGTCTTCCTTGGTTTTATTTCCTTAGACCACTTACTATCCTTTATTTTAACTCCACATTCCCGAATTCTACGCTACCTTGATTCGAGCCTACATTACAACCCTTTCCAAACCTATTCAACTTAACCTAATTAGTAAGATCAGTGTTGGAGAGTAGATAAGACACAATCCCCGAGATTTCTCCTTGTTTAGGTGTTTAATTCCCGACTCATCTTTAGTCGGATAATTTTGAGCGAAACACACCCTATAAACACATGAGCATATTAGAAATTTCCCACATCTCTTGGGAAATAACCTCGGGAGCGTAGACTTGCGACCTCATTAGATAGAGGGCGGAATGAACTATGATGTAGCTTTCTTGGTCATCCCGAGTATGTGTAAAACATTGTTATGCTCTTCTAACCCCATTGTACTTGCACACCCATGGCTAGGAAAGAGTTTTGCATATGCACGGCTTGCAGTGTCTTGATTTTCACTCTCCTTGTTCTTCATTCGTTTCTATGACTGTTTTGCCATAAGCTTTCATGACACCTTCCTATTTCATTTGCTAAGGACTAGCAAAGGTTTAGCTTGGGGGAAGTTGATGTGCTCGTTTTAGACCACATTTACTACCTCATTTTAGTGTCAAGTCTCGTAGTTTTATATTGATTTTATACATATTACGCTTGATTTCACCTTGATCTTGTCTTCGAGTTGTCTTAAGATCATTTCAGTGTTTTTGATGATTTCAAGGTGAAATGCGATGCATTCGAGCCTATTGACACCCTTAGACAAGTGTATCATAGCTTGGGCAAACATTTCGAGTCACTTATGAAGATCCCACGGAGTTCAGAAAGGATCAAAAGTGAAAAGAGGAGTGCATGGTCTCAATTTCGACCGATTCTAAGAGAGATTCAGTCGAATGATTAACAGTCCTCAGAGCATATTTTCCATGGTCACTAGGAAGGTCGAATGGAACTCATTCAGGCGAATGAGCCTCCATTCGGCCGAATCAGAGCCTCCATTCGGGCGAATGATGGACAGAGAGCAATTCTTAGGAGCCTCTAGAATGGGCGAATGGAAGAGCATTCGGGCGAATGGAGCTGTATTCGGCCAAATAGGCCTTTCATTCGGTCGAATGACAGTGTTTTCTCCGGAACAACTACTTCTTTTTAGGGCCGGCCCATAGGCATTTTTAGGGTTTTCGTATTTCTTTTATGCACTTTTAGTTTTGTTTAGCCTCAAAATTCTTTTAGTTCTAGCTTTCGGGTTTGCAGTTTTCTCGACATTTGTACTCCTAGTTCTGGATTTTGTCATTCAAATTCTGATCGTGGATAATGCATTGAAGCTTTTGTGAGTATTAATCTATTCCATAATTTTGAATTCATTATCTTTATTTCATTCCATGTTTAGTTCTATGTTTATCGTTTACTAGAATAGTTTCTGATTTGCTTTCGTTCTCGTTAATTTCTTTTCATGATCGTTTTGTTTGCTTTATTGAATATCGTTATGTCGTTTAGCATGAATATGTGTAAGTAGTTCTCTTAGGGGTTTTTATTGGTGAAACCATAGGAAAATCTATATTCTTTATTGTCTAAGGTTGTAGGAATGATTATAATAAGTAGTTTCGGAATCCGATGCGAATCTTGTCCTGCCACTCCTTTGGAGACATAGGGCGATTATAGGTCGTTCGTTGTGATTTGTGGAATCACCAACTTCCTCTTGCATTCTTGGATGTCCATGCTAGTTATTATTAGATTTTCTCTAACCTATCATGTTCGGTTTTGAAAGCTTCATTCCTAGGGTGAATCTAATCTTGTCCCCGTTTTTCTCTATCTGATTTACCTCATAATTTATCATTATCTATATTCTCGTTATTAGTTTTAGCTGTTTCCAAATCCAAAAAGTCCGGTTGTGTTAAGAATTGAAGTCTTGATATCCTTTGTCCTCGTGGTTCGACCCTCTACTCCACTATACTCGTATAGTTCGTAGGTTGGTATAAATATTGTTTACATAACTAGTCTTTTAGTTAACGACCTAAAAGCTGGTTATCAAGTAGGAAGTACCAATTGCTGCCATTTTCTCGGTTAGTGCCATCATTCATTTGTATATAGGATGCTACATTGATGTAGAAATTTATATCCTAATTCCAACAATTATAAATTGTCTCAAGAAGCAACCAATCTGGTAAACCATGGTTAGGGCAATGTTTCAACATCCTTTTATACCTTCTCTAGGTTTCAAGGAGAGATTCATCATACAGCTAGTGGAAGTTATGATCTTAGCTCTTAGTTTAGTCATTTTATCCTGTTCAAGAAACCATATAAGGAAATCCTTCACAAGCTTATCCCATGCATGTGCCATGACCATCATATTTTAACCACTCTCTTGCCTTGTCCCTTAGAGAGAAAGGAAATAGATGCAACTTCACAACGTCATTTGAATAATCCTCATTTTCATTTTTCACATTTATCTAAGAAAATCTCAATATAGGAGATGATACATTTAGTGGGATGCCTGGTGAATGAATCACTTGAAATGAACTAAATGAAAGTAGGCTTCAATTCAAAGTTAGCAACCATGACCTATGGCCTAGATATACTCGACATCATCTATGGATCAGAGATGTCGTATTCAAATAAAATTTTATGGGGTTGATCATTATCCATTTATCCTTGTTATTCTTGTTCTTCCTTCTTCAATTTCCCTGTAAGCGTGTAGTTGTCTCCATTTCAGGGTCAAAAGAAATTAAGTCGTCTTGATTTGTACTCCGAGCGTACTTGCACAAAAGAAAACTAAAAGCAGAAGATCAAATAAACAAACAAAATAGCCAAAGCAACTAAAGAAAAATCTAAATTTTATTGAAGTAAATCTGAAATAACAAATTGAAAACCGTTAGTCCCCGACAACATCACCAAAATTTGATGAGCTTTGTCGCAAACCTATCAACAATACCTAATCGCCTTAACTAGTGTAGCTCGGGTAAGTAGGGTCGAATCCCAAGAGACTAATGGATCAATTAGCTAAATTGACTTTAACTTCTACTAAGCTAAAATAAAAGGAATGATGATTCCATTCTACAACTACTTATAAAGAATAATAATTGAATGGTTGTAAGCAAATGGAAAAAAGAACCTAGGATATTAAATGCCAGCTAATATGAACTGACATAAAACGATGCTTTCGACCCCTCGAACTCAAGCGATTAAACTATTCAAGAAAAATGCTCCCTAAATATTATTAAGAACCTCTTTCGAGTATCAATAACTTTCCCCTAATACAATTAAACCTATTTTCGTGGAATCGTGTATAGAAACATATTAAACATAACATTCTTAAGTCTTAATGTTTATGACATCTACTTTTATGATGGCTTTTACACCTTAACTAGGGTTCTAATGTATATTATAAACCAACTTTTGTTGTGAACCTAATCCATATCAATAATTTGACTATGTCTAGTGTTTCAATAATATTAAAACCATCCCTAGGTTAAAGGAATTGCATCAAGGAAAGATTTCTGGTTACGGGATTCATTTATAATCAATTCATATTAGGGTTCATCAATACCCTAGATTAAGAGTATACTCACTCATATTAAGCATAAAAGTAATACATATTAATAGTGAAGACATAATTTAATAGAAAAATAAAGCAAGATATGTAAAAGAGAGAATCAAATACATATGATAATTCGAGAATTCGACAAGAATCATAGATTACAATAGCAAGAAAATCTTAAAATCTCAATAAGTGCTTTAAAGTAATGTATAATACTAAGGAAAACTCTTATTCTCTTTTTTATGTGCTTAGGAAAATCTAGAAAACTAACACTAATAACCTATATTTACATTGGGCATAATTAAGAAAAACCCCGGAAAATAGGCCCAAAACATCAAACCCAAGACGAGTCATCTGCACACTCATCCGAGTCCCTTCTTAAAGTGTCAGAATTAGGAGATCAAAAGCTAAACTGGGTTGTTGGCACACACTCGGACGAGTCCTTTACACACTCGTTCGAGTCTCTTAATTTTCTCAGGTTTTGCATTTTCTGCCTCCTTTATGATCTTCTGGGTATAAGAAATCGGAAAAGTGCTCTACAAGCATGTTCTAGTCTCCTTTACTTCTACTTGTTACCACTCAATGCTCATGCCTTTACTTCTCATATGATCTAGCCTTTAATCCTTATGCTCTAAAAGGCTTCATTGCTTCTTAATTGCTCTCAAGGTGATCTCTTCACGACAACTTGAGCTCGTGTCAAAATCCCGAGATCGCTCTAGTGGTCCTGAAAAATTATCAAAAACACTAAAAATACCCGTGAATGCATCATAGGAAAGAAAAAGAGCTAAAACTAACTAAATCTACACTAAAATGCACTTAAACTACATGCAAAATTCCCTAAAACTCCCTAAATCACGCACTCAAATGGGACCTAAATCAGTATACTAATCGAAACCTAAGCTCTTGATATCGATTTTGAGAGTGATATGAAAGTATAATAATTTTGAATCAATTTATCATAGTCAAATTGATATCTTATATAATTTACATCATTTGAAGACTATAACACAATAGTATTTGGCAATGGAAATTGTATTCCATATTTGATATTGACTATGGCTCCATCCTATGGCCAACCCTAATGCTAATCATACTTAAAACACCTCACTAGCCAATTTTACAATTTTTAGGTTGGCCAACTTTAACCCTCGATTTTCAAAAATAAACCAATTTTAAACTCATAGTTTACACCCAAGTAGTTATATGTAGCGTTTTGGTCATTTAACCCAAAAGTTCGATAATGAGGTTTAGGCAAGCTTTTTACACTTGAACTCATTCTAGAATTTCGTACATGCACCTAGTGTACCTATGCTATGAATATATTTTTTCTTCTCATTTGTAATTTCAATAAGCAAAAGTTTAGCAAATGAGGAAAAAATATTTTGGAATGCATCTAATTGATGCATATTGTATGCTCTACTATTATTATGACCTAGGCCAAAATGAATATTTTTAACCTAAACTCTGTTCATCCTTAAATCACTTTTATAGGTATAGCTATCAGTTTTTTACCCAAATCGTGAACTTGATTGTACCAACCCGAGCTACCCCGAAAGGAAAAACCCATGACCCAAATTGACCCGATTCCAATTCAACCCGAAAACCGATTTAACCTGAAATAATCCTAATTCAAACCTGTCTTGTTCCAACCCCGAATATAACCCGATCCGAAATGACCCTATCCGTTAACGATTCAACTCAAAAATAACTGTTTAGTGACTACCTCAACCCGATTCAATCCGACAACAAACCGACAAGGCCTAATTGATAGCGACCTTTTATTCAATTTAAGACGATGTGTTCAAATCCAAACTATTGTTGATAAAGTTGAGAGTTAGAAGTCCTAAATACACTATTATGTAGGATCACGTGATTTTACGATTGATCTGATTCGACGATCAGATCCTACCAAGCTCTTCCTATCAAAGTAAAAGCATGATCCTAACAACATTGATCATTGTCAAGAAATTTGACAAGCGCATAATAACAACTAAATAATCATATATTTTAGCTAACTTGTAAAATTCGATTACATCATAATTGTAAAATATAAAATAGTCATGAATTAAATCGAATTGTCTCAAAATGGCCAAATAAACTGTATTAACCCATTCAAATTGGACTCAGTCCATAATCGAGCCAAATCGTAAATAAACTATGTTAACCCATTTAAACCCAAACAGGTCAAACAAGAACAATGCAAAGCCGAATCGAGCCCGATCCGAAACGATTAAGTAAATAACCAATTGAACCCGATCCGATTATTTACCCAACGCGAAACCAAACCCGAACCGACTTGAGAACAATCAACAACAACTCATTTTAACCCAACTCGATAGTACTGAATCTGTTAGTACCAGATTGAACCCGTGCCAATAACCCGAATTTTCAAAAATAAGCTCCAAACCAAAATATATTCATAAATAAGTTTTTGGATGTTCAGAACAAAATCGGTGCATGGGGCAGCAATTTTGGTTAAGTGAAATTGATATCTCAGGCATCAATTTTGGCTAGATTGAATTCAGATGACCCATTTTCTTAATCAGATCGAAAATTGTTGCGCGCGCAGTGATTTTGCTTAGCCTATTTTAGTGAAAAAAAATTAAAATCGATTAAAATTTTTTTATAATTACTGCCTAAGGTAGCGATTTTACTTCAATGAAATTATTGCCCCATGTAGGAACTTTCATCCAAACCTACAAAAATTTGTTTTTAAAACATTTTCATACGAATCCTATTTTTTAAATAAATTTAAAAATAAAGGTAAAAAAATTAGTCTAAGCCTCTAGAAGCTTGTTTAATTTTTATTTTAAAAAAAGGTGAAATCTTGAAAAACATGTAATTGAAAATATATAAATTAGAAAAATAAAGAAACAAAAATGGGTAATGGATGAATTTGACAAGAACGTGAAGATCTCAGAGGAAATGGGAACGGAAGTAGCTACAACTTCCAAAACCCTCTCTTTACTCCGCGACTTTCTCTCTATTCAGGAGCGACGAGCCCAAGCGTATGCCAAACTACGCGAGTATAAAACCCTAACCCCTCTTTTAATTTCTCCTCGTTTTCTTTTCCTTTTTTTTTATTATAAATGTATTGATTTACAGTATGAATTTCATGTTTTATGTGTTGTGGCATGGATGTGAAGGACATATGTCGGGTATTTCGTTTTCCGTGTTTCTGTTTTGGGTGATATGTGATTCGGGTTGTATGTGACTGAGGTGATTATTGTTCTTTTCTATTGAAATAATGATTTTAGGGAATACAATGTTCGTCGTCTTGTTTGATTCGAATGGATTAGGTTGTGAGGTATCCGTTGAGCAATTGAGCACATGATAGGTTGCATACAGAACATAGTATTTGAATGTTTTGGAATGTGATATATGATCATCACTTGTTTCAGTACTTTTATGTCATGCTAATATTAGAGTTGTGCTCCTATCGATTGAAATAACTGTCTCGCTGACTATAATGCGGAGTGTTAGTCAATTAGAAGGCCTAACCCCAGATTTATACTTAAACTAATCTTTCTAAGTCGGAGAGCCATCATTTTAGCTTTTGCCGTTTGCAAATGGCCAAAGGCTGTTGGATTTGATGAATTTGTTTTGGAAAATAAACATCTGACATGTTATAGTGAGTTCATGTGAGAAAAGCCGCAGTGTTAGCTTGAATTTTAATTTTGTGTTAATCTGATCATTGCAACACGACAGTGGTTTCGCTGAGTACATGATCTCAGGAGGGGAGTCTACTTACCAACAGCTTTGTAGTGAGGTCACAGTGGAGTTCAATGATTGCTCGAAACAGGTAGGACCTTATTCGAAATCATAGTTTCTTTTTCTTTTGCTTTTCTTTTTCCCCTTTTGTGCTTGTATATTGTGCCATTATGACTCTCGTCAATCCTAATACTCAATTCTTGGTGCAGGTTCGTGAGATAGAATCTCAACTTCTGAAGCCTGACAGCCTTAGATATGACCTGTCTCTATTGTTAAGGACTGTCCAGGAACAGGAAAAGCAAAAACTGCAACTGGTAAGATTATAATGATACATTTTCCATGCTTATAATGGAATGGAGTTGATCTATTTAGTGGTCTGCCAAATTTGATGTTCAGCATCACATCATATACTTATCCACCTGATTCATGAACCCTTATTTATAATTGATTTTTCATGTCCAAATGATCTTGACTTAAATTGATTTTTAGCAATCCACCTGATTCATGCACCCTTATTTATTAATTGATTTTTCATGTCCAAATGATCTTGACCTAAATTGATTTTTAGCAAGATTAGGAAATCTTTTTTTCCTTTTGATTTATTAATTAAAATCAGTATATAAAAAAACTTATATGAAGGAGGTTTTGTCTTGATGATTTAGAAGCTATATTCTTGTCTCTTCAATGTGTAATTCTCTTCCCCATTGCGCATCAAATATGATACTATGCCTTTCTCTTTGACCTATTGCAATTTGTTTAATCTATTTCTACTTGAAACATAAACGAACGTTCAATCTTAGAGGTGGTACAGACTATTATTTCATGTTTTGGCTTGTTTGTAGAAACATATTCTTATCTATAACAGAAGATGTGATCTAGGAGTGTTATGCATTAGAATTTGCTTATATTCTATGTATCATGTGGATGCGAAGTGGCTTAGATGGTATCTTGGGGGTGGTATTTAAGAATACGTGAGTAGTGGGTCAACTTCATGTTCTTCAGCTACTTGTGATTTTCTGAATGTTCTGAAGTCGGTTACCAAACTCTTTCATGACGTTCACTTTTCCACTTTTGATTATATTGATAGTTTTGCACCTAACCCAAGTTGAACATTATTTAGAAAATGAAACTTTTAAGTGGAATTATGTATTCAATGCTAGCAAGAATTAGTACTTGCTTATTCCAATCTGATACATCCATTAACTCAGGAGAAAATGAAGTCTTTGCAATGGCTTAGAAATTCTCAAAGGTTGAAAGTCAAGCAAGTTGCTGCAAAATTGGAAACATTTTTAATTTTTTACCTTCCTAGCCTAGTGGTGATCTGGTACATGGTGGTGCATAACTGAAGCACTTCTTATTGGAACAAATTGTGAGTGCTTGTATATCAGCTGATAATGCTAACTTGCAACATGAGACGTAGCTGCTATCGTGATATAATTCATCACTTGACCCCTAGGGGCTTGACTCAACATCTCACTCTGTCAAACACAATGCGTGATGTGCTTTTGATTCGCCTAGGTAGATATATTCCAGGATGGAGGGTTAGTGAGTGATTAGGAAAGAGAGGAAGGTATAAAGAATATGAAGATTCAAGGAATTGGAAGAGATCTTCGGTTTAGTTTTGTTACTGAATTTATGTTTCTTTAGCATTCCTTCAGGCCTGACTTTTGCAGGAACATTTCCCATCAGCATCAGTATACCCATATCCTTGTGTGGTAAAATTTTGGTACTTGAGTGCTAGGTTCCTTGATTTTAACTCCAGTATTCAGGTTTTATGCTCTTTGAAGAGTCTAGAATACCTGTTTTGGTTTTTCATCTATTCATACCTAACCATTATAGCTTGATCTCTGAAACTTACCAAAAACAAACAAAACTGAAGGACAAATTGAGAATATGTGAAGAATCTGGTTAAGTTGTGTGGTCAGTATGCAGGAGATATAGGTCATTCGTTCGGAGCTGTGCTGCAGTTACTGGATCTACAGTAGCTGCCTGCTATAGAAATACATAGTACTTTTTATATTGAACTTCCATTTGCAGCTTATTTTGTGACCAAGTGCTAAAATTCATTCCCATGCAAGGAAGCTAGTATATTGTGCTGGATATTGGGATAAATAATTAATAGTAAATAATCTTAAATTTAAAATACATCAGTTTGGCTCTTGAGCTATAATGTTTTAGTTGTCGATAGGTCTATCATGTGCAATCCTTGAGTTGACATCTGAAGCCTCTGAAGTTACTAGGATTTGCCCTTATGATCAATGATAACCTAAATTGGATGGTCGATTTTGACCTGAACTTTTTTGAGCTTTTCTTAGGCATACAGTTGTGATTGATATTGATTTTTTTTGTTTAAGTTTAAAGGAAATATGAGGGCACTATCATGGGCTGGCGAAGATTATGATGGAGGTTAATTAAATTTGATTATATATAAAACTAGGAGGATTTTTTTTCTAAGATGAGGAGCAATATAACATCTCCTAACTGTAAAATGATGATGCATGCTTGTTGCAATTCCTTTTTTTCGTCATCCTTGTAGTGATGCCACTTAGGTGCAGATCATGTCTCTCATCATTTTAACTGGTGGTTGAGTAAATGTCAAGATATGTTCTTGTTTCACACGACTTCATTATCACATCTAAAATTTAGTTACTTTCCCCTCATGGGAGTACTACTTGCTAATCAACGGCTGTGTGCTTAGTATCAAGGGAAAGGAAAATAATTGAGAAAAGGATAGGTAAGGAAAGTTAGCAAAACCCCTTAAAATCCCTTTATTGTTTAGTTGAAGATAAGAAAGGGTTTTGAAACCCTTACTCCTGCCAACCGCTTTAGCATGGCTCATAATCATCTTCTGTCAAAAGTTATGGGAAAAGGTTGACCGTAACGGTACCGTTAAGTAACGGTAACCGATAAACGGTTAAAAAATGGTATTTAACGGTACCGTTTCATTCTATTTTTCTAGCTTTGAACCCCTGGCTTTGCTCCTGAAATTTCCATACCAATATCAACAATAATCATTCTTACACTTCACATCATTTCATCCACAATACAAGAGAATATAACATCAAAATAAAACAAACATTAATATTCGAAGCAAAATGTCAAACCCATCAACAAAATCCTTCTCCAATCCCAATTCACGTCCTCAATCCCCTCATCAATTGAAGTCAAAACCACCTAGTGACACTTACACAATCAAATTGGTAGTGTAACAACAATGCACCTATACTCGATCTAATGCCGATAATCAATGCCTGTCCACTAATCAAATTCTTCCTCCATTCCTCTCATTTCGAAGAAACATAATCAAATAAATCATCACAATTTCCCAAATTAACAGATCCTTAATAAAAAAAACCAACCCTAATCAATCAAAATCAAACTTAAATCCTGACAATCAATGCCTAATGGAAACACATAGCCAAACCAAAAAAGTGCAATTGCAGAACACTATTGTCATAATAAAAACTGTTGAGAAAGTGGGATAGTGTTACAATTAAGAAAGTGAAGTTTACAATGTAATTAGCAATTAAGAAAGGAAAAGTACTGATTTTTACTTGGGAGGAGAGTAATGGGGAATGGCGGATTGGTGGGAGGAGAGTGGTTCTTTGGTGGTTCGCTGAATCACTCTTTGCGGCTTTGTGCCTCTAAGGCTCTGACCTTTGCTGTTATGAGAGGGAGTTTGAGAGATGAGTGTCGTGAGTGCTGAGTGAAGATTAAAGAGTATGTTGTGTGCTACAAGTCTGCAACTAAGTTTTGGTTGATATTGTTTCTGAGGCTCCTGATTCGAATTCTGTGCTACAATCATGACTTTTATTTTGGGTTTTTCACCTTAATATAACTTTGAGCTTTTCTTTAGCTGCAAGTCTGCAACTACACTTAAGGTTGAGATTGTTTTTAAGTTTTAGGCTAGAGGAAATATGTGGCAAAATCATGGGCAGGTAAAGTGATTTTGATTACTTGCCTTGTGAGAGGATTATTTTTCCATATGAGAGGATAATTTTTTAAGGAGAGGTGATATGACATTTCTGGAGTTTGTAATGATAATGTGTGCTTGTTGCATTTTCTATTGTCCAATATTCCTTTGGGTGATGTGAAGTGGCCAGACACTTCTTAGATTTTTGAACCAATGTCTTATTTTTGGAATAGTTTGCTGTGTAGAAACAGGGTGTCTTCTTAATTCGTGAGGCTTCATTTTTCATTTCAGATATACCTATCTCAGTCAAATATTGGGAAGTAGTAGTTTTCGATTAACATAGGCTGATAACAAAGGCTGACTAATTTCCTATAGCCTGAATTTGATCAATCTTGACCTGGTCAAAAGTTTCACAGGTTAAACTTTGTAGCTGTGACAATGGCTATGTTGCCTGACTAACTTGCGTAATTTTGTGACAAGCTGACAGTACATAATTTAAAGCCTTTGATCTGTCTGATTTTATTTCATCAAATTGGTGAAAACTTTGTCCTCCAATTTAGTTGGAAAGTCCTGTCTGAATTACATAAATGGAGAAATTATAATCCAGCCTTCTTAATCAGTTGAAGAACTAGTTGATCAGACTGATAAACTTTGTGATGAAGATCTTCTTGGATTGTTTCTTAGTTTGTAGCTTTGTGTGATGAATATTTGCCCCTACTTCCTCCTAAGGTGTGGAGTCCTTTGTTTACCGTGGAGTTGGTTTACTTCCTTTTGGGTAAAATCTGTAATGAATATTTTCTTCTACTTCCTCGTAAGGTGTGGAGTCCTCTTTTTACCATGGAGTTGGTTTACTTCCTTTTTGGTAAATTCTGTACCAAATAACCAATCATATACTGAGTAACCTGAACGAGGTTCCTGATTGGTCCATGTCTATCCCAACAAAGCACATAATAGTAAATATGATGTATCCCATTGCTCTGAATTCTCCTTAATGAACATGTGCATCATCCATACAACATTTTGAGCTGGACATACTACAGTATTTAACAAAATGACTTGTTTATTTGACACTTATTCTATTGCTCGAAAGACTGCTACAATCCAGATGTTGAAGAAGGCGGGTCGGCCATCTGAACGACTTGTTTCTCATGAGAATTGCATGTTTAAGAAGCCAATATATCATGAATGTGTGCATGTCCATGAGTTAACTGAAGAGGCTGGGACTGAAGAAGCAGAGGCAGATGCAGAGTACGATAATGCTGTCAAGGAAGCCGTTCAAGGTGTGCAGGAAGCTGTGACTACTATAAATGATTACTTGGAAGAAATTAGATATGAAATAGCTGCTCTCAAGAGTGAAATGTTGGAATAAAATATGCGGTATACTATCTATGCAGAAGTCACTAACCTTTTCTTTTATTTTGTGTGTGTGTGTGTGTGTGTTGACCTTTGTTACAACTCAGGTTATCTATCAGTCGATGAAATATATGTACATGCTTGTAGACTTATAAACGCCTGGTTTATCACGCAAAAGGTTTAAGCAATATTTCCTTACTTATTTCTGGAATGAAAATGCATTGAAGAGGGAAAAATTGACATGTACAATGTCGTAGAACATGACTGAAATCAAACGAATATCTTTCATTTTTAACAATTGTCCGGTTGATCAAGGCTAAAAGAGATTCGAACAAAGCTGTCGAGAGCAGAAAAGTTGTGTTAAAATGATGAGAAAACCAAAACGGCATTGTACGACCAAAATACATGTTACTCACGCCAAATACTCAGATCTCGAAAATGTTTGAAGCAAAGATTTATTAAAGTAGTGTAATCATCAGCTACACAGGCATACATATTTGCGGTTAAGAAATCCTCTAAAAATTATGTCGCACAGCCATTTTCCTCCATTCTTCTAAAAGAGTTCAGAGGCGTCAATCAGCAAATAATTCTTACAGTGTCCTCTGATAATTATACCGTAAGTAGTGCACACTGTGGGTTTCATAAACATAGCAGACAAATAAATAATATGTATGATTTTCCGCCGCAAACGTTTGCTTCTAATTGTGGTGACTAGTTCGAAAACCTTGCTGATATCCTTCCATACAGAAATCCTCTAGTAATGGTATTGTAGGTACACTGACATCCCCTGAGCTCTGATCCAGTAAACCATTTTCACAAAGTCCTTCAACAGTTATATGGTAAGTGGAACACATCTGGTTGTAGGCCCCTTGGTATGCAGAGGAGTGTATTTGCCGAAGATCGTCGCCTAACGACAACCTAAGACTTAAAACCTATTGGTAATAAATGGATATTTAAAACCAAAACGGATTCAAATGGTAATGTGGAGAGATTTAAGGCTCGTCTAATAGTGCAAGGTTTTACACAAAAGGAAGGCATTGATTATAAATAGACTTTCTCTCATGTTTCTTCTAAAGACTCTTTTATGATTATAATGGCATTAGTAGCTCATTTTGATCTTGACTTACATCAGATGGATGTTAAGACAGCGTTTCTCAATGATAATATTGATGAGACAATTTATGTGAAGCAACCTGAAAACTTTGTGGTGGGTGAACCAAAGAAGATGGTTTGTAAACTCAAGAAATCCATCTATGGCCTTAAGCAGGCGTCTCGACAATGGTATTTGAAGTTTCATCAAGTGATTCTCTCATTTGGTTTCGAGACAAATTTGCTTGATGAATGCATTTACCACAAGTTTATTGGGGCGTAATAATTTTTTCTGGTTTTGTATGTTGATGACATATTGCTTGCCGATAACGATATAAGCTTTTTGCGCGAAACTAAGAATTTTTTATCAAAAATTTTTGAGATGAAAGGTCTTGGTGACACCTCTTTTGTATTAGGCAATAAAATACACCGTGATCGGTCTCGGGGTATTCTTGGATTATCACAAGAGAGTTATATCGAAAATGTGTTAAGAAGATATGGCATGAAAAACTGCAAACTAGGAGAAACCCTTGTAGCTAAGGGAGACAAGCTTAGTCTTGATCAGTGCCCCAAGAATGATTTTGAGAAAAAGGAAATGGAAAATATTCCTTATGCTTCGGCTGTAGGGAGTTTGATATATGTTCAAGTCTGCACTCGTCCAGATATAGCATACATCACAAGGATGTTGGGATGCTATTTAAGCAATCCAGGATTAGAACATTGGAGAGTAGTCAAAAGGGTCTTACGAAATTTACAGAGAACGAAGAAATACATGCTCACATATAGGAGGTCAGATAAAATTGAGATCATTGGGTATACTGACTCTGATTTTGTTGGATGCATTGGTACAATGAAATCTACTTTTGGTTATAGTTATATGTTAGCTGGAGGTGCTGTCTCATAGAAGAGTGTCAAACAATCCATTGTGGCATCTTCCACTATGACAGCATAATTCATTGTATGTTATGAGGCATCAAATCATTGGATATGGATGCAAAATTTTGTCATGGGACTATGTATAGTGGATTCTATTCAAAGGCCACACAAATTATTTTGTGACAACAATTTCGCTGTGCAATATTCTAATAACAATAAGAGTTCGAGAAAGTCAAAGTTTGTGACTCTCAAATTCTTGGTTGTAAAGGAAAGAGTTCAGAGTAAAGAATTGTCAATTACACATATTGGTACAAACTCTATGATTGCAGATCCTCTTACCAACGCATTGCCACCCAAGTGGTTTCTTGAGCATGTGGCTCATATGGGTGTTGTTTCTGCTAGTTTAGTTTTAGTGAGAGTTTGTAATTTTATTTTACTTTCATTAGGCATGTGTTAACATATTTTAGTTATAAAGTTTTCTACAGAAATAAAGTGATGATAAAGTTTAATTTTTACACTCTAATTATGTTATGGTTATAGTTTGATCTCACTATTAAAGTCGACCAGTTGGATACTAGCATGTTAAGATCACATTGCATGTTGTTTCCATGCTACACATCCACTTCATAATCTATGTCATTCTTTCATGTCGGTATTATAGTCATTGATAGGTCTAGTTACGATAAATGTAACGAAGGTTGCTTCGGTCTTTGCTAATATGATTGATGGATGAGATTGGTTTCTAATACATTACAGTTTTGATAGTATGGTTGAGATCAAATTTGTTTATTTTGTAATGAAACAAGTTTATACAGTTGTACATATAGCCCAAGTGAGAGATTGTTAGATTATAGTCCAACATTGGGCTTATATGTAAATATACATGTGTTATTATAATTTATTAAACTTTCTTTATGCCTAATTTTAAAGTGATCTAATTAATATTAAAGAATTTAGGCTCAATGTATTACTAGGTTATGGGCCTTAAATGTATAGATACTTATTTTATAACTGTATTCTATAATGGATAGAATAATAGTTATAATTTAATATTATATATAGGAAGTTATGGTCCCCTCATTATATGTATTATGTTTTCCTCCCTGTATCCCATCATCAGAGACATTTTAGAGTGAAAATTTAAGGGGTCACTCATACAGAATATATATCAATAAGGAAGATCTAACTGCTCTCTCTCCGAACTTTCTCTTGTGCAAAGCAATCAGGTAATTGTTCTTCTTTATCCCATAATCATCAGTTTGTCCTTTAATTGTCCTTTTAATTTAACATAATAGATCCTGTTATAAGAAATAGTTTTCAGCATTATTTCACTAGTGGAAAAAACCACATATGCTCCGGTTTTTTGAAGGCTTTATGCTCCGGTTTTGACCCGAAGTAGATTTAACCGGAGCATATTGCAAATGTCTTTATGCTCCGGTTCGAACCGGAGCGTAATGGAGACTTTATGCTCCGGTTCTTGAAAAACCGGAGCAATAGTCTCCTTTTTTAAAAAAAAAATTAGACTTTATGCTCCGGTTCTTAGAAAACTGGAGCATATAATAGCATTTTATGCTCCGGTTTTCCAAGAACCCGAGCATAAAGCATGCACCACAAGAAAAGAAAATCATCTTCAACTTACAGCTAAAAAAAACTGATGAAGACAGGACCTTGAATCAGAAGACCTTTAAGCGGAGTAAATGGCGTAACACCAAATCTGCAGTCATAAACTTATTAGCTCTTAGGCATACAAAAATAAGAAAACACAGTTAAACAATGCAAGTTGGAAGCAGAAAAAGATCACCACCACCACGCAAAATATGCAAAGACGTGAGAAATTTGACATCTTTCAGATCTCTTGATACCTGACTTACATACCACTACATAAATTCCATCCAAGCAGTCACAGGTAATAGTCGCTTCTATTCTATGCCTACTTCCAAAGAGAAACCACCCCTTCTTTTCTCCTCTTAACATTTAACTCCATCGCCAGCAATTAGCTCTTTATAAAATGTTTAAGTGAGAATTAATGGACTAACCTTTAACTCCAATTCACGAAGAGATTCAGCAACAACACGCATAATTTCAGCAACTTAAATACGGGAATTGAATAATCAAACTAACCTTTTAGATGTCTATTCCAATTCACGAAGAGATTCCGAGTTCTTTCGCTGTTGGAATGATGGGGAATGAAGTTGAGAGTGTGAATGCGAGAGGTTTGAGTGTATGTATTTGAGCGCGAGAACCTAATAAAATTATGTGGGAGATGCATTTATGTTGCGGTTACAAAGCTCAGAGTATATTATGTTTTATGCTAAGGCAACCGGAGTATATACCGGTTTTATGCTTCGGTTATTATAAGAACGGAGCATAAAGTGAGTTTAATGTAATATTCCGTAAACTTTATGCTTCGTTTCTACAAGAACCGGAGCATATATAATGTAGTACATGCCATTTTTCCACTAGTGTTTTACTCCTTTATATTTAAAGTGCATTCATGGCATACTTTGACTTAATAAATCAAGTAATCGTAACTCCTTCAAGACACACTCAATCAAGACTCAAGCAAAGGAACTTCCCTCAACTATATTCACCAAGGACCCTTCTAAATTCAATTTATTTCTTTTTCTTTTGTCTACTTCTAGGTTTTCATCCACTAAAGAGCCTAAGGTTGGATTCTTTTTTGTAATGATTGTAGAGGATGCAAACCTCTTCTACATGAACGTAATTATTTCAATTTTTATGCAACCTTGGTAAACTTTAATCAACCAAAGAAACATTACCTTTAATGTTCTCTTGTGATCAACTCCCAAACTTTTATTTCTAGTATCTTTTACCTATAATGTAAAGGACTAGGAGCAACTCCTTACTTGACTAGGTCAAGCCTCAAAATCCTAATTTTGACCATCTTATTCAAGGAACCACCTTCATAGAATGGTCTCCTCTTAACCTCTCAAGAAACCCCTTTTCCCTTGCATTTTAATTATTGTAATCTATTTACATTATGCAAGCTTCTTTTTTGACATTTTCCTTTGGTCTATGATGAAGAGATTTGGACATCTCCATTCTCTCGAGACTTAAGTTTTGAACCTTTTTATGAGTAAACCTTTAGGTGTGCATTATACTTGAATGTACATTTAGGTGTTATCCTATTGCTCATTTTGTGTTAATCATCATAAAGCATACATTGGTGTTCTTTTTATTTTTGTATGTAAATGATGTTCAAAGTCTACAATATATGAGTCCTTTATGAACTAGACCAAAATTTGATTGAAGTATGTCATGAGAAAAGGTCTCTTTGGACTTAAATCCTCATTTGATTAGTAAATCTTCAGCTCATTGCCATCCATAGCTCATACTTTACATCTTTCAATATTGTTCTTTAATTCTTTTTTTCAATTTTTTATTTTTAATTATGCACCTTTTTCATGAATCTTACTATTTAATAATTTTGTATGACCACTTTTACTTTTGCACTAATTCATAACCTATTGAAATGCAATCAAACCTATTAAAATAAATTTGGACAACCGGCCATAGGAATCCTTAAGCTTGTGAACTTTTAAAAAAGTGATCACCTAATCTGAACTTGTATGTATAATTCTTAACTTTCCAAACTCACTAAATCTAGAGTGTGCTTTTCCTTTGTTTTTGCATGATTTCCTAGGATCTAAACTTACTTGTTCCATCCTAATGTAAACTTTTTGCACATCAGTCTTGGGTTGATGTAGATTACTCATTCCCAAACCTTTTCATGGTTCATAGACCATTCACGCGAGTCTTTTTGGGATTCAAACCCAATTGGGTGTCCAAATCACCCTTTAAAGTTTGGAGCCAACTCCTTGACCCATATTTTAAGCTGCATAGCCGATCTTTATTGACGTGAAAAACTTGTACGATACTTGTATTTAGAGCCCTTTCCCTTTCTCTTCACCAAGAAGGTAAGGTTAAGCAGTGAAAAAGTGGTCTCCCTAGTGATGATTTACTCATTGTATCATTCACCTAAAACCTTGTAAGGTTCAAGACCTCGCAAACTCGTACAAAAAAAATCCTCTGCAAAATTGACGACTCCGCAGGGGAAATGTATGACTAAAACATACTTAGCTATGTGAGCAAATGAGAAATTAAAAAAACTTGGTTTGATGCGCTAACAATTTTCTTATTGTGTTAGGCATTTCTTGCATTCATGCATGTGATTTTCTGCGTGTGAAAAATTACACCCTTTGGCAACGACTCATACAAATGTGTTCTACATTTGAGACAAATTGGGAGTGGAAGATTATCCAAAAAGCGATTAAGTTTCATGGCCCAACCTTTGGATTTTCTAAAACTTTCCAAACAGTGACACTTGGTACGCGTTCATGACATTGTATCGAGGGGGTTGTCCACTCACTTTGGCCTCTTTCAAGTAGTGTCTCTAAGTGAATGAATCTTTCTCTAAGCCATGGACCCTTTGACTATGTTCAACCAACCCTAGTGCATTCAAAACATAGACCCTTGGCTAGGTGGAGACTTCTAGCTTTGCATTCGTATGAGCATGATAGCATGACTACGTGAACCGTTCACACATTCCTATGTTATTTGCGCTAACCTTTGAAATCTAAGTTTGTAAAACCTTAGGGAAACCTAACATCCTTAAAAAACGAGTCATGACAGAGCTGTCGCTATCCTACCAACAATACCTTGTTACCTAAATTACTATAGTTCAGGAAAGTATGGTCGAGATCCCAAGAGACTATCAGATGATTAAGCTACCTATAGTTTTTATTTATGTTAGGTAAGGTCAAAAATAAATGATTTCAAAACTAAACTAAGCTAGACACGAATTATAACTAAAGACTGTGATCCATATAATTAAAATCACCTAGGATAAAAATCCCCACTAATATGGATAGATATAGAATACACACCCGATCCCTCAAATTCAATTCATAAAATAATTCCTAAGACATATGTGCCCTAAACAATACAAAAGACCTCTCTCAAGTATCAATAGCTTACCCCTAATGCAATTAAGCCAACTTTTGTGGAATCATGCAATAAAATGACATTAAACGCGACATTCAAAAGAGCCTTAATGTTCATGACGTCTACTTTTGTGATCGACACTCACATCTTAACCTATGGTTCTAATTCAGATTATGCCGTTGAACTTAATCCACATCATTAAATTAACTACGTCTAGTCTTTAATGATGTTAAGACCAATCATAGATTAAAGGAATTGAATCATGCATTGAGATTTAGGGTTTTGGGGTTTAACTATGCCTAACCCATATTAAGGTTCATTGAAATCCTAGATTAGGGAATTAGTCATGAATGGTTCACTTAAATAAAATGCAATTAATAAAGAGAGACATTATTGAATATAAAAACTAAAGTAAAGAACGATATAGAGAATAATCTAAAGAACAAGTAATAGAATTGCATAAAAAAACAAAGATCCACAAATTATAATTGCTAAGAGTACGTGCTTGAAACTTCAAAGTATTAGAAAGGAAAACTAAAAATCAGAGAAAACTAAGAGAAAACTAATGCATGTCATCCTCTTGAACCTAGAAAAATGTCCTAATATATATACAAGTACATTGGGCTTAATTAAGGAAAGCGCTAAAAAATCGACTCAGTAAAATAGACTCATTTGAGTGCTCTGCATACTCAATCGAGTCCCTCTCATTTGGTTAGATTTGAGCGAAGTGTAGATTTGGCATTTTTTGCAAGGACTCGATCAAGTGCTCATCATACTCCATTGAGTCCCTCTTCTTTCTTCACTTTTTCACCTGAGGGTTTGGTTCTGCCGAATTCCAAGCTTATACTCAAATGAGCCCTCTGCAATAATCATCTGAATCTCCTTGCTTTAGGCCCATGCATTTACTACTTCAACTCCCTTGCTTCATTGGTGATTTTGTCATTAATTACCCACTTTTCGTAGCTTTGTGTTGCTCCTTAGTCACTCTCAATACTTCATAGAATCCCTTCATTAAATCTAGAACTCGCCTCATACCTCAAGATCTTAAAACTCTTGAAAAATATCACATACACTATAAAAATCCCATGAACGCATCATATGAAAGAAAATGAGTTAAATGTAAGTAAAACTAAACTAAAATGCATCTAAACTACATACAAATGATCCAAAAATATCATTAAATCATTAACATAAATGGGACTTAACAAGTCGCATCCCATGCATACTTGGTGTATGATCAACGATTAGGATCATCAACATTTCTCATTGCATCTAAACCATGTCATGCCCGCAACGTGCCTCGTTATGTCCCGTCATGTTCGCGTCATATTTGTCCTTATTTGCTTTGCCCAAAAAGTGCAATGCTTGCATATTAACATATTTATTCATCATTAAGTTATTTTCCCTATTAACCACATCATTTGAGCATAAAAAACCGCATCATTTAAGTAAATCTCTACTAATGTGATTAGACAGTCAGAGATAGGACATTAAGAATTCATGAATTTGTGATATATTTTGGATTTGTGAAATTTTCATTGGTTTTCCCTATAAATTTAAAATTGTAATTAATTAGAGCTAGAGCAAAAATGGAAAAAAAAACTTTATCCGCGACTATTATAAATAAAACGATTAACACTATCAATAAAAACCGCAATCGTTGATTTGCTTACCTTTACACTCTACGGAGTATAAACAACCATTAATATTATGAGCTTACAGTTACAGACTTACAGAGAGCACATGAAAAGTTTGTGAGTGCTATTTTATTAAACCATCAATAACAATTATGATTGTTCATTAAGCTCTACAAAATAATAATGACGGTTACTTTATAAGTAACAATCACGATTATTCTTTAAATTACCTTTCAAAGTTTGAGTATTATAATAGGTCAATATTTATATAAAATTACAATAGAATTTGTACTTGCTATACAAAATCATTCATAGAGCTTCCTCCAATTGATACTCAACATATTTAAATTTAAATTAGTTAAATTCTAATAGGCTCTAAAATCAAAAGTGATATCCAAGAGACTTTAAATTCATCAAGTTGCGTTTGAAGAAACAATTTACAATGGTTTTTAACTTCATTCTTCTATTGTGTTTGGCGCCATTATTCAAGCTATTACTGCCATAATGCTATTTTTGAGTGGCTTTGACATATATAAGAGTAGGGGTGCTTAACGAACCAAGCTATTCAGGTTTGGTTAGGGCTCAGTCAAATGGAGTTTGGCTCGAGTTCAGCTCGGCTCAAGACTTAAATAAACCAAGTTGAGCAAGGTCTAGCTCGACTCGAAAGCTCCTTTACAAGCTTGATAAAATATAATATATAAATCTTTTTAAATTAATGTATAACATATATTTAGGAAAAAAAATCTAAAAAGCCTTAAATTCAGTCTGACTTCTATATACGAGACTCACAAAACGAAAAAAAGAAAAAGAAAAATGACTCAATAAAGAAAAAGAAAAAACAGTAAAATCACAAAAGAAAAAAAAGAACACAAGCACTGCACAACCTCCTGCCTCACGAAGTCACAAAAATTAAGCATCATTCACAAACACAATTACTCAAACCGTACAACGCACAAAGTGGCGAGTGGCAGCTGCTCCTCTTTCATCCTTCACTAACTTTCACTGCTTCGTGATGCAATCAACAAAATGAGCACCAGATTGTGTCACTGATTTGTTGCACACAATACAAGGGATTAGCCCTTTATCACTTTAGTAAATATCTAGCGAATTTAGTAAGGGAATTTAGGAGAAGATTGATTAAGCAAGAGGAAAATATAGACAGAATATAGGAGAGGATGTATTCATTCATTCGTAAATATTAACATCAGTACAAAGTCTTCATATAAACCTCTAATTACAGCTCATCATTCCATAACAAAATTAGCTCCAAACATATTCTTCTATTGAGTAATATTCCTCAACGTTAATTATATCATTTCATCCTTCTCCTTTGCTAGCTCAATTTCTCCTATGCTCCCCTCTATCTACATGGCTACATCAATCAGTTTTGCTTGCATCTTCCCTATCTCCTATAACCCCTTAAATTCAGGCCTTCTAGTTCCGCTATCAATACCTCTGCCTTTAGAGGATCCTTGTCCCCAAGGATCAAAAGTAGGGAACAACTCCTCTATGTAGCAAGCATACTCCAATACTACCTCTTCTGGAGAAGTCCCTAACCATTGAACAAGCCACTAAACTACAGCCTGTTTATGTCTCTTAACTTCCCTTTTGTTCAGTACTGTTATGGGAATTCTAGTGGAATCAGTTGGTGAAGTTAGGAAGGAGCTTGGATTAAGTGAAGGTGGAGGCAGCCATTATAGGCTTTGAGTTGGGACACATGGAAGGTACTATGGATTTTTGAGGTTGGTGGTAGTTGCAAGGTATAAGCCACTGGTCCTACTTTCCGGATTATCAAGTAGGGGCCATAGTATTCGTATGCAAGTTTTTGGTTCTGTCTTTGTTCCATTGAGTGTTGTGTATGGGGTTGTATCTTGAGAAAGACTATCCCAAATGATCTCTCTGACCTATGTTTTTCTGCCAATTGTTTTATCCAGTGTTGGGCCTTCCTCATATGCTCCTTTAAGAGTTCCATTGTGCTTCCCTCTGTTGAAGGCTCCTATTAACACTTTCCACTAAGCTAGCACCACTAAGATAAGGAATATGGACTGGTGGGGGTTGTCCATACATTACTTCATAGGGAGTCTGTTGGATGGCTGAGTGAAAATTTATATTATACCAAACTTCTGCTAGAGATAACCAATTGATACATTCTTAAGGAAAATCACCACACATGCACCTCAAGTACGTCTCTAAACATCTATTCAAGACTTCAGACCGCCCATCACTTTGTGGATAGTAGGTAGTTGAGAGTTTGTGTTTAAGCCCTACCATGCACATCAAATTAGCCCAAAATGTGCTAACAAACACTTTATCTTGGTCTGAAAGGATTGACCTTGGGAACCCATGTAGTATATACACAAAACCCTTATAAGCCTGGGCAACTTTAAGAGTAGTAAAAGCAAGAGAGAGGGGAATAAAGTGAGCATATTTGCTCAAATAATCAATCACCACCATGATGAGTTATCTTCCCCTTCACATGGGTAATCCCTTTATGAAGTCCATTGGGCTTTCTCCCACACCCTCTTAGAAATGGAGAGAGGTTGTAACAGTCTAGGATACATATTAATATTATAGTTATTCTTCTAGCAGATTAAGCAAGATTTGATGTATGTAGACATACTTTTCTTAAGGCCCTTCCAATAGAAAAGAGATTGCACCCTTCTTGTTGTGGTTTCTACCCCTGACTGTCCCCCTATTGAAGAATTTAGAGCTAGGTCATTATCTTATCTTTGACTTCAAGATTATCTCCCACTACTAATCCCCCTTTCCTTCTCAATTGTCCCTCGTGCCTAAAGAAGTGCTTATGTGAACCCGAATTAGTTTGTAGTTCTAAAATGACCCTTTGTATATTGAGGTCATCTTGCCATGTAGAACATATCTCCTCAAACAAGAAGGAATGTAATTAAGTCACAAGGTTTGAACTTCCTGCTTTAAACGGGTTCCAATTCCTTTTGGATGGTTTCCAAAGAATTTTTAGTTGAATCGTATTCCTTGGCCATCTCTACGACTTGATGCTGGGAGGCTTTAACATTAGATTTTGCTTTTGCGAAGGCATTCACCAGCTCCTCTTGAGTCATTCTTTCCATGTCAAATTTCAAGGCCATCCTTTGAGATTCTTAACGTAAAGGTTTTGAAGATTTGGTTGTGCAAACTAGTTGTAGCCCTACGTTGGGTGCCAATTTTTTGCCAAAATTTGTCTCCTAGTAAATAATTAAGGTTATGAAGTTTTTACAACTAGTTTGGCAACGTGTAGATTCAAATAAAATGATTGAACGTAAAGTGATTAAACGACACAAAGGATTGATGACGCTAAAAACCCAAGAAACGGGAAAAACCGCATGGGCTTATTAGGCCGTCGATTCTCTATGTAGGATGACACTTTTGTTACAACGTTTAAAATTGAAAACAAGAATTAAAACTGGATTGAATACAAGATCAATAGTATTTTTTATAGCGAGGAGATTGTGTTTCTTTGTAGCTGAAGTTCTATGTCCATCCCTTTTCTTTTGAGGTCTTATTTATACCCTTCGTCATGCTCGCTCTTCACTGCGTTTAGTTTATAATCCTTCATGAGCCTATCTCGGAACAAACTTTACCCTCTTTGAACTGGTCAATTCCATCCATTTTACTGTTTGCTAACCTTATCCCATTTGAATAAATCAATACTTGTGGTTACACTGACTTGTACATCCTCTCCTTGCAGATTTTAGTTGAGCGCTGCTTTGACTAGGTCTACCCGTTACTCTTGCTGCATATGTCGCGTGTCGGTTACTTATACCTACCCGTTGACATTTACTGGATGTCATGTCCTAAGTACCATGAACTTTATGGTCCAATTTTTATGCTTAGCTATTTTACACGTGCCCGACGTGTAGCTTCTTTCTATTATCGCGTCGTGTACCTTGGAAGGTTTTCACCCCTAACACACTCTATTAGGATTTATCTCTCTCATATTCTACTCTGAAAAGCGAGTTCCCTTTTCACTTCTCTCTACACCCCTTTGAATTAATTATAAGTCACTCATTCTTCTCTCTTGAACTTAACTCTAAGTTCAACAACTCATTCTCCACTTATTGCATAATTCTATACAAAAAATTTTCTCAAAAATTACAAATAAAACTCTAAAATACGTAGGATAGGATGAATATGAGACAAGCTTGGCTCAAGAGGTGGCAACTGACACTTAGAATATTTTCAATGAAAGCAATAGGTACTTGGTTAATAAAATTGCATTTATGAAATGGGAGGATGAGGGACTTATATACTCACTGTCATGAGTACTTCTCACCCTCCACTTTGCATGAAATAAGGAAAAAAAAGTACAAATTAGTTACCCATTGTGTATAAGTACGGTTGGGTACCAACTATTTTATACTTGGTTAAAATCCTTGATCTTTGAAGACCGAAATTGACCATGCTTGCGTGGAAGAAATACAAGGTTAAAAAGGTGGAAACTTTTTACTAAAAACTTCTTGTTTGATAAAGCAAATATTACCTAGATTTTAGTTGAGAAATTTTCAAGACAAAAACTCCTTTAAAAACATATTTTAATGCAAAGAAAATTTTGAGCTTATTTGAACCATCTAGTCCTCTCTCTAACGTGTTTACAATTTCTCTACAGAACACTCATGCCTTTTGGCTTCTCTTGCTTCATAAAGCTAGGTGTTCATTTGAAGTCTAGTGCACCATTATAGCTTTGGAACAGCTCACCATGGTAGAATGGAACTCCTTTTCAAGCTCCATAAAAAAGAATGCATTGCTTATGCTTCTGATTAGGTGCTTAATCTTCTTATGGGTAAACTAAATATAGTTTATGCAGCTCATCTTCACTTGGCTCCTACTCTGAAACACATAATAGTGAGATACACACATCTAGATATAGAAACCCATTAGGAACATAGTTTTTCATACCCAAAACACTTGGAGGAATCGACATACCTGTTTACAAATTGGAAGAGATTTGTGAGCTTCTGAGATCTTCTTCTGCTAGTATTGTCAAGGAAGTTTCTCAATTTGTATTGAAAGGGCTTCATCATAAGAACCCTATTGTTGAACAAAAGATAAAAGTTTTATTCTTTTATTCATTTACATGGAGGTAGATCTTATTTTTTTTACTTTTGTGTTTTTATGTTCATGATTTTTGGAAATTATTTATTTTGGTTATGTTCTTTTCATCGATGATTTGTTTTATTTAATTAATTGATTAATGAAGGGATTCATGATCTATGTTACTCGACTTGGGGACATCAGTGTATACTTGAACTCTTCATTTTGAACCAAATTTATGCGAACAATATGAAAATAATGATACTGGCAGTTATAGGTTTCTTGAATAGATCATTGACCAATAATTCGGACCACTCAAATAGGTATGATAAAAGGAGTTATCATGGTGGTGGTCAAAGTATTTAATCTATTCCTAGGAATGTGACATGTGGTTCTAGGGACAAGATTTGAGTATAGCTACTACAGAAGCGACCAATATGGAGCCTATTCAATTTATGTTCATCTATTGTGAATTTTTGATATCTGGTGGTGTGTAATTGTACCCTACATGAGATGTTTTGCATCTGGTGGTCCTAGGCATCATTCCTCTTTCCTCTTCAAAATTATAGGACATTCTCTCTCTCTCTCTCTCCCTCTCCCTCTCCCTCTCCCTCTCCCTCTCCCTCTCTCTGATATGATAAATTAATTAATTACTTGGATTAAGCAATAGACTAGATTGTCTCCCTCATGCCCTAATTAGGACATCAAAAGATAAATAACCCATGCACTCCCATCGGAGAGCATCAAAATACAATTTAAAAATCCAGATGGTAAACAGGTGGGACTCCGTCACCATAACTAGATGAGATCTCAACTAACCCCAATTTTAAGTTCAAAACTTTATAAAAAGGGAGACTCGTAGATCACACAACCTCTAATAAAAGTCAAGGATAATGCCCCGTGAAACTCCAACCCCTGATTGTCAATACTCTAGACGTGCACTATCCCAGAATTTTGTTGCTTATCCTCTTTCTCTTTACGTGATTTATTGTTTAAACTCAATATACACAATCACCACAGCACACACGTATAAACATTACGGTTACACAATCAATCTCTATTATACTATAATTTTAAACCTTTTAATTTCAATATCAACTGTTAAATCTGTTTAACAAAGTCAACTACTCCCGTCATTAAGACTAAAAAATACACCTTTACTCCAATCATACTATCAGTAATGAAGGAGTAATAATAAACAATCTCATGGATTAACTAACAAATTAATACTAATTTAATAAATCACGATTTCTCACCAACAATACCAAATCATGCTCCTAATGTAAAGAACATGAAAACTTTCAAATAAATAACCAAACAATCTCATTCAAAAGATTTCCTAAACATGATATTAAGTTTGCATTTCACCCTAGATCATGCTCCTAAAGATAACGTTCTTCGTAATTTGTACGTACCTGGAGTAAAATACACGGGTGACCACTTTCCTTACTAG
Source organism: Dysphania ambrosioides (assembly GCA_026401315.1). NCBI lineage: Eukaryota > Viridiplantae > Streptophyta > Magnoliopsida > Caryophyllales > Amaranthaceae > Dysphania > Dysphania ambrosioides. The sequence continues at coordinate 12,209,168 of CM048666.1, read as the reverse complement.
TTAGCACCTTCTACAAGGTGCTCTCCTACACCAAATTATACAAACTAAATCAATACACCATTACCCAAAATTAGCATCAATCCTACTAATCATTTTTAAACAATTCCAAAACATCTTTTTAAGTCTCCCAAAACATAATCTAGTATCTCCAACACAATACTATAAGTATTATTTGAAAACTCATTAAAATATATGTCATAAAACTCCATTTTTATAACTCTTAAAATCTAAAAATTTGTATTTTATGTAGTATACTCAAATTACTCCCAATTGTATCCTAGAATAAACTTAATCTAATGTGTATACTAATAGTATACACTTTCAAAATTTAAAACATGAAATCTTCAATAATTAAACCATGATCTATTATGTATAATATTTTAAAAATTTATTTCAAATACCTTAATATTTAATTTTTAACCAAATACCTCATACTATAGTCAAAATTTCATGAACTAAACACTAGTATAAGAATCTAAGCCTTAAATCATGAAAACTAATATTTTTAAACCAAAATATATTATCATAAAATCTGAAAATTCATTTAAAGAACAACCCCATAAAATTTAACATAGATGATTCACAAAATATTTAAGATTTTATGTGAAAAACAAAAGCATAGTATCAAAAACTCTAATTTATGGCACTGGCAAGCCTATGCATTAATATTTATGCATAAAAATCTTATGAAACTAGTAGTATGTACAAATAAATTCTAGAACATAAGATTTATACACTTTCAATAAAGATTTAACCCATAGTAAATCAATACCATAATCCTATAAAACTTTAATAAACATGTATACTAAGACATGAACATTAGGGAGAAAAGAAAGAGAAAACAATGGGAGAAGAAGAGGGAGGAAGGCCGTTGGCTCACCAACAGTGGTGGACGGCAACACAGGAGGAGACGACGACAGTGGGGGAAAGGGTCGGCTGCTTCACTTTGAGGGGGAGTATTGTGAGAGTGCTTAGGGTTTTGGTGAGTTTATGAAAATAAATGGAATTAGGGTTAGGTAGTATAGTTTTAATAATAGAGTAATACTAGGTTTAGGTAGTTTAGTTTTGATAAAATAGTAGTACTAGGTTTAGGTAGTTTAGTTTTGATAAAATAGTAGTACTAGGTTTAGATAGTTTAGGGTTAGTGGGTTTCTTAGGAAAAATAATATATATATATATATATATATATATATATATATATATTTATATATATAGTAGAAAAGAGTTTTAATTTTATGATTTAATTACAAAGAATTAAATATTTTACAATTTATTTTGAAAATATGTATGTATATGTATGTATATATGTAAAGTATATGCATTATATTAGTGCATAGAAAAATATTTTCGATAAAATGTAATCGAAATCTCCTATTTTTCGGGGAATTATAAAAATACAATTCATTTATGAAATGTTTTAATAAACTTTTGCTTTTATTTATTCATATTATTTTAAAAAAAATCTCTTTTATTTTTCATAACCCTACTACATAGGTCTGCTAATTCCATTTTATAATGTCAATGCCTCTAAACAAATTTCTCTTTTCTATTAAAAAAAAAGACGCACTTTCGACTTGCTCTCTTTCCTAGTTTGTAGCTAAGGTTGTAAGGATCAAATTCCTACTTCAAATCAACAAGAAGGGGCTAAAAATCATTTTGTTGAATCGAATTATAGGATTTAAAATTAAACAAATTTGAGAAAATAGTAAAGATGCATGCGATTTCTTAAAAATGAAGTCTACAAGTATTATATGCTTAAATAGCCATATAGTACAAGAAAATGTCATTTTAAAACATTTTTCCTTTTTTCTTGAAATAACTTATATTGAATTAAACCAACGGATTTAAAAACATTTGAAACCAAAATAATGGTCTTGCACATGCCTTATCCTAAAGGCCACAAAAATAAATTATGACACAATTATACAAGTTTTGAAATTCGTTTAATTATTTTAATGGATGTTTAGTGTTTACAATCAAAATAGATAATTTAATGAAGTGAAGGGCTAAACGCCGCCCCAAAATTGATCTAACCACCCTCTAATTGACGATTTTTCCCTTTGACACATTTAAATAAAATCGAACATTTAAATAATTAACACTTAACTTAACATACTCCTAATTTTCTATTTTATAATTAATATAATTTCTATTTTATAATTTTCCAAACTTAATTTTCAAATATCCTAAATTAAGTTCAAATTTTTCTAACTTTAAATATTACTAACTTTTTGTTTTCAAACCTAACATACTCCTAATTAATTATTTTTTAATTATAATCTAAAACATGAATAATATCTTTTTAACAAACTATTAAACATGAATAAAAATAAAAGTATTAATTTATCAAATAATATATATTAATTAACAATAATACTAATTAATAATAACTAAACAATACTTAATAATTAATTAAAATCAAAAAATCTCGCCGACGATATTGGGATCACCCCTTTTGTTCATTTGTATTAATTAGTGTTAATTATTGTCAATAAATTAGTATTAATCATTTTAAATTAGTGTTAATTATTATTGTCAAGTTGCATGGTCAATCAATTAGCATTAATTTAGAGATTGTTGAGTGAAGAGGGAAAGTGAATGAGGGTGAAGAGGAGGGAAGAGGGTGAAGGAGAGGGATTGAAGGGAATAATATAGTAAATATGGGGAGCAGCTCGTATAATTTCATGACGGTAAATAACAAGCCCCTTAATGAATCCTAAAGCCTAGTATGACCCAATTAGAATCATTTTAATAAAGGAGTTTCCTTACCGAATTTACATATAATTTTAGACATTTTTAAAAAATATCAAAAATCAAAACAAAGGTACTATTTGCTTTCAAGGGTAATATAATGAGGTTTGAAATCATTTAACATCATTTTTTTTTCTCTAAAAGTCAAAATAAATAATCCTAATTATATATATGACCAGTATGACCATATTAGACTCATAGTAGAATAGCAACATTCTAGCTGCTATTGTAGCCAATAGTGTGAGCTTGCAGTTGTAACTTCGAAAATCTTGCAGCTGGACCCAAAAACATTTTCTAGTGGATTACATTTCTATGCTTCTTTCCAGATATATCAGCAGTTTTTTGTCCATAGAAAAGGATACTAAACAAGCAGTGATTGTTCAATGAACATGGAATTGATTTATGTAGGCTGGTTATTTTTCCGGTAGGATATAATATAGAGCTCGCCGGCCTCAGACTTAGAGTTAAGATTGTTCCCGTTTCTTCAATAAACTCAGTTGTGGGTTCATATAAATTAGAGAGACCCTGGTTCAAAGGATCATAGGAAAAACACAAACCCATCGGATGAGAAGGCCAAAAGTCAAGAGAGTACAAAATTACGTGTGAAAAAAAAAAAAAAAAAAAAAAAAAAAACTGAGGTGCAGAGATCAAATTGAAAAGCAAAAGGGAAATCAGCGCAAGATATGGGCGATTTCACGACTAAGGATAAGAGGCAGGATCAGAGCCCTAGACAACTACTATGACACATAACATGCTTTCTTAGTCTATATACAGGCACACTTCATAAATAGATAGTTTTTTCTGTTTTAATAAAAATGTTTTTGAACTCCTCATGCAGCAACTTCACCTAGCATTTGAACAAATTCATCTTCATCAGGCTCACTTTCTGCTGAAGAAATTAAAGACGCTGATTGGATCTTTCCAAGATGATCAAGTCGCATGAGAATAACACCCCTGAAGGCAGGAAAAGAAAAGAAAAAAAAAAAACATACTGGGATCATCAAGCTGACACTAACATCAAAATTGTTTTGGCCCTGACTGCTCATAACTCCTGTAGTTGTAGATATGAAGTTGTAGAGTCATCAGGTTGTGTTTATATACCTAGCAAAGCGGGATTGTATCGAGATATCTTGAACTTTGATCCTGTTGATGGTTCCACTGTGGCTAACCAAGATTATATGTTCATCACTTTCTCCATCTTCTGCTAAGGTATGCAAGTGTATACAATTAGTAAAATCCAATCTTTAAGCAAGAAAAGGTTGAAGCAGTGATTTCATGTGAGATTACCTGATACTGAATATCCCACCACAAAAACAGCAGCTAAGCGGTCTTCAGATGCAAACTGAAAATGCACACAAGATAAAAGTTTACATTGCAGCCAAACCAGAAGTTAGTAACAGTGTTCTTTAGATCTAACTTACTTTATAACCAATCAAGCCGACCCTATTCAGGGATGACAAGCGGAATCTGCTCAATGGTACCCGTTTCCCATAGCCGCTTTCAGAAACAAAAAGTAACCATGGACCCCTCGTCCCCTTCTTCCTGCAGAAAACAAACACATTCCCACATACTGCTTACATCCAGTACAAGCCATTGTAAGGATGCCAGTCATGCTACTTGCGGAGACCTCAAGGACAAAATCAACCAACTCCTTATATGCCTCAAACCTCAATGAGGACACATAGAAAGAAGCAGCAGAAATATCAGTATCAAGTACAAAATCTTACCAGATACCATGTTCATCTACATCTTGGTCCAGATCTTTCCTCAGAGTTGCAGGTATGATATCCATGCTGGCCATCTTATCACCGTTTTTAAGTCTCATGGCTGTTTGACCTCTTGTCTTTCTTTGAAGGGACCGGATCTGAAAACATTAGTATGAAAGACTAAGTAAAAATATCCAAGGCACAACAGTTTCCTACATTCATAATTGCAACAGCATCACTGTAGCATAATTGACTGCAAAGCAGAAAGTGCATATATCTGGATCATCTTCATGAAAGAGATACGAAGTATATATTTGGCCAACATAAAACAAAGATATTCTAATTTGTTCGGCAACAATAGCTTCACAAATGTAATCAATTGAGTAGTGGTTGTACAAGCTGTTAATATATTCTTTTTCTTTATTTTTTAATTTTTTTAACAGGTAATGAAGGGGGCCTCTAGGCGAGGCCCTACTGCCAGGGTACTCCATCCTGGTCTGTCCCCCCGCTCTTTGGGGAATTTCAGGGTTGGTACGGGGATCCCTTTTCCCCAAGGGATTTTGTAGTTGATGGGGCTCAAATTTGTCACCTCAAGATAGATGACAAGGGAAGTTCCCACCAACTCCACCAAGCTTGCTTGGATGTATGTTCATTTTATTAATTTGCAGTTTATGCATGAATTTCAACAGAATTGCCTAAATTACCTATTGATTTAGCTGATAAATTTAATAGGGCTTGAACTAATAAAGATTAGCCATACCAGCATAGTCCAAATCTCCTTGCATCTGTTAAGTGCAATTAAAAGCACTAGTTTTCAAGCATAACCACTTTGGTTGAAAAAATGGACTAAGAGTAATCAGATCAAAAAATTACACATTTACATTGTACAGTATTTCACATGCGGTTAGATCAAATTGTGAAACTTACCGAATCACCAGAGCTAAGAATAACCATTCCATTTTGGGAAGCCATGACAACAAGGTCATCATTTGTGCAACACCGAACCCATTTCAACTCATCATATGGAACCTGTCAAATTACATGCGGAGCGTAAAAGCATATCACACAGAGCAACTTGGTGAATGAAAAGTAATACTTCCTAGTAAGAAACAGCAGATAATGCTAAGGTAAGAAGACAGACCAACTGTATAGCTATTATCCCGGTTGATCTGATTGATGAGAAATAGTTCAATGAGACTTTCTTGATGTAACCATTGGCTGTGAGCATTACCAGATATTGGTCATTTACAAACTTACTCACAGGGATGATGGATGTTATTCTTTCACCATCTGACAGAGACAAGATCTGACATCGAAATAGAAATCAGAAGGGACCACAAATACTCCATGAAAACAAAAAAGTTGCACGTACCTGTATCAATGGTGTGCCAGCAGCAGTGCGCGTACATTCAGGAATTTTATATGCACGAGCAGAGTACACAATACCCTTGTCACTACAAAACAAATAATGCAGGACAGTCATTGAAAACATATGTCTACACATATACTAGCTCGAGAATTTGGCTACATAAATTAAGTAATTAGATGTTTAGGTTAAACTGAAGCCAATGACATGCAAGGGGAAGGACTCCAAGAGAGAAACTGCGAATCAGCTTATGAGAGCATTGCTTTAGTAGCCAAAAATAATACTTGCATATTGCTCCCTCCAACCCATACTTTGTGTGTGAAAACAGCCATAAAAAAGTATATTGGAATAAGTTCACCTTTTAAGAATACAGAAAAAAGTTCCTCATCTTTCATTGGTTGAACTGGAAGTGCATATTATCAGTCTTGGGTTCCATATTATCAGTCTTAGGTGTATAAGATATCTATTGCTAGTATCAGTAAATCACCTTTTAGCAACACAAGTCACAAAAATTGATAACCAATTTGCAGAATGTACTGAACAATCAGCACTTAGACAGTAACCGGTCCCATTCCAAAGTTCCTTACAGAAATGAAGGTGTTACTCATTTTGAATGAAACTCAGACATGTCATTTTACATACATTTTCTTTGAAAATAATGCAAATCAACTTTTAGCAACACAAGTCACATAAATCAGTAACAAATTTGCAAAATGTACTGATCAATCAGTAATTAGATAGTTACCAGTCCCATTCCATAGGTACAAAAATGAAACTATCCATTATTTTGAATGAAACGCAGACACGTCCTTTACATACATTTTCTTTGAAGATAAGTGCATTACTCTAGCAATGGCTCTTATTTGAATCAAATATATAAATAATAGAATAGGATCCCATAAAGGAAGTTCATCGAAGCAGTCCAAGCAATTAAATGATGGCCTAGGAATTGATGATGCCTTTCCAGTGGAGTACATGTTGCCTTATTAAAAGAGGTTTGAACTAATATATCTGGTTTTCAATTTGGACATCATACCCCCCCCCCCCAACACACACACACACAAAAGAAGAAATAGGGGCACACAGTCAAATAAAGTGCCTAAATCAGAGATTTCCATCAATGGCAAGGTTGACGATGCACAAAAGAAATATGAAGTCCAGTAATGACCCATGAAGACAAAAATAATTATACTTAAAAACTACAAGAATAATATGATTCATACCTGAAATAGAGCACATGATCATGAGCGTGGCAGACAATGAAATCAGACATCATGTCATTCACCCGCATTTTCCCGACAGATTTACCAATAGTACCGCGATTTTGAGCAACAAATGTGTTGGGTTTCATTCTTTTAACATAACCCTTTTCACTGATAGCCTGGAAATCAGAAGGATTGCATTTATCAATAAGATTGAATATTCACCTGCAGGACAAATAAAACAAAGAAAAACAGGAAAGAAGTAACTACCAGAATCACTTCTTCATTAGGAATAACATCAATATCTTCCACCTGACCCCCTTCATCATCATCCAGTATGGAGCGCCTGGGAGTTGCAAACTTGTTTTTCAGTTCCATAGCCTCTTGTTCAATTAACTATAACATAAGAGTACACACAAGGTTAGCAACTTCGCAGCTTGAATGCTTGATTAGTTTTCTTTAAACCATAAAGCAATAGCCATAAGGGAAGGATATCAAGCACTTATACATACTAATATAAGTATGAGACCAAACCAATCTGGGAAGTAAAGCCCTAAAGTGATATCAAATCATAAATATTTCATAATAACGTATAAGTTAAAGAACCGATATTTTAACAAATCATTCATCAAAAAGAACCCGCCCTTGACATTTAGCTCTTCTATTACTTATCTCTTAGCAAGGCAGGAGGCAAACTTCCATGAAGATCAAAGTGGCTTGTGGTGAAAGGGTAAGACTAGTGAACACAAGAAAAATGAATGCTGCATTCTGTGTCTATGTTGATAGGGAGAGAACTTAATATGCTAGGATATCCATCTGTTAGAGAATTGCTGATTTTCCTTCGGAATAAAAAGGAGAGATAAAGAGTCATGATAGAAATTTCAGTCTGCTGTAGAAATTTCAGTTTCGTGCTTTTGACTAGTTTGCACAATTGAAATGAGACTTTACAAATCAAAACAAAAGGAGTAAATTACAAGAAATGAGTACCAAGGTATGATTAAGAATCGAGATACTCAATCCACAATCAAAAAAATAAAAATAGTCCTTTTCTCACTCTCTCTCTCTATATATATATCAAAAAGATCCCTAGGAAATGCCACCCAGGTGACACACTGACATATGAAGGATCAAACTGATTATAATAAGTTTCTCCACACTAAAAGATAGATGAATCCAGATATGTCAGGGGATAGATAGCATGAAAGTGAAAACTGACACAACGAGAAAACAGACAAGGCAATGGTCATTTTTAAAGTAATCAAATGAGAAAAATACCAAATAAAAGACAACACGTCCCTAATCCAATTCTCATAGTACTCTACTTTTTTTCTTAAGGCAAGAATGGGTTAGTAACTCTATTCAGACCAGCAGATGTTGCATAAGCAATGTGTAAATGGTAAGACACAAGGAATATTGAACAGCTTATAAATCAAAGAAATTATTTTACCTGAAGAATGTGCTTCTTGCTTGACAATAGTTCTTCCAGTTGACATATTTGTTCCATCAGCGATTTAACCTCATCAACAAATTTTTTTCTCTAGTGTATAAGAAAGAATAGATTTTAGCATACAGACAACATGGTGCATAGATGCACAAAGCCTAATATTCCAATGTTTGGCCAAAGACTTATGCTACACCTCAAGAACTGTAAGCTTTCGTAGATTGATATCCAATATAGCTTCAGATTGTTTCTGGGACAAATTATACTCTGAAAAAATAGATAATACATTAAGATAATCACTCAATAGCTGTTTCTTATATAAGTGGAGAATCTCTCAGACATTATAATATTAACAATAGAAACAACCCCAACAATGTAGGGCAAATTAGCAACCTATATTCTTATTTTCTATTTCTAGACGCAGAGAATCACTTCTGCCCTAGTCTAAAAATATTCTATGACACATTTGTCCATTTATTAAATGAAGAAAAGCATAGGCATGTCAATGGATCAAAATTATAGTTAAATAAATTTGAAGCTAGAAGATCCTAACTGATAACAAAAAAAGCTTATCATCAAACAATAAGTCTGTTCAAGAACTATAATTTATTCCCAGAGGATACACTGCTACTAGACCACAGCAAGCTGAGAAAATCAGTAGCCTATATACACTACAAAGTCATCTCCTCATCTTGCACAATTATTTTGTTGCAACTTTGACCACCATCATCAAATAAGTCAAGGCTTTGTCCCGTGATGATGGCTACTTTACTAGATCTTAATTACTACATATGAGATGTACGTTGTTTATAGAAAGAGATAATAAATCTGAAGATGAGACAGTTGGAAGTTATAACTGAATATTGTGGTTAGTCAATGGTTCAACAATGAAGTGTTTAGTGCAACTAGCAGTCAAAGGGGACGTTGAAAAGTACATACTGCGAGTGATCATGAATAGAACTATAATCAATTTCACTAACTTTTCAGGTTCCTTATAATAGAGTTTTTTGCTTATTTGTAAGTAGCCCTGTAAGATAAGATTACCAGTAGTTCATAGATCACAGTAAATCCTAATATATTCTACAAAAACTATAATCAAACTCATAGAAGATGCCCTCCCGAAAATAAACACTGAAAAGATAATAGAACAAATTGAAAAACAACCCCTTCTTTTCATTATTCCTGAAAAATTGGTGGTCATCAAGCCCCGACTAAGTGATGGGTGTGTATCATGTAGCAATGTTGTCATCTGCCCCTATACTAAAATATAGACTTGAAATCACAAACTCCATCCATTCCTCAAAGCTCTTCCCTCTTTCTGTTTTAAGGTTATTCCTTAAAGGTCTTGTTTTGGGAAATAAAAAAAAAAAAGCTTCTTTGGACACCTCATTACCTATCCAACCCACCAGATCACCACACCCATTTTCTCTTTCAGTCTCCTGTCCTCCCTCTTTTCTTTCTCTACCCTCATTGATGGAGCATCCTTGACCCACATCGTTGCTCTCTCACCAATGGAATTAAAACTTGTCCATTCCGTTACAGAATGGCCAGTCCGTAGCAGGTTTTAGATTTGCCATTCTGAGAAACCCAATTTTGTAACACCACAACAAAACACATACTTCTCCCTACTTTTTCTGTTAAATAATGGTGACTCGCCATGTTAAAATGTTTTTTAAGCAATTACATCCGTTTTTTGATAAAAGTTCATCGAAAATCTTTTATTAGTACATTGTGTAGTTTATAAAACATGATATTGAAAGTAAATATTAGTTCACAAAACGTATAACCCACTCATACTATAACTAATATGATTATATTATGTTGAAAGAATACTTTTAAATCTATATAAATGTGTCAAAATCTTAAACCCATTCATATGTATCTTTTGAAAACCACGTTTTATTCTATTCATTTGTTACAAGCCGCATCCGTGATAATGCGATTGTATCCGTGATCTTTTTCTATGCTCGTCTACCTGTTTTGGTAGCTAATCCGTTATTTTCAGAAGTTTACAGACAATATGATAGCTTTGGATCAACAACAGCAAGATACAAGAACTACATGTAAGACAACTAAGCCAGTGTATAGAAATATGGATGTCGTTCCATTTAACACCCAATTATTTGTTCTGAACTACATGGGAAACATCAGGCCAAGCAAAAATATGCAAGGCAAATTGGGGTAGTTGGTAGATAACCAGATTCTCTAAGAATAAAATGACTCAGAACCAAACTTGTAAAACAAATTAAATGTATATCATAACATTCTAATTGGACACATTTTGATCTCTTACATCCTTAACTACGATTAATCAGAGGCCAAATATATTATTTTAATCAGATAAAAGAATGTAAAAGAAATTGTAAAGGATACTGTTACCAAGCACTAACAAGAAGGACGTACTCATGAAGAAGAAAGATAGAGAGAGGACAGCTATGGAAAGGAGGATGAAAGAGGCATAGGGCAGTTTTGAAGAGGACATAGGGATGAAGTATTAGAGAGAGAGGGAGGATACGGTTGAAAAGAGGATGCAGTGACAGAGGGAGCAGCAATTGATTAGTCCTTCATAACTAGACGAGGAATAAAAGATGGTAGAAGACGAATACTTTGAAGAGAGAAACCAAGGGACTTGAGACAACTCGCAGACTCTACTTTGTGTCTTGTAATGATATACCATACTTCAATATTTGATTAAATTACTTGAACTGTTGAACACACCATCCATCTAAACCGTGTACTTGAAAGAGCAGCAAATTGAAATACTAAAATATAGCAAAGATTTACTCAAAATCTTACTTTTCATCAGATCTGTGGATGCCATTGCGTTGCTTGACGCTTTCCTGATTACTTGAATTATTTCATCTAAATTATCTAGCCCCACAATAATACCCTTGATATAGCAACACAAAGAAAAAATCAAACACATGATACATAAACAAGGAAATCTTGTAAGAAACATTTCATGCTTCAATATTTCGATGTACCTCTACAATATGCCGTCTTGCCTGCGATTGGGAAAGCTTAAACTTAGCACGCCTTTCAATTACTAAGCACCTAAAGTCAAGGAATGCCTGTAGGATCAAAATTCAAAAAAAACATAATATCAGAGCTCAAAACCAGCAATTGGCATCAGTTTGATGAAGTTGAAAGTCTTGGACATTATCCATCATGCAATTAAACTCTAAAGAAAATGAAACTTGACCGGCACCTAATTCAAGCTCCCATCAGAGTTAATGATAATCCTTGTACAGAATCAATCATATGGTCAAAGTATAACACCATAACTTATTGAAGCATATTTACATCCAAGTTTCTAACCAACAACTGCGGTCCTTTATTAGATTACTATAAACATACCAACAATTATTGCTTCAATCTTAGTTGCCAGAAATCATAAAATAGGAACATTGTGGTGGATTTCACTTATACAGCAGAAAGGAATAAAAATATCAACACACCCTGAAATACAATTACATAGAAAATCACAATGAATCTGCATGCAAAATAGCATGAATAATCACCTAGACAAGGTAATTGTACATGCTTATCACACATAACACAACTGGGAACATATATAAAAAAGACAATAATTTCAGTCCCGGCACTTATTTCCTTTTAAGGGGTAGTCTACATAATGGAAGAACTATTAGTCTGTAATTTAGCATTTCACTCATCGAAATCTTATGCATGAAAAACATTTACATATTTTATAAAAGCTACTACAAATTATCTCCCACCCCAACCCCCTCATCATCCTAACCCTCCCACTTTTGGAATCACTGCCTTCCGCTTATTTCGCAGATTTGTTTTCCTTTTAATACTCCATTATAAAATTACTTTCTATTAACATTTTTTAAAACAGCCTCCTTGTTGATTTGAATTGACTACAGGGAACATTGCATAAATCTAGACCTCCCTAAATCCTACAGATAGTGGAGTGTGTCTTGTTTTCTTCTTGTTGTAATGTCATAGTAGTTGTATCAGAAGACGAAATGCAAGTCATGTACATACTACATACTAGTTTCCCAGAAGTACTTCAAGGTGTAAATTTTTTGGCAATCACATTCAAATCTCCAGGCTCAATGAGAGAGTATCGAAGCAGTACACTAGCACCTCCACAAAGTAAGGGAAATCAAATCAGCAACACAGCTGAACCATATTCATGATTGTATAAACAAAACATAATGTCTTGACCATTAGCAACTTTCATATTCATTGATTTAACCATCTGAATGGCAGCTTGTTTATCGCCACTCAAACTGTATTAGCTTATGTGCATAAACTACTAAAACATGCCCTTTAATTTAGAGGAATTTGGGGAAATATAAGTCAATTCTCTAAACAAGTGTATAATCGGGAGAGAGATCAATAATTAAGGAGTTGAAACAATTATTTACACTCAGCTGTTCAGATATGAACAATATATGATATTGCACTCTTGTTTGATTGTCTACTACGGACTGGAGTTATAATATGAAATTAGTAATTTGTACAATACATACGAAAGAATAAAAACAAAAAAAAAAATTACAGAATCAACTTGTTACCTGAAGCAACTCTTTCAAGCCCATCTGTTTAGGTTGACCATTAAGAATCCTGCACATTTGATGATAATTAATTATGAAAGGGAGCCAATTAAGAGAATTGATCAAGAAACAAACCCATCGAAAAGGAAAGAACGCAGGAAGTGAGAATCTCACAAAGAGCCAAGGAGGAGTGCCACTTTACATCATTTTTTCAGATAATAAAAAGTTATCAGTAAACAGTAAGAAATTCAATGAGGGAGACCAGAAGTACCTCAAAATCAAGTAGAAGAGAAAGCTCCGATCACTGGATCAGAGGATACACCAAGAAAAGGCCCCAGAAGAAAGCCAAAAGAGAAAGCTAATAACACCACTAGGTCCCACAGAACACAAGAGAAAACCACCAGCTCAAAAGTTCTATTATTCCACTCTTACCAAATCAACAAAAAAACCTCATAAATTGAATCTAAACTGAACAAATGGTTTCTGAAAGTGGCAGAAGGACATCCATTTTGATTTTGCAGAGTAGTTTTCAAACTTTCAAAACAAATCAATTCTGCCTCAGAAAGAGATGTGAACCATGCACTCAAAACCCCAACATTAAAAGCTATGGTTTTGAGATAGATGAACCAGCTTCATTTCCAGCGGTTACATTCGTGGCGTTTCTATTTGGCTGCTAGGGTGCAGCTTGACTGTCCTATTCCAACACCTGCACCAAGTTCTAAAGTCCAGTTCGATGAAAAATATAGAAAATCAAAATTCTTGCTTCACATTTTCAAAATTAAAATCCCAGATTACTAAACGAGAACCTTTGGATGATGTGAACTCCCTTGTCACACAGAGATGTAAACAAGATATTTATTTGTTTACTTTTGTGAATATTTTAGAGTACGCACATGAGGTACAAAAAGTTGAAATTAATTTTGAAAACCTTGGTTTTTAAATCATGAAAAAAATTGCTGAGAGCATATGAACATTTGTTATACTATGTATTTATTCAGGTATTAGTATTTTTATATTTCATACCTATTATTGTTTTTACTTATGTATGATCAAAATTGAAAATTTATTTTGGACCCCCATTTAGAAAAATGTAGATCCGCCGCAGTGCTACACTAGTGCTTCCCCTCAATTTATTGTTGCAAATGATTTCAAAGGAGAACACTCACTTAAAAACCCAAGGACAATAGAATTTTACTTAAAAACCCAAGGACAACTAAATAATTATCAAATTCACAAAAGAGAACTATACCAAATCAATTTATCCAATACGGAGATACTTCTAGAAACTATCAAAGTCAAGGTCCTTTCTTAGAGTTTTTAGATTTAAAGGTAGAGAATTAACACAAGGACTTCGGCAAGTAATCCAAAAAAGTTCCCAAATAAGCACAGTAAATATATTACTTTCAGTATGTATGCAATTCAACAACAAATCACCCTTTAAATCAGAGTAAAATTACGCCACCATAAAGTCATCAAGTCATCCCTATTCTATGCTCAGTTCCCTGGTTTGCTGTTGGAGTAGAGAGAATTTAAGAAACAGGAAACACAAGTACAAAGATAGGGGAATTTGACTAACAGAACTTACCCCACCATGTTGCAATTAAAGCTAGACTGAAGCGCAGTAAGACGGTACAAGTTATTCAAAACAATTGAAGGTTCAGCTCCCCGCTTCAACTGCAATAATGTTATCTTGATATTAATTACTGAAGATATCCAATATGATAACATATTAGAGATCCAGCTAACTAACATGCAAAAGGAATTCCCTACCTCAATCACTATGCGCATCCCAGAACGATCACTTTCATCACGAATGTCACTTATTCCTTCTAAACTCTAATTATAAAAAGGAACAAAATAGAGTCAGAAATGACATGTCAGTTTTGCACCAATGATTAGCATACAAATTCATGTAGTCCATTTAAGAGTAACATGCATATTAAGAAAAAGTAATTATCTTCTATCATAAAATCAGAAACTAGCATCGCAATATATAACGATTTAGAGCCTAGTCCACACATAATCACAAAAGTGCTGCTGTCATCACTCATCAAAGGTTCTAAGAATCTCAGGCAATTAATTCTTGTTATTTTCCAACCTCTTCTTCGTCCTCCACATCTGGCTCTTTCTCTTCAAAAATATTTCCAATACTTCCAGCTGTTGTCTTCATGCCAATATCCTACTGTTCCCTCGAGTACACTCACCGCAACAACAAAAGATCCGACAACTGTTGTGTTGGCAATGAAGAATAGCCCACAGAACTACATCCATAAACGCTGAGATTGAGAAGAGAGAATTCCCAGCGAGATATCATCTGCTACAAAATCACCAATATCCTCTGGTGGCTGATGCTGGGGCGAATTGTTGGTTGAACTAGGGCTAGGAAGCTTAAGATGGTGTTAATGGTACCATGGTAGACTAAATACCAGTTTGGGGGTTTAAAAAGCCCTGGATTAAGAAATGGTAGCAAAAAATTCAAAAAAGAGGGGAAAGGGAATTCCAATGTTATCAACCATACACTGTAAGGGAGACAAGGTCTGCAATACCTTTCCCTTACCTGATATGATTTATATCAGTATATCACATACAAAATGCCATCTAATACTAGAAGTTGGTTACTGAGAACAAAATTTCAAAAAACTAAAATTTTTTGATTCAAAAACTACAACAAAGTGGGTAAAGGAGGGAGAGAATATGTCAAAAGGTTTTATGAGGGTCAATATCAAGGTAAGTTTGGTAACTCGAGATCTTTCCAAGTCAAACTACAATAAGATTAAAAAAATACAATACACGGTTCCTGAATATAAAATAATATCAGGAGGGCTGTTCTAATTAATAAAAAAATTTAGGGTGGTTTTTTAAAAATAGCCCTTAAACAGAGTTCCATTCTCAAATATGGCCATCATCAAAGAAACAGTAATTTATCATGGAAGCTTTTCTAACATAAGTGTCGATGCACCATCAATTTTGCATCAGCTGGATTACCCATATATCTACCATACTGAATTCAGTAACTACTAAACAAACTTCCACAAATTTGGGGAAAAAAAATGATTCAATGGACAATAAACGATACATATCGGCCTCATTTGTCGCATATTGTCCATTACTCATTTAGCATGATTCAAAAATAGCTTAAAGAAGTAATGCCCACCTACTTTCAATGTTACTACTACTCCTTCCACCACCCTTTCAAAAAACAGTTCCTTGTACAGATCTGGAGTCCAAGACTAGTTAAATTGTAAAAGTAGAATACATCTGGACAACATAAACATTCCTGATTCAAATTCAAGCTATTTTTTATATTGATGTTTTTCAATAATTAATTGGACCTTATGGACCCTGCTGATGACCTACTTCATACTTTCATACTACTTAAGCTTTAGGTGTTGTGTTATACTGTTACAGAAAACTGTTGCTCTGAATTGATTGCTCTCATTGCAGAGAAATTTTATCAGTTTCTCACATTAACAAGCCCTACAAGAAATAATTATGGTTGATGCCCTCAAAAAATAGAAGGCCTGAACACAAGACAAAAACTAAAGTCCATTATATTACTTCGAGAGAAGTGATAAAGTTTGATTTGGCAACCAACAAACCCAAAAAGGCAACCCTTAACTTCTTCACTTAAATATTTTGAAATTCGCTCCAAGCTACAGATCTCAGGCTTCCACTCCTAGCCCTCTAGATATGCACTCTAATGGTGAATAAAGTACTATATCCTCCATCAGAAAACAAAAGTGACTTTAACAAGTTTTTTTTATCCAACATATAAACTATGTTACTTTAACAAAACAACATAAAGTATCATTTTATCCTATCAATATACCATAATAGGTCACTTTTATTTTACCAAATATCAATATACATCCAATAAGACTTTATTAAAACTACAAAAAAACATATATATTGGATTAGGAGTTTATAGAACTATTGCATCCCATATACTAACATCAGTCAGTATCCTGGGCAGGTTCACATCCTCTTTTCACAAGGGACTGAAAGAAAAGATTTTATTTACAGGCTTTATATCATTTAATACAGTCTGGTTATCTGAGTGATCAACCCTTAATGATCATCCAGAAAATTAAAGAAAACAAAACTAAGCACATATAAGCAACTTCAAAATGAAAATTGCAATTGAGAATGAAACACTACACAAACTGAACATTGTAAAACATCCAATTTTGTACTTTCTAAAAACATGCAGTCACATGTTGCAAAAGATGCAGTACCTTATTTTCAACAAGTTCAGCTATCTTCTCAACTAGGGTGGCTTTGTTAGTCTGGTATGGAATCTGTTAGATTCGTAAACACCACAAGTTAAGCATACTTTGGAACATGCGAAAGAGAAGTCAAAGAAAAATATAACTAAAGGAGATAGATGCAGACCTCTTTTATAATAATAGCAGTACGCTTAGTCCTAGAGTCAAGAGGTTCTATCTCAATCTTTCCTCGTATAACGATGCGTCCTTTCCCAGTCCGATAAGCCTCGAGGATACTGTAAAAGTTAACAAGCATTAGAAAGAAGTCCAAGTTATAAACTAAAACACCAAATAAAGGGAGATTTTGATAGGAATCACATTTTAAAAACAATTAATAGGTTTATTTTGCATTTCCTCCAATTTTAGATATCTTGTAGTTTCCATTAAGAGTTTGGTTTCCAGTTTAACTTAGGAAAATATTACCAATAAATATAATTCATCAGCGATTTATGCAAACAGATAAACATTACAGAACATCTCACAATTTCACTCTCCAACTATGCTTCTTCCTCTGCTCTTCTCGCTTCTACTCTCAGATGTCCATCTCTTTCCCCTCTAACTCCAGCTAAGTAGCTGTGATGCACGGGTACGTGAAATCACCATCGTACCTCGTACCCGATACGGGTATAGCACGGGTACGTCCCCAGGATCCCGGGTACGGCATGGGTACAGATGATTGACCTTGGGTACGGCTGGGTATGTCTGAGTACGGCTTGGGTACGTATCGGGTACGGTTGGACTGTACCCAAACCGTATCCAACTATTTTTAGCCCAAAAAAATGAATGAAGTGTTTTGGGCCTATATCTTTTGATCAGCTAGAAAATAGGAATGTGTACTTTGTCTTATATAGGACCATCGTTTAATTTGGGACCATTTCAGTCTGTAATCGCCTCTCTTATTCTTCGATCAATCAGTAATTTTGGATGCGTAAGACGTTTAGTGAAGTTATATTAAAATTTGTAGTAGTGATATTTGAATAATTTTAATATGTATAACTTCTGTTTTATTTTTTGCCGTACCCGTATCTATAAATTTTGATTTTTTCATTTTCTGTACATGTATCCATACCCATATCCACATTCGGATTCGTATTGGTGCAACATAGCTTAGTAATACCATTTTTTCCTTCCTTTATCCCAATCTCTATCAGGTTTAGCAGAAAATCATCTTCATTTTGAGATACTGACTACTGTGAAATGCTGACTATTGAAGTTCATCATATAACAATGCCATACAATGCAAGAAAAGAGGAGAAGAGGATTGAAATTTCTTATCTATTACTCTACCAAGTATTTTTTTTACTCTCTGTTTATTTGCTGCACTTGCTTCAGGAAACACACTGAATGCTTAAGATAATATAAAACTGATAAGCATCTAATCCCGATTCCATGCATTCTGACCATAGAAATTAATTTTATCCCTTCAAACGTAACTGCAAGAAAACAATACGCCCATTTCGGGCAACTAGCTCTACCAACAACGGCATCAAAAAAAATTGTTTTTTTGTGGGGTATAAACCATCAACTTGCTTTCAAATGAATCACACTTCAGATGGATAAATTGCCAATGAAAAGACAACAAACAAAACCACAAAATTAAAATTAGTAGATAATTTTACAGTATTGAAAGACTCTTTTTAGTTTCTAGTTCTTGTACTATATCAAAGAAAATGGCATATATATTACCAGCTGAACAGATACCATTTTTGAAAAGTAACTAAATAGCAAACTTACAAAAAAGAGTCATGTGTTTTTCCTATTAACATATTATGGAGTGAAGATAACAACGCTGAAAAAAAGCTTACCCAAGATTACCCATTATAAGACCTCCAGTCGGAAAATCAGGTGATGGCATGGATTCCAACAACTCCTGAAGCTGTTACAAAATCCCCCATAATGACTACTTAATAACCAAAAAAAAAAAATAATAATAATATGAGTTGTGCTTCACATATATGTAAATTCGGGTAGAAAAAACTCAGTATCCTCCATGATCCTAAGTTATTGCACAGGTATTATCCAAAAGTACAAAACTGAAGCAGAAATATACATATATTTTTCAGAGGAAGCTGAAATGAGAGAAGTAGGGAGTATCTAAAATATCATACTACAGTAGTTAAACTTACTGTAGCTTCTGGATTATGAATCAACACAGAAAGCACGTCGACCAGCTCTCCAAGATTGTGAGGGGGTATATTTGTTGCCATTCCTACCTAAATATAAGGACATAGAAGTATTAGTTCATATACTTGACACAATTATGAGCCAGGTCAAATACTGAAGAAATATAGGTTAGGAGAAGTTGAAAAACATTAACAAGATCAAAATATAATGGTACCGCAATTCCAGAAGAGCCATTCAACAATAGATTTGGTAGTCGAGAAGGAAGCAGCGATGGTTCTTGCTGTGAGTTATCAAAGTTAGGAACAAAATCTACCTGCATCAAAATCAATAAATTGGTAAGTACTTTGGTAATGCCTAGAGCTAGGTAGATAACTCTTTACAGTGGTTCGAAGGAGTACTGACTGTATCTAGCTCTAAATCAGCCAACAACATTGCTTCAGTTAATGCCTGCATATAAAAGTGGAACAAATGAGTTATACGTAAAAGCTGAGCAAAATTACGTCAGACTACCGGAGAAGTAAGCCAAATTTGACCGAACAATACTTTGTCATAAAGCACAGTGCAGAAAGATAACAGGAGTTTACTTCCAGTCTACATTCTGTGTATCGCATTGCAGCAGGAGGATCAGCATCAATTGAACCAAAATTTCCATGACCTTGAATGAGTGGGCTCCTTAGAGAGAAATCCTTCAAAGTACAGCAGAAGAATCTAGTTGAAATATGGTTGTTCAACAGAATAAGTCTTTACTAGGACAAAAATAAGCAGAGGAAAGAAGCGTACAGCAATCCAAGTTAATCACATCTTTAAGACTGAAATTAAATCGTAACAGTGGCAGAAATGGCTTCCTCAACAGCTGAGAAAGTGGTTTCATAAAGTACCCCAAGCTTAGAGGATTTCTAAAAGAAAATTCAGTTGTGCAAAAATTTTCTTAAGTCCATTGTACAGAAACAGAAAGCATAAACATGCCAATATTGGCTCTGTGGCAACACTAGATGCACTTAAGTTATGGTATACACTTACCTGTGCCATGCGCACCAATGACTCATAAACAGCAACATCCCCATGGGGGTGAAATTTTCCCAAGACCTTCAACAGAAACAATTTTTATTCAGTATACAACAATACATAAAGCCACAAAGATATCAAGATGTTGTTTTTCTTACCTCACCAACAACTCTAGCACATTTTTTGAAAGGTTTCCTGGAGGATAGGCCCAACTCATGCATTGCAAATCTGTTCCCAAGAACATCATATAAACCCAATGAATATTGAATTGTTATAAAAAAAATGCTGCAGTGCACCTCCTTGAATCACAAATCAAGAAAGAAAAAAAAATATAAAACTGCGGTAGATGAAAAAAAAACCAAGTATGAGACAAACAATTATTACCAGGGTGTCCATGGATTCTAGTATTAGCAAGGGCAGACAAACACAAACACTTATTATGTAGTATTTGATTTGACACTTAAGACAATCGTGATTAAAAATGAAGAGATGCCTCAAAAATAAATATCACCAGTAGGCATGAAAGCATTAGGCCAACATTTCATATATCCAATAAGGCAAACTAAAAAAAGAACTATCTCAGTATTGTTTATTTTAAGTGATTTCACACAAAACAAAAAATGTTTGACCTTCTTGAAAGACAAGAAGTTGTAAATAAAATAATTGCCAGGAAATAATAACTAAGAGCTTATTCCTCAATCAAGCAACTTCTCTAAATGTTGTAAGCACCCCACGACAAAGCTCCCATCTTCCATCCTCTTACACCTACCTAGGCTAAAATTGACAGCAGATATCAATATTTCCAAATGACTTAAATTTTGAACCTCAAAATATATATCTGTGACAAAATCTCTCTTCTGAAATATACACAAGCCACAGCAGCAGCACAGAAAAATTTAATATGAAAAATCATGAAAACACTGATTTACAAGTTTGATGCAAAGGGTATGCCATCACACCATCACAGTTCATACTTCAAAAATTAGCAGAGAGAAAATGAAAAGGCTCTGACATTTTGATGTGACTTGCTCCCACATGTACATTTCAAAGGATACAAACAAATATTTTAAGCCAGAAAATTGAACAAAACAGAGTAAAAAGGGTACTTAGTTTTGTTGACCTAAGTAGGCAAACCTTCATCTACAAGAAGCCTGGCGGGATTTCTACAACCTATGCCCTCTTGAACCAAAATCAAATTACAAAAACTGTAGCTACATAAGAGAATATTCACAAGACTTAGGTAGGATAGGCTCTATGTGGACAAAGTCTGAAACTACGTGTTTGCCACATCTTCATTTTTGGGTTTTTTCTTCCTTATTTTCTACTTTGGTTTATTGAAGATCTTGTTAATACAAGACTATATGCATCCAAGAAATGTTTATATCTTTCAACGTGACAAATAAAAGAATACTACACTAACCAACTTGTTAAGAAACTAACCCTAGCTTGCTCAATGCACCCAAATGCAAACTAAATCTTCTAAACCGTAAACTACAAGGACCAAGCAAACACGAATAGCTCATTTTCTGGCCACGATTCCTCTACAAATAACCATGCATGCTGATATAGGAAAATAAGTGCCAGAAGTTAGTTAAGATTTTAAAGGAATAAAAGTTAGTTACATGAGCTAGTTGTTACAAAAGATTGTTAGCTTGATTCAAGGAAAGTTGTTAGCAAATACAATTTATAAACTTGATAAGCTGTAACGGAAAAATATATGAAATATACTACTTCTCTCAATCCTCTACATTCTTTCTTCTCTCCCTCTATCTTTTCCCCTCTAGTATCCTTTTTGCTCCTGTGTTTTGAACAGAGCAACGATCACTGCTTCTTGAATATAGCTTTTGGTAGAATGATCACTTGCAGCATGTCTTAAATCGAAGGGCAATTAGCTGCACTAGAAAAGAAGGTTGAAGAGCAAAATGCATCAACAAATCAGAAGATTTAAGAGGTCTTGAAAATGATGTATCTCCTCAAGGATAGTTCACAAGTAATGGTGGAAAGCAGAACATCTCAAGGAGAAGATACAGCTGGACAATTGAGGTGTATACCCAAGTTAGAATTTCCGAAGTTTGATGGCACTCATCCCAAGCAATGAATAAAGAAGTGGATCAAGAAATGTCGTAAGTACTTCAGCCTTTGTAAAATTTCTGAGCAGAGGGTAGATTTAGCTTCGTTGAACATGGTAGATATGCCAAAAACTGGGTGTCTAGCTACTTGACTAATAGACCTATGGTTGAGTACTTGAGTGACATGATTTTGTTATTGATGTCGATACTAGATTCAAAGACGACTCTGGACACAATGTAATTAAGGAGTTTAATAAGCAGCAACAAAAGCAGTTTGAGGAATATGTTGATGAATTTGAGAATCTGAGGGCAATTATGGATGTAAAGTATCTAAAGGAAAGTTTTGAGGGGGGATTAAGGCAAGGTGTTAGACCAGCTGTGAGGGCCTTTAAGCCTAAAAACATAGGAGCTGCAGTTGAGTATACTAGGTTGCAAGAGCAGTCTCCCAGACTCAACGTGGCCAAATCAGCAAGAGTGAACCCAACTACAGTCAAGCCTTATCCCAATGCTTCTAGACCTTATACCAACTCTCTTAAACTATCTCTATTACCTACACCAACTCTAAAACCAGCCAGTCTACCTCAGCCTGTTATAGGAACCAGTAAGCCAACTAAATATGTTACAGGTGATGTGAGAGCAGAGAAAATTGCTTAGGGATTGTGTTATTATTGTAATGCACCTTATGATCGAAATCATAAGTGCCAATTCAAGGAGCCCCAACTACTCGTCTCCTGGAGTAGCTGTGCAGATGCCTAGTGAAGAACAAATGGACAGTAGTGACCCTTATATTTCATTAAGTGCTCCCATGGGAAGCCAAAATTTTAATACCATGATAATCCAAGTAGTTATGAAGGGTTCTGTGGTACATGCTCTTATTGACTCAAGCACACATAATTTCTTAGACTTGCAATTATCAATTTTGGATGTCAAATTGATGAAATTAAGAGTCAAGCAAGCTGTCACTGTGGCTGATGGGAATGAAAATAATATGTCAAGCAGTGGCAACTGGCATGAGACCTTACTAGATATATCAAAGGGCATAAATTCACTATGGATGTCACGCTTCTTCCACTGAGTAGTTGTGATATGGTGTTGAGAGTGCAATGACATGGGATTTTAATCACCTTACTATGCAATTATATGTACAAGTCTGTGAGGTGATGCTTAGAGGAGCAGCAAATATATGAGGGACCTTCCCTTAAAGTAACGGAGACAATGTTTGCAATACAAGAAGGTATCAAGCGTACTTGTTTGATTGATGAAGAATTGAGAAGTCTGAAATTGAGGTTTGCTACAGTCTTTAAGGAGCCACAAGAGTTACCTCCTAGTGGGGGAGTGTTTGGTCACAAGATTAATTTGGAAATAGAGTAAGGCTAAAAATTTAAGGCCTTGTAGATATCCTTTGAACAAAAGGACATCATTGAACAACTTGCTCATGAAATGTTCATCATAGGTATTAGACAAAAAAATTTCTAGTCCTTTTGCTTCTCTTATAGGGAAGAAAGATGGAACTTGCCGGTTGTGTGTAGATTATTAGGAGCTGAACAAGAGGAGCATCAAAAGCAAGTTCCCTACGATGTTGTGTTCAGTTAACTTAATCTTAGAGCAAGATATCATCAGCTAAGAAGTCACCCTGAAGATGTCTTCAAGACGCATCCTCTTGAGAAGATGTGTTTTAGTTTTCATTGATAACATCCTAATTAGAGTGGAGTACAACAGGCACTTTCAACCACTTCCCATCCCTGAACAAGTGAGGACAGACATATCTATGGACTTCATCACTGGTTTGCCCTCGTCCATGAATAAGAATATTATCTCTGTGGTGGTGGATAGGTTGAGTAAATATGCTCATTTTATGACTCTTAAGTAGGGATGGCAACGGATATTAGACTCGACCCGAATTTGTGGATCCATATGCGTTTTTACGAATGCGGGTCATCAAAATTTAGACCCGACGGACTAAAAAATGGATCCGAGTATGGGTCTAACCATAATACCCGGATTCATTACCCTTTTTTATTTTCTGTTTAAGGCTTAGTAACAAAACAAAGCAGGCAGCCCACAAGTCCACAATACTCACAGCCAATCAGTATGATCAAGTAACACTTGAGGCCCAAATTCAAGTTTTCAAGATTCCAACATATCAACAACTCAGTCGTTGGCTCGCTGCTCTCATTTGCCTCTCTCACGGTCTCACCTCAAACTCTAAATCCCAAATTCCCAGTCGTAGTCGACCGTGTCCCCACCGCCAATCGACCACCTCCATTCCTCACCGCACCACCACCGCAGGCTCGCACTCTCGCTTTTTCCATCTTTCCCTCGCTATCTCGCTATTTCCCTCACTCCAACAAAGAACTCTCGCTCATACCCTCGCTAAAATCAGGTCAATAAATAATCTAATCCTACTGTATTTACTTTTTTTATCTTTTGATAGCTTAACTAAAAGAAGTTAAGCTTGCTATTATGTCATCTTCAGTTTTACCTAAATGTTGTAATCTCATGCATTATGATATGAAAGACATAAGATACTTTCTTTCTTATTTAAACTACTGAGTACGTTGGAAAAGTTTAAGAAAAAATTTAAGTATATCGGTGATAATATATATATTCTTGAAGAGGAATGATCTTGTGACTATATGCTGATTATGAAGCAACTATTTTAAGTTAATATAGTTATAAGTCCTGTTTTATTCAGAATATTATATTCTTTGCTTGTGCTCTTTGGCTTACGCTTATGTACTATATGAAGCTTATATATTCTTGTTGAGGAATGATCTTTTGCCAAGCAGTTATCTTTCGGTCTTCTATGTGGTAAAAAAAATATTCTCTTAACCAATTTGGTCATGGTATAAAAAATAGGGTTATTAATCAATTTGGTATCAATAAATAAATTTATGACGACAAATTGGTAAAAAAAAATACTAGTAAATGGTAACCATTCAAACTAATAAATTTTTAATAATTATTATTGTTAGAATATGCAAGGTAAGTTGGAAACTTGGAATGCTTAAGATTGAATTGGCATTTTGGTTTTTTTTTTTAAGATTATTGCAAACAAAAAAAAACAAGGTAAAAACAGAGTGATATGATATCATGTTAAGTTTTTGTCCTTTATAATTTTTTTAGATTATGGATGAACAATCAAATTGTAAAGAGACGTCAATTCTAACCACCCTAATGAAGAACCATAAGTGGTGTTGTCTGATCCAAATGGGGAAGGGGATTTAGAGGGGTTTCTTGAGGTTGAGAATGGTACTAGCAAAGAAAATGAATCTAGTAGTGCTAAGAAAAGTAAGAAACTAACTTCTGAAGCATGGGAATATTTTGATATGGTTAAAATCAGTGGAATACAAAAGGGAAAGTGCAAGTATTGCAATAGGTTACTCTTACTCGGGATGTAATGGGACTTCCCACCTTCTCAAACATGCTAGAACTTCATGTTCGGGAAAACATTTAAAGCTTGTGATTGGTCGATCACAATTGAAGATCAACACCGAAGTTGATGGGACTACTACATTGGCGGTTAAGGAAAAGCAGAAGAAAATGATAATTGATCAAGATGTTCCAAGGCAAGAGTTGGTTAAGATGGTAGTAATACATGAGAATCCTCTGTCAATTGTGGATCATGTTGGTTTTAAAAGCTTTGTAAAGAGTTTAAATGATAATTTCAAGATGATTTCAAGGAACACATCGAGGGGCGATGTGATGAAGATGTACAGCAATGAGAGAATTTCTCTAAAGGTTTTGTTAGAGACAAATGAGGGTAGAGTGGAAATAACAATCGTGGACTACCTCCAACCAAAAAAAAAGGGATATATGGTTGTTACTTCGCATTTCATTGCTCAACAATGGGTTTTGCATAATCGAACATTGAGGTAATATTCCTAAACTTAATGTTTATACACAAATATTCCTTTCATATTATAGGTTAATTGAATTCCGACTACATGATGCTTGTGTTATGTTGTTGCTAATTATTCTAGCTTTTACATTCATGAATTTGGTATGTTTATGTGTAGGTTTTGTTTTGGGCCATATCCACAAACAAAGGGGGTTATTGCTAAGATTCTAATGGATAGTTTTTCTCAATATTCTTTGGAAAACAAAATCTCTTTTATAGTTGTTGATAATTGTACACAAAGGATGCAATGATCCATGTCTTGTTAGAAAAATTGGAAAGTAGTTGTTTGGTATTAAATGGAGATTTTTTGTACATGAGGTGTAGTTCTCATATTCTGAGCTTGATTAGGAAAGATGGTTTAGAAGTGATTGATCATGCAATTGTCAAAATAAGAGAGTGCATAGCTTTTTGGATGTCCACCCCTAAAAGAATTGAAAAATTCGAGGAAGCGTGTCGTCTTTTGAGTGTGAGTAACCTAATAGTGTGGGTCTTGATTGTAAAACTAGGTGGAATTCTCCTTACTTAAAGCTAGAATCAAGTTTGCCTTTTAAAGATATTTTTAATAAGTTGAAATGTTTAAATAAAAGGCTTAAGTTTTCTATTCCTAGTGACCATGATTGGACTATGGCTACTATTGTTTGTCAAAAGTTGGAAGTATTCTATAGGGCCACCAAGCTTTTTTCTATAAGAAATCGTCCTACTACTAATTTGTTTTTTCGAACTGTTTGTGAGATAGACTTGCTTTGAATCGTTAGGTACAAACTAATGATAATGAGATTATTAGGACAATGGCTAAGAGTATGGTTGAAAAGTTTGACAAATATTGGTCACATATCAATGGGATTTTGGATATTGCTGCCATTTTAGATCCTAGAAACAAAATGGATTGTGTGGCTCATTATTTTGGCAAATTATATAGAGATTATGCAAATGATGAAATAGCAAGAGTAAAAAAAGACCCTTGATAATCTTGTCCATGAGTTACAAAGTAAGAATGAGGTAATAAATGATCAATCATTAGAGAGAGTGTTTAATAAGTGTGGTGATGAAGATGATTTTGCTAGATCAAAGAGACAAAAAGTAAGAACAACACCTTTGAAAAGTGAGATTGATTAGTAATTATAAAATGCCACTATGCCTGAAGATAATGAATTTGATGTTCTAAAGAGGAGTAGAGATCAAAATTATCCAACTTTGAAAAAAATCCCCGTCTCTTCCGTTGCTTTGGAAAGCACAATTAGTATGGGTGGAAAAATGGTTAGTGTCCATCGTTCTCAACTTCATTCTTAAACCGTGGAGGCTTTGATGTGCTTGCAAATTTGGATGGTCATGATGTAAAAGGTAACGTTACTTAGTTATATTTCTTTCCCTAGTTTTATTATATTTTTGTCATCCAATAAATTGTAACTATGTAAATAATGTAAGACAATTTTGAAGGATCACTTTCATGTTCCACTTTTACCAACGATTGTGTGGGTGATATTGATGCCCAAGAGGTGGATATCACTAATATGGTAATATTTAACAATTATCATTAATAGTTAAGACACATAATTTTTATTCTTTGTCGATCACTAATATTTTTCTTTGGTCGGTTGTTTCTTTCTTTTAGGATGTTAATGATGTTAGTAGTGATGATGATGAAGATTAGCCCTCTCGATCCTTTTGAGAGATGGACTTTAGGTGTTATTTTGCTTACATTAATGTTTCTTTATTTATTCATTTGTACTTGTTTGTATTGTTATTCAAAACACATGTAAAAATATGTGGGATCCGTGTTGGATCCGTTTCGGACCTGTTGGATATGGATATGGTTCCTTATTTTCCATAACCGGCGGATCCATCCTTAAAAAACGGATCTGAATTCATAAGGATCCAGTCGGTTGTCATCCCTACTCTTAAGCATCCTTTTACTCCAATTGAAGTAGTTCAAGCCTATCTTGATGATGTGTTCAAGCTGCACGGTTGGCCTAGAAGTATTATGAGTGATATGGAACCTATTTTTCTGAGTCATTTATGGAGAGGATTGTTTTCTTTGCATAGTATTGAGTTATCATTACCATCCTCACCCTAAAAGTGATGGCGAGGTAGTAAATAGATGCCTTGAAGCTTATTTGAGATGCATGACCAGTGATACGCCTAAAGAATGGTGCAATGGTGGTATAATACTCATTTCCATTCCAACACTCTCAATACTTTGGGTCGTTTAAGGTGATCGTGGTAGAAAAAGTAGCTTACAAGCTATAGTTGGCATCTACTACCAAAATACATAATGCCTATCAAGTCTCTTCATTGAAGTCGTTACTTTACCTCTGTGGACATCAATAAAGGAAAAACTGCCATAATGGATAAGCATAGCATTGAGCTGAATGGACAACTCCAAGAGCAATTGTTGGTACAATGGGTTAATGAACCTAATCATGAAGCTTTATATGAGCCTTGAGGAAAAGCCTGCTAAAGGGGGAGGGTAATGATATAGGGGAATTAGTGCCAGAAGTTAGTTAAGTTTTTAAAGGAATAAAAGTTAGTTACATGAGCTAGTTGTTACAAAAGGTTGTTAGCTTGATTCAAGGAAAGTTGTTAGCAAATACAATGTATAAACTTGAAAAGTTGTAATGGAAAAATATATGAAATATACTACTTCTCTCAATCATCTACATTCTTTCTTCTGTCCCTCTTATCTTTTCCCCTTTCATTTCCTTTTTGCTCCTCTGTTCAAAACCAGCTCAATTTAGCCTTATCACATGCCATTACAAAATCACTATTTATCATTTTATCCAACTAGCAGCTTCCTGTAACCTCCTATTCGCACATTATCTAATCAAACGTAGTCGCAATTCCAATTCAATGCATTCAATATCCTTTATAAATCACTCAATTTAAACAACAGAATAAAATTACAAAATTACTCACATAATCCGGCGATGAACCGGCTTCAAGCCGTCACGAACATCGGGCAAAGCGCGGCCAAGCAAAACCGACATAGCATACGCCATATACGCCTCCGTAGCCTCCTTATGAAGCTCGGTAGGCACAATCCTTTCACCACCGACACCCCTATCTTTAAACAAAACACTACCGTTTCCGTCTTCGCCATTCACACCCCCCGGTTCGTTCTCATCCCTCCGCTTCGCGGTAATCGCCGGACACTTAGGGTTTCTAACAGAAAAGAAACGGAGCTCCTGGAATGGACGGGGCTTGGAGAAGGTAGGGGACCGCCATAAGTGGTGGTTGTAGCAGCGGAAAAAGCGGCCACCGGTGGCGGAAAAGGACATTGAGGTTGTGGTTGGGTTTGGAGGAGAGAGATTGGAAGTGAAAGAATGGGTGTTCATTCCATTTGGGGAGTGAAGAGAGGGGAGCTGGGGAGATGATTGAGGGGTTTGGCCTTTTTTTTGGAATTGAGAGAGTCGTAGTTTGTTCGTTTGGATAATAATAAACCCTAGCTTTCGGGTTTAAGGTATTGTGTTTTCGGTTTGGCGCGCCAATTTTTCCCATTAATTTTCAGTTTTTTTTTTCATTTCTCTACATGAACTATGCCCAAAACTTTTGTCCATTTTTCATCTAGGCATCGAGTTGGTCGAGTTTAAGACCAAGGCTAGAGGTTGTAAGTGGGCCGGTTCAACCTAACTCAGTCATGAATTTGCTCGTTTTTTTGGCTCGTATAGCTCGGTTCGGATTCGATTCGGCCTACTAGCTGGGTGGGGCAAATATGAATGCGGTTTTCCAAACTTTGACCCTATTCAATTCGATTTGAATAAAAATTCGATTCGGCCCGACCCAGTTAAGCCTGCATAAATTCGATCATTTATAGCTGCTAAAACTAGCCGTTGGAAGCCCTTTATATATACTCTTCAATTCAATCCCTTATCCTCACTCAATCTTTTAATCTCTCATTCTCCCAATTTCTCAATCTCTTAACTACTCCTAAATATAATTAGTTTAGTAATTAGTACTAATCTTCTTCTTATTTTAATTAATTTTCTTAATTATTGATTTCTTAATCTTAATTTATTATTACAAAATAAATGTTTTCAAGAGTAAGAGCTAGTAGTGTTAGTAGCTCGTTTGAAGATTCGTTTCAAACACATGAAACGAACACCGATACTTTTGCTCAACATTTAGAGCAACAAATTTATGAAGCTCCTACTCCAAGTGGTCAAATTTCTCATACACCAACTTCGAAGATGCGACCGCCTCCTAGTACTAGCCAAGGTAATTTCTAAACTTCTAATTTTGTAAAGTTATATGTTAGTTTAATGTAGTTTAGTTTAGAACTTATATGAATATTTGAATGTTAGTTTAGTTAATGTTATACTTGATATGAATGTTAGTTTAGTTTAGTTTATAACTTTATATGAATGTTAGTTAAGTTAATAACTTGTATGAATGTTAGTTTAGTTTAGTTTATAACTTTATATGAATGTTAGTTAAGTTTAGTTTATAACTTTATGAATGTTAGTTAAGTTATAACTTGATATGAATGTTAGTTTAGTTTAGTTTATAACTTATATGAATGTTAATAAAGTTTAGTTTATAACTTTATATCAATGTTAGTTTAGTTTAGTTTAGTTTATAACTTATATGAATCTTAGTTAAGTTTAGTTAATAACTGATATGAATGTTAGTTTAGTTTAGTTATTAACTTTTTATGTATATTAGTTAAGTTTAGTTTATAACTTTATATGAATGTTAGTTAAGTTATAACTTGATATCAATGTTAGTTAAGTTATAACTTGATATGAATGTTAGTTTAGTTTAATTTATAACTATATATGAATGTTAGTTTAGTTAATGTTATAACTTTATATGAAGGTGACGGTGATGGTGATTGACGAAGTACACGAGACCTCTCATTGTAGAGAGAAATCTTACACGGTGTGGCCATACTTCGAGAAAGTTTCAATCACTAACCCTTCTTCCAAAGGGAGAAGTTCATGTGTTATTGCCTCGTTTGCAAGCAAATACGTAAGAAGCCACCCACAACTTATGTGAAATGTCACAATATTTTTTTATACATGTCAAAATGATGGAAAACAAAGAATTTCTTTTACATATCCACCTAGTTTATCAATTTTCTGTGAAATGATATAAAGAAAGATTTCTTTGGCTACAACAGAAAATTTTTTATATAATGATGAACTATCCAATTAATGGAATATCAGATATGGGACGGAGACATTATCGCGTCACTTGACTTGAGTACACGGATGTGATCTCAAAGGAGTTGAATCGGGAGGTGAATCTTCAAGCTATACACAACTTTACAGATTCATGGGTAACATGTTTGAAGGAGGTATGCCTTTTATGTATAATAGAGATAGATTGATTGATGAACTCGCTAACTTTGTTATTGTAGAAAAATTGTCATTTAACCATAGTGAGAGCCCTAACTTTGAATATTTTATTAGAGTTGCCTTATAACCCTTATTTAAACGTGTCCCTAAGAACACCCTTAAGCGTTATATCCAAACTTCCTATTACAAGTATAGAAATTATTTGATAGAAATGTTTCATACATTCAATGGTCGTGCAAAATTACTAGTGATACTTAGAACTCTAGCTTCGATGAACCTATCTTATACATTACCACTCATTAGATAGATGATGAGTGGTTCATTCTGAAACACATGACATTATTATTTGTTTTGAGGCTATGGAGGAGAGACATACAAGGTACAACCTTAAGGTTAGGATTATATAATGCCTTAAGGCCTTTTATTTGCTTGCTAAAGTGTTTTGCCTTTCCCTAGATAATACTTTAGCTAACACTAAATATATCAATTACTTGAAGGCGGAATCTAGCTTGAGTTTTGTTGAACAAGTGAACTTTTACACGTATGTTGTTGTGCTCATATTATGAACTTGTTAGATCAAGAGGGTTTGGGTAAGTTGACTCAATTGTTTAACCCCATTAGGAGTGTGATTAAATGGATTAGGATTACAACCTCAGTTAGAGGGAGGTACATGGCCTGTGTGTATGAAGTGAGGCCTTAAGAAGAGACAATGGTGTCTTTGTTAGCAAAATGTTCCCGTTGGGTATTCCGACTAATGGGTTGTTTTCAAATAAATGTTTAGCCCCAAACCCAATCAACACTCTTAGTGAATGTCAGCAGAGTCACGTTACTTCTCTTGGTTCACTCACTAAGCCATGCTCCTTCTAAGATTCCCACTCACCCTTTCCCACTTCATTAACACCCTGAAAAGTTACCCGTAAGGTGGTGTAAACCAACTCTTTCAAATGATGATCCAAACAAGACCCAACAAACAACGCCTCAATTCTAGTCAGTTATAAGCATGCACCAATTCTAGCTGTTTTAAGGCTATGAATTTTAACCCAATCAAATCCAAATATCATAAGTTATTATTATGAATTATAAGGCTCCAAATGATGTTAATAATCACAAGAATATTCGCCAATATTCTTACCAAAAGCACTTCAAAAGCCACGCAACAAACTACAACTCTTTTGCAACCAGACTGACTTTTACACGACTAGCAGCAAACTTCTAGTATAAACCCACAAAATCATTCAGCATAATTCAACACAAAACAACTAGTGTTTCATCTTGAATCTTGATTAGAATGAAATCAATAATTTCCAAATTTAAGCCCTTGAAGTTTAAGCCAAATTTTATACCGAATTCATGCAAGATATAATGAAAATAATGTGATTTTAAGCCTCATGAATTTAGAGAACGATTCAACAAAGATTCTGCATCCAACAACAAATCAAATTCTCAACACAAACACTAAAACTAACTTATAGATCAAAGGAACCTCTATTCTATAGACTTCACCAAATAGAAGATTACCTTTGGGCTTCATTGATTATTTTAAGATACATATACACCACTTAGAATTCTTTAGGATTCTAAGAACACCATTCACTAGCCAAAGTGAATTAGCATGGACACTCAAAAGCTCACACACACACACTAGTGTATAAGCTCAAAAGCAAGAACGTATTTTTTCAAAATTCTTCAACGTCATCTACTGAAAAATGGTTTCCCTATTTAAAGAGAGCCTTTTACAAAGTTTGTTACAAAAACCCTAAAGAAACCCTAGATAACTAAATAAAAAACATGTGCAAAACAAAACCAGCAGTTAAGCATATTTTACACGCATAGATTAAGCCCAAATAGACCAAAGTAATCTAAAATACTGGAATTAAAACTATCGGTAAAACTAAGCTAAGATAGACTCCTTAAAAACATCCAAACCCTAAGCTAAAAGAATCCTAACATGTTTAAACTACTTAAAAGAAAGAAATCTGATAAGAAAATCCCCTACAAAATAAGGAGTTTAAAAATACACAAACTCTTAATAAAAATCAGAAAATAAATAAGCACTTGAAGACTTCTAGGACTCTTGATTATTGGCTGCATTAAGGACTCCTTTAAGGCTCAAATTCCACGCCACTTCAGCTCTCCTTCTCACGCCATCTTTGAATCACCCACTTCTTTAACCTTGGTCTCCTTATTAGCCTATGCTTCATTAGCCTATATTCACTTAGCCTTATCTTGTATTTATGCTTATCCCACTTATAACTAAAGCTAACCTCATGAAAGTCAAACCCAAAGTCAAGGTCCAACCTATGAGAGTCAAAGTCAATGTCCAACCCATGGAAGTCAACTTTATGGTCAAGCCCAACTATGACCAAGCCCAAGTTAAGGCCTAAGTCAATGGGTCAAGCCCTAAGCCCAAGTAGGCTCAAGCATAATTCCATATATGGGCCTAAGCTCATTTTTAAACCCAAGCCCAAATTTTAGCCCATTTTAAATTTTGGGCCCATTTTCATGGAAATTTAGGCCCATGATTCGCATATCAAATTTTTGAGCATTGGGTCCATGAATCCATATATAACAGTCTTGATACACCGATTCGTTGGAACATCACCTATAGGTTGTTGAAGGACGTCATTAGTTACCGTGAGGTTTTGACTCTTCTTTATAATGAAACTCGAGTGAGTCCCAATTACCTTATTTCGAATGACTAGTGAACTACCGCTATCTTTATTCGTGACATTGTAGGATCCTTTGACCATGCAACTAAGATTTTCTCCTAGATTTATGACCCTAATATTCATTTAGTTATATAACTTATATTAGAGTGTGTTAATATCGTTAATACTATTAGCAAGCATTTTGATGTTCCTAAGATTTGTGGTGTTTTTACTAGTATGTTAAAGTAAGTGGTATGCTTATTTCATGGAATTCCCCGTCATATATGGCATAACGACTATTCTCCATCCCGGGGCTAAAGTAGTAAGTTTAGAGAATTTGTTAGAGTTTTACTATAGTATTCTAGGTCTTAATTATGATGTTAATATGTATATAGAGAAATATAAGAATGTTTTATCTAGTTTATATGATTATTATGCTACTATTTATGCACCTACACCAAAAGTATCATCTTCTAGTGGAAGTTCAGATACGATATTCATGCCAACACTTACTAGAATTATATAAAAAAGGTGTTGGATTATTCTTCATCCACTTCTTCACTTTATGTTATTAACGAGTATGTTTCCTACTAACATGAAACCGATGAGAATTTCCAAATTATTAAGTGCTGGCATGATCACAAATAGTAATTTTTCATTTTATTGAGAATTGCAAAGGATATCCATTGCTTCCGAGTCTACTTTCAATGCAGGTCGATGAGTCTTTGACAAGAAGAGATCTCGCTTATCCCCCCGAGAACATCAAAAATATGTGTTTGCAAGAAGGATTCGGGTCAAACGGAATGAAGGACCCAAGGATTGAGGGAGGACGAGAATGACGAAGACGATCCTTGGATGCTGATGGACATGAGCGAGGGAAGCGACTGAGGTGAAGGCGATTTGGGGACCGTCGCAGCTGAGCTGAGATATCTAACTAGGCACACTTGTCTTCCCCTATAAATTTACAATAGTTTTATTGTATTTTCATTAAAAGTACTCGAAAATATTTTCTACATATATTATTTTAACATAAATTAAACAAGATTTATTTTTAACAAAATATATATTTAATTATTTATTTAAAATAACTATTAGATAAAAGATTTGTTCACTAAACCATCATAAACCCAAAAAGTCCAAAATTATATCCAACCCATTAAGCCTAATATTTTAAGTAAACCATCTTTTTTCCCTAAACCCTAATCACGACTTTCACACAAAGAAAATCACAAAAAAAAAAGAGAAAAGGGAGAGTCGGACCCTAGTTGTCATCCCCTCACTAGTGCCCTCTGCCACCACCCGCCTGTGTCGCTGCCAAACACCCAGCCACCGCATGCTGGCCAATCTCCTCCCCTTTCTTCTTTATTATGATGCCTTAGAATTTTATGGTTTGGAAAATTGTTTATAATGATTATGTTAATTATTTTTTATGGGTTAATTATAAGTTAAATTGTTTAAAATTATAAGTTTTATGAATTTCAATATGCACTCTAAATTTTCAGATTTATTATGCACGAAATTATGGTTTAAATGATGTAGTTTTTGTATTTTGTGGTTTAAAATCTTATACTAGTAGTTATTTCATGAAACTATGGTAATTTTATGATTCAATTATGATTAATTTGATGATGTTATGTTCAAAATAAATTTTTAGATTTATGGGTTATGAAAGTTCAGTTTTATGTTGAGTTTTTGAAGTATTTTTAAGACTTTATGTGTATATTATTATAATCAATATACTACATACTTAGTGTTTCTACCAAAAATTGGTAACTATGTGATAATTTAAGGTTAGGAACGTGGAATAACTAGCTATGCTTAATGAAGGTCGGATTAGCAAACGTTACGTAGAGAAAGGCTGGAATGCAAACGACACGACAAATTGGTGACGCGAGAAACCCAAATTGGGAAAAAACTATGAGGGCTTATTTAGGCCACCGTTTCACTATGTCAAGTACTAAGCCTCAGTGGTTATAGATTACAAGTGATATTCAATAGAAATATAAAATGAGAATACTGGTGTAAATAGAGTTAAAAATAAGAGCTAGCTAAATCTTTAGTGTTAAGTAGTAGACTTTTATGATGATGCTCATCCCTTCTGTTGTTGCCCTTTTATATTATATTATTCCCTTATTTTATGATTCAAACGTTAGTCAAATGTGTAACCACTTCTTCCCTATTTCCACACCAAACTTATCCATCCATTGCAAATGCTCATCACTTATCTTGCACTCATCCTGATCATTATACCACTGCCATACTATTAGGGAGCATGATAACTGTTGAACTCCTCCACACAAATGTCCAGATTCAATGTATCTTAATAATGTTACTTGTACACATAGCTAGTAACCATCGTCCTTCAATGTCGCTTAGATAACTTCCCTGGGTCACGTCCCTTGGCCACGTATCCTTCAGTAGAAATTCTACCCCAATAGTTTGTCCCTTTGAAAATTCTACCCCAAGGAAACTTCCATTCATTACAACCGTCAGTTTGCCCCTAGTCTATTAAGGCAAGTGTCATTATGTAGCATGTCACTTCTGCCAGTTTCTCTTAAACACACCTTTGTCTCCTCGATTTCCGCTTGTCAGCCGCACTAGGTATTTGTCCTTCCTTAATCTTTTTATCTTCCTTTCATCAATTAGTCATTGGTAGAAAAACCATAGCTACTAGGGGTTCATTAAGGGTTATTGTAGCAGAAAATAAGAAGAAGACTCAAGCAAAAAGAGAGAAAAGAGTTGTCCAAAAAGCAATGGCATTTGAGCGCAGCACCATCCAAACATACGAAGATATATAATCCTTCAAATTATTAACGGGTTTAACCAAGGTAGAGGTTTCCACAGTGGCCGACTTATTTTTAACTGTCCTAATGACTGCATTGCAGTGTATGAGTACCCGTTTCTTTTGGGTTACAATTTTCCCTTCTCGCCCCTTATCCAAGAATTCATGGGTAATTATGGGTTTAAGCTTAGTCAAGTAATGCCAGGGACTTGGCGGATTTTTAAGGTAATCAAAGTGGTGACCAAGGTCTGTCCTCCCACTTCAACGTGTTTGACTTAAGTTTCTCCTACTCCGAAAAAATCATCAAAGAGAGGTGGTATACCCTTTTCCTGAAGGTAGGTAGGCAAGTCCTAATGTCAGATTTAGGGTGAATAATAGGGGTGGACCAAATGCTACGCGTTCATTCCCAAAGCCATTCTGGGAGCAGACTGTGCTTGGAACACTAGCGGTGGCCCTTGCGTCCCAGATATGCTTCTTTCTTATCATGTGACACTCTTTTGAAAAATATCATCAATTTGTTTCTTACAACTTTTGATTTGCAACCCTAGAGATAAAGGCCATCAATTCTGGGCCCGATTCTATCATTTGCACTTATGCGTTCTTAGGGATTGATGACGAAAAAAGGAGCTTTAGGATTGTCTCCTTGAATTTAGCATACGGGTTAGACGTTTTGCTTGAGGAAGGGGGTTCCTAAAAAGGAAAGTCAATTGTCTCAATTTCCGAGTCTACATATACTTCTCCAACTTAAACCATGTTACAACCTACCGATAACCGTCTAACTTGTTTTTTATTTTCTTTGCACTCGTGACATCTCCTACGAAAAAACCAGGGTTTTTGGATAGGTAGCACCAGGGCTCCTTCTTAGAAAATGTTTGAGTCAGAGATGTGAGAGCGCCTGCGTGCCAAGAAGATAAAGGTCGGTTCACAGAGGGAGGCCAGCCAGACCCATTCGGATAATCCTCCATCTGTGATGGTTGACAATCGTCCAACTAGATTGCCACCAAATCCTAAGCCTACTACCCTCCGAGGCCCTGCAGCAAAAGTTGCCTCCAGTTACAAAGACGCCACCTCCTTCTACAAGGAGAATGCCTCCTAACAAGCTTTTATCCAAAACTTCTTCGAGCAACAATCCGCAAAGGGGGTTACTCATCAAAAGATAATGCTCCCTCTTTGGTTCATGGATGATGGGTATACCCCTACATCCATGTTTCCTGATGCAAAGAGCCTACTGCTAGCTACCCAGTTCTATCTTGCACTAAGACAATGCCCTAGGCATGGATTTGGCCCACGGCTCTGCATTTCACGGCTTTCGGGTAAGCTTCATGAGAATTTATCCATTTGTCACTTGACTTTTGACTGTTGCATGTACGGGGCCTTTCAAGATACCCTGATCCTTCATGCTTATGTCTCTAAGATTAAGGAATGTGGGGTGCTCTTGGAGAGGGACATCAAAGTGAAGAAGAAGCTGATCGACGAGTTAAAAGATCACATTAGGGATCTCACAAATGAATCAAAGAAGTTACTCACTTCCAAAGAGCGCCTAAAGTAGGAAGTTAAGGAGATAAAGGAGGCACTATGGGTTGAGGGAGAGATTAAGGAGAAAAACACGGGTTTGTCGTCAGATCGTGCTATGGAACTTGCTACTGCTAATGAGACCCTGAACCAAATGTCCAACCACAATGCAGAATTAAGAGGGGAGATTGAATCTCTCAAGTTTCATCTAGCTGTGGAGACGTTGGATTTAAAGTGCAAGTTGACAAAGCTCTTTGTAGACGGCAAGCTCTCGCCGAAGGAGGCACAGGTGATTGATGTGCTCGTTTTAGAGCACTTTTACTACCCCATTTTAATGTTAAGTCTCGTATTTTAGATTCATTTTATACATATTACACTTGATTTCACCTTGATCTTGTCTTCGAGTTGTTTTAAGGTCATTTAAGGTGTTTTCGATAATTTCAAGGTGAAATGTGATGTATTCGCTTTGACACTCGTATCTAGGTTAGACGTGGATATCGTAGCTTGGGCACACATTCCAAGTCACTCCTGAAGATCCCACAAAGTTCAGAAGCCATTAGTCACTTGAAGAAGCTGAAAAAGAAGAATGCAGAGTCAGATTCGATCGAATCTTACAGTCATTTGGTCGAATGACAGTCCAGTATAGAGGCTTGTGTTCCATTGTCACTAGGAAGGCCAAATGGCTTGAATTCGAGCGAATGAGAATCCATTCGGCCGAATGATGGTCTCCATTTGAGCGAATCATGTACAGAGAACAAACCACCACAGCTGCTGGAATGGGTGAATAGGAAAGGATTCGGGCGAACGGGGTTGCATTCGGCCGAATGGGTCCTTCATTCAGGCGAATTGACCTGTTTTCTCTAGAAATTTTACTTCTTTTTTAGGCCGGCCCAAAGATATTTTAGGGTTATCGAATTTCTTTTATTGTTTGTTATAAATATCCCTCTTTCTGAAGAGAATGGGAACCCTAGTTATTAGTTTTAGCTTTACTTAGCCTCTAAACTTCTCTTAGTTTATTAAGCCCTAGTTTTCCATTATTTCTGTTTTCTCAACATATGTACTCCAAGATTTCGAGTTTATTATTTGGATTCTAATCGTGGAAATTGAATTCAAGCTTTATTGTGAGTATCAATCTCTTCTTTACTTTTGAATTCGTTCATTTTATTTCAGTCAATGATTAGCCTAATGTTTATCACTCATCTACAATAGTTTCTTATTTCTATTTGCTCTCATTAATTTCTTTTCATGATTGCTGCATTTGTTTTATAGAATATCATCATGTCGTATATCTTAAATATGTGTGAGTAGTTCTTTTAGGGGTTTGATTATTGAAGCCCTAGGAAAAGCTATGTTCTTTATTGTCTAAGGTTATAGGAATGATGAAAATAAGTAGGCCTCGAAACTCAATGAAAATCTTGTTCTACAAATCCTTTGGAGACATAGGGCGATTATAGGCCGTTCGATATGATTTGTGGAATCACCAACTTCCTCTAGTATACTTGGGTGTCTATTCTAGTTATTGTATGATTTCCTCTAACCTATCATGTTCTCTTTTAAAACCACCATTCCTAGGGTGAATCTAATCTCGTCCCCATTTTTCTCTATTTTATTTTCCTCTTTAGTTTATCGTGATTTATTTTTGCATTATTAGTTTTAGTTGCTTTTCAAAACAAAAAGTTCAGTTGTGTTAAGAAGCGCAGTGTCTTGATATCCTTTATCCTCGTGGTTCAATCCCCTACCCCACTATACTTGTGTGGTTCGTAGGTTGTTATAAATATTGTTTGGTTCAAGGTTTAGCATAAACAATTGTTAAAACCTAGCTATCAAAATGGCATCGTTGCCGGGGATAAGGCGTTATATTTAGACTCTTGTTGTTCTTGATATAACTTTATTTTATTTCGTTTTTGTTGCTGTTTATTTTTTAGTTAGTAGTTACCTTTGAGTTTGCTGTTTGCGTGCCCCATAGCACGCGTAGGTCAAACCAACTAATAGTTACATATAATCCTGAGGTCCAACGCTTAAGTAAACAATGCCCAACAAAACAAACCTCACATTCTATTCAAAGTCCACCGACATCCACAATGGCCGACGAACATTAGTTGTTCGGTCAGTTCGGGACTCCTGACGCACAAGAGTTCCAAGGAGGTGTAGTACTTTCTGTTGCTACTATACCATACCAAATACACCCCCATTTCACAAGGATGGTTAAGGAAACCCCTTTTAGTGGATTAAGAAATGAATGTCCTCTTCAACATCTCGAGGCATACTCTAATATTTGTGGACTTATCCCTCCTTGCCCCAATAGCCCAGGCTATGTGCGGATGCACCTATTTCACTTGAGTCTAGCTAGGGACGCCAAAGATTGATATAAATGCTTAGAACCCAACTCAATTATTAATTGGGCTCAATTGAAAATAACTTTTCTAGAGAGGTTCTATCATACGGTTCGAACACAAGATTGGCGCAAGAAAATTGCGTCCTTCACACTAGAGGATGATGAGAACCTTAGTACTACTTGGAGTCAGTTTAAAAGAATGATTAGAGCATGCCCCCACCATGAATACGGGGAGAACCATCTCAACACATTTTTCTACGATGGTCTCAATGACTCCACCAAGGCACTTCTAGACTCAGCAGTAGATGGCCAACTCTCTAAAATTCCATCCACCCAGGTAAAAGCCAAAATTGAGGAAGTTGCTAAGAATAGTGCCTGGGGAGGAACAAGGAGTCAGGGTTTACCAAGAGGGATGATTGACACAACCAACTTGGACACCATCAGTGCAAAAATTGAAGTAGTTATCAATAAGAAGTTGTCCAAATTAAGTCTAACCAGTAGTTCAAAAACCTCTCCAGTGCGTGAAAAGCACTTTGCATGTGCCATATGTGGGGGTACCAACCATGATACTTCCTATTGTGGTGGTTCGCACTTCGAGCATGTCGTTGCAGTTGATTATGGAGGTTACAACCCAGAGACACAGGTGCCAAAATATGACGGTTATGGGTATAATCCTGATCATGTTGCAGCCGTTAACTATGGTGGACAAGGACAAGGAGCAGGGTATGGGCAACAACATTTCCCCAATCAACCATACATACCTCCTTTCAATTTGAATCAAAACCAAGGAAACTTTCACCCGGGATATAATAGAAATGCTTAGAGTGGGTTCGACAACCAAGGTTTTCAAGGAAACTAATCAAGCAGAAATGCACCAAGGACAAATTTATATAGACCACCGGGGTTTAATCAAGGGCCTAGAAATGGTTCAAATCTGCCTTTCCCGCCTAGTCAACCTCATCATGGGGCTTCTCAACCACAACAAAGTCATACCTCAAACAACGACCATTTAGCCTCCCAAGTAACATCTCTTGCTCAGCAAAACTAGCTCGGATAAATCAGACTCTCATCCAGCAAATGCAACAACTCCAAGCTCAGCAAAAGTTGTTTGAAACACAACTCGCCCAAATGGCTAGTCCTCCTGCACCACCGCTATTCCCATCTCACCCTCAACCTAACCCCTCTACACAACCTCCACCTCAACACCCAAACCCAAACCAACACAATGTAAAAGCTATCCTCTTGAGATTAGGGACTCATTATGACGACCCTTCATATCCAGTTGATGCACCTTTGGTACGGATTGGTGATGGGACAAGAGTGGATGTAAATAAAAAAGAAGAGGAACAAGGTAAGGGGTCGAGAATTGAAAGTGAAAGAAGTGGGGATGATGAGGAAGAAAAGATAAGGAGTGAGAAGTTGGTGGAGAGTGAGGAAGAGAGGAAGAAGAGGATTGAGGAGAGAAAGAAGTTAGATCACTTGTATACACCCCCACTTCCTTTTCCCTATAGGAGAGTGGAGAAGCACCTTGATGAGAAGTTCAAGAGGTTTCTATAACACTTACAAAAGATGGAGATGAATATTCCATTCCTAGATGCAATGCCACAGATGCTAAGTTCTTGAAGGACTTATTATCCAACAAGAAAAAGCTTGAGGAAGAAGTAATCAGTCTCCCCCATCAAGTTAGCTTCAATTTACAAGGGAAAATGCCTATAAAAGAGCGAGATCCTGGTCCATGTAACCTCTCAGTAAAGTTGGGGAATCTTGATCCCAAAGGGGCGCTCGCCGATCTAAGGGCTTCGATCAGTCTTATGCCTCTATCCATCTCCAATAAGCTACCCTTTAGCCTCAGAACTTCAAGAAAAATGATCCAATTAGCAGATATGAGCATAAAAGTGCCGTGTGGAGAGCTTGATGATATACCTATCCAAGTGGGAGAACTAGTGGTCCCTTGCGACTTTGTAGTGATGGAAATGGAAGAGAACTCTTATACTCCACTCATTTTGGGAAGAGCCATTCTAAAAACTCTCCGGGCAGTTATTAATTGCCATGATGACACCATAAGGGTAGAAGTAGCCCAAGTGAAGGTAGTCTTCAAAATTTCCCCACTCTTAAAGAAACCTATGGTTGAACAAGTCTGCCACCTTGAAGTGGATAATAGGGGAATTGAGGATTGTCAAAGGGAAATATAAGTCAGGTATTCAATGAATGATGAGGATTCCTATACAAAAGATGAGCAGTTAGAACGCCAATTGGATAGGGCCTAGGAATATAAGAGCAAAGAAGCAGAATCTGAGCAACTGTGTGAGGTTGAGAAAGGTATTATCTATAAGGGGGAGAGTCTTAAGCCTTCTCCCTAAGTAAGTTTGAAACCTCTACCTCCTAGCTTAAATATGCCTATCTTGATGATGATGATGAGGGGAGTCTAGTCATAGTGAATTCTTAGCTCGATGACACCTCGTTGGAAAAATTACTTGTTTTATTAAGGAAATATCGAGGTGTTATTGGGTACTCACTTGGTGATTTAAAAGAGATTAGTCCAACCCTTGTTATGCACTGAATTCATCTTGACAATGAGCATTTCTCCTTAATTGAGCCACAAAGAAGGCTAAACCCCAACATGAAAGAGGTAGTTAAGGATGAGATCCTCAAATTCCTATAGGCCGGCATCATCTACTCAATTTCAGATAGTAGGTGGGTTAGCCATGTTCATTTTGTTCCGAAAAAGGGAGGAATGGCCATTGTCAAGAATGACAAAGGTGAGATGATCCCAACTAAAGCCACCACAGGATGACGAGTTTGTATTAATTATCGCAAACTCAACCATGCTACAAGAAAGGATCACTTCCCTTTACCCTTCATCGACAAGATGCTTGAGAGATTGGCAAGGCACAAGTACTATTGTTTTCTGGATGGTTACTCGACCCCGAGGATCAACAGAAAACAAAGTTTACTTGTCCTTTTAAGACCTTTGCTTATAGGAGAATGCCCTTTGGTTTATGCAATGCTCCATCCACTTTCCAAAGGTGCATGCCTGCTATATTTGCTGATATGCTGGAGGACTTCATGGAAGTGTTCATGGATGATTTTTCTGTTGGAGGTTTGTCTATTGACACTTGCTTGACACATCTCAAAATTTTTTTGTTACGATGTCAAGAAACGAATCTTGTGCTGAATTGGGAGAAGTGTCACTTTTTAGTCCAAGAAGGCATTGTCCTAGGTGATAAGGTGTCTTTCAAAGGCATATAGGTAGACCCTGCTAAGATAGATGTGATAAGGAACCTTCCTGTACCTACCTCGGTTACAGGAGTACGATCTTTTCTTGGACATGCAGGGTTCTATAGGCGTCTCATCTTAGGATTTTCGACTTTAGCTAAACCCTTGAATGAATTACTTTAGAAGGATGTCGAATTTAACTTTGATGAAAGATGCCTCAATGCCTTTAACTCTTTAAAGCAAGCTCTGATCTTTGCGCCTATTATGCAAGCTCCTGTTTGGAGTTTGCCGTTTAAATTAATGTGTAATGCTAGTGATATCTCTGTATGTGCTGTTCTTAGACAAAAAAAGGAAGGAAAGAACCACTTCATATGCTATATCAGTAAAACACTAGATCCAGCACAACGCAACTACTCTATAATAGAAAAGGAGATGCTGGCGGTAGTCTATGCTTTTGAGAGACTGCGCTAGTATCTGATATGTTCAAAGGTTGTAGTTTTCACAGATCACTCGACTCTGAAATTTTTAATGACGAAGAGAGATGCAAAGCTAAGGTTGATCTGTTGGGTGCTCTTATTGTAGGAGTTTGATTTTGAATTGAAGGATAGGAAGGGAATTGAAAATGTGGTAGCTGACCATTTGTCTAGGTTACCTAAGCTTAATAATGATTCCTCCCCTATCCAAGATGTAATGGTTGAAAAAACCTTGATGACAGCTCTCATTTTTTCCATCATATGCTCTAAATCCTTTTTTCCATCATATGCTCCTTTTTCC
Organism: Dysphania ambrosioides; assembly: GCA_026401315.1. Lineage (NCBI taxonomy): Eukaryota > Viridiplantae > Streptophyta > Magnoliopsida > Caryophyllales > Amaranthaceae > Dysphania > Dysphania ambrosioides. The sequence continues at coordinate 12,164,251 of CM048666.1, read as the reverse complement.
CCATCATATGCTCTAAATCCTTTTTTCCATCATATGCTCTAAACAAGCATGCAAGCTTCTATCGTGCACTTTACAGTGATTATATGCAAACTCATATTCCCCTGGCCCTGTGCCTGTTTCGGGTCTAAGTTTATCGATTGTTTTCCACTTAACTTGGTGGATTTGAGCTTGCTTGGTATGTGGTTTGGATGACTACCTATTGAGGAGCATTTCGACTAGCCTGGTTAGGATTAAACCTTGTAGGACTCCATTGTGATCCCTATACTATTGAGTGTTAGTCAGGGAATCTTAGAATTGTGTCTATTCTCCTCCAGCATAGTCTGTTTTTCTAAAGGTTAGGGATGATAACACATTTGTAATTACAGCTACATAGCCAAATTGCCTACCATGAATATTAATTGACTTTAGGTTAAACCAACTTTGTGCCTTTACCTTTTTCTTTGTAGCCACACTATTTAACTCCACATGAGGCAAATGTTCCCTCTCTTTAGCTAGAGGATAGTCATGTGATCATAGTGAAGTTGGTGTCCGTCGCATTGTGGTGTAGGATTTCGGTTCGAAAAGTGATTATTGGATGATATGACTCTATACATTACTCTTAGTGTATTTCAAAATTATTTACATGAAAAGTTCAAAAAAACTAAGCACAAAAAAAGGAAAAAAAAAGAAAAAAAAAGAGAAAAAGAAAAAAAAGAAAAAAAAGAAGAAAAGAAAAAAAAGAAGAAAAGAAGAAAAGAAAAAAAAAAAGAAGAGAAAAATTTGAGAATAAGGTTGGTGTAATGTATTAGAGTTCATTATTGCGGATTTTGGGAGTGGCATGGTTGTCGGAAGTCGTAGTTATCCTCGGTTTTATTACCTTGGATCGCTTACTATCCTCTATTTTGACTCTACATCCCCAAATTTTACCCTACCTTGATCCTAGCCTACATTACAACCCTTTTCAAGTCTGTGTCGACTTGACCTGATTAGTAAGATCTGTGCTGGAGAGTATATAAGACACAATCCCCGAGATCTCTCCTTGTTTAGGTGTTTAATTCCCGACTCATCTTTAGTCGGATGATTCTGAGCAAAACACATACCCTATAAACACATGAGCGTATTTACATTTCCCACAACTCTTGGGAAATAACCCCGAGAGCGTAAACTTGCGACCTCATTAGGTAGTGGGCGGAAAGACCAATGTTGTAGCTTGCTTGGTGATCCCGAGTATGTGGAAAACGTTGTTATGCTCTTCTAATCCCATTATACTTGCACACCTATGGCTGCGGAAGAGTTTTGCACACGCACGGCTTGCATTGTCTTGTTTTTCACTCTCCTTGTTCTTCATTCACTTCTGTAACTGTTTTGCCCTAAGTTTTCATGTCACCTTGCTAGTTCATTTTCTAAGGACTAGCAAAGGTTTGACTTGGGGGAAGTTGATGTGCTCGTTTTAGAGCACGTTTACTACCCCGTTTAAGTGTTAAGTCTCGCGTTTTAGATTGATTTTTTACATATTACACTTGATTTCACCTTGATCTTGTCTTCGAGTTGTTTTAAGGTCATTTAAGGTGTTTTCAATGATTTCAAGGTGAAATACGACGTATTCGAGGCTTTGACACTCGTATAAAGGTTAGACGTGCGTATCGTAGCTTGGGCACACATTCCAAGTCCCTCCTGAAGATCCCACAAAGTTCAGAAGCCATTAGTCACTTGAAGAAGCTGAAAAAGAAGAATGTAGAGTCAGATTCGACCGAATCTGACAACCATTTGGTCGAATGGCAGTCCAGTTTAGAGGCATGTGTTCCATTGTCACTGGGAAGGCCGAATGGCTTGAATTCGGGCGAATGAGCATCCATTCGGCCGAATGATGGTCTCCATTCGGGGAGAATCATGTACAGAGAAGAAACCACCAGAGCTGCTGGAATGGGCGAATGGGAAAGGATTCGGGCGAACGGGATTGCATTCGGCCGAATGGGTCCTTCATTCGGGTGAATTGAGCTATTTTCTCTGGAAATTTTACTTCTTTTTTAGGCCGGCCCAAATATATTTTATGGTTTCCGGATTTCTTTTATTATTTGTTATAAATACCCCTCTTTCTGAAGAGAGGGGGAACCCTAGTTATTAGTTTTAGCTTTACTTAGCCTCTAAACTTCTCTTAGTTCATTAAGCCCTAGTTTTCCATTATTTCTGTTTTCTCAACATATGTACTCCAAGATTTCGAGTTTATTGTTTGGACTCTAATCGTGGAAATTGCATTCAAGCTTTATTGTGAGTATCAATCTCTTCTTTACTTTTGAATTCATTCGTTTTATTTCAGTCAATGATTAGCCTAATGTTTATCGCTCATCTAGAATAGTTTCTGATTTATTTTTGCTCTCGTTAATTTATTTTCATGATTGCTGCGTTTGTTTTATTGAATATCATCATGCCGTATATCTTAAATATGTGTACTAGTTCTCTTGGGGGTTTGATTAGTGAAGCCCTAAGAAAAGCTATGTTCTTTATTATCTAAGGTTATAAGAATGATGACAATAAGTAGGCCTTGAAACCCTATGTGAATCTTGTCCTGCAACTCCTTTGGAGACATAGGGCGATTATAGGTCGTTCGGTGTGATTTGTGGAATCACCAACTTCCTCTCACATACTTGGGTGTCTATTCTAGTTTTTGTTTGATTTTCTCTAACCTATCATGTTCTCTTTTAAAACCACCATTCCTAGGGTGAATCTAATCTCGTCCCCGTTTTTCTCCATTTGATTTTCCTCTTTAGTTTATCGTGATTTATATTTGCGTTATTAGTTTCAGTTGCTTTTCAAAAACAAAAGGTTCAGGTGTGTTAAGAAGCGGAGTGTCTTGATATCCTTTGTCCTCGTGGTTCGACCCCTTACCCCACTGTACTTGTGTGGTTGTTATAAATATTGTTTGGTTCAAGGTTTAGCATAAACGACTGTTAAAACCTAGCTATTAGTGACGTTGGAGAAGTACGTAAGGCTGGTGGTGACATGGAAGACCTAGTGTCTCTAGAGGGGGAAGACATCCCTGGTGATCAACTAAACACAACAATTTTTATCGTGAAGGATACTACTACGATGGATGCCCTCTTATGGTTGCAATGGGTGCATCTGCAGCCGACGCGACAGACTTTCCTGTAGATGCAGTCGATACCTATGTTGAAGATGTGTTGTTGGAGGACCCTTGGATTGGAGATACCCCTTGATTCTCTTTAGATTACACATAGTTAAACTAGTTATGCATTTGAATAATTTAAATTTTTATTGCTGAATAGTTTATCGTTATACATGGTTGTACTTATACATTTGCCCTGTCTGGCTTATCTACATGTTTTAACGTTTATCTTCTACATGTCGACTTCTTGTTTTCTATTTAGGCATTGCATGATTACTTGCTCTTCTCAATTGTCTGTAGATTAGTTGAGTATTTCATCAGTTGTATTTTCTACTTGATATTTTGCTTGTCTTGAGTTTACGTTTGTATATTTAAGTGTTGCAGACCCATTTGTGTTTTGTGCATGCATGCTTTTTAGTCTAATTGTTTCCACAACTCAAGCACTGTTCTAGCGTTATCTCATTTGTGGCACCCCAATGTGTTAGCGCGCCTACACGTGGGTGCCAAATGTTTGACGCCATGCCCGACTGTCATATCTTGGCTAGATACAGCGTGTTGGCAACGTTCGAAAGTGCTAGTCATTTAATCATAGACATGGTCACTACCAATAACTTCATGTAGACTTGTGGTATTAACTATAAAATTACAACATGATGACTAGGGGGAGGGTGTTGGTTCCCCAATGGCCCTACGATGCTTGAGCCAGTAAACAATTTTAGAGAATAAGTAAAAGAAAATGACATATAATTGAAAAAGGATAGAAAACAAACGTATGTAATTCAGAAATGGTATCGCTATAGATGGGTAGCGTTCCAACTCCTTGGTACATGTTTCTCGTCGAGAGACCTTAGACGATAAGCTCGTTTGCCCATGACTTTCATTATTTGGTATGGTCCTTCCCAAGTGGGCGCTAGTTTGCCGTCGACGGGATTGCATGTATTCTGAAACATTTTCCTCGATACCCAATATCCTTCACTAAAGTATTTTGCCTTAACATTCTTGTTATAAGACCTTATAACGTCTTGTTATTGTGACACCACTTACTTCAATACCCATTGCATCAAGACTCTAGTTGGTGAATAAAAGTCAATACTATATGACTAGGCACTCTCACAATGCAAGACCCCTTTACAATGGCCATATAAATAATTCTCCGTCATGGGACGACCCATTTAATCAAGAATTCGACCTCCATTCATCAAGGCTAGCTAGGGTAGTTTAGGAGTGTTATCCTCAGGATAAATCCTTTCTTGTTATACTTCTTAAGATTTTATAGAGGAGCTACTATCAAAGCCTTTCCATCAACTAAATCTTCAAAACCAAAAAAGAAGAGGGAGCAAAGTGTAATCCAATCCTCATGATATTGCAAAAATCAAGAAAAAAAGTAATAAACCAAGTAAAAAGCAACTTACTTGAAGCCAGATTGGGCTCCCTTTAGGAGCAAATGAAAAATTTGCATCGTATAGGGCAAGGCTCACCATGAGCTCACCTTTGACTATAGGCATGTGATTCCTTCTTCCTTCTCTTTACTAAACAATCTTGAACACCAAAGCATAGGCTTTCACATTATCCACATTCGTAAAAAGGAAACGAGCAAACAAGCAAAAGTGAAGAGCCCTTCTTTTATGAACTTGAGCTCTAACATTGGATGAAGGAGAAAAGTGAGAGACCATTCTCTTGAGATCCACCTAGCTTCTATACACTATGTTGCTAAGTTTGAGGCCAAGGTACCTTTCAAAGTCGGAGTAACAATACTCCCTCACCTTGGGCAAGCAAGGAGGACTATTGATCGGCCACCCGATTATGGCCTTGAATTCTATGAGAGAGGAGTGACTTCATCATTCTTAAACTTGAATACATGATTTACGAGATCCTTACATCATGGCGCTCCATACGAGAAATTTAGGTCCAATATGTATTACAAAGTGGCAAGGATAGTAAGACATATGATATCTAATTAAAATTTCTCACTTTTCGAGAGTGAGTTCAGCCAATAATTTATAGGTTTTTCAAAGTTTGAGGCCATGGATTTTGTTTTAAAGAAAGTGTGTTTTAGAGGCAAAGAGTGGAAGCAACCCCCTACAAGGGGTAATTATTGCCAAACCTCTCAAAATTGAAAGTCATTTGTATGTTTTATGTTGGATTCTAGTGACTAGCACCAAACTAAGCGTTGAATGATAACTTCATGCACTAGACGCTCAAATGGGTGTTAAACGCTAAGTTCTTGCATCCAACGACTAGGGTCATTGTCAAACACCGGACCTCACCATCTAGTGCCAAACATCTAACCATGTAATCTTTCCTTTACTTGAACCCTTATCCGCTTTCCACCTTAACAAGGGTATCATAAGCGCTTAGAACCCTATTTCAGCCTAATTATCACGCACATGGAATATTCTAATAAGATTTTTTCCTCTTTTTTATTCATTTAGAGAGTAGGTTCCCTCCAAAAACCTCTCAAATTAGTCAAAATAACATGAAATTAGCCAATATAACCTATAATAACCTTATACCTTTTATCACTTCTTATATGAGAGGGTTATTACCCTTTAAAATCACTCAAATCTACCAAAAGTTTTTCCCATTTCTCTTTTGTGAGAAGGTTAGTACCAAACCTATAAAAAGTAAGGCATATGTTTTTTCAAATCTATCCATGTAAAATCAAACCTACATCAAAATCATCTAATGTTAAAATACTATTTCTATAAATTAGGTAAATCACTTATCTTTAGAAGTTATAAGTACAAGAACTTATTGAATTTTTTTTTACCTGATTATTGGTCAAGGTAAGGAATGGAAAAGCATGGGCAATGGTTGGATGACGATACGCTTAACGACGAAAGTTGGTGCTCTATTGACCGGTGATTGGGACCAATGATTGCAAGGTGGCGTTTGGTGGTAACAACTTCTAATCGCTAGTTATTGCTATAAAGAGTGATTAATGATGGTGAGTTAGGCAAAAGGTAGTCAACGTTGGTGCAGTATAAGAAGGGTAGCTATGGTGGTAGTATTCAAGGCAGCTAAGGTTGTGCCACGATGGTGAGAGAAGTAGAGAAAGGAAAGGGGGTGCCTTGTTGTTCCTTGTTGGTTGAGAAGAAACAAAATAAGCAAAGAAGGGGGAAGAGAGGAGGTGGCGGTGGGGAAACAGTAGTGTAGTGGTGGTTGTCTATTGAGGGAGATGAAGTGGTGAGTAGGAGATGATTCAGGTGAGCCATTGAGTTATTAAAAGGAAGAAAGACATGTGGTTTAATAACCAATTTGAGGTAGATTAGTCTTTTGACCGACTTCAACTATACATATATTTTTTTTAACTATACATATATATATATATGTATGTGTATATATGTATGTATATATGTATGTATATATATATATATGTATATGTATATATATATGTGTATATATGTATCTACATATGTATGTATATATATATGTATATATATATACATACATATGTAGATACATATATACACATATATATATACATATACATATATATATATATATATATATACATATATGTATATACATATATGTATATGTATATATATATATATATACATATATGTATATACATATATGTATATGTATATGTATATATATATACATATATATATGTATATACATATATATATGTATATATATATACATATACATATACATATATGTATATACATATATACATATATATATATATATTATATATATATATATATGTGTATATATATATATATATGAACACAAGCGTGGAATACACACTATTAAAGATCCACACATTTCTACTTTTAGGTTTAAAAAATAGTAATAAAGTCAATTTTACTTTAATTTAATTGCTAATTCATTCGAGTTCAAGAGTTTAACTTTTAAATCAAAAGTATTTACTTTAAATTAAAAAAATATCACTAACTAATCATACTTTAAAAATGAAATTAAATAAATTAATGATAATTATTACTTCGAATTAAATTAAGGAGTTTAAAAATTGAGCTATTATATTTACTAATATGAAAGTGTCATCATATCGAGAACCCAACCCAATGGTAGTTAATTTTTCATATAATATAAAGATGCTAATTCGCCCAAGTTATCATAATACTTGTCCGTAGAGCTGTCAAATTCTGACTCAATCTGATAAACTGCTCAAAAACGAGCTGAGCCCCACCAGATTATGACCCAAAAAGTGAGACTCGTAAACTTATCCAACCCGACCTAAAGTCTACCGAAAACCGAATTGACCCGATATTCGAAAAAATGAACCTGATCCATGTCCAACCTCTTACATACTTGACTCGTTAGAGACCCAACCTATTATAGAACCGATCTGAAGACAACCCAAAACCGATTGAACTCGAAAAATAATCGATATGACATGACTTATAACAACCCGTGCCCCGATTTTAATCGACATGTTAACAAAACGAATATATGTAGTAACGTAGATAATTGATATACATAATATAATAATATATTGATACACTAAAGATACATATCCTATACTCGTTTGATATAGTAATACACATTTATTAATCATTACCTCATAAATATTTTATTTTGCAATGCCTTATCAACATCATCACTGGCAAATTTATGGTTTAACCACCAGGTAAAAATAAGTTATCGCATGAGTTAATCCGAAACCCGATATGACTCGAGATGAATACAATAAAATAGTCAAATATCGAGTCAGAAATCGGTGTAACATGTCATTAATGACCCTATGGGAACCAGATAAAGCCCAACCTAAATTTCAACCAAAATCGAGGTGACTCATTACCATATTGACTTGACCTAGATTTATCTGATTTCAAAATAACCCTCTATAACCCGTTTAGGAACCCACCCGGATTGACCTAAAACGACCTTCACCCGAAGCGAATACGACCTAACCCGAACCCACCCCAATAAGAAAATAACCAATTTTACCCAGTTCAATAATGGCTCCACCCGACTTGACCTGATGTAACTCGATAAGCCAAATTGACCCGATTTAACCCGAATCGATAAGTATTGATCCGCAATGGGTCAACTCGAAACTAACCCGTAGACCCGAATTGACATCTCTGCCTGTCCGTAATACTTTGTACTACCATCCACATGACTGCGAGCCATTGGATGAAGGGAGTAATAATTTTCCTATAAAACAAGCTATTACATTGAATGCATGTCCAAATCATGATCTAGATTGTAGATGTACAAGTATTCATATATTCATACTAAAACTTAATTGAAACGTTATTTGAAAGAAAATAAAAGTAAAATAGGTAGTTTCTTCGATCGTCACTCCCTAGCACATAATTTGCACCTCAATTGTTCACCTAACTTCAACCATCAATCAATCATCAATTTATTTAAGAGGAGCCAAATAAAAAGCAGCCGTCTTTATTTTCAATGTTTCTTCCTAAAATTTAAACCCACTGCACCTTCATATAAATCCACCAAATTAATAAAAATTATAATCAAAACATAATCATTAAGATTCTTCCTAAGAAACCCAACTTCAGAAAAATCCACCGTATTAATACTAAAATAAAATTTATCAAACTATATATTATAAATTATTAAGATCTTTCTTCCATGGTCATCATAATTGAATGAAAAAATTCCAGTCAAATTCAAGCACCCCATTTTCCAATTTTTCTTATTCTTCTAGAAAAACAGCTTCAAATATCAACCTTCTGTACTTTATCTCACTAGGTTCTCTCTCTAGAATATTTTTCCCTGTCCAGATTCTAGAATTGACCTACAACTCTTCAAAATTTTCTCGAAAGATTAATACTTTTCAAATGGGTTTTTGATTTTATGAAGAGGGGTTGTCTGAGTTTTTCTGTTATCGCCACCCATTACGACTTTCTTTTCAATTTTCTCTTTCCTCAAAAATGCCATTGACCTCTGAACTTTCTCATTCTTGGCAGAAACTGCTTCATCATAAGAGGGTTATTCTATATCATCAATAGCGCAAGTAAGTTCATTCTCACAAATCCATTATAATATTCAGCTCATTAAAGCTTATAATATAATTTTCATCTTATGTTATATGCTTTTCTTGTACTTTATTGTATAATTTGTAGAGTGAGTAATACAAGTTTTGAAGTCTGATTAGTGAGAAAGAACTGAACTTCTAGCATACTTTTTGTGGAGTTGTTTGTGTAATTACACCAAGTTTATTGAAGGTGTAACCGTGTAAGGGTTTGTTGAATTTCCCTATTTGTTGAATTAGTGGGTGAATTGTGGGCTTTATGTGAATTTAGTGTGGAATTTGCATCTGGGTAGTTGATGAATTTGATCATAGTTGACCTATTTTAGGTTTTACGGGTTATGATGTTTAGATCATGGGTTCGAATCGATCGCTTTTGATCCCATCTCCGAAAACGTCGAATTCACGGGAGTTTGTGTCGGTGCCGGTGCCTGCTGTGGTTGGTGATCGGTTGAGAACTGGTCCCGGGAGGTCTCAGTCTGTTCCTGGGATGGATTTGAATGGACTGGTTGAGAATACGTCCAAGAGTGATTCGGTTTTGTATTCCTCATCTAGGGGTAGAAGTTTGAGATACCCCTCACAGAGGGAGTCTAACCAAGTAGCTGAAAATATTGTAAAGAGTGATCCATTTTTGCTTTCTTCATCTCGAAGGAGTGGTTCTTCGTATCACTCTGCTTCCCATGGAGGTGCTGATTCTGTTTATGGGATGGAGTCGAGTTCTGCTATTGAGTATTCTGCTAGTAATGATGCTATCATGCATTCCTCGTCTCGGGGAAGCGTTTCATCATACCGCTGGAGGTCGATTGGGAATTCGGTGAGGGAGGTGACTTTTGATAATTCGGAGCCAATGCCAGCTAGATATGGTTCAAGGACAGCTGATTCTGAAGGCATGGGTCTGTCTCAGAAGGAATTAAATGAGGAGGATGCTAGGATAGTGTATATAAATGATTCGGCAAAGACAAATGAGAGATTCGAGTTTGCTGGAAATTCTATTCGTACTGCAAAGTATTCAATCATCACCTTCTTGCCTAGGAATCTCTTTGAGCAGTTTCATCGGGTTGCATATATTTACTTCCTTATTATTGCTATCCTCAACCAGATACCCCAACTTGCAGTTTTTGGGAGGGGTGCATCTATATTGCCATTGGCTTTTGTATTGATAGTTTCAGCTATTAAGGATGCATTTGAGGATTTTAGGAGGCACCGATCGGACAGAGTTGAGAACAATCGGCTTGCGTCAGTATTGGTGAATGGTAAGTTTGAGCACAAGAAATGGAAGCATATTGAAGTCGGTGAAGTGATAAAACTTTCTTCGAATGAAACTCTTCCTTGTGACATAGTGCTGCTTTCAACCAGCGATCCAACTGGGGTTGCTTATGTGCAGACCATAAATCTCGATGGGGAGTCAAATTTAAAAACACGGTATGCCAAACAAGAAACCCATTCAAAGAATCCCGAGAAGGAGAACATTGTTGGGTTAATCAAATGTGACAAGCCCAATAGAAATGTATATGGATTCCAAGGGACCATGGAGATTGACGGGAAAAGATTGTCTCTAGGACCTTCTAACATTATTCTCCGAGGTTGTGAGCTCAAAAACACTGATTGGGCTATTGGAGTGGTGGTATACGCTGGGCGTGAAACTAAAGCTATGCTTAATAATGCTGGAGCCCCGTCAAAGAGAAGTCGACTTGAGACACAAATGAATCAAGAGATCATATTACTTTCTCTGTTCCTTATTGGTCTATGCACCATAGTATCCACCCTTTTTGGCACTTGGCTGAAGCGTCACATGGATGAAGTGAATGAATCACAATATTACAGGAAAAAGGATTACAATAATGGTCCTCCAAAAGATTATAACTACTTTGGCATAGGCCTGGAAATACTATTCACATTCCTCATGGCAGTGATTGTCTTCCAGATTATGATTCCTATTTCCCTCTATATATCCATGGAGCTTGTGCGGGTTGGTCAGGCTTATTTCATGAATCGAGATACTACCATGTATGATAGTGTCTCCAACAGATCATTCCAGTGCAGGGCCCTGAATATAAATGAAGACTTGGGGCAAATAAAGTATGTGTTCTCTGACAAAACTGGGACACTGACTGAAAACAAGATGGAATTTAAATGCGCCAGCATATGGGGGACGGATTACAGTAATTTGACAGCTGATGAACTGGATGAACAGAATGCGTACTCTATAGAAGGTAATTTGAAATACCTATCTTAAACAGTATTGAGTATTATTCAATATCTGGCGTAAATTAATCTGAATGTTTTTTTTATTTCTCCTCTTTGTTCTTGGAAATTTTAGTTGATGGGCAGGTCCTGACACCAAAGGTGAAGGTTAAGGTTGATCCTACACTTCAGGGGCTGGTAAAGAACGGAAAGAACTCTGATGTAGGAAGACGTATTTATAATTTCTTTCTTGCACTAGCTGCCTGCAATACAATTGTACCTATTGTGACGAAATCATCCAGTCCCTCAGTGAAGACTATAGATTACCAGGGCGAGTCTCCTGATGAGCAGGCATTGGTTTTTGCAGCTGCTGCGTACGGCTTCGTGCTTGTAGAAAGAACCTCCGGTCATATAGTCATTGATGTACAAGGAGAAAGACAAAGGTAATATCAGACCCTTACGACTACTGCCTTGTCTTTTTGTGCTTTTTCTGATGCTGCTATGTGATGCTTCCATGTGGATCATAGTTGTCAATATTCTGCTGTTGTTCATCATAGAATGTGTGATTGCAGTTGAGTATTATAGATCTTTCCTCCTATTGATGTTAGAATCTGAGTCTGGCGTAGCTCATGGGAAGGTTGAAAAGATGCCTTCTGTCATCATAGTCTCTAATACAACTTATTACCAGTGACTATTGTTTATATTACCCTGTTTACTGTGGCATTAAATTTACACGTCTTCACAGGGATTATCCCTCAAAATATCTTGGAAGATTTCTTAGTTTGTCTGGCTCAGACATTAGCAAACGAAATGGAGCTAGCAATGTGAAAAGGACACCATCTTTAATCTAAGATTATGCAGTATAATTGACATTTTGCATTTAATATCTAGATTGCAATATACTTCTCTGAGTTTCTTCTTGCTTTCTGATCAGGTTCAATGTCCTGGGTCTTCATGAATTTGATAGTGATCGGAAAAGGATGTCTGTTATACTGGGTTGTCCTGATAGCTCTGTGAAAGTCTTTGTTAAAGGTGCTGATACTACTATGTTTAGTGTGATTGATAAATCCTTGAATACTAATGTATTACAAGCCACAGAAGGCCATCTTTATTCTTACTCATCAGTGGGTTTAAGAACACTAGTGGTTGGGATGAGAGATCTTGACCGTTTAGAATTTGAGAGGTGGCAGTCTTCCTATGAGGCTGCAAGCACTGCTATATTAGGAAGGGCAGCCCAACTTCGTAAGGTTGCTAGCAACATAGAAAAGGATCTGACGATACTAGGTGCCTCTGCGATTGAAGATAGACTGCAGCCAGGTGTGCCTGAAGCAATCGAATCTTTAAGAAATGCGGGGATTAAAGTTTGGGTATTGACTGGTGACAAGCAAGAAACAGCTATTTCAATTGGCTACTCTTCAAAGCTTCTCACAGGAAGAATGGAACAAATTATTATAAATAGAAACTCTAAGGACGCGTGTAGGAGGAGTTTGCGTGAGGCGCTGGATATGTCGATTAATAGGCCAACAGTTTCTGGTGTTGTTGCTGATAATGGAGGAATTTGTGGACCAACTCAACTTGCCTTAATTATTGATGGTAGCAGCCTTGTTTATATTCTGGACTCTGAACTTGAGGAGGAGGTAAAAAAAGTAACATTGCCCCCAAACCTTTCTTTTCAAGAATGATGTATGGTTCCATGATATGGTTGTTAGAAAAGTGTTTATCTTCTGTTGAATCTTATGAATTGTGGTTTTCACTTGTTACAGCTTTTCCTGTTAGCCAGCCAATGTGATGTCGTCTTATGTTGCCGGGTGGCTCCACTGCAAAAGGCAGGAATCGTCGCCCTCATAAAGAAGAGAACTGATGACATGACCCTTGCCATTGGAGACGGTATGAAGCAACTTATGTTTTTTCTTTTAGTTTCCTTTCTTCCCCTTTACTGTTAGTAGTGCCTATTGCAAGCATGTGATCTCAGTTATTAGGGGAAAGTAGTATATGCTTGGTTTCTGTTTCATATATTGGGTATGTCTTGATTTCACTTAGGGGCCAATGATGTGTCAATGATTCAAATGGCTGATGTTGGAGTTGGGATAAGTGGACAAGAAGGTCGACAAGCTGTCATGGCTTCTGATTTCTCTATGGGGCAATTTCGATTTTTGGTGACGCTGTTATTGGTTCATGGGCATTGGAATTACCAGAGAATGGCTTATATGATACTATATAATTTCTACAGGAATGCAATTTTTGTCCTTATGATGTTCTGGTAAGTAATATTTTGAAGTTTTACACATGACTGAAGTTAGTAATGGTTTATGAACCAACTATGGAGCTTTATACATGTTCATTCCTGTACAGGTACACAATATTTACTGGGTTTACTTTGACTACTGCAATTACAGAATGGAGTAGTGTCTTGTATTCAGTTGTATATAGCTCTGTGCCTACTGTTGTTGTTGCAATTCTTGACAAGGACTTGGGTAGAAGAACCCTTCTAAAGTTCCCGAGGCTCTACAAGTCTGGACAGAAGGACGAAAGCTACAATTCAAGACTCTTTTGGCTGACAATGGCTGACACTTTATGGCAGAGTGGAGCTGTCTTCTTTCTCCCTCTCTTTGCGTATTGGAAGACTGACATTGATGCCTCTAGCCTCGGTGACATCTGGACTATTGCTGTCGTAATTATAGTCAACTTGCACTTGGCAATGGATGTAGTAAGGTGGGACTGGATCATGCATGCTGCCATATGGGGATCTATAGTTGCAACTTTCATCTGTGTCATTGTCATCGATGCCATTCCTGCCTTGCCTGGTTACTGGTAATTTCTCTTTCATTTTTTAGAGCAATACATCCACTTTGATACTTGGCATTGCTTGCGTGCTTGTTGCTTCAATTCTGTCATTTCACTTTGCATTCAATCTGTAAGGAAGTAGAGGCTTTATAGTGTTATCGAATCAGAGTAAGGCTGCAAACATCGAACTCCCTTATCTTGTCTATGCAATACCCTTATATGAGGCCCTGGGGCAATATGATTAATTACGTTATCGTTATGGTTATGGTTACGGTCCTAGTTATAGCTTATCTACCAGATTAAATTTTTCCAGTAATTTGTATCACAGTCCTTCAGAACTAGTCACTGAAATCAATTCTCCTTTACAGGGCTGTCTTCCATGCGATGGGCAGGTGGCCTTCCTGGTTTTGCCTGCTTATTGTCCCAGTTGCTGGCATAATTCCTCGTTTTGTTGTTAAAGTTTTCAGCCAACGCTTTTGGCCTGGCGATATCCAGATCGCAAAAGAAGCTGAAAAAATTGGTACTTATTCAGATTGGGAACGTGGGATTGAAATGTACCAACTTCCTGGTAATAGACCGACGGAGATGATTAATTGAGGTGAAAGCTACTCATATTTAGGCTTTTGTTTATCTTTGTAAAAAAGTTTCATACACAAAGTAGGGTTTCTCTCTTCATTAGAAATTATTCTTTGCTATCCGAAGGATAGGGTTAGTATGTTGTTGCTGGGTTACTGCCGTGTAGAGCCGTATACAGTTTTTGTATTTTATGTTTCCTCCTTGTGTCTATTCTCATTTTTTTATACACATGTAAATTTGCATATTTTTTGTAATACAAGAGAAATGAAAATTTAATTTATATCTGTTTCAAAACAGATGCGCTATTTTGAACATGTTTTATGTTAGTACACCTAAAAACATTCCAGAAACTCTCAATTATTCATAAATTTCATTTCCTTGTTCATGAAGTAAATAGCACTACGCTCGTAGGTAGTAGTATCCGTCGTTTTGAGTGCAGGTGGTCCACCTGTTGGATATAGGCCAGAAACTGAAGTTTACAAGGTAGTTTACCAGACATTGAAAAATATTCTTAGCTAAATATTGATGAATAAGGTATAAGTATATTTATTATGAGAAGTTAGAATATATAAATTATATTGAATGATAAACTCTTGTAAATTCATTTCTTTTTAAATTGAGAGGTGACTTTTATTTTATTAAAGATTAACATTTGTATTATATGCCAAATATTTTATTTTTTAACATATATTAATCTTTACTAATTGATATTATGAGTTTTTTTTATTGTAATAAAGAGTTTTTTTAAATTATATTAACGAATAATTTTTGTTATATTAAGAGCTAATTTTTATTAGCTATATAATAACCTTATTGTATCGCCTGTATATATAAATCTATCTCGTCATGTGTTGCTTCTTCTAAATAAGTTTGGAACTATCCACAATAGCAAATGTTTTGCATTTTGTCAGAAATTACGGCTGGTTTGTTTGAAATATCTCAATTTTTAATCTCAGTTTCAGAGGCTAAAATGATAAGTACGGTCACTTGGCATCTTTTCATCGATCATTTGATTCATTTTGATTGAACGTTTGGTATAATGTTTTGGCTGAATAAAAAATAAAAGTTTGGATATATTTATTAGATTTAGATAATATCAAGTGACCAATAGAAATGCATTACATGTCCCATATTAACAGATTAAGAGCGTTATTCATGTATGACATATATGTTTTCATCTAACGTATTTACTTACCCTCTATTTATTACATTTAACTGATGATACTTAATGTATAAATAGGACCTATTAATGCCTTTTGCTTTAATCTTCCTCACAAAAATATAAATTCCACCTCTATTCTTGTTTAACAAACTATGTTTATTCATCTGGTTATTTTTTTTTTTTTGCTAAAGCACAATCATTTTGCAAAACTCATCTTGTTGCAACACTGTTAAACATCGCCTCCTAAATCTCTACCTATCGTCGGTATTTTTACCAAATTTTCCCTATTTCATACAAATTTTTAATTTTCTTACTTTCACTCATTTTCACTTACTTTTATTCACTTTCACTTAGATTCACTCTCACTTTCATTATCTTTCATTATCGAAAGGGAGTAACTCCTAAATTGGGCATCAGATTGACGTGTTTTCTTTAGACCCCTTATTTTAGGCTTATTTACACACCCGTAAAGTTGGTTATTTTAGGCTAATTTATCAGTCGTTTAATTTGCGAAATAGGAGATCTACCGAATGAAGGGACGTAACTTTAGCTACAGGCCTACAGCGCTCCAACGACGCAAATCTTTTTTTGAAACTATGAATTTTTTCAACATCTATGACGTCCCAAATTTTCGTAAGGGATTTTGTGTTAGTGGAATGTTCCTGGTGGGTATTCTGACTAATGAGTTATTTTCGGATCAAGATTCAAAGCCCTGAATCCCAACTATGCTCTCAGCAAATTGCAGCAACCCTTTCCCCAACTAGCCACGCTCCTCCTATGAAGTCCACTCACCTCTTCTCCTTTCACACACACTCTAGACAAGCCTATCCTAGGGTGGTGTAAGTTCACGTGCCCAAATGGTGGCCCAAAATGGAATGTTTGCCATTTCTATTGTGAATCTAAGTAAGGCTTCAAGTTTTCCTAGTAATTCCATGAAATTACAAGGCTTAATAAGCAATTATGATAATGAGAATTTCCACAAAGTCCAACTCCTTAAATTCCAAAGCTTATGTCAAATGTCCAGCAACAATTCTAAGTTCACAACAGACCCAATAAGCAAACCCATTATTTCTTCCAGATAGACAAGCCACAAAAATAGTGATAAAAATCAAGAATTTACTCACGAATCTAAGCCCAAAAATCCAGATTTCAACCACAAGAATTTGCAACAATAAAGCAACAAATTATTCTAGCAATTCGAAAGCAACCCAACAACAATATAGGGCCTTTGATCATGCAATGCTTGATAAATCAAATCTGAATATTAAATGACTTTTCCCAAGAATGCTTAGACTCAAACCCACGAAATTTCAATCTAAAATAACACGTTTCAAGCATAAATTAGATTCATACCATAAGTTCATGTATTCTTGAGTTTAAGGAACAAAGCACCAAGTCTAAGTAATGCTCCACAAACCCAAATAAACAAAAGAACAAGATGGTAAAAGGAACTTCTATTCTACGTATTTCACCAAATAGAATATTACAATTGTGCTCCCTAATTACTCTAAGATTTCAAATAGATACACCACTTACAGTTCTCAAGGATTTCAAGAACACCATCCACTAACCAAAGTGAACTAGCATGGACACTCAAAAGCTATCACACTCATGTGTTTGAACTCCAAGAAAAAACAAACGTTTTTCTTTTTAAAATATTCTTCAACTAATTTATTCTTGTGCACGACTGCCTTATAAAAAGGTCTGCTAAACAAAAAGAGTTTAAGAAAAATAAAATACCCATCTCACGTGCAAAACAAGACTAACAATTAAGCCTATTTTACATGAGAAACTAATGTTCAACAAAATAAGAAAGTTTAAACTATAACAAATTTTTATTAACACTTAAGGAAAATTAGAAATAAATAGGATTTTTAAAACTCTTGGAGTCTTCAACACTTTGCTACAAGTAGGATTCTTGAAACCTTCAATGTTATGCGCCCATGCCCTAGCCCATGCATTTGTCACGCTATTTAAGCCTTGGGTTAGTCCACTTCTTTTTCCTTGGTTTCCTTGCTAGCCCATGCTTCATAATCCCATATTCACCTAGCCTTCTCTTGTATCCATGCGTATCCCATTTATAACTAAGGTCTAACCTCATGGAAGTCAAACCCCAAGTCAAGGTCTAACCCAAGTGAGTCAAAGTCAAAGTTAAGGTCCAACCCATGGGAGTCAACTCTATGGTTAAGCCCAACTTTGACTACCTACGATTAGGATATGGAATTGCAATTGCCGAGGATGGTCTTCATATTTTTCCATATCCTAATCTTATCGAAATTAGAGCTATGTATTTCCTTTTTTTTGAAATATAAGTCTAAAACACAGTTAAATTAGCGTCATTCTAGTTTTATTGAGTAAACTCTATTGTTTTTGATGTTAGAGATCTACTATGAAGGATAGTTGTATAGTTTTCTAATGGTATTTATATGGATGTGGATAATAATTGAGGATAGATTAGGTGGTTTGACAAATGTAGCATCTTTGGAAAGTTCCATTCTATTTGATGTCCGAATATCATGCCCTTAATGTTAACTATTTATTAGATTTATTTTGAAACTAGCTTGGCGTTGTACAAATTTTTTTCTTGCATGGAAAATATGATTTTGATTGAGTGGACCGAAAATAGAAGAGAGGACAAATAAAAATGATCGAGATTGGGATTCTCACACTTGGAAAGTCACACAATTTATTTTCTTTTTAAATTGCATATGAATGGAATTAAATAATGTGACATATTTATTTTGATAGTTTGAAATGGGTATGTAAAATCTAAATGAATCTGATGTGAATCTAAATAATTAAAGAAATTATTAAAGTTATTGAAAACTTAATGGGGTAAAGTCAATAAAAAAATCTGATTGATAAACTTACCTTAATGATTTTTTTTTCTTCTGAGGCATTGTTTCAAATGATAAGCGTTAGGCGTAACAATGCTTATAAACTAGTTCAAGGTTATATGCTAGCCGGCATAGGTTTTTTTGTATTGTTCAAAATTCAATGGCAGTTGTACATGTGAGCAAGTCCATACTCCATACTGAGGACATATTAGGTGGTTTGACAAATGTAGCATCTTTGGAAAGTTCAATTCTATTTGGAGTTATTATTGGCGGAAATGATAAGAAAATATAGACAAAATATTTTTGTTAATAACTCAAATAACTTTATCTTAAAAGTCGTCTTTTAAAATAGGTTATTTACTTTTGCAAGAGGGTGGTGTTTTATCCTCATCTTCAATTCTAATATCTAGATTCTCTAGTCAAATAACAGTGGAATTAGATTCATTGAGATAAGTTTAGAAAGAAGTACCTTATTTAGTGTAATTATAAGGCCTTTCATTAATTAAATCATAATTTATTAGCGAGATATTTTCATAGATGGTATTTTTTTCATTCCAACTCATGCCATTGCTTGTCTGTCATTGTCATCGGTCTCTTATTAAGAGATTATTGTAATTTATTTTGAATAAAAATACTTCATTTGGATCCTTCGTATCTCTAAGCTTATCTTTCCATCAAATTATAGAGGAAACTCTGTTGAATTTTTTAGTGAACATTTGCTTAGTATATAAAATAAGTTTTCCGATGATAATTTCATTGTCTTAAACTATAACATCAAGTTTTTTGTTTATTTCTTAGAAGTTCAAAATGGATCGATATTGGATGTACGGTAACCAAACCTCAATGGAATACATAAAAGGGGTTGAGGAGTTTGCTAGGGTTGCGCTTAGACACCAAGTAGACAATCATTCAAAGATAGTATTGTGTCCATATTGTGATTGTAACAACTCTAGGGGTTATCATGACATTAGTGAAATCATAGATCATCTAATTCGTCGAGGTTTTAAAGCGTATTATTCATGGAATTGACATGGTGAAATATTAGAATTCGGGTCAAGCACTAGTAAGTGCCTTAGTAAGGAGAAGCCACATCGCAATGAAGATGGATTGAATGTTAATGAGGTATATGATGATGTTAGAGATCTTGATAGAGTGAAGAGGATAAAATAGATAAGATGATGCATGATGTTCATGATAACTTCACAGATCGTCCTCATTTCTTCAATGAAATCCTTAGAGCTACAGAGAAGCCTTTGTATCCTTCTTGTACTTCACACACTAAATTGAGTGCTATCATGAAGCTCTTTAACTTAAAGGCATGCCACAATTAGATTGACAAGAGTTTCACACACTTCTTAGAAGTTATATCGGGTATGCTTCTTGGGGCAATGAACTGCCAGTTTCTACCTATGAGGCCAAGAAACTCATGTGTCCTATGGAAATGGATTATGTGAAGATCCATACGTGTCAAAATTATTGTGATTTATATCGAAATGAGTATGTGGATCTAGATGAATGCCCAGTATGTGGAGTTCCCTATTACAATAAGAAGCACAATAAGCTTGATTGTTATGGGAGGAAAGTGTCTAGGTTTTTTATGCTTACTCTAAATAAAATTTCACTATGCGTGCCTTGATCTTTTGCAAAATCAGTGATTTCCCAACTTATGGAAAACTTTCTGGTTATGTTGTGAAGGGGAAGACTACATGCCTGGTATGTGAAGAAGATATAGAAGTTATGCGCCTATAGAATTGTGGGAAGCATGTTTATATGGGTTTTTGCAAGTACTTTCCAGAAGATCATCCTTTTTGTGAGTCTTTGCATGGAATTAAAGTTCCAGCTAGGTTCTCTTTGAATTTTGTAAGACTTTTTTCAATGAATGATATAAAGTTAGTAGGTATGAAATCCCATGATTGTCATATTTTGATGCAATATCTTCCCATTGCTATTCGAGGGATATTGCCTGCACAAGTGAGATACACAATTACAAGATTGTACATCTTCTTCAATGCTATTTGTAGCAAGGTAATAAATCCCGCGATATTAGATGACTTGCAAGCTGATGTGGTTGAGACCATGTGTCGATTTGAGATGTATTTCCCACACTCTTTCTTTGACATCATGCCTCACTTAGTCATTCATTTGGTTCATGAGATTAAGCTATATGGGCCAGTTTAGGGGATGTATATGTATCCATTTGAATGAGAGATGGCTACCTTGAAGAGTAGAGTCATGAATCCAGTCAAACTAGAGGCAAGTAGAGTATAGAGAATAGTTGTTGAAGAAGTTGTATCATGGATTGCATAGTATCTTTCCTAAGCGCATGAAATTAGGGTTCCAAAATCAAGATATGTAGGGAGTCTTAAGGGTCATTGCACTATTGGTTGGAAATGAATTTCACTTAGTTTTAATTTGAAATATTAGGCTGAATTATTTATTTTGTAAAACCTGAGTGAAGTCCATCTGTATGTAGATGAGAACATGAATACTCTAAAGAGTCAATATCCTTCTAAAAGGGATTTGCAGCTAGCAAAGGAGCATAATGCAACATTTGTTGAATGGTTCAAAGCAAGGATCATGGCTCAATTATCCGACACACCCGACGATGTTTTTAATACATTAAGGTGGTTTACATATGGTGCTAAAGTTCAAGTTATGTTGTATGAGGGATACGACATCAACGGTTATTCTTTTTACTCAAAGTGCCAAGATGAGAAGTCGACTATGAATAATAGTAGTGTAATGGTCCTTGACATGTCTCCTGAATTTGCTAGTTCAAAGGATTGAACATTAATCGACAAATAGAGTTCATACTATGGGTTTATTATTAATATTTACAAACTTGACTACGTGAATTTCAATATTCCTCTTTTCTATTGTAATTGGGTTGATAATAACCACGGGATAAAGAAGGATGAACAAGGGTATTTAACCCTTGTGAATCCCAAATGCCTAGGACATCATGCCGATCCATTCATTTCAGCTTCGTAGGCGAAGCAAGTTTTTTACATGGTCAATCCTGTCAATTACAATTGGTCGATTGTTATTGAAGGAAAGAGAAAGATTCCTGGCATTAGGGATGTTGTTGATGAAGATGAATATGATGAACATTTTAATGAAACCCCGCCATTCACATGGAATATCCCGAAATTAGTTGTTGACGATATTATAAGACATAATGACCATGATGAAGGGTTCTATGTAGCTAGGGAGTCAGACTAATAATAAAATGCCAAGGAAATTGATTCAGCATATAACGTTGCAAATCCAAAAAAAAGGTACTATTAAGAAAATGGATAGATTAGGAGAATCTAAACAACTTGTTAATAAATAGCAAATTTGCATATATAGAAGTTTATTGCATATAGTTTCTACATTCTTTTATGTTATTTTTTATTCTACTTATTTACTCTTTGATTCATATTAACTTGTGTTTTTTATTTGAAAATTCAAAGAATGGAAGAACATAGAGGACCTAAGCCATCTTTTGCTACCAACACCCAGCAGACGAAGAATAGAGTGGGGAGAGGTCCCTCGAAAGGGATTAATTCTATCCTCGGTGTCCAGAGATTTCTAGAGTGGGATGCACTCGGATCCCCCTGTGGGACATATTATAAGGAATACAAGAACCATTTGGGGGAGAAAGTATCAATCTTGATATCAGACTGGAGCTCCGTCCCAAAAAGTGTGAAGGATATGCTTTGGGAGGACGGGGAGGTAATTAATCTACTGAATTGTGTTATTATTTGCAAATCTAACTGTGTTATTTTTTTGCAAATCTAATTTTGTTCTTTTTTATTTGTAAATCATATAGAAAGAGTTCCAAATCGAGGAGGATCCTCGAAAGAAGCAGGCAGTTCTCACCTCTTGTGACCTAAAATGGAGAGACTTCAAGGACAAGCTCATGAGTGCAACCAAGAACTTATATCCTCATCATATGGGTCAACACTCATATGCTGAGATGAGTGAAACCTGGAGGCAAAAGGGCTTCATTCCTTCGGTTTTGTCGTCGTCTAGTTGTTCATCGGTTGTTTTGAGTCTGCTAGACAGGACGATGACTTGGCTTCTTGCGAGATCCGTCCATAACAACAAAGGACGTCTTGTGGTGCCTGACAAGTGGACCACAATTGTCCGAGACTCCATTATAAGTTATGTTTATTTGTAACATTACCTTATTCGTCTTGTTACTTATCATTTACTAATTGATACTTTCTTTTCTTTTGTTAAATACGCAGGAGGAATAGAGACAGAGAGAGGATTTGGGAGAGTTCGTCTCTCAGCTACGGGACGACATCTTGTCCCATGCCCTCGGCAAGAAAGACCACCCGGGTCTGGTGGTTGGTTATGGAATCGACGTAGGCTAAAAAACTGTGTTTGGGGCTAAGAAGAGGAGCTTGATCCTGATGAAGAGGGTAGGGGACATAGAAGCTCAAATCAGTAACGTTGTGAGAGAGGCTTAGCACCAAGTTCGAGCTCAGACAATTAAGGAGATGGAGGAGAAGATGGATTTAATGCTCCAAGAAAAGTTCAGGTTGTTCGCTGCACGGTTCGGTATCTCGCAACAACCTACACAGGAACCTGAGAATAACATCAGGCCTAATCCTCTAGTCTTTCCATCTAGCAGCATCTCGAGGGTTAGAGATCCTTTCTAGGATCTGTAGGTTTGTTTACTCATGTTTTGCAAACTACTAATCGCATATGAAATTCGTATAATTCAAATAAATGAGATATCGATATCTTTGTCACTTTTATTGTAGGGGCAAGTTTCATGTCAGTTGTTGCACATATTGAATGAAAATGAAGCAATTATTGTTGCTTTAGGAACCGTTCATCCATTTCTAACTCGAGACCACCATTCTAACATCCTTCCTGATCATGTAAAGGTCAGTGTCGACAACTATGATCGGGTATATAAGGATGTCCCTGTTCCTGCCCCTTCTGCCTTCATCAAAAGGCTCGAACAAGCCCACATGACCTTTACACAGTGGCCAAAGCATCTACTTTGGCTCTTCACGACCGAGGTAAATGCATTCCGCCTTACTTATTTCGGAGTGAAAAACAAGCTCAGAATAAGAAGGTGAGTGATGAAGAGATTGTTGAGCAAGAGAATATATTACCGACCTGATAATTTTATACACCTACTTAAATTTAGTTTCTGTGCAAAAGCATAACTAAATTACCTAGTTGTAACCATGATAATGTAATCCAAACTATTAGTCTAAGCTACATTAATGAAACAAAATAACATTTATTAATGTAAAAGTATATGATTGATGACATTTATAGTTAATTATGTTCTTATAGAAGATGATAAATTATAGAATAATGTTCAAAATATAAATATTACAAGATATTATTAAAAACTAGGATTGTTCAGTTAATTTCATAATAGTGCACTAACAGAGGGCTCACCGCTAATACCTATCCTCTTCAAACTAATGGCAAAAGACTATTTTTCCCCTAAAGACCTACTATGACACTCATGGTGTTAGTCTTTAGAAACCAAAAAAGTCGCGTTGAACCTACATACTCAGATGCTGCGAAATGGGAGGTTGCTTGAAGTCATAGCAGGACTCGTAACCCTGAAAATGACCTCTAATGGGGAGACATCCTTATATTACGTTACACAGATCAGACGATCTTGGATGGAAGGCTTCCCTATATTATATTAAATGGATCAAGATGATCCCAAATGATAGGCGTCCCAATTATACGCCAAATGAGCTTATGACTCAAAAAAGTGACCCGAGCGAGATGTTCTCCTAAAAGCTAACAATCCCCAATGAGGTTCTCTTAAAAAATTCTTCTTCCCTATAGAGTTCCCCTAGAAGTAAAAATAGGAGACTTCCTCAGAATTTATCTTAAGTTCCCAGTTAAAATCACCGGGAAAAATCCCCAACGACGCTACAAACAATAAAAATCCCCAAATAGAGTTTGTGTATTCCTAGAGGAGACAAAGGCTATAAGCTTTTCAAAATTAACGATCCCTTTTGCTGAATCAATCAAAGATTGAGCTGGATCGTCTAAGCTATGAAATAAGCCAAAGAAAAGGGACTAGTCAAAATCACTGGGAAAAATCCCCAATGGTGTTACAAACAACAAAAATACCCAAACAAAGTTTGTCTATTCCTAAAGGAAACAAGGTCATGCCATTTGGCCTTATAGTCGTAGGTGCCACAATTCAAAGAATAAGGACAACACCCCACTATAACATGATGTATAAAGAATTGTAGGTGTATGTCAATGACATGATTATGAAATCCAGAGATTGTTTAGGGTACTTCATTGCCCTCGGATAATTTTTTTAATGACTTAGACGTTTCAACATGAGACTTAACCACATAAATGTACCTTTGGAGTAACCTCATGCAAGTTGTTAGGGTATGTCATTGGCTCTTGAGGCATTGAGGTTAATCTTAGCATAATCAAGGCTACCTTGGTTGTGATATTCCCTAAGAAATAAAAGGAAATTTGAGGTTTCCTGGGACGTTACGATACATTATTTGATTCATTTCTAAGCTCAATATGGTTTTTGAGCCTGTGTTCCAAAAATGAAAAAAGATGCACATAGAGAATGCGACGAAGATTGCCTTTCAATTAGAAAAAGCTATCTTCTAAATCTGCTCTCAATGGGTGACTCTTAAAATGGATAGTCATGATAGTTGAATTAGATCTCAAATACATCCCTCAAAAGGTAATCAAGGGATCCACAATATCAAACTTCTTGGCCAAATCCCCAACAGATGATTTCGAGGAAAACTATGATATTATTGATGAAGATATCCTCATGATAGAAAATGATAACTGATCATTCTATTTTAATGGTACATCCAACCAAAGAGGATGTGGTGGGGGATATATGTCAAATTATTCTTTGAGAAAATAAACAATGTTGTAGAGTATGAAGCATGCATTCTTGGTCTCTAACTCTAGTGGAAAAAATGAAATATAGTATGGGATTTTTAGAATGCATATGAATGGCCGAATGCAACCCCGTAAAATAACTAGGCTCGGGTATTATTAGAACATGATGGAAACAAAATGTGCATGGTACGTTAAGAAGTGTGTCACTTTCCAAAAGTGTGCAATTCGATATCACATTTCTCCATAATTTCTAAATCCTTACTCATAGCCCTAGCCATTTTATGCATGGGGTATTGACATCATTGGCATAATAGCTCTTAAAAATGGATGTTACAAATACTTGTTGTAATCAACTACTTCACCAAGTGGGTTAAAGCCAAGTCTTATAATTCTTTGAGTTCCAAGCAAGTAGCCTGATTCATAGAGGAAATCATCATTTGTAGATATGGTGTTACTCATAAGATAATCAAAGACCAAGAGGTACCTTTTAAGGCAAGTGTGAAGAACTCTTGGCCAAGTACGAGTTCAACACCATTGTTCATCTTTATACAAACTGCAAATTAACGAGGCAGTAGAAGCTACAAATAAGAAAATTAAGGTTATAATCCAAAAAATGATAAAGAATTATAAAGATTATCCACAAAAGCTTTATTTTGCATTATAGGGATACCATATGTTGAAAAGGACTTTGACAAATATGACTCCCTATTCTCTAGTATTTGGGATGGAAGCTATCTAACCCATTGAAATTGGATTCCTTTTATTGTGGATAATTCTTAAAAAGCCAATTGCCCAAAGCTAATTCGGTGAAAGCAAGATACAATGAGCTGGTTGTGTTGGATAAAAAAATGGCTCCAAGACTTGCATCATGTAAAATTATTCCAATGTAGGATCTTTAGAAATTTTAACAATAAGAATTGCACTCGTTCCTTCAAGGAAGTCGATTTAGTGTATAAAGCACTCCGAAAAACCATCACAGACCCACCGGGTAAATTCAAATCAAGAAAATCCTTTTTTGAGGTGTAGTATAGGTCACCGACATGGACTATAATGAGTTTCTTTCATAAATGAACCTCGATGAGTTGAAAAATTCTATGCTTAGCATTTGTCCATTTAGAGTTACGTTTGTGATACATAGCTAACCTTGCCTAAGGGCCAGAGATAGTCATGAGTTCCTAAATATGTAAAGAAACCTCAAAAGCACACCTTAATGAGTTTTGAATCCTTCAATGAGACTACTGAAAGATGCACATCTATACTATCCTAGAGCTATGTTTGATTTGATTCCTCTTATGATGCCTAGTCACAATAATAACAAGAATGCTTTGCACCGCGAGACAATAATCAAGAAGCCACCTGAGCACATATTCAAAAGAGCTCCCACGCGCTTTAAGCTCATTGCCTATGTATCCTTTTATCAAGCACCAAATAAATTCCAAAAATTAAGTTCACTTATCTACCTAGAGATGAGATCCAACTTACAAATGTATTTTATTGGCTTGCATCAATGGTCAACATTCCAGCAAACCTAATCAAAATTCCCCTTGTCATAAAAAGGAGGTTGGAAGCAACACACATCAAGATTTATAATAATGACGTATAGGATGGTGAACCCTGGTACACTAACCACCTAAAATACATTAAACACAAGGAGTATCCCATAAACTCCTTTAAGAGAGATCAAAGGGCCTTAAGGCTCCTTGCTGCTTAGTTTATCGCTTAAGGCAATAAACTATATAAGTGCATCCCCGAAGGTATTAATTTGAGATAGATGTTGATAAGTCCCAATTCTACTTATAAATGTATGGTATTTTTGGTTATTTTGCATGTAGTCATTCGTATTTTAGTTCATTTTTAATCAAATTTTGTTCATTTGTTACCATGTGATGTGTTCACCAGTTTTTGTAGTGTTTATGTTGTTTTTCAAGATTCCTAAGGACTCAATTTCATGGAATGTGTTCAGGATCTACATAAGTATCCTATGAGACTCAATCTAGAATGAAGAAAATGAAGCTATAAGAACCCGAACAAAGGATAAAGAAAAGGAACATAATAGGAGTCAAAATCAAGAGGACACGATTGTACATGCACATTACTCGATCAAGTGGAAGCACTAAAATAGGCAAAAAGTGGCTTCCAGGTGAAAAAGTGAAGAAAGGAAGGATACTTGATCGAGTGTTCAGAGCACTTGATCGAGTTCCCCCTCGTTCAACCAATTATGACTTGCTCCGTAATCTGAAGAAAGAAGACACACTCAACCGAGTGCCTTTTGTTAGCGGAATATTCTGGATGGGTATTCCGACTAATGCGTTGTTTTTGGATCAAGGTATGAAGCCCCAAACTCAAACACTGATCATCGCTACACCAAGCAAAGCCAAGCACTTTCTCAAGCTCACCCACTATGCCACATGCCTCCTTTGGGGGTCACTCACCTCTTTCCACTTCACTAACACCCTATGTAACCTATCCCTAAGGTGGTGTAGGCCAACACATCTAAATGCTGCTCCAATAAGGTCTAATAGTCAATGTTACAATTATAATTAGTTTTAAGCTTGCACAAACTGTGGCAATTCTAAGGCTCTGAATTTAAACCCCATAAAACCAAAAAATTCCAAGTAATATTATAAAATATAAGTCTTTAAATTAATTTAATAATCATAAGAATATTTGTCAACTCACATAGCAAAAGAACTCTAAAAGCCATAACAACCAATTCTGCTCAAACTGATCAATTCGCACAAGACCTCACTTTCACCCTTGGTTGCAATTCGTGAGTGACACTAGGTTATATAAGATTTCCCCACAAATTCTAAGGTATTAACAAAGTTTAATTTTTTTATGAATTCACATCATCCCAACAAAGAACTCTAGCCAATTTCACGCACGAGAATTTCCCTAGTCACCACAAACACTAAGGAATTCAATGAACTAAAGTTGATCCCAATTAACAACAATATGAGCCATGAATTATCAAGATAATAAAAAAAAGATAATATCATAGATATAAGTCCATTAACAACATTAATATCCAAGCCTAGTCCCATGCAAAAAGAACTTCTTAAAACATGAATAATGAAAACACTTTGAAACTAACCAAAACCTATCTCAAATGTTTTCTAAGATAAAAGAAACAACTTTAACCAAATTTTAATCAAATTTCATGCAAAACTTGATGACAAATAATAGATTAAAGCCACATGATTTTGGAAACAATTCACAAAGATTACCCAGCAAACAACAAACCAAATTGCACCACAAATCACACAAATGAACCGATAGATCAAAGGATCTTCTAATCTACAAATATCACCTAATAAAGGATTACCATTGGGCTTCCTCAATTACTCTAAGATACAAATTCACCACTTGGAGTTTTCAAGGGCTCTAAGAACACCATTTAATTGCTATAGTGAATTAGTATGGACACTCAAAAGCTCTCATATTCTCGAGTTTAAACTCCAAGCAAAACAAGATTTTTTTTTCAAATATTCAGTAACTAATTTTGAAATCGGTGTAAAGCTAGGATCCTGACTCTAGAGTATAAATATCTATCAAGCATAAGTCAGCAATTAAGCTGCCTTTTTCAGTTATAAAAAGATCATGAAATAAGTTGTTACCCTAAAAAAGAACAAATGCCAGAAATAGAAGATTGCAAATAAGCATGACACTTGGGTCTAAAATTTTTAAGCCTCCCTCAGGCCTCGAAGGTCTCTTCTTTGGGTCTCTTAACATCTCCCTCAAGGGTTATCATAGCAGAGTCAAAATCCGTACAAGGAAAAAACTTTAAGGTTTTGAAAACCATATTTTCCCCTGGCCCTAACAAGCATCGAGAAAGCCTAAAACTTCAAAACCAACTCCGTATAGCCACAACATCGAACGAATCTCTAGCAGGGTAGTGTCCTTAGAAAAAACAGATAACCAAATTCCTACAAGGTTGTACCTTTAATATATCCAAGAAGACAACCCTTATTTCCTATCCAATTAACCAAAGTTCATAGACTTTGAAATCCTCCATATTATTAAAATCGGGGCTACTCACACCTGTTTGGCAAAAATAATTATGGGAATTAATGGTTCCTAATGATAACTGGGGGCTCATCAAGCATACCCATCTTGTTCAAACTAATGGAAAAAGACTATTTTCCCCTAAAGCTCTAAAATAAAACTCCTTATGTTAGTTTTTAAAAACTGAAAAAATCCAGGTTGACCCCGTATGCTCAAATGCACCGAAATAGGGGGTGTCCGCAAATGTTGTAGCCGGATTCGTAACTCCAAGGATGACCTTAGATGGGGAGTGTCACTATGATATGATATATGGATCAAGACGATCCTAGATGGGAGGCATCCCTATAATATGCTGAATAGACCAAGATGATCCTAAATGGTAGACGTTCTAATAATATGTCGAATGTACTTATAACTCAAAAAAGAAACCCAAGTGCGGGATACACTCCCAATAGTCGGCAACTCCTAAGGGGGTCATCTAAAAAAGTCCTTCTTCCCTAGAGAATTCCTCATGAAGTTGAAATAAGAGATTTCCTCGGAAAATATCTAAAGTTCCTTAGTCAAAATCATCGAGAAACATCTCTAGCGGGGCTACAAACAACAAAAATCCCCAAACAAAGTTTTTCAATCCTTAGAGGAGACAAAGGCAATAAACCTTTCAAAATCAATGATTTCTTTAATAGGATCAATCAATGATTGAGCTGGACAGTCAAAGTTGTGAAATAAGCCTGAGCTATCGGACTAGTATAAAGAAATTCACTAACAAAACTAGGTAGCACCCTTTAAAAGCGTTAAAGCTTCCTCAATAAATATGGGCGTATGGAATGATAATCTCATTCCCTCTTCAATCTTTAAGCCTCGCTACCCTAATAGCGGCTCACTTTGGCACAATAGACTAATCTTCAAGCCTCACCACCATAATAACAGATCTCTTTAGCATAGCAACCCAATATTTAAAGTCGTGACACCTTGAGAATGACTCCTCTTTGGCATAACATGCTAATCTTTAAGCCACATCATCCTAATAATGGCTTTCTTTGGCTCAATAGGTCAATCTCTAAAGTCTTTCCACCCTTATAGAGACTCTCAATTAGCACAACATGCCAATCTTTAAGCCGCGCCACCATCATAGTGACTCCCTTTGGCACAACAAGCCGATGTTTAAAGTTGTATGACCTCAATAGTGGCTCCTCTTTAGCACAACAAGCCAAAATTTAAGCCTCATCATCCCAGCAATGACTCCCTATTAGCAAAGTAGGCTAACTTCTCAACTCACACTACCCCAATAGCAGCTTCTTCTTGGGCATTTAGGCTAATCACCATAAGTTGCTCCAAGTCTTATCCCTAGAGGAGCTCACTCAACGGCGTCTTCGACATGCCAAGTTGACTGTCAGGTTTCTTGCAACTAACCTTGATTTGTTTAGAAGGTAACAATGTTAGAAGAAATATTTATGATTTTAGGGTATCTTAAGTCTTTCTTCATCCTGAGTCATAATTTGACTTCATTGTACCCAAGAGTTGGTCAAAGTGAGGGCTTCTTTAGACATAAAATTGTGTCTCCTCATGTAGCGATTTAATGACGAACCAACCCTTACGAGAGAACTTACCTTGGTTCAAGATTTAGTGTATAAAAATCTAAAATCACCTTAAACCAAACTCTCAAAAGAACCTAAGCACAAACTAAGCCAAAAACACCTACCTTGCCCCAAACACAAAACCCAAAAGACAAAAATCAAATCATTACACACTAAACAAACCCTAATCCGAGAAAAATAAAAAACCGTCAAAGTGCTAATGCTTGAAGTAAGCGTTAAATGCATGAACTAAAGTTATACTTTTGGATGTCCAGCGCACCAACTTAGTGTACCAATGCCCCATGGGCGTCCAATACCATGCCTAGCTGACAAATGCATAACATGCTTCCAACCCCCAACGTCTTCATGCATCTAGTTAACTCCTCCTTTGAGCGTTTGACACTTGGTTTATACGTTTGACGCCTTGCCCTTTTGCGATCCCTCAAAAGTGCTATTGACTCCTTTTACTCCTCTTTTCAACCAGGTGATAACCGGCTTTTAGCGTCGTTTTACTAAAAGAATAGTTATCCAAATGATATTTATAAACACCCTAATACTACTACAACTAGTGTAATGGTAAGTTGGGGGTCGAACCACAAGGACAAGGGATGATAGGTTTTAGACTTGATGTAAAGCGTTTATTTGAAAATTAATTGAACTATACTAATGACAGAAAAGTGTAAGCAGGATTAAAAACAATAATATAAAATGAAAGAAAAATGGGGATAGATTAGTTCCACCCTACGAAGGACAATCGAACTAGCAAATACCCTAAGTTAGGGGAAATCGATCAATAATAAATCAAGACACTCAAGACGACGAGAGGAAGTTTGTGACCCTATAAATCACATGAACAACCTATAATCGCCCTATGTCTCCAAAGGAGTGGCAGGACAAGATTCGCATCGAATGTCAGTCAATCAATCATCAACGATGTCAAACCCTAACTCTTACGCATGAAGAACAAACCAACCTAGGGTTTCACTAATCAAATCCCTAAGAAAACTACTCATTCATAATAATGAAAACTAGGGCATAAACAGTGAACAAGAACATGATTGAAAGCATAAACAATTTAAACGTAAATAAACAAGGGAACGAAAAGGAGAAATGAAGAACTATAACAAAACCGACAACTACTCTATCAAAACTGTAAATGGAGCAAGGCTAATATAAAAAACAATGGAATTAACAAAAACAATACGTGAAAGCATTAAACAAAATAGAACAGTAAAGAATCGATACCTTGCATAAATGAAATTGCGTGAATGAAAGAGAATCTGAATCCGAAATACAAAGCTTGAAAAGGAGAACAACGAAAGTTATAAATCTAAACCAATGCATGAATGAAATGGAAAGAATTAAAGTGATGTTCTAGGTTAAGGCACAAGAGCTCTCAAAGTAGGCATGAGGGTTTTTACAGAGCAAGGGGGTATTTATACCGTAGGGACATAAGGGGGTAAAACCCTAGAAAAACCCTTGAGGGCCGACTTAAGAAAGAACCAAAAACTACGGAAACAGGGACCATTCGGCCGAATGAGTGGCCATTCGACCGAATGAAGAGTGTATTCGCCCATTACAGAAGCTTCGAGTTTTCTCAACCTATCCACCATTTGGCCGAATGGGCCTTGATTCGGCCGAATGGGAGTTTATTCGACTATTCCCGAGAGCTTGAGTCATATGCTTGAGTTCCTATCTTTCATTCGACCGGATGGATGTCAGATTCGGTCGAATCTGAACTTGAACCTGAACCTTACTGAACAACTTATTTAAAGTATCTAATGGCTTCTAGAGTTTGTGGGATCTTTGAGAGTGACTTGGAACACGTGCTCAAGCTATGATTCTAAACTCTTGATAAGAGTGTCAAAGCCTCGAACACGTCACATTTTACCTTGAAATCATCGAAAGTACCTGAAGTGACTTAAAAACAGCTCGAGGACAAGATCAAGGTAAAATCAAATGTAATATGCATAAAATCTATCTAAAACCGCGAGACCCGACACTAAAATGGGGTTGTAAACGTGCTCTAAAATGAGCACATCAACTTCCCCCAAGCCAAACCTTTGCTAGTCCCTATCAAATGAATTAGCAAGGCAACACCATGAGTAAAGCAAATGAAAAGCAAGGTGAGCGGTAAACAAGACAATGCCAGCCGTGTACGCGCAAAACTCTTCCCTAGCCATGGGTATGCAAGTACAATGGGCTCAAAAGAGCATAATACCAAGATGAACAACGTTTTCCACAGACTCGGGATCACTGGAAAAGCTACAACACAATTATGCCACCCACTACCTAATGAGGTCACAAGTCTATGCTCCCCATGCTATTCCCAAAAGATGTGAGAAATTTCTAATACGCTTGTGTGTTTAATAAGGTATGTGTTTTGCTCAGAATCATCCGACTGAAGATGAGCCGGGAATTAAACACCTAAACAGGGAGAAATCTCGGGAATTTTATTATATCTACTCTCCAGCATAGATCTTTCTTATCTGGCCAAGTCGAACAGGTTTGGAAAGGGTTGCAATGTAGGTCAGGATCAAGGTAGGGTAAAATTTGGGGATGTAGAGTTAAAATAGAGGATAGTAAGCAATCCAAGGTAATGAAACAAAGGACAACTAAGACTTTCGACAACAATGTCACTCCCAAAATTCTCAAGATACGCATAAATGAACTCTAATACATTACACCAACTTTATTCTCGAATTTTTTCTCTTTTTCTTTTTTCTTTTTTCTTTCTTTTTGTTTTTTGTTTTTCTTTTGTTTTTTGTTTTTCTTTTGTTTTTCTTTTATCTTTTTTTTTCTTTTTGTTTTCCTTTTGAGTTTTTCATGCTAATAATATTGAAATATACTAAGAGTTATGTAAAGAGTCATATCATACGACAATGACTTTTTCAAACCGAAATCCTTCACCACGATGCAATGGACACCAACTTCACTATGATCACCTGACTATCCTCTAGGTAAAGAGAGGGAATATTTGGCTTATGTGGAGTTAGATAATGTAGCTATGAAGAAAAGGTAAAGGCATAAACTTAGCTTACCCTAAAGTCAATTAATGTTCATGGTAGGCAATTTAGCCATGTAGCTGTAACTACAAACATGTTATCATCCCTGACCTTTAGAAAAGAAGACTATGCTGGAGGAGAACAGACACATTACTTAGATTCTCTAACTAGCACTCAATGACATGGGACTCGTAATAGAGTCCTAGAAGGCTCAATCCTTACTAGGCTAGTCAAAATATGCCTCAATAGGTAGTCATCTAAGCCACAAACCAAGCAAGCCTAGATCCCCCAAGTCAGGTGGAAAACAGTCAATCATTTGGTCCCAAAACAGGCACAAGGCTAGGAAAACATGAGTATGCATAGGACCACTAGAATGTACACGTCAGAAGCTTGCATGTTGGTTTCACAACTCAAGCACATCAACTTGACACACCTAAACATGCAGAAAAACTAAAACAAAAACCAAGGCAATAGTTTCAATAATTCAGATCTTTCGAAACTTTGAAAACACAAGGACCCTCCCCCTAGCCAGCTCAAGAGCCGTCTCGGCACTTGGAAAGATGGAGAAGAGAACCAAGAGGATGAAAGATCAGCATTATGGAAACTATTTCTATACAAACAAATAAATAAAATAAACATCAGGTTATCTCCCGTAAGTACTTTTGTTTAACGTTGGTAAGTTTGACACAGTTAGCCACATGTTTACTACAGAAAAAGAAACCGAAGAAATTATACCTGTCATAGGGGTGGACTCACTCCTAGCATCTCCATCACCTCCAGCATGGGGAGTCAAAACTCTCCACTGAGCAGCAGTAGCAGAAGTAAGCAAAGTAGAGCTGGGGTCATCAGGAGGTGGGCTATCATGTGAGGCTCCCCCAAGCCAGGGTGGAGCCATCGGTCTTTATTTAGATTTTTTTCTTTTTCTAGCCCTCTTCTTTTTGCGGGCTGGTAAGTCAGCTCCCTTAGACTTTTCAGAGTCTTCTTCCATCCAAACAATCTCCTTTCCAACATCAAGAAGAACATTTTTGATCGTTTCCTCCTCCTCCGTCACCTTAACCAATACCAGGGCAGCAAAAATATCACCCTCATCACCTTTTTGTTCAACAATATTCTCAAAAACATCAAAGGAATAGGTCTGCTCGACCATGGGTTACTTGGAAGAC
The DNA here is from genome assembly GCA_026401315.1 of Dysphania ambrosioides. NCBI lineage: Eukaryota > Viridiplantae > Streptophyta > Magnoliopsida > Caryophyllales > Amaranthaceae > Dysphania > Dysphania ambrosioides. The sequence goes on along the minus strand of CM048666.1, from coordinate 12,129,020 downwards.
TTAGAAAAGGCAAATACAACCTTTTCTTAGGCCACCCTCATAGTGATAGTCTATGATTCACAGTCTATCAAGGCACCCAAAGTCTTCAAAGTATCCCTCCCTAAGATGAGGGGGGTATAAGGATCCTCAGCCATATTAAGCACCATAAAGTCACATGGAACCACAATGTTCCCTACTTAGATCGGAAGGTCCTCAAACTCCCCACATGGTACTTTTATACTACGTTCGGCAAGTTGGATGGTTTTCTTTGATGGCTTGAGTTCGAAAGTTAGCTGTTTGGCGATGGACATCGGCATTAGGCTAATAGAAGCCCCAAGGTCAGTAAGTGATCCCTTAAAATTGAGTTTTCCAAGGGTGACTGGGAGCACAAAGGGTCCTCTAGCTTTTTCTTTCTTTGCCCATGTGCCTTAAATGATGGCACTCACCTGCTCCGGCTGACTAATCACTTCGCTCCCAAGCTTTCTCTTGTTTCCTAAGAGGGTTTTCAGATACTTAGCATATTGAGGCATTTTCTCCATGGCTTCTAAGAATGGTATCTTCATTTCAAGCTGCCGCATATGCTCTAGGAATTTGAGAAACTTTTCTTGCAATTATTTCTCTATCTTTTTGTAAGGAAAAGGTAGAGGCGGAGCATGTTAACGCTCAAGTTTCCTCCTTTCCTATATCTCCCTCCATCTCTCTTCCTCATCCTTCTTATTCCTCTCATGCCCATTTACCTCAACATTGTTTTCCTCATCCTCTTCACTACCCTCCTTCTCTTCTCTCCCTTCAAGATTCTCCTTATGCTCAGTTTCTCTTTGATAACCACTATCCTCTAAGGAACCTTCCCCTAAATCATCTCTATTAGTTACAACTAGAGTAGAGTATAAGGTTCCCGATCTTAGAAAGATCGCCTTGCAGGTGTGATGTTTAGGGTTGGAGTCAGGAGTGTTTTATGGTGGAGGTTGGGTGGATGGGTTTTGTTGAGGGTGAGAAGGGAATAGCAATGGTGGGGGTGGATTGGCCATCTGAGCAAGCTGTGATTCAAACAGCTTCTGTTGTGCTTAAAGTTGTTGCATTTGATTTATCAAGGTTTGATTTATTTGGGAGAGGGTTTGATTTTGCTGTGCAAGGGAGTTCACTTGGGTAGAAAGGTAATCATGATTCGGAGGCGGGTTTGGTGGTGGTTGTGTAGATGGGTAGGGTAGGTTTGGTCTTGGCATTTGAGGATATGGCCTATTCCCATTCGGCCTAGGAAAACTCCTACTTGCTTGATTATTGGAGTTGTACCCTTGATTGAAGTTTCCTTGGCTAGAATTTGGGTTGAAGGGAGGTCTAAAGGGTTGATTTTTGTAGGGACTTTGTTGAGCAAACCCTTGGTTTTGACCACCATAACCCACAGCTGTCACATAATCAAGATTGTACCCTTAACCATCATAGTTCATGACCTGCGGCCCTTCTTGGTTATACCCCCCCCCCCCACATAGTTAACATCTGCCACATGTTCAAAATTCGAGCCCCCACAGATTCTACATGAAAAGGGCGTCTGATTAACCAATGTTACATTGGAACTACCTTAAGCAAACTTGAACTTGGACAGTTTCTTATCCATGATAGCCTCGATTTTCGAGCTAATCTTATCTAAGTTGCTTGAATCAATTATTCCCCTCGGTAGTCCATTACCTCTCACTCCTCCCCAAGAGCTATTTTTAACCACCTTCTCAATCTTAGCCTTTACTTGATTGCATGGGACCTTTGAGAGTTGGCCACCAACTTCCAAGTCTAGAAGTGCCTTGGTGGAGTCATTGAGACCATTGTAGAAAAATGTATTGAGATGGTTCTCCCCGTACTCAGGATGGGGGCATGCTCTTATCATTCTCTTAAACCGACTCCAAGTAGCACTAAGGTTCTCATTATCCTCTTGAGTGAATGACGCGATTTTCTTGCGCCAATCTTGTGTTTGAACCGTGGGATAGAACCTTTCTTAAAAATTTGTCTTTAATTCAACCCAATTAATGATTGAGTTAGGCTCTAAGCATTTATACCAATCCTTAGCTTCTCCAACTAGACTTAGGTGAAATAAGTGCATTCGCAAATAGTCCGGACATTTGGGGCATGGAGGAATGAGCCTGCAAATATCAAAGAATGCTTCTAAGTGCTCAAGGGGGCAATCATTTTTCAAACCGCAAAAGGGGGTTTCTTTCACCATTTGGGTGAACTGTGGATGTATTTGGTAAGGAGTTGGGGCAATGGGTAATACGACACCTCCTTGAAATTTTTGGGACCCAAGTGTCCCAAATTGACCAAATAATTGCTGGTTTTTGTCTATTTGTGATGTAGAAGGGTTGGGATTATTTGGTTCTAACAGAGTTTGGGATGGAACTCGCCTTTTATCACGTTGAATCTCAGGGTCATATGGTTCTAGCTATTGATTTGATCTACGTGTGCTATAGGACATGCAAACAACACTAGATACCAAGCGTAAGCACTGACAAGAAAAGTTAAAAGACAATAATAAAATGAAACAAAAATGAACTATAGCAAGACTATAATCTAAACATAATGCCTTGTCCCTGGCATCGGCGTCATTTTGATAACCGACTTTTAGCGTCGTTTTACTAAAAGACTAGTTATACAAACAATATTTATAATCACCCTAATACTACTACAACTAGTGTAATGGTAAGTCGGGGGTCGAACCACAAGGACATATGATGCTAGTTTCTAGACTTGATGTAAAAGTTTATTCGAGATTTGAATTAATTGAACTACACTAATGACAGAAAAGTAACGCAAGAACAAAAACGATAATATGTGATAACAGGAATTTTAGCGTCGTTTTACTAAAAGACTAGTTATCCAAATGATATTTATAAACACCCTAATACTACTACAACTAGTGTAATGGTAAGTCGGGGGTCGAACCACAAGGACAAGGGATGATAGGTTTTAGACTTGATGTAAAGCATTTATTTGAAAATTTGAACTAATGACAGAAAAGTGAAGCAGGATTAAAAATAATAATATAAATAAAAGAAAAATGGGGATAGATTAGTTCCACCCTAGGAAGGACAATCAAACTAGCAAATACGCTAAGTTAGGGGAAATTGATCAACAATAAATCAAGACACTCAAGATGACGAGAGGAAGTTTGTGACCCTATATATCACATGAACAACCTATAATCGCCCTATGTCTCCAAAGGAGTGGCAGGACAAGATTCGCATCAAATGTCAATTAATCAATCATCAATAATCTCAAACCCTAACTCTACACATGAAGAACAAACTAACCTAGGGTTTCACTAATCAAACTCCTAAGAAAACTACTCACTCATAGTAATGAAAACTAGGGCAAAAATAGTGAACAAGAACATGATTGAAAGCATAAACAATTTAAACGTAAATAAACAAGGGAACGAAAAGGAGAAACGAAGAACTATAACAAAACCGACAAATACTCTATCAAAATTGTAAATGGAGTAAGGATAATAAAAAGAATAATGGAATTAACAAAAATAATACGTGAAAGTATTAAAAAAAATAGAACAGCAAAGAATCGATACCTTGTATAAATGAAATTGCATGAATGAAAGAGAATATGAATCCGAAATACAAAGCTTGAAAAGGAGAACAATGAAAGCTATAAATCTAAACTAATGCACGAATGAAATGGAAAGAATTAAAGTGATGTTCTAGGTTGAGGCACAAGAGCTCGCAAAGTAGGCATGAGGGTTTTTACATAGCAAGGGGTATTTATACCCTAGGGACATAAGGGCGTAAAACCCTAGAAAAATCCTCAAGGGCCGACTTAAGAAAGAACCAAAAACTGCGGAAACATGGACTATTTGGCCGAATGAAGAGTGTATTCAGCCGAATGAGTGGCCATTCGACCGAATGAAGAGTGTATTCGCCCATTACAGAAGCTTCGAGTTTTCTCAACCTGTCCACCATTCGACAGAAAGAGAGCACCTATTTGGCCGAATGGGCCTTGATTCAGCCAAATGGGAGTTCATTCAACTATTCCCGAGAGCTTGAGTCATATGCTTGAGTTCCTGTCTTTCATTCGACCAAATGGATGTAAGATTCGGTCGAATCTAAACCTGAACCTTGCTGAATAGCTTATTTGAAGTGTCTAATGGCTTCTGGAGTTTGTGGGATCTTTGAGAGTGACTTGGAACGCGTGCCCAAGCTATGATACGCGCATCCAAACTCTTGATAAGAGTGTCAAAGCCTCGAACACGTCTCATTTTACCTTGAAATCATCGAAAGTACATGAAATGACCTAAAAACAGCTCGAGGACAAGATCAAGGTAAAATCAAATGTAATGTGCATAAAATCTATCTAAAACCGCAAGACACGACACTAAAATGGGGTTAAAAATGTGCTCTAAAACGAGCATATCACCGGGCAAAAGATGCTTTGCTGAGCATTTGACGCACCACTCGGGCTTCCAATGCCCAAACTTTGACGCTTGATCTTAGCGTTTAATGCTCAAATGTCAACCCTTTTTTGCCTATAAATACCCAAAAATTTTATGAGTAAATAGACCCAAAAAATCACATTCTCAAAACACTATTATTCTACCAAAATACCCTCTCAAACACATCTAAAACCTCTTATACATCTCTTAAATGTAACTATTTAAGGTGTATTTAAGGTATACCATATCTTAGAAAAACAAGGAATAATAACTTCTTCTAGCAATAGTCTATCAAGACTTAAGCTAAGGAACTTTCCTCAATGTAATTCATCGAGGACCCTTCTAATCTAATTTATTTTCTTTTTGGTTTTGTCTACTCCTACTCCCTTCACCATGAATCTTAGGTTTTAGTGGTGTATCCACTCAAGGGCCTAAGATTAGATCCTTTTTGTAAAAATTATAGAGGATGAAAACCTTTTATACATGAACATCTTATTTCAATTTTTAAGAAATTTGGTGAGCCATGATCAACAAAAGAGACATCATCATTGATGTTCTCTATACTTGATGTTCTTTTGTGACTAAATCCAAAACTTTTACTTCATGTCTTTTTTACCTATGATGTGAAGTTATTTGAGGAAGGATCCTCGTGGATATTCCTACTATTGGGTTGTAAACGATTAAAGTCCTAGAACTAAGTTGAAGTCATGTCCCTTAACACAAACGCCAATGTGACTTACTCGCCGTTTTCCCTTTAACGCACAACAAATTAAAGCCAAATATAAGGTGGTGGAGCTTAACGATTCCTTTTGACGTTCAAAACAAGCCCAAATTGGAGTACTCAAAACTGATCAGATTAGCCTATACGTGCAATCCTAGAATAAGAATTAGCCTTGCTTGCTTGAATCTAAGTAAATACTTGAATGTTTTAATTGATTTTATACTAGCATCAATGGTCTTAGCACGAATTAAAGCATAACCCAAAAACTAATCTTCATAAATTCCATGCAGAAACAAATAGACTTAATCTTAAAAGCTTAAAAACTGAACCTGAATTAAGTCCAATGATTTACAGATTATAAAGCTATAAATTTTATATCAAGTTAACCAGATTTAGATCAATAATGCATTAACATATGATGGCCTTAAATCCACGTAGCTTTCAAGAAGTAACAAAATTTTTAAACATGAACAATATACAAACCAAACTAACAGTAATCTTAGATAGGAAAAGTTATCAAATTACTCTACATATTCATCAAGTAAAATGATACCTTTGGACACCTTGACTTCTTTAAGATACAGATTCACTACTTAAAGGACTCAAGTTTTCTAAGAACACTGTCTAATGTGCCAATAAAGGACTAGAAATGGACACTTTAAGCTCATATAGCGATGGACACTTTAAGCTCACATAATCACTTGTATAAAATTCAAAGCAAAAAGGTATAGTTTCTCTTACTTTTGAATCCTTATTCGATCAAAAGCCATGGTTGTCCTTAAATAAACCAGCCTTGCTAGAGCTTAATAAATACCAAAACATTTAAGGATGCATCTAGAAAGAAACCCTATTTTCATCCTTAAAGCCACGCAAGAAGAGAACCCCTAAAAGCATCTAAACCCACGTATAAAAGTCTAATAAGAAAATACAAAATATAAAAAGCTAACAATACTCCTAAAGTACGTCCAACTCATTTGGACTTTGAGTTAAATTACAACTGTTATTAATTAAGTAAATAAAATCAGATAAAAGACCAAGGAAGTTGCGTGAATAAGGACTCTTAAGAGTTTACTGAATCTTGGACTCATCTTCTTCGCTAGAGTTTTCAATGTCTTAGACTCTTCATAATCCTTGAAGTCTAGGACTCTTTAAGATCCACACCATATAGAACCCATTAAGCTTCATATGTCTAAAACCCATTAAACCAATGGTCTCCCATGTCCATGCAACCTTCCTACATGTCCAAGCCCACATATCAAATGGTCTCCCAAGCTTGTTCCATGCAATCTAATAGCATAATGGTCTTCCTTTTCTCTCTTACCTCTTCATCAAGCCTAACATGCTTTGTGATCAATGAACCTTGGCCCCACATACAAAAAACTCTCCCTCTTGAAAGAAGTTTATCCTTAAACTTTAAAGCTTTAAAAGGAAATAAATCATACCACTGGCTCGATCCTCTTGAATGCATTTGAATTAGATCAATATGCAAGCCATCAAATCCTTAGCCATGTTCCATGTTCTTTGACCTTCTCGTGATTTGGAGATGGTATGAATGGCATAAGTATTGGAAAGCATTAGTTGCTTTAAATTCTTACATTAATGAAATATCATGAACCCAACAATAAAAAATGGTTAGTCAAAGTAAAATAAATAAGCCTAGGCAAGGCTTACTCCTCACAAGGTGGCACACCAACTACTTCAACGTAGTCCTCTTATTCTTAGGCTTCAAAATTTGATCTTCACCATTTAAGTCTCAAACACCCAAGAACCCACAAAAAGGCATAGCTTTGGTCCTCCTCTTTTTGAACCCTTCTCCATTAATGATCAATGAGCATACCTTGCCTAGCTTGAACCGTACATCTAGTGTGGAAAATAGCCTCTCTTTGAAAATTCTCCTCCTCCAACACTTGCATGCTCAAAGCTATTTGAACCACTAAGCACTCTCCCTCATCTAGTACTAGTTATTCTTCTCCTCACATACCTCTTCCTCCACACCATCCTTGCCAATAGAAGACTCCTCAAACGCTTTAAATTATGCCAGTCACAATCTTTTGATGCAATGTGATCTATCTCTTGACACCTAAAACATCTACTTGGTTTCATCATAAGGGTAAAAATCATTTCAATTGCTTCATAGGGGTAGAAATGATTTCCGATTTTGGTTGGGGTTTGGGCGTGGTTTTGGGGTTAGGCTCAAAGGTAGGGTTTTGGTAGGAAATTTTAGCAAAAGTAGTGTTTATGGTTTCTTGGGGCTTTTATGTTTTTGCACACTCATCCTCGAGCCAAACTGGGTCAACCTGAAAGGATTGATTTGTCATAGAACCATGACATAGAGAGATATGATTTCATGTCTACACTATCTAGTGCTGAATTTCCTCAAGGGAGAAAGCTTTATTTCTCCAATCGATAAATTTAGCAACAACTATCCAAATATTGCTCTTAAGCACAGTCTCTTCTTCTTGCAACGATTTGATTATGGGACCCATTTTTCTCGGACCTGCTTCGCACTAATTGATGTTATCCAATGCCGACTTGTCCATATTACTAGAAATCAAACTTCCTTGAATCGCTTAGGGAATTCTACTTAACTAGAAGTAAACCAACACTAAATCGACACGAGTGAGATACAAAGGGACTAATTTTGTTTTTTTTTTCTTTTGTTATAAAAGTAAAAGGGGATATTAAGAGGCTGAACTAGAAAGCTAAAGTAAAGGGAATTTTGAAGGCTAAACACTTTAGAGGATTATGTAGAAAACAAATCGGTATACAATTTCAAGAGGAAATAGAGAAGCTATATTTTAGAGAGAGAAAGCTTATTATTACATAGGGTCCTATTATGTATTACGGTTCAATATCTAATTTTCTGGGTCGAATTTAGGTTGATTTTAAATTTTTCATATTTACAAAATTATATGTATTTTATTTTCATATTTTCCTAAAATCACATAAAAATACTCAAAATATTACATTTAATCATATTTTATTAATTTTTTCTATAACTTTATGTGCTTACTACTTAGTAATATTCGATCATTACAAATGATCGGATCTAGTTTTATATAACCTTTGACGCTATTTCTAATTTATGATTGTCAAAATATCTGATTATTATGCCACAAATTTTTTTGTATATGAACAAGTTTTCAAAATAAATCAAGTTATTTTGTTTACTTGAATTATCATTTTAGTTTTAATTAATAAACTTGATGATGTTTGTGTGTTTGCAAGGGCTTTGAACTAGTGTATATCTGCTTCAAAATAAGTATGAAAATTCCAACATAAGGTTGGTTGGTTTAAAAAGTCTATATTTTATTTAACTTGTAGTAATGGTTGATTTTGAAAGGTCTCTTCTGAAAATGGTTAGTATGGTCACGTGGCGTGTTTCCAATGGTTGTATAATACTTTGATTGAAACTTTCATTTATTCTTTTTGTTGGCAGGTTATTTATGATTGAGAACCTTCTAAAGAATATATCTCTTAGAACAATTCATCGTCAATAAAAAATTGAGTCATTCCAAAGATGTCTGACTATAGTTATATCTATTAGTGCCAATTTATATGCATATAAAAAGTTAATTATAACAGGAAGTGTTCAAATACTATTCTCACCCCTATCAATGATGAGTGTTCGCTTAGTGCGTATGATCATGCCTTAAAAACCATAGTACACGGTTCTTATGTCCTATTCTCCTCACCTTGAAAAAAATCAGTAAAAACAATTGTAAAGCAATTAAAATGATTTCATTAAACAAAATTAGGGAAAAGTGAATATATTTTTCCTTTGCATAAAAATTGCGTTGAATCTATTATCACCAATTGTCTACCCCTTAGGCACTAGCCCGACCCAATCATACTCAAACATTATCTGAGTAGAAATTTTTTAATAGTCATAGAAGTACCTTCCTCTAAATACTCCCTTCATTCCAATACCAGTTTAAGAACAGAGCAAACAACTCAAATAAACAGACTACTATTCACTTTAAGTTGCCTTCTTCTACCCAAATTAAACCAAAAAAAAGACATTAGCTCACTGCCACTGATGACGGCATTGAAGGGCGGAGAAAGAGAGTCTTCCTATCTAGCATCGTCGCTTATCTTTACGTCATCGGCTTCTCTCCCTCTAGCTCGTTTTGCTTTGTTTTTCCTAGTATTTTGTCCAATTTTGTTGATTTTTGGACAAAATTAAACTTCTGTAATTTTGGAAGACATTATGTTGTAAATGAGGCTTTGATTAGCACTTATGATTATACTTACTGTGTAAAATGAGTATCAATCATCATTTTTGGTTGTCTCTAAATTATCAGGACCCTAATTGAATAATTAAGGTCCCTCATTTCGTGATTGGTGAACTCAGATTAATTTTTGGCAGTTTCAAATCTGATTTTTCATACATTTTGTCATTTTTACTCATTGATGATGTTTATGATTTATGAATTTGTCATAATCATCATCTTTTTTAGGTAATTGTTACAATTTTTCTCTCTTTCTTTTGTATTGTTCATCAAATTCATCTATATTTTACTTGGTTCTCTCTCGCTCATTTCATTTTATATAGTTTGTTTTTTGAAACTTTATATAAATATATTTGTTAATTGTAATTTGGTATACTTTAAATTAGGTAGTGTTATCTATAAGTATACTAGGATAAGTAATTTTCGAATGAAATGAGAAATTTTGTTTTTGTTTTTGTTATCATTATATTTTAATTAAATGAGTAATATAAGATTTCAGGATGTGTGATTAAATCCATCTTTTTAATGTCATTTTATCATGAAGGAAGTGATTTAAGAGCCTTGTACATAATCTTAAGGAAAAGTTCAATGGTCGAATTAGTATTTTTTTTGGCAAGGGTCAATTAAGTTTTTGGTATTGACTTGTAGTAACAAGAGTGAATTGATGTGTAGTTTTGAAGGAAAGTATCATTATAATGTGCTTTGTAGTTCAATCTCATCTTAAATTTTATATGAGCTAAAATTTTGGTGCTCATTTTTTAAAATGAGCAATGAATTTTTGCTCATTTATTCAAATGAGCCACAAATGAGAAAAAAAATTAAATGAGCAGTAGTGTAGGGGCCTTTTTTGTGAATTTTAAAAAGTCGGTGAACCCAACTAATTTCGGGTGGTTATTCAAGGAGTGAATCACCACTACACTGGGAGTCCAATATTTCACAAATCCAACCTTACTTTTTGGTGAAGAGAAAGGAAGGGGCTCCCCCCACTAATCTGCTATGTTTTTTGTGCGTCATTAAGGATCATCTACGTAGCTTTGCAATATATCTATGGGTCAAGGAGTCGCCACCAAACACTTAAGGGCGGTTTGGACACCCAATTGGGTTTGAATCCCAAAAATGACTCATAAGAGTGGTTTTCAAACCATGAAAATGTTCAGGAATGAGCAACCTATTTCAATCCAAGAATAATGTGCTAAAAAATTCACTAGAGATGGAGAACAAATAATATTTAGTTCCTAGGAAATGCATGCAAAATAATAGGATAAGGCACACTCTAATTTAGTTGATTATCAAGTTAAGAATCATACATTCGAGTCTAAATTAGGTGATCACTTTGTTTAAAGTTCACAAGTTTAAGGCTAATTTGTCTAAGATTATCTTTTTTAGGCATAATTTTCACTTCAACAAGTCTTGGTTAGGTGCATAAAATAAATATGATCACACAATCATTACATGATAAGCTTAATAAAATAAAAGAGCAGTAATGAAAAGAAAGCAAAAAGAGAAATTGTTCGTAAAATAAAAAGTATGGATTATTCGTGATGATGAATTGGAGGTTTTCTTAATGAAATGAAGATTAGAGTCTAAAGTAACTCTTCCTCAGGATAAAATTCAACTTAAATAAAGGTCTAGTTCATGAAGGCTTATGTGTTCTAGTCTTAGAACATCTTCAACACAAAGATGCAAAATAAATGCTTTATGATGCTTAAACATGAAATTAAATAACTTAAGATAACACCTAAGAGTACATTCAAGTGTGATATACACCTTGGGTTTTCTCGTGAATTGGGACAAATGATTGATTGAGTTTAGAGAGATTAGAGATGTCCAAATATCTTCATCATAGACAAAAGAAAAAGAAGTAAAAAGTGACATGAAGTACATAAGTAAATTACAAGACGTATAATGTAAAGGAGAGGGGTTAATTGATTTGTTAAGAGGAGACCAATCTATTAAGATGATTCCTTGATTACAGAACTCAAAATTAGGGTTTTAAGGCTTGGGTTAGTGAAGTAAGGAGTTGGTCCTAACTCTTCACATCATAGGCAAAAGAGGCATAAGTATAAATGTATTGGAGTTGATCATAAGAAATCATCAAGAGTGATGACTCTTTTGTTGATCTAGGATCACTAAAGAGTACATAAACATTGAAATAAAAGTTCATGTAGAAGAGGGTTGCATCTCCATAATCATAAAAAAGAAAAAGTTCAATCTAAGGCTTTGAAGTGGATGAAAATCACTAGAACCAAGGAATGGAAGGTGAATGGAGTAGAAGTAGACAAAAATAAAATAAAAAGATTGAATTTGAGAAGGGTTCTCGGTGTTTCCCTTTGAGGAGAGTCCTTTTACTTGAGTCTTGATTGAGTATGTGTTGAAGGGGTAAGATTTCCTTCTTTGATTAAGGCAAGATGTGTTTTTATTAATTCTTGTTAAGTGTTGAAGGATGTCTAAGAGGCTTTGATAGTATTTGGGAGTGTAATTTTGGAAGAGTAATATTGTCTTGAAAAGTGTAAACTATTGACCCTTTGATCATAAAATTTGGGGGTATTTATAGGGAAAAAGAGTCGGTTTTTAGAGTGTTAGACGCTAAGTTAAGGCGTCAAGCACCAACTTAGGGCATCAGACGCGGCATCAGACACTCGGGTTGGGCATCAAATGCTTAAAAAGGAATATTTTACTCAGGTGAAAAGAGTCTTGTAATTAAGGAGACAAGAGCACTTTTGGCTGCCGCTCAAGGCTCTAGCGTCAGACGCATAAAGTAGGCGTTAAACGCTCAAAGTTGGACAAGCTAGCAAGGAGCAGGCGGTTAGGCGTTGAAGACTTGACACCAAGAGAGTGGGTGTTTGACACCCCAGCTATTGGCATTGGATGCCCAGCAGGAGCTTGACACCACAAGCATGGTTTGTTTCAATTCGAGCATTTAACGCTAACTTCAAGCGTCGAGCATTAAGGCTTCAAGAAATTTGGTTTTACGTAGATTTAGGGGGGTTTGTTTAGGTTTTTGATGTTGTGATTTTTGTGACTTGGGTTGAGTGTTTGGGCCAAGTTAAGTGTCTTGGGCTCGGTTTGTGATTAGGGCCTTTTAAGGGTTTGATTTTGAGGTGATTTTTGGTTTTTACATACATAATGTTGACCCAAGTTAAGTCCACCCGTAAGCATTGGTTCACCAATGGACCATTAGGCGGGGAGACACGATTTTATATCTATAAATAGTTTCTTTGCTGATTTGTTAAATATGCAAAACTTTGAGGCTCATTTGTTAAAATGAGCAATGAGTCTTTTGGTGATTTGTTCAAATTAGCATTAAATGAGAAAAACTCACAAAAGGGCAATAGTTTTTATACCAAAAAGTTAATTAAGATAAACTTTTGGTGCTTATTTAGTGAAATTGAGACTCGAGTACTTTATTCTAAGTACTCAACCTAGTGACATCAAAGACTTTGCTTTTTTTTTTTGGAGCCTTACATTTCTCAACTAGAATTCAAGTTATATATATTTGAAAGTTTTATTTCAAATTGTTTTAGGCTTGTAGTATTAAAACTTGTGAGGGGGAATGGCATGGCTCATGTTCTAATTGATGTACCCATTCTTGAAAGCTTGGTCATTGAAGGCCTATTTAAATTTTCTCCTCTAAAAAATGTTGCATGTATTGAAATCTCACTAGCGGTGATCACTAAGCATCCTTTGGGAAATAAAACTATAGTACCTTTCATTTGGGGGTCATTTGTCCCAAGTCTTGCTTACTTTGATAAAACTCGATTTGGGTTGCCCTAATGTATTTCATTTTGCTTTATGGTATCAAATAGCTTGAAATAGTACATAAATCTTATAATGTACTTGCCTTTATTTTGTAGCGTATATATACTTTGATCTAGTGATTTATCACGTCTTGATTAAGAATTATTGACTTTTATTAGTTTTGGAAATGATTTACTTTACATAGATTATTTTTACAACTTACTACTTGTTTCTTAACATTCTGAATGGTTCTTGGAGCTCATCTTAAATTATCCCTTGACAATTGACTACTTGTTACTCTAATGAATGCTTTCCTCACTTAAATGCATTTTCTTTGCATTTTAATGTAAGCTATAGTCATGAAGCTTCTACTTTAATTCTTAACATCACTTATCTAGTACAAAGTATATTAGGGTCTATATTTTATAACTTTTACTTATAAGTCAGATGGCTAGTGCAGCTCTTACTTCAGTCTACTTTATGCTATGCATAATTTTACAACATAATAAGCTTTAGAAATCTAGTTCGAATAAAGCTCCCAATAAAGGCCTTAGTAATGGCTAAATAATTGGTTATGAATGGTTTTCTACAAGTTTTTAGGAGGATATTTTACTGTTAGATCATCTCAAATACCACATTGTTCAAATAGTCTCATAGTAGAAATAATAAATCAGAAGGGAGAAAATCGAAGCACGTCTTGAAAATCTATATCTTGCTAGTTATTTACATTTTATAAACTTAATATGGCTGAGTTACATATGTCATTAAATACATCTTGTCAAGCTATATTATGTCTTGAGTTTTCTTATTTTGAGTTATTTTTGGACAAAGGTCTTAGTTATTGTAAAATAATAAGATAAAACAAGTGCATAAATTTTATAAATTGTTGATATTTTAGAGGATATGCTGCCAATTTGTCTATAGAAAGTTGTGCTTACCTTTTATGGAGCTGAAGTTTTCCACCTTAGTGTGTTTATTATAACCCTATTAGCTCAACTGGTTAAGCACTCTATACTTATGTATTGCATTGTATAAAGGGTGTAGGTTCGAATCCTACATAGGCTATTGATTTTGTCATGTGAAAATAGTTTATTAAGTGATATTTTTTCATATAGTCACCTTGTAAAGCATAGTTCATTTACAGTTCCACACCTTTACAATATCTAGTACATAGTCACCATTTCTCCATTAATTAAGTTATTATGATTTAGCTATTTTTTAACATGTGGTGACCTATTTTTTTAACATAGTGATCCTTTTGTCATATATTAACCTTTACATAGCATACATAGGATTCAAACCTATAATATTATGCAGTTGCATAAAGCTCTACCAATTAAGCTAATAGGCTTTATAAATTCAAGCACCCAAAATTTTCGTTTATTTAACAAATTGCTTAAAAATTTTCATTGCTCATTTGTTCAAATGGGCAAAGTGTCATTTACTCAAACGACCAATATTTTCATTCATTTAACAAATTGTCAAATATACTATTGCTCATTTAACAAATGAGCACCAAACTCCTTGCTCATTGAGCATACAAGCACAAAAATTTATGCTCTTATTTCAAATAAGCACCAAAGTTTTTTCTCATTTAATAAACGAGTACCAAAAGCATTGCTCATTTAACAAGCAAGTACCAAAATTTTTTGCATATTTTAAAACAACACCAAAATTATAGCTTATTTTAGAAATGAGTACCGAAATTATTTTTCTCATTTATCTTTTAATTGTTCATTTAACATAACTTGTTATTCACTCTGTCTAAATGATTCAGTATTCTTTCAAAATTTGTTGTTTGTATGAAAATTATTTAGTTTTCACTCTCAATTATTCATTTTTTACCAAATTAATAGGTTTTCTTTTAAAATTATTTATTCAATTGTTAATTTTCTCTAAAGTTGCTCATATAATTCTAAACTATTCTTTTTATCCCAAATGATTAAGTTCTCTATCTAATAAGAAGCTCTATAAGGTATAATCTCATTCTACACTTTATAAGCAAAGGGTACCTCAAACACTATTACTAATCACTTCGGTATATTTTGTAAAGATTTTCATTAGTCCATCATTCTTGTTACGTATAAGCAAAAGGGAGACATGTCAATAACCTTTATCATATGCCAGGTCAACTGGGGTAAATCTTGTTATATCTTTCATCATTACTTATTACAAATATAATCCCAACTAATTGAAACTTGCAAATGTAATGGAATCCATCCATCATTATATGGAGCATCGAAATTAGCATTGTGTTTCTCAATAATTTGGTACAAGAAGGATGTTTATCCTTATTTACCAGCAACATGTTCTGCCTGTAAATAGAAATAGAAAAAATCAACCTGATTCCACACTTACTTCAATCGTATTGATTGATAAAAATAAATGAAAAAACGTAAACAAAATATTTATTAGCCTATAACCATTAGCATTAATAGTCTTGACATGTACTCCATTCTACAACAAGTCCACAACCTCAGTGGAACCTCTAAAACTAGTAAAATACAAAGCACTTTACTAACTGAGATCTATTGCATTCACATCTCCAATATGCTTCAATCACATAAAAAACAAAAGCAGTTCATTTCCAGTTTCTACTTCCAACAATTCAAGAATCTCATAATCTAATCATTCTCTTAATTAATAATCACATAAAAGGAACAAAATGAATAATTTGAAAAGTTGGAATAATTGAGCAAAATATTATATAAATGAATAAATAAGCAAAATGAAAAATATGATAAAAATGAACAACATGACATAACTTATGGTATAAATGAGAAAAAGCATAATTAATAGTAATGGAATCTTGAATAGCATATGGTAAAAAAAAATGCACAAATCACCTAAAATTTAAAACATAATAATTAAGCAAATAAACTAAATAAATATAAATATCTTCGTAGACATCGGCATTGATATTGCCCTTATCATTCCCCATTCCAATTGGTTTTTTTCATTGTTATAATTCATGAACTCGAGTTTGTAATTGGACTTTAAATAGAATCTGATTAAAATGATGAACTAAAGCATCCAATTGGATCAACCACTAGAATTGAATTGATGAATTGAAGAATACAATTAATGAATTTTATAATAAATCAAACAAAGTAAATCAACGTGATTTTTAGTAAAAATGTAATAACAATTGATTAATGAGAGGAGATAATTAATGTGATTTATGGAGAGAATTAGGATGGGATATAGTGACAGAAGGGGCGAGGAGGGAGTTGTGGCTCTATGAGGTAAAAATCAACCCAATTATGACATTAATGAGCGTACAATTACGAATTTACCCCTAAAGCACCTTTCTTTATGTAATCTCAGGTGTAGAATAGATGCGCTATTGTCCGAGTCTAGGGTATGTATTAGCCCAAAATATTGATTTTAGTTGGTTTATATGGCTCACCATTTTAACTTATACTAACATTTATTATATAGGTCATAAAGCGTAGGATAATTCTAACATTAAGTTATTCAATCCTAAGATTCTAAAAAGTCTAGCTTTTAGAAAAAGATAAGATCATGGTTTATGATTTAGTGTTTGTCTTTCATTAGGATCAATCTTTTGATAGATAAATTATATCCCTTGAATAATGGAAAGTTAGTTATGTTGTTAGCTATATAAGTCATGCTAAGGCGTGGCATGAATCAAGAAAAAAATCAGAGTTTAGTTTTTGTGTAGTTTTTTAAACTTAATAAAGAGATTTATTCTTTGTTAATATCATCAATACCAAGTTATTTTCTTTGATTTAGAATCAGAGCAATAACAGCCTAGCAGGTTGTGTCTTGTGTTTGCTCAAGCAATGGGTAATTTTCAAGGGAAGAAGGAAGCAAGTGGATTAGCTAGAAAATGTACTATGCTCAATGCTCTGAATTACATGATGTGGGCTATAGGGATGCAAGTGATGTTGAAAGTATATGATTAGGCCCGTCCCTGAGCCAAGGCAGGCTGGGCGACCGCCCAGGGCCCAGGAACAAGTCTTTTTTATATACTTGTGTTCTTAGTACTTCTTACTCCTTAATGAAAATTGTATACATTCATGGCTATAAACTATTGTTAATCCATATGTTTGTGTTTTGTCTTTGTTAGTGTATCACACCTATTCATATTATATGTCACTTTTTGTTGTTTGTGTAAGAATTGCAAGTCAAGGATTCTCTGTTTGATATCACTGTAATATTTTAGGATATTGTTATAGTTTTAGTAATGGTATTCCTCACTATTTGGTCTATAAACTATAATCAATATCAACACATCATTTTTTTAGCTAGATGCAAAGAGATTGCACTTTACGAAATTATACTTGTTAATTAAGACCCCAATTTTTACTTTGCCCTATGCCTCCAAAATCTTAAGATTAGGCCTATACATGATGTATGGGATTTAATTGATCCTAGTACGTTGGATGTGAAGAAAAACAATATGGTTATTGTCTTATTGTTTCAATCCATACCTAAGAGCTTAATTCTTCAAGTAGGAGAGCAAGAAACCTCTAAAGGGACATGAGAAGCAATCAATACTTAAAACATTGATGTTGACCATGGAAAAGAAGCTAGGCTATAAACGAGTTTGCAGGAAAACTATCCAGATTAGCATCAAAGTCAGCGTCTTTGGGGAAAACCATTGATGAAACAAACTAAGTTAAGAAGTTCCTCAAAAGTCTCCCTGGAAGAAAGTATATTCATATTATTGCTTCTCTCGAACAAGTTTTCGACCTCAAAACAACACCCTTCAAAGACATTGTGAAGGATGAGGAACTAAAGGATGAGGAAGCACAAAGCAAGCTTCTTTACACTAAGGCCATGCAAGAAGGCTTCAATAACAACAAAGGAAAGGGTAAGTGATGGAAAAGTCATAGAAAAAGCAAGGAGAATATGAGTACACTAGTGGAAAAAACCTCAAATACTACTCTATATGTGCTCCGGTTCTATATACAACCGGAGTATATGCTTATTGCTTATTTTAATGCATTGTTTTTTTGTGGAAATTTCGGGTTTATGCTCTGGTTAGTGAAGGACCGGAGCATATAAACAATTTTAGGCTCCGGTTCAATAGGAACCAGAGCATATACCTTCTTCCATATTACGCACATCCCTAATTAAAATAAGCTTGCAGCCTCTTCCTTCAACATACGTAACAAAACCCAGCAGCAACACAATGCACTTCCTTCTCCCATGAAACCGAGCGGCGCATACACCTTCCTTCTCCCACGAAAGTAGAGGTGCATCATTCTCATACCCATCACCATATTCGAACAAATAACCACTTTAATTCTCCTACGAAACCAAAGCGCATCTCCCACAATTCTAGCAGCCTATATTCAAGGTTTGTGCCAAATTTCGTATTCTCCCAATTGCACTCACCTAACGTATGCCCCTAAACCGCTTCTACTACGCCCTAATCCGTGTATTAACACCCGAAACCAAATCTCCCCTTCATCACTCTCTCCCAATATCCTCGGTAATTCGACAAAGAGGGGCAACAGTTTCAAGCGTGAATTGGAAAACTTCTATGAATAATTTCGATTAAAAGGTATGTACCCACTTGTATTCGTGTATTAAGAAATTTTTGTGAAGTTTCAGTACGTCCGTGTTTTTATTTTGGTACGTGTGTTTATTGGTTTTGCATTTTATGGAACATTATATACTATATTGCATGGTCGAATAGCTGTACTGTTGAATCAAAAATGGATGTTTGGTTTTACGAAGTTAAAATTACCGTGGTGTCAAATAATGTTTCAGAAGATTATTCTCATTATTGAAGCTTAAAATCTATAGGATTCACCATTATTTCTTTGGTACTATGGATGAAATTCGTAGCAAATGTTAGTTTACTTGGATGCAAGGAACCGTTTGCAAATCTGTGATTGGCCATGTATCCCAAGCTGCCCAAAAAAGAACTGATTGATCAGTTCTTTCTTGGGTACGAAATTGTGCATAAGAAGAGCAGATTAAGGCTGCGGATTTGTGTGTGTAACAATTCACAAGTTGGAATAGTTAAGGATGATGATAATTGAAGATTGTCCTCTACATCCTACAATAGATGATTCTCTGGAAATGGTTCCTTTCGTGTGAAAATTAACATATAAAGTCAAGATATAATCTCAAAAGATGGGGTTAGCGATATGAACCAAGAGAATCTCATGTGATCATCTATAAGATCCTATTCCTATATTTCTTTTGATTTAGAGTCCCTCGCAGCTCTTTTAGCATTCGTGGTAGTGGCCAATCAACCATAGTTTGCATGATTGAGCTTCAAGGTACTAACACCGTGATTTATATGGGGATGATTTATTCTATTTTTGGTCTTAGTTTGCATGTATATGGGGATGAACTACAGAGACGCATAGATGAGGGTTTGGCTAGTTAATACACCAAACCATTACAAGGAGTTTAGGATACTAGAGGCAACAAACTAATTGATTTCATAAGGCTAATATATTATTTCATCTAGTTATGTTAAAGAATGGATGGGTCGTACTTTAAACATGCATGATTCAATTTATAATATGCACTAATTTTATCTGTTTAACGAATATAAATTAAATAAATTAAAATAAGGGTAAAAGGATTGTAGAGTTCATTACAAAGTAGCCTAGATCACGTGTTTCTTTACTTGACATTTCCTTATATTAATAACATACTAAATTGATGAGTGGGCCGTGTAGTGTAGGATCATTGGGCTTTTATCTTCTTTGAAGTTCCAATGTCCTTTTATGTCCATCTGCATAAGCTTGTTCGAGAAAACCTCTAAGGTTCCTTTGTTTCTAGGAGCCACTATATTCTAATACATCCATACTACCTCTGTCCCAATAACTTAAAGGAAAACTTCAGGAGTACTCTCACTAATAATAAAAATGCTCCTAGTAGTAAATTGCAATATTAATTTCAATACTCATTTCTAAATGCTCTTTATTTTCAAGGAACTCATTCAAGACTTACACATTACTTGTACTGTCTAGATTAATCAGAGGATGGAAAAAGATCGTTCGTGGATGTATGGTAGCATTGAATCATCAGAATTTGTGGATGGGGTCTTGGAATTTTGTAGTAATGCTATCGAGCATCAAACTAGGACAGGGGAAATTTGATTCTATTGCCCATGTGTCAAGTGTGGCAATGTATCAAAGGTCGATGGCATTGACATCCTTAGGGAGCATATACTTCGGCGTGGATTTAGGCCTCAATATCATGTTTGGGTTTGGCATGGTGAGGAGGGAGTTTACAAAGGAAACATTGTTCCTTATAATGTCTATGAAGAAGAAGATGTTGCTCATGTGGTGGAGAATAATGAGTATGAGAATGAAGAAGAGGATATGAATGGGGACATAAATCGTGTTGATGCGATAATGGAAGGGGTTGAGGATGAGATAGGAAAACGTCCTCGTGTATACTCCATTTTCTATTTTACCTAGATTGCATTTCCTAATTACGTTGAAACAAGATGAATAAGGTTTCACGAGTTATGAAAGATGTGTCAGCTTATTCGATACTCAGATCCGTGCTTTTAAGACTGCATTTCCAGATCTTTTATTACTACGTTAGTTAGATCAATAATTAAAGGTTATGTATATCTTTGTGGAAGAACTTTTATTTGTTTAATCATGTACTCGTTGTTTAATCATGTACCTTTATATTCCCATTGCTTGCTTCTGTCTCTAAATCAAAGAATAAAATGTCTGTAAATTAAGCTAATTCAACCATGATGATTCCTTTGCAGATGAGCTCATTATATTGCCAACGCTGCCTACACGATTCAACTGGCACCATATTAATTGAGAATGTAGAGAGTAACAGGAGGGCTCTTCGTGAGCTTATTTTGTATTGTATATAATATATATAGACTTTATTGTATTGTATTGTTCCAATAATAATATTAGCATTTTTAAAAAAAAATATATATAAACTTTATGCTCCGGTTTTTAGTGGACCGGAGCATATAATGGGGTTTTATGCTCCGGTTTTCAGTGGACCAGAGCATAAAGTTTATTTTTTGCTCCGGTTCAAAATGGAGCATAAAGTCATTTAAAATATGCTCCAGTTATATCTACTTCGGGTCAAAACCGGAGCATAAAGCCCTAAAAAAACCGGAGCATTTAAGGTTTTTTCCACTAGTGGTAGCAATAATTGAACCAGAGAAAATAAAGTCAATAAAGATCGATTTAAGATTATATGCTATCAATGTGATAAACCAAGACATTTTACTTCCTTATGTTTAGATAGATTACAAAAATGATAAGAAGCAAACATATCCAAAACTCGAGAGGTAGATATCCCTCTCTTCATGCATGAAATAGTATTCTTAAACGAATATAAGGTCATGCCAAATAAACTTGAACCAAAAGATAACATATGGTACTTAGACAATGGTACTAGTAAACCTATGACAGGGTAATAGGTTGTATTTTTTGGAACTCAATGACAAATAATCAAGAAGGTACATTTTGGAGATGGTTAATGAGTTGAGATTGCAGGAAAATGATCAATACTTTTTTCAAGAAAATGATGGTAATAAAAAACTCATGACCGAAATATACCTAATACCCGAGTTAAGGATAAATATCTTGAGTCTAGGTCAAGCAACAGAATTAGGTTGCGAAATCACCACGAAGGATGAATTTTTAACCATGTATGATTGAGATGGGATGATGTTGGTAAAGGTAAGAAGATCAATGAATCAATTGTATAAGGTAAGATTGGAGATTGGAAATTTGATATGCTTGAGCATAAAGTCTAATGATGAAGAACAGAGGTGGCATGCAAGACTCTGTCATATTGGGTTTAATAAGATAAAAACAATGAAGTTGAAGAGTATAGTTTTTGTCTTGCCTAACATCAAGATTTATGAGAAAGTGTGTGAGTCATGCCTTGTAGGAAAACAAACTAGAAGGCCTTTTCCAAAGGCTACAATCTATAAGGAAACTCAACCACTTGACTTAGTACATGGAGAAGTTTGTGGACCAATATCACCACTAACTATTACAAAGAATCGATATAGATTTATTTTGATTGATGATCATTCAAAGTATGTGTGGTCAATTCAATAAAAGAGAAGAGTGATGCATTTAAAAGATTCAAGAAATTCAAGGTGCAAGTTGAGAGTGAGTTTGGAAAAAAAATCAAAACTCTTAGAACTAATAAAGGGGGAGAATTTACATCTATCGAGTTTCAAGAGTTTTGTGAAGATATGGGAATTATGTGCCAACCAACCACTACATATACTCCTCAACAAAATGGGGTAGTTGAACAACAAAATAGGACCTTGATTTAAATGACAAGAAGCATTATAAATTTCATGAAGGTTCTAACTACTTTTACGGAGAAGTCGTACGCCACGCCACTTATTTGACTAATCGAGTACGCATAAAAGCATTGATCAACACAACTCCATACAAGAGCTTTAGGAACAAGAGTATGGGTAAAGGTTTCTTGATTAAAAGAAAAGATCTTAAAAGGTTTCTTGAAGATTGAAAGAAAAAGCGCTAGGGGAAGGATTTGTTAAGACAATGGTCGGTGCTTATTACAACATCAAGTGACTTGGCAAGTGATGTGACATGCATGGATGATGTGGCAAGGGACGTGGCATGCATGGAGGATGTGCCTACTTGTGTGATGATGGATGATTAGTGTCTTAGTTTAAATAAAAGTCAGTTTTCTTATGTGTCAAAAGTAGTTGAGTTGTGATTTTATTTTTTAATATGATAGAATTCTAAGACTAATAGGATTGCTTAGGTGGTAATGTTAGAATCCTAGGTTAACTATAAGAGGATGCATTGGAAAATTATGAGCCAATCATTTAAGATCTCATTTTTTCTTAGGACAAGTATTCTTAAGTTTAATAGGATTAAGATACTCAAGACTTAGGGTATTAATATATTGTGAACTCGAACCTTGAAAAGCATATTTAGATTTCACAAAATTAAGCAATATAAACTTAAAGAGTTTTTCCTTTCTTTGTTGAGTGTTATAAAGAGTGTTTGTGAGTTGGTGCTTAGATTTAGAGTCATGCCATTAAGGATAGTTTGAGAAGTGAGGGTGTCTTGGCTTTTATCAATTCAAGTGCTACTCAATCTAGGATTCAATCCTTCGGTGCTTTTCTTTACAAGGTTTGTTTTCTAGTTTCTATCTTTTGTGCAAATTAAGTTGTTCTTATCTAGATTCACATCAGCTAACGTACTCACCAAAGCTTTCGCACGAATCAAGTTCAAGGAGATGAATACATTGCTTAGAGAGAAAGAAATTAATGTTAGAATTAAAAAGGAGGATGTTGGATAATTCTACCATTAAGCTATTTAATTCTAAGGTTCTACAAAGTATAGCTTTTAGAATAATATAAAATTATAGTTTATGATTTAGTGTTTGCTTCTCCTCTTCCAACTGCTGCCCAAAAATACTCATAATAGTTTCATTGCATCTCACTTATAGAAAAGCTCCTACGTCATAAGGGATTTCTTCAATGTGACAAAAAAATTTTGCATTCCTTTAGTTCCAAATCCACTAGAGTGTGATGCAGCAGAAGGAAGGCCATGCATTAATCTCATGGTTTTTAATCAAATCTACATTCTCCATAAACCAGGATTGAAAATCATGCATGAAGAAATTCCTTTTTCATGCAGGTCCTCCCACTTTATTCTAGATAAAAATTGCATAATCATATCCTCTTAAAACATGTAATGTGTCTCTATTCTCCTTGTTACAAAGAGAACATAAGGGATTTGGTTCCAACTTCCTTTTGAATCTGTTACCATTGTTCATTAATCTGTCATGACAAGCTAGCCATAGGAATCCTCTAATACGTTGTTGGACAGGTGCTTTCCACACTAAATTCCAAATAATATCCTCTAATTCATAATTCTGTTTCTTGATGATTGTGAGGATAGTTTTAATGGAAAACTTACCCTTATGCTCTTAATTCTAAATAGGTCTGCTTTGTTGGGGTCTTCACATACTTCATAAGATTGTATCATCGCCAACTTTTCTTCATCCAATAGTGAGATAAATTCCTCCCATTCCACCCAATTCTAGGTTCCCACATCTCCTCCACTATTCTTTCATTACTCTCTTCTAGGATGTTCCCAATGGCCATGGATCTTAAAGTGATATTCCCTACCCATTTATCATCCCAGAATCTAGTCGTTTTTCCATTGCCCAGCATATGTCTCATTCCTTCCCATACGTGCTTGGCATTGTCATTAATACCCATCCAAACATTTAAACTCCCTTTCTTGGGGATAAACATGTCAATTCCATTCTTCCCTTGGAAATATTTGTGTCTAAGCACCCTAGCCCATAGAGCATATGGGTTAGTAAGAATTCTCCACCCAAGCTTTGATAAGAAAGTTATATTTGTTTATCTTGCAGTATTGATGCCAATTCCCCCTTGAGTCATTGGTCTTTGGAGCGTGTCCCAGGACAAGAGATATGTCTTTCTTATTTCCTCATTTACTCCCTAGATGAACCTTCTTACTTTTTTATCTACCTCATCGCAAATACCCCTTAGGAGCTTGGTTGTTTGCATCGAATATGAAGCCATGGTTGTGAGTGTTGATTTGGTTAATGTGATCCTTCTTACAAGAGATAAGTATTTGGCCTTCCACCCATTCAACCTCCTATATATTTTTAACATAGATATTTAAAAGTTTCCTTGGTGATTCTCTAAGTGAAAGTTGGCATTCCCAAATATATGCCTAAATCCTCTGTTCTTTCCATTCATAGCACTTCACTGATCTCCTGTGACTCCATTATGACATTATGTGAAAAATAAACTCTCGATTTTGCTAGGCTTACTTTTTGACTAGAAGCAATGAAAAACCTTGTAAGGAAATCTTGTATGACATAAGCTTGGTCAATTAAAGCTTCTGAAAATAATATAATGTCATCATCAAAGAACAAGTTGGATAAAAGGGGACCATTTCTACTTGCCCAGATTGGTTTCCATTTACCAGCTATAATCGCCTCCTCGATAATTTGATAAAATCTTTCCATACACATTACAAATGGATAGGGGGATAGTGGATCACCCTATCTAATGCCACGAGATGGAGTGAAAGAGTTAGTCAGATCACCATTCCATAACACTTGGAGCGATGAAGTGCTAATATACTCCATGATAATGTGTGTGAGAAGAATTAGGAGATTCATCTAATGTAGCATGTCTTTAATAAAATCTAATTTCATTCTATCATAGGCTTTCTCGAAATCTATTTTCAGTGCCATAAAACCTATACTACCTTGTTTGCGTTTCATGGTATGAATGACTTCTTGAACAATGATGATGTTGTCAGTTATCTGCCTTCCCGGGACAAAACTCAATTGGGTATTCAAAATAAGAATCGGAAGCACTGACTTAAGCATATTAACTATGCATTTCGTGATTAGCTTATAACTCATGTTGCATAGACCTATAGGTCTAAACTGAGTTGCAAACTCTGGATGGTTAGTTTTAGGGATCAAGGTAATAAATGTTTCATTTATCTCTTTAGGAAGCCCTTTACCCTCAAAAACCTTTCTAACCAAATCATACTCACTTTCCTTGATTAATTCCCAATACTTCTGATAGAAAAGTGCCTAGAACCTGTCTGGACCTGGAGCTTTGAGAGAGCCCATGCTCTTTATGTCAACATCAACCTCATCTTTTGACAAACCTTTGTTGAGTTTATTATAGTCTTCATTGCTTAGCTATGGAAAAATGTCACAAGGTATATCATACTATTCTCTCCCCCCTTCCTCATCCATGAACAATGATGAGAAATAGTCCACCATTTCCTTCTTGACTAGATTCTCATCATTTATCCAGTTTCCCTCTTTATCTCTTATTGCAACAATCTTATTTCTCCATGTCCTTACAATAGTACTAAGGTAAAAGAAATTAGTATTTTGATTCCCATTTTTGAGCCATTCAACCCTAGACTTCTGGTACCATAATAGCTCTTCTTGCTTCATAATTTCATCTAATTCCCTTCTAAGTTTAGCCTCTAGCTTAATCAGACCTCTATGAGGATCAGTAGCTAATTTGTTCTGGACTCCAGCTATACGAGCTCCCATTTCTGTTGAAATTTATTCCCAAAAACATTCTTGTTCCAATCCCTAAGCTCTTTAGCTAGGTGATTAAGGCTCTCGTATAAAGGCTTTGATTTTTCCCATTTATTGACAATAAATTCTTGAAACATCTCATGAGTCATCTAAGCCGTTTAAAACTTAAAAGGTTTGTTAATATGGTTTAAAGCAGAAAAACCATTAGGAGAAATAAGGAGGGGCGTATGATCAAAGGATATAGCAGGAAGATGTCTCACCTTTGCCTTGTCAAAGCATAAACCCCCCATACCATTACATAAAGCTTTGTCCAATCTTGCACTCTTTCTTATTTCCATTGTTTTTCCTCTAGCATAAGTATGTCGAGCTCCCGTAAACTTCACTTCTAGAAGACCCATCTTGTCTATCCAATCATTAAATTGTTCAAATCTTCTTAAAGTCTCAGGGAAAGAAGCATTTCTTTCCCAAGAATAATGGGTCTCGTTGAAATCTCCCGCTAATAACCAGGGCTTATTATGAGTGACAACAAAAAATTTCAATTCTTGCCATAAAGTCTACCTCTTGCTTAGATCGGGGCTTGCATAAATTGTTGTAAAATACCATGGCTCCTCTCCTACTCTATTGACTTCCATAGAGATAAATTGTTCATGCTTTTTAAGAGGAGAGATATTGATTAGCTTTGTCTTCCAATAGATCCAAATCCCTCCACTAAATCCCCTAGCATCAACTCTAGTATGACCATTATAATCAATAATGGTAGCTATTTTTTCAGCCTGAACACCCCCCATATGAGTCTCCACCAACACCACTATACTAGGTTTATGCCTCTTGATTAGGTCCTTAAGAGTTCCCATAAATGCCCTACTCCCTGCACCTTGCACATTCCAGACCAGAGAAGATATCAAAATTATATGAGGATTTAAATTAGGAAGAGTGTCCACCATATTTACTGGTATCAATGGTAAGCTTGTGATGTAAGCATCACTGAGTAGCCTCATTATTCTCTTCATCTCCATTGGAAGCATCACTGTCATGATCAACTCTACGGATTCAGGTTCTAACTTGATCTACATTTCCATCTAGATCTCTAGAACATTTGTCAGGCGGTTTGCTGTCACTACATAAGGTTTCTCCATTGGTTGTCCTCTACAGAGGACTTTCTCTAAGGGGACCTCTAAAAGTAAGGCTTCAATGTTGAGACAGTAATCTAGACTCATTGTTTTTTACGTAGATAATTGGTGAAAGTTCTACCCTTTCATCACAAGGGTTAATTTCATTCCCTTTTGTATGCATGACAAGATTCCCTTCTTCCTTATCACGTACGCGTCTTTTGATCTGCTCACTTTCTATAACCTTAGGACTTGACTGATTTAGCTCAATTATTTCCTTTGCCTGCAAATTTTTGGCCATCCTTTTCCTATGGATAGTTTTGAATTTTAGATTCTTCTTTGCTTTTAGAGTATTTGAAGACTTCCCAAAGTTGAATCCCCTTTGACTTTGCCCTGTGATAATGGTCTTAGCTTGCTTCTTAACAAATATTATTTCTTTAACTATATTTGTGTTTGCTTCCTCTATTGCTTGATTTAATGCATTAATTGCTCCAACACTTTCCTCTTGAAAGAATTCTTCATTATGTAAAATTGGATTTTCCTGATTTTCCAAAATGGAAAATCTAGATCCTGGATTTGGATTTTGTTGACCTTCCAAGTTAGAACCCTTCTCCTTGTTCCTATTTTTCCTGCTCTATTGATCTTCCATGTTTGCCTTATGAGACACTGGTTCGAAAGAATTTTCTTGGTGCAAACCTTGTTGTACTGGTCTCAAATGAGTTTTCCTTGACGACTTTTAGACCAACATCCACGTTCCAAATGTATCTACTTGCTCTGGTATAGAGTTCTCAACTTGGGTATATGGATTATGATCATTTTGCCTTGGGTTAATATCTTCATTCTCTTACTTTCCACAAGTTTGAGATATTGAACAATTCTCCATCCGATGACCGATTTTACCACATTTGAAGCATACAATTCTCAACCTCTCATACTGGATCTTCCAAATTTTTCCTTTTAGCCAGAACTTAGATAACAATGGTTTCAACAGATCAATTTCCACACTAAACCTAGTAAATTGACCTCTCTCAGCTTGAGCAGTAGTTTTGTCCACCTTCCCAATTTTCGACCGAATTTTATATAGGAATTGAGTGTCAAAGTATTCAATTACTAAGTACGGGATGCGTACCCAGATTGTTAGAACTTTCATCGGTGCCTCTTTTGGGATGAAATTAGGAACCCATTTCCTAATAGTTAGGTAGTGATCGTCGATCATCAATGGGCCTTCAATGAGAACATAAGAATAGTCCTCCATGTCAGTAAACCTAACAATGTAAAAATTTCAACCAATATCTATAAGAGTTATATCTCCTTTTAGAGACCATTTCCTTTTTAGCTTTCTCATTAGGCTCATGTATCCCACTTTTCCATCAAACATTTTGATGATTAAAGAGTACTGCCAAGGTTTTCTCAATCGAATTTTCTCTTACTTTGAGAGTAAAATTGTTGGACAATTTTCCTCGTCGACTAATTCAGATGGAGGTTCATCATCATCCGAAATTTAATATTCATCTAATTCCTCCAAGTTAAACCTCTCATTAGTGCCTTGAAGTAGTCCTATTGAGAATTTCCCTAAAAGAAATAT
This sequence comes from Dysphania ambrosioides, assembly GCA_026401315.1. Taxonomy (NCBI): domain Eukaryota; kingdom Viridiplantae; phylum Streptophyta; class Magnoliopsida; order Caryophyllales; family Amaranthaceae; genus Dysphania; species Dysphania ambrosioides. The sequence goes on along the minus strand of CM048666.1, from coordinate 12,100,198 downwards.
GATGAGTTCATAATTTCTCCGAATGGTTCGTTAGATTCACCACATTTTCATTTGCTTTGTTCTCCTTGAAATCTAGATTCATCTGATGATTAAAAGATGATTCACCGATCTCTTGTTGATCACCAAAGATCAAGTGAATAATTTTTTATTTCGTTTTTTTCTTGGATCTGGTGAGATGATCCTCTTCTTCAGCCGAGTTTTCCAGATCATTGGAGTTTTCTTTTGAGAGCATTTTGTTATTTTTATCTTCTAATATTCTCTATAGAATGTTGGATGATTCTAACATTAAGCTATTCAATTCTAAGGTTCTACAAAGTCTAGCTTTTAGAATAATATAGAATTATAGTTTATGATTTAGTGTTTGTCTTTCATTAAGAGTGTGATAGATAATTTATATCCCTTGAATCAAGGGAAATTAGTTATGTTGTTAGCTGTATAAGTCAAGGTAAGGTGTGACATGACTCAAGAAAATAAAAAAAATTAGACTTTAGCTTTTGTATATATTTCTAAACTTAATAAAGAGAGTCAATTTTTGTTAATCTCGTATAATCCAAGTTGTTTTCTTTGATAAATAACATAAATAAGACAATTCTTTGGAGCATTAAAATATTCCTAAAACCATCCCCTCTTGCGAAGACCGGGATGTTCTTGTAAATTAACAGTCCACTTGACGTGGTGCACGTAGTACACTGACATCGGCCAAAAGTGTTGTAGAATTCTTGCTGTAGAATGACGTCCAGAGCAATGCAATAGCAGCCACGAAAAAATATGTGGCCGAGCTTCTTCTATTTTGCTGACTCACTTGCCAACTACTAGAGTATTGCTGATTCATTCGGATTAGTTTATTACATTCCCTTCAAAAGTTTAGGAACTTTAATCTCAATCCTTATATTTTTTTAATCTCAACTAATCTAACAACATGACCTGATTATACTTGCAAATTAGGACACTATATAACTTTTTCTTATATTTTTTCTATATAGAAAAAATTGCATTACTTCTTATCTTTTATAGATTTGAGTTAAGACATATTTTAAATTAGTCATTTAGGGAAAATGTTAAGAAAAAAATATCTTTTTTTTTAGATTAACATTGGTAGATTCCACAAAAAGATAAAAATGATGGGATTCTAAATTTAGCCTATTTTATAATCTATTTAAAAGATTTTTTTTGAGGAAAGTTAAAAAGTGTTAATTATTTGACATTTTATGAAATTTATACTTCTAAAACTCAAAAATTTATACAAAATACTTTGTATTATTTAATCGCTTCAATCCAATTAGCTTTTTTTGGATAATATTAATCATGGTTATAAATTAATTTACGAAATATCATAATCAACTCGCTATGATGAATTTTAAAATATAATGATCGAAGAAAATCATTCCTCAAATATTACTCCATTCCTTCTTTTTTGTTTTTTACATTTTTCTCATTCTAAAATTTCAAAATGTTGTTCTCATTGAAAATTCTTCTATTTTAGTTTAATATTATGATTTGGTGAAAAAATTTAGTTGGGATCACTATTTATATGATATGTAATCCATTGATTGATTTTTTTTATTGTTTAATGTCATATACTTAAGAAATTTCACTACTTATTTAATGTTTAACCCACTTATATTATTTTTTAATAGAATCTATTCTTAGTTTTAAATTAGTTTAAATTATTTTATAAAATCTTAATAATATTTAATATTATCTTAATTTCATTTCAAGTAAGAGAGAAAATAAAAAACTAAGCCATACCTAAACCGAATTGATCTATTTTGCCACGGTGCCACCTCAGCTTGACCGTAGGCTACCAAGAAGAAAAAGAGGAAAAGACCAAAGTGATTGAACTCCCCTGCTGCTCTTGCTTTAGCAAATAAATTTCTTCTCATCTAGTTCAAGTCAAGAATCTTGTTCAAATCATATTAAGCTGTTCAACTCATAAAGCCCAAGATTGACGTTCCGCCTGCTGCAGAATGAGCCTACCTCTCCTCTGATTCAATGGTAAGATTGCGTTGATTTTTATGCTCATTATTCTTGTGGATTTCATTTCTCATGATTATGATTTAAAATTCTTCCCAATTACTCTGAATTTGTTAGATTTAAATACTCCTTGTGTATGTAATTTAGATTATCAAGATTAAATTTTAAGCATACTTTTTATGATAATTTTTAGCATCATTATACGACGAGCTTTCCCAATGATTATTGTTATACCTGCTATCAAATCCCTGTCTAGATTATTTACCATAGAAAGTTGTACATGATCTATTGCTTTGTTTCTATCATATTTGAGCTTTATACGTACTGTGTAATCTTTTTTTGTAAGGGAAACTAAGGGATTTATTGGCTTTGCAAATTCTTAATAATTATCCGCTTTGCATATCAAAAGTATGGTTATCTGTTTTGATGGTAGGTTTTCGGTTCCATGGATTGCGGTCTAGACTTGAAATGATAGTAAGTATTTAAGTGGCTGGTTATAGAATTGAAAGAAACTCAATTTTGTAGCTACACAATGCTAGGAGGAAAATGAAAATTTACTGGTATATGGGATACTGGGATGGCTTCCCTTCTCTCGATATGTTAAAATGTGGTTTGATGTATTCGGATTCGTATCCGGGTAACATTTCACTACCAATTAAATAATTTTGTCGTTTCCGTACTCATACCCGTATCGGTGTCCGTATTCGGATTAGTATTGGTACAACATATTTAGTAGCAATCCCTTCATAACCATTCTTATATCAAGCATGTTTTTGAAGCTCTGGCATTTTCGCCATGTTGATTTCCTGAGTAATTGCAAATCATTCCTTTTATATCAGGCTTGTCATAACCAAAAAATCGGGTCTTCTGTTGATATCCCTCTACCCCTCATATAAAGAACAAGAGAACCAGTCTGCCAAACGTGATGAGAAAAATTTCAGCCCCTATGTTATAACTTACAAGTTAGGATGGCATCAGTAGGGATATATGATCCAAACCTGCATTGCTGATTCTCTTGTTGAGGCGTAATTTCTTTCTTTAATCTCATTGATGGGTTATTTATGTCTCTGTGTGTGTGTATGTTTGTTTTACTGAGAACTATACCAAGAAGTTGATGTTCAAAATTTTTCATACCAAGTGCAGATTGTGTTTGTTGTATTTGTCACACTGTAATTGCTGTAGTTTGCTCTGAACACCCTTCAGCATCCTTCAACTCATGTTGGCTTGTTCCCTTTATTCGATGCTGTTTTCTTCTGATTATTTCAAGATCCAATCAGTCTTTTTCCGAGATGGTAATCCAGGTTAAGGTATGAATGTACGACGTACATTAGATTGAGTCATTATCCTACATTTTTTTGCATTATTTATGAGATATATGCACAAGCATAGCATAACAGTATATGTATATGCTTAGATTACAGAAAACTTACACTTGAATATCAGGACGCATCCCCTGTAACAATCAACATACCAAAAGCATCTTGCACTATTGAAGATTCTGGGAATGGAAATCGAATTTCAGTCTTAGAATATCCAGACGTCACATCTCCTAAACGACACAATGCTGAAGCTGCAGAGAAGACTCCAGAGGCAAGGAAAGCTGCTGCCAAGAAAAAGTTTGATAAAATCCTACCTTGTCCACATTGCAACAGGATTGAAAGAAAATTCTTCTACTTAAGCAAGTACAATGTGAGCCAGACCAGACATTTCTGTAGGAGTTGCCAGAGATACTGGACACTAGGAGGATCTAAAGAAAACCATTTCCTTCGAGTAAGTCCTTCCAAGAGTAAACATCCATCTTCATATCTCCAACCTGGAACTGAATCCTTGAACGAGTTTGGTTTTGTAGAATCTCGGAAGTTTAGAGAAGCATCTTCAGTTGCCTGCAGAGGAAGAACCAGAGTTCCTTCTTCGAGTTTCTCTTCTATGAGAAAGACCAACGTTCAAGATACTTTGCAGGGCTTTCCTAATCCTCCTTATCCTCGGAATATTGGGTGGATTGGTGAATCATTGCTGGTTCCATGGAACTCCTTGACAAAAGAAATGATTCCAGGGATTTGCATTCCAAACATTAACATTCCACCTGCTCCTGTTACTCCGAGCAACAGATCATCTCCCTTACACTCTGCTGGACATAGTGATTGTTTTAGAAGTACTCTTCCATCCGTAAGGAAACATTCAAGGGATTTGAAATTACTGAATAATGAAAAGAAAAATGAGATGTGTCTTTGTTTACCGAAGACTTTGAGAATTGTTATTGACCCTGAGGAAGCTGCTAAAAGTTCTATATGGAATACATTAGGTACCAAATCTGGCAAAAAAGATCCCATTCGTAATGGATGTATGTTTGAAGAATTTCAATTCAGGCTAGAAGAAAATGCTGAAAAATCAGAAGTGGAGAAGACATTGGAAGCAAATCCTGTAGCTCTTTCAAGATCACAGAGATTTCATGAATCCTGTACTTAAGCGTTTATACTGACAAACGATGGTGAATTGATGCTCTATGTATTTTTTTTCCTTGTATTGTAGCTACTGGGATTTGTTGGTCTTAGATAGATCTATTTCACTGCTGTAACTTCTTTTAAGGTCATACTTTAATCGGAGGTATGAACCAAGGTTTATTTATGAGACAAAAGAAATAGAAGGAAGATGAATGAAGGTGGTGGTAGTTGATGGAATGATATGGGAGAAGGGGTGGGGGGATTTGGTACCCTTAAACTGAGAGTAATGTTCCCCACCACTGATAATGAGGGTAATTCCTGGATCACTTGCGCCTCCAACTGAAGATTCAATAGGGGATAGATAAGATCAAAATATTCTAGAGGGGGGTGAATAGAGTATGGTCGATTTTCGCAATTAGATTTTCAAAAGCTTTGAAACAATTTTTAGATTCAAAAATGTGATATGATAGGTTTCAAGGGTTTTGAAATGTATTTCAGGATTTGATTTGTAAGCAAATGCAAAAAGTATAAAGCGAATAAAGAATGTAAAGCAAATTTAAAGGGGACAATGATTTGTTACGAAGTTCGGCAATGTGCCTACGTCTCTGCCTAGGGTTTCCTACCCGTAGGATTTAACAATCTTTATTTCCTCCTTAGAGACCTAAAGCAACCTTCAAAGATTTTCACCTAATCTTCTATACCGCAGCTTTCCCTAGCTACACTCTAGCGTCTCAATTCCTAGAAATAAAAATCTCCTTACTTTTTCTTTTTGAATATTTGAGTATTATAAATCTACTCAAAGTGTGTCTCTCTTCTTCTTTTGGTATTTTCTTTTTCACACTCAAAGAGACTTTCTTTTCTTTTCTCTCAATCTAAATTACAGTTAAAGTATAAAGCGCTAGAGAGGAAAGTGTTTAAGTTTTCTGTAGCTTGAATTGTATATATCGTTGAAAGGCTTCTTTATCTTCAAGCTTCAGCTCACTCTATTTATAGAGTTGCTTCTCGCAACGGATAGTCTTTGAACTTCTTCAGAAACGTCGTTGCTCTTGAATCGGGTATTAGGCCTTTGACTGACTGCTTCAATGTTTATTCCATGATTCTCAGGCAGTTACTGAGGTCTGCTTCAAAGGTCTTGACCAATTAGCCGTTATAGATTTGAATTGTTGTTTGAATAAGTCTTCTATTTGTTTGGTACGTTCAACAACATTTGAATGGGGAGGACTTCTGCAATGCTTGATCTATCCATGAAAATAGGAAGACTTGATATTTCGAACTCATCTTCTTAAACATTTGAATTTAAACCAAAACCTTCAAGAGTCCAACATATAACAACTTTCTTGTTTTTAGGACAGATTTCAACAGTTTGATAACTTTGAATTCTTCGAATATATCTGGACATATTAAGCGTATAATACAAGCCATAAGTAATACAAGTAATCACACATTGACCGTTTTTTATTCTTATTTGTTTCATGCATATTATAGAGCATAAAGTGTTCTTTGACTTCCATCATCTATATTTAATCATGTTAAAGTATATAAAACATATTAAACATATTATCATCAAGGTAGAGTCTTCACCAACCATTACCTATTCATCCCATCTACCAACTCTAATTTAGACGCCATTGCCCCAATTCAAACATGCCTCCGGACTATCTGTTTGCCTTGCACTTGTGCTTCATTCATTTATTTTCTCATTCTCAAAGCATTTCACCTGTGATAAGCTCATGGCCAAGAATGCGGCCATAGTTACTACTCTTGAAATGTTTTAAGCCTTTTTCTAATAGGAAAGTTTTTCCTAATGCGTTGCAAAATCTCATATATTCCATCCATCCTGACGGCCTTTAGAATTTAGTAAGATACTTTCTATTCATGACATACATGTAGGAAGTGGTTTGATGATTCACCCCCTTCCTAGATAACTGGAGTCGCTCTTTCTTCATGTTTTATTGGATAGACTTAATCAGACACACTAATCTATCCTGATATATGTAGGCATTGATCAGGGAGTATTCTTGTACACACGTAACGAATATAGATGGGGATATAATTATCCTAATGATGGGGAACTTTAGTTCTAGCAATTTTTATTAACTAAGTAGTACTATTGAATTGTTGGTGGCAAGCGCACTTCTTTACTTGAACTACCCATCTTATGAAGAACTGTCAGTTTTGAACCCGAACCGTAAACCTGCCTATGTAGACCCAATCTGATCTAACCTGAATTGCTTTACAATTAGAAAGGAGAAACCCGTAACCTGTATCGAACCGATACGAACTCAACCAGGAAACCGATTTAATCCGAAATATACCCGACAAGAATCTGACTTACTCTTACCCGAATATAACCCGATTTGAAATGACTCGATCCGTTAACACTTGAACGTGATAGTAAACTAATTAGTAACAACTTAAACACGATTCGACCCGTGAACAAACCGACAAGGCCTATTCGATGCTGACCCTTAATTCAATTTATGATGACATGATCAAATCCAAACTATTATCGATATGGTTGAGAGTTATAATTCCTAAATATGCTATTATGTAGGATTATACGATTTTACAATTTGATCTAATCAACCGATCAGATCCTACCGATCCCTTCCTATCAAAGTAAAATCACATCATTGTTACAAAATTGACAAGCGTATAATAGCAACTAAAAAATCATAAACGTAAGCTAACTTGTAAAATGCAATTTACAGCATAATTGAAAAATATAAAATAATCATGAATTGAATCGGATTGTCTCGAAATGACCCAAAATAAACTGTATTAACCTGCCCAATTTAGACCCTGCCCAAATTAGACTCAGCCCAAAAATGAGCTAAATATGAAATCAACTGCCTTAATACGTGCAAACCCGAAGTGCTCAAACCTGAACTAGGCCAACCCAAATTAAAATTGATCTGAATCGATTAAATAAATAATCGATTGAACCCAATTCGATTATTGATCAGAACCAAACCGAATCAACCCGATAATAGTTAACAATCCATTTCAACCCTACTCGATAGGCCGATAGTATCAAATCCGTTAGCACCGAACCGAATCCGTATCGATAATCCAAATTTACACCCTTGATTGTGATATTGATTTCATGTTTAGAGATTTCCGTATCTTTTTCATCATGGTGATCATGCTTCCCAGATTCTTCATTTCCGGAGTCAAATTCCTACAATCCAACATAGCTATGAACTACAAACACTAGACACTTCATTTCCTACCAAAAATATGGACATTTCAAAACTGAATCACACATATTGATATATCCTCACTCTAGGTTGTGTACGTGAGCCCGAGTAACAGAGGTAGTGTAGTGATCCTTGATAGGGATCTGATGATTGAATCCTGGAAATACAGTCTCCCATGACCAACAACTATTGCATTGATCCAGAGTTTTATTGATTGAAAGAAAAGAAGGTGAAAATATTAAAGAAGGGTAGAGAACATGAGTTCAAAAATACAAATCAATATTCAACTTAAGCTTAGTTTAAAGCTTGAGGGAAATTTTTACAACTGATACAAATTCCCTCCTCCCCGTTTTACTCCCCTGCTAAGTAGTCACTTGTTAATTTATCATATCTCACTTACCAGCTACTTTTTGTTCTTGTATCGAGAGAAGTCTCATTTCCCCACATAAATAGCTTTATCTTTAATATAATTACCTTCAGCTACAAGCTTACTAAATTTCTGATCTAAATAGTATATACTGCATTAGAGAAAAATATAAAGAAGTAATGTACAGAAATGGAAGCAGTGTCAGCTTAGTCAGAAGGAACCATGAATGTTGAAGTTTAGGATGGTTGTTCTCACTGGGAAGTGAAGACAGGAGACAAGGACCTGTCACTTGAACCGTCTCCTTGCCACGAATCTTGAATCTGAGCTGCAAAGTGCAAATTCCAGAGTATATCTTCTATGGATGGCCGGTCATTTGGTTCGATTGAAAGTGATCTTACGCAGAGTTCCATCAGTACCTTCACCGAGTTGTCTGGACATTCCTTGTGTACTGCAGGATCCAAAATCTGCTTTCGGGCTATCTTGTCAGCCTTTATGCCAACTTCAAACTGCAGATGATTCATAACCATCTTGTTAATGTGATCAACATTTCAGAATAATTTTATTACAAAGAATATAATCTTCTAGTTGTAGAAGTCAAAATACTTACTAAATCTTTTACAACTGCCACATCGTTGTCTGATGTGATTGCTCTTCCTGTAATGATTTCCAAGAGTATTACCCCAAAATCATAAACATCATTCTTTTCGTCTAGCTTCACTCTGTATGTATGGAAGAAATTTAATGATTATGGACTTCTCGATCTTCCAATTTGTCAAAAATGACAGGCAAATGATATACCATAACCTACTTAGACGACACCTGACACTAGGCACAATGATGTGCTCTTGCTGAACAGGATATTGAATCTTGAGAAATGGCCTACTGTTTTTTTTGGACAGAATGGCCAACTGTTTACAAGCACTAAAGATGGTGTTGTGTTTTATTTGTTTATTTGATGAGTTTAAATAAAATAAATGCATGCTTTTGTAGCACAAATTATCTTTAAGGAAGCATCAAACATGTATGAGGTCAAGGTTTTGCAATGTGACTTCAGGCCGAAGTTAACTGAGTACTTACATTGGTTTACCATTCTCCTTGGATACAGAGGATGGAAGAGTTTTCACCTACAGGAACCAAAGTGCAATTTGTTAGCTCAAAACATTATTTCTTCTTAAATAAAGCTTCAGACACATAAATTAGAAGATCTTGGTGCCGTACCTTATCCTTGCTTTCTGCTAACAAAGGCAGATTATAGCTATTTAGTTTCACATGAAGGCTTTGATCCAATAAGACATTGGTTGTCTTGATATTGTTTGAATTTAAACCAGGCATCATTCCTGTTTGAAGAAATTGAATTCCTTTCGCAACTTCTACTGCAACTGCGATTCTCTTCGCCCAGGTAGGCTTTTGTCCTGGATGATTGACAAATGACTTATTAATCAAATGAGCAAGCAAATGTACCAAATATCTGAAGGTTTTTTTAAGCATAGATAAGAATATCCACCTATTAGATTGATGAGAAAATTGACAAGTTTAAATAATTAGGGTATATACCTGAGATGAAATCTCTAAGGGTTCCACCAAGTACAAACTCGAACACAAGATATATTCTGGTAACTGTCGAGTCTTCTGGATTATACTCAAAGCAATGCCCTAGAGCACTGACCAAATGAAAATGCCTGAGCTTTGATAATAACTCTATGTCATGAGTGTAGGCTTGTGTTCCACGTCGCTTTCTCACTTTCAAACATCGAATGGAAACAAGATTATCATTGGCAAGTACACCCTTGTATACCTGGAGACCATTCCCACGACATGCTTAAAGATTGAAAATGCTGAATTTACTCCTATTTGCATAGCATTTATACAAGTCATTCTTTCTTACAGTTGATTGCTTGGAAAAATTCTGTTTTATCTTTAGGTAGGGGAGAGGGACATCTAAAAAAAAACAACTCTGGTATGCACAAGTCAATGGGTGGTGAGATTCATACCGGACCATAAGAATCTTCCCCAACCAAATTCGATACATCAAAGTTTTCTGTGGCCTCCTTGATCTCTTCCAAGAGAAAGTTACGATAAGCAGGAAGACCAAGGGGTCCCAGCTTTGCCATTTGACAGATCTCCCCTGCAACAATGAGTGAATCGAAATGTAACTTCCAGGATGGCAAGGTCACCATGGTGTATATCATGAACATTTCAAAACTCAAATAATTTTTACTAGCCTTTTTCTCTCCTCTAGGAAAATGTTACTGCCAGATACATTTACACTAACCACATCACATTCAGCACTCTTTATCGAGAAAATTCTAAGCATATTACGTTATAACTTGCTAAGCAAATATGTGGATTACATCTCATTAGTAATGAACTCATATGTATGAAGTTCTATGGCAATAAAATTTTACCTCAAGTTAATCAAAGAATGTGTTTCTGTTAAATTTGCATTACATTTCATTCGCACCTCTACTGATGGCATTGAGCGGTGATGCTAATTTACGAAACAATAGGGTTGAAAATTACAGACTTTCGTAGCATAACTAGTAATGGTATTACCATTACTACCTACCAAACCGTCCAAACGAACTACTAGCCCTCGTTAAAGCAAAAATCCTAAGCGTAGGAAATCAGACAAACTATGAAACAACATAATAAACTTAGTAGAACAGCAACAGAGAATCACTTACTTGCATCCAAAAGCATCTTTGAAGGGTGCGTCATTGTTGCCTTCTCTAGTATGACTCTTGTTTGAGGTTTCTTGAAGGCATGTTTGGAGAACACAAGCCCTACACCCAATACCATAAGACCTGCAAGTGAAGTTCCTCCTACTATGCTCATAGCTACCACAACTTTAGTAGACCCATTTTCCTTCCTTTTTGGAGGCAATATCTTCACTGCCAAAGCTTCATTAAGACAAAATGCATATGGGTGTTGCCTTTGTCTCCCATTGGACAAACAATTCCCTCGATAATGGACAATTCGACTCTTATTTCTCGATTTCAGACAAGCAGGCAAATCCCCGGTCAAGTAATTGAATGACAAATCCACCAAGTAAAGGTCTTCACCACAGCTCATGTTCTGAAGAAGCATCCCATGGAACTTGTTCCCAGCAATATTAAGATAACCAATCAAAGGCAATGAAAGCAAAGAAGGCAAGAATGGCCCAGCAAACCCATTGTTTGAAATATCTAGTTGCTTTAGCTGATAAAAGGAGCTCAAATTATCTGTCATCCCAAACCTGAAACTATTCCTCTTTAGTACCAAAGTGACCAATTTATTATGCAAAGTGGGAAACTTTGGTCCTAAAGAATTGTTCCCCAAATCAAGAACTTGCAAGTTAGTCAATTTACCAAGATCAGGTACTTCACCATTTAAATAATTCATAGAAAGTTGAAGAATCCTCAGGTTTTCCATCCTTGACAAAGTAGTGGGTAATGTACCACTCAGTGAATTGTTCTTTAAACTAAGGACAGTTAACCCAGAAAGTGACCCAATCCAAAAGGGCACTTCACCAGTAAACTCATTATGATCCAATACAATAGTCTGAAGATTTCTCAAACCCAACATTTCAACAGGAATAGTACCATTCAAATGATTTGAGCTAAGATTTAACATTTCAAGAGAAGACAAGTTACCTATAGTTTGAGGGAGGGCACCCCTTAGTCCTAAGGACACCAAAGATAGGACCTTTAAACCTGGCAAAGCTGCAAGAGCACCAAATAGTACTTCCATGGAATTATTGCCTGAAACTGGAGCAAACCCAATGAAACCTTGAGTGTGAATTTGAGTAATATTTTCTTCATAGCATACAATGGTGAGATATGGGTTTGGTTCATTGCTGCATACATCAATGTGTTGGTCTAAGCTGTTTATGCTTAATGGGTAGTTCAGCAGCTGGTGAATAGTGAAAAATGCCTGTAATTGTGATTGTGGCAACTGACTTGAGGAGTGGATTTGCAGCAGAAGTATGAAAAGGAGGAGCAAAAACGGTTTTGCCATCTGAGCTCCCCAGGAAAGTTGGCAAGCTCCAAAGTGTTAGGCTTTTTCTGAGGTCTTTAAGACAGGAATTTCTGTAGAGCTAACAAATTATAGATTAAATTCGAAAGGTAATTGCAGGACAATAAAATTCATCGACACATGTTAACGACCCTCAGATTACGATTGCTTGCACCTACATACACCATATTATTACATGAGTTGGGTAGTCATGGTAAATCGGAAAGTGTAATCTTTAGGGTGAACCAAAGATTTTCCGAAGTACAAGAATACACTGAGGTAAATTATAGCTGGAGATTATTTTAGGATTATTGAAGAAAACAAGAGCAGTAATAAATTATCAAAGGGATGCAGACAAATGCAGTAAATTATCGAAAAGAGAGTGGAGATGAGACATCTGTTTGTGCATGTGTCAGAAAATGGTGACTTATACTGTCAAAAATTGGAAGGGAATCCTGTGAAATGTGAATCCAGCACTACCACTTGCTAAGATGTGGTTTGGAGGGAAAGTTTGGTAAATCAAATAGTATTTTGTTTGGATTGTTAGATATCAACAAATAGATGTTGTCATTTTCAACTTTCTACTGTGGTTTATTGTTTTCTTTGGCGGCAACGTCGTTTCAGTTAAGTCACGGGGTAAATAGGTGCAAACAAAGTGCTCAGTTTCCAAAGCAAACATTATGGAAATTGATGTCATTTAATTCAGTGTATTGCATTGTGCATACACATGAAAATAAGAATTGCAATGATTATTTACTTGATTAAATTTGTGAATTAGCAGTTCTTAAACACGAAAGTTCACTGGATTCTAACATTTCATTTATATGATAAAATTGAAATCTACTTAAATTTCATGATTTTTACCCTTTATAACCTAAAAAGTTTGTACTTATTTGTAATTTACCACTTGAATATAACTCAAATAGTTTCTTTTTTTTAATCTCTAAACAATTAATACTTTAGAGAAGTATTCTAGAGGTGGGTAAGGGTCGTATCGTGTCCGACGTAGAACGTGCTACCTAGCCTCTTGTCGTATTGTATTGTGTCGGACCGTGCTATATTTCTCTGAAATTAGCTTATGGCCTGGCACGGCCAACGTGTTCGGTGTGTCTTGTCGTGTCGTGCCTTATGTGACCTAATTTTTTTTCAAAATAAAAACAAAATTCATAATAAAATAGAAAAAAAAATAATATAGACAACTTTAATTATATTCTAAGAATATTCCAATATTAATTAAAGCAATAATAATAATAAATAATACTAAATAATAGCGTCTTTAAAGTCGTGTCTATAAGTCGTGCCAGTTTGGTGTGGCACCGCGTGTTCGCACTTAAAATTATTTTTGTTGTCCACGGCCAGGCCTTCGGCTTAACATAGCATGTCGGATCAGGCCACGATCGTACTCGTGTCGTGTCGTGCCGTGCCATGTCAAAAGTATGTCGTGCCCCACTAGGCCCACTTATGCCTAACCCTAAAGTATTTTGGAAAAATCTCGTGATATCATCTTACTTAAATTGAGTTGAAAAACAGTGGTGGCACATTTCAGAGTACATGCCCCAACCTCGAAACTTAGCTGAAAAAACAAAGTACCAAGGCACGCCTACACAAAATAATTTAGTTCACGGGCTATATTTGCTATTAGTATACTTTGACAAAAGGTGTTGGAAGATAAATTTGGTCCTGGTTTCTTTAAGAAAGTTGATAAGGAAAAGGCCCCGAAAATAGAGATGGCCACTAGCCAAATTGCTCACGTTCAGCTTATTGCCATTCGTTGGCATGCTCAGCTTTGGTTAAGTTCATCTGCAACCGGCTTATTCCGGTTTATTAGTCCAATGGAGTAATATATTACGAGAGACAAACTAAGTTTACATAAATTCTTGATCTTTTTCAATCTTCAAGAACAAACCTATTCCTCCTGGCAGACTGGAACCAAAGAACATTCTCCGCAAAATAAATACCGAAATACGAAACGAAAAGTCCATTTCAGGTCTTTGTAGTATACTCCCTCCGTCTTTAATGTCCATTTTGACTAAAAAAACTCTTATAAAAACTCGTTAAATGGGTCAAACATTAAGAAATTAACTTTGAAACAAATGCAAAAATCTCTTTTATTTAGACTTACTGTGAAGATCTGTGAGTAGGCTTTTACCCCAGTCAGAGACCGTTCGTATGTCGTTTTTTCGTTGATCCACTGCCAGCAATCGATCTGACATTAGGAACAATGTACTCTGCCTCCTGTAACGAAGAATTGACGTCACTACTATTCATCACTTGAAGCGTACATGCACGAAGTTGAGTCAAAATCTAGTCAAAGTTAGCGATGGTCGACGTCTCATGGCCTGAGATCGCTTTATCCTAGATTTGCCCATGTTACAACAAGTAATTTACCTCTCATCTCTGTCAATTTATGTTTATAAATTTGCTTGTTCTGGCAAGAAACACATCTAAGCTTGCCAAATAAAAACACATTTGACCCGATCTACTGCTTCAGATCTAGATGACTTACACTTAAATAATACAGTGAAATAGTTAACCCAGGAACATTAGTAAAATTTCATCAGTCATCAGTCATCCACAGGTCCGAACGTGGGGTCACAGAGGCGGTTGCCATGTGGTTAATTTGGCGGGGTAAAAGTTCAACAGAGATAGCACAGTTCCCCGCTCAATATCTAACTTCAAAAATCATCATGATTATAGAAAGTATATTTTAACAAAGCATGACCTCAAATTGAAAGTGCTGTGTTTTGGAATGGAATGCTCTAGCATTTTCACAGGTAGGCTACTAGAAGATCAATTGGTGCTTGAGAGAATAAGTATTACGAACTATTACATATTTCATGGACATATTTCGTCAATTCATGATGATAGTTGTAATAAAAAGATTATCAAATGGGATGTAAAAAATGTAAAAGATTTCCACTTCTGCAGATTCTGCATGAACATTTATGAAGAACTTGGCCAGCTTAGACAAAATAAAACGAAATAGTATGTATCCTTATCCGGATGGAAATCCAAAAAACCAAGACATTTGGTACTAGCACCGGATATCAGGAGATCAGCTGCAATCTTTTTCTTTAAAATTTGGAATATCTTCTGAATCAAAGTATTTCGAAAAATAAATATAAAGTCAGGTTTGGTATAAAGTAGTTAGGACAACAACTTTCCTCATAAAAGTCGCTATCTCTTAAAGTGACTTTGTTTTATTTTTTTTAATAAAAAATGACTTTTTAAAAAAATTATGAAAATTATTGTGTAAGACAACGATTTTGTGATTGTTTTTTTTTCTCAAATTTTAAAATAATTTAAAAAAAATTACAATTAAAGAGACTTTCAATTTTTTTAGAAAGGTCATTTTTATTAAAAAAAACAAAAAAAATAATTTTAAAATTCGATATCTCATGCACGATTTTCAGATTTTTTTTTGTAAAAAAGCTATTTTTAGTGAACAAATAATAAAGAAAGTCGATGTTTAAAACAACGATATGTTTAAAACAACAATTTTTATATCGAACTTAGTTTTAGGATTATTTTTCAAAATACATTTTTGCAAAGTCATATTTCCAATTTTTTCAAACAAAAGGTTAATAAAAAAAAGTCTATGAATAATCATGCAATATACGGACAAATTATGCACCACCACATTTTTGACATCCTGCATCTGTAATTCAGTGTGGTAGACAGATAGTCACATTAGAAAGCCGCATTGTTTACAAACATACAGCTATAACTTTTTTTTTCTCATCTATGTACAGTTTTCATTGCTTTACTTCATTTAGAATTTACATAATCAACAATGCGCACTCACATCAACAGACAACTTTTACAATGACTTATAATATTCATAAAGCCTATTGCTTACATAGGTTCCTCCACATACACTGCATCTGATGGTGAAGGATTAATAACACAATAATGCCATAGAAAGAACCCAAACAAGCCATTAAAACCATCTTTGTTTCTACCCTTCATTACTGTTAAAACCTACCATCCTTGTTTCTACCCTTTATTACTGTTAAAACCTAAACAATCCAGCAACTATAGGTAAAATTTGAAACAGTACTAATGATAAATTTCCAAATTACCCATATGGGAAAAGAAACACCTACATGTAGAAATATTATGGTTTTTCTGTATGTATAATGTGCCATAATTACATTGTTTATATACATCAAAGCTTGCCTAAAATAAAATATTCATATATGGAAGATGACTTTATTTTGGTCTTGAACGATGCTTGAGTTGTGATTTTCCTCCTTTGATGATTCTGACCTTAACTGTGAGATTGTTGCCTTGTTTAGGAAATTATAATCTTTGACATTCTTACACTCTCCCTTAAGTTAGGTAGTGGAATTCTCAGTGCCTAACTTGTTTAGAACTCCAATTATTTAGTGGGAACAACTTTGGTCAATATATCTACTAAATGATCTTCTAGCCTTACATAAGGAAGACTTATAATCTCTGCTTCAATCTTTTCTTTGATAAAATATCTATCAATCTCCCCATTTTTTGTTCGATCATACTAAACCAAATTCTCTGAAGTGTTAATCATAACTTTATTGTCACACATAAGTTCACATTCTCCTTTATTGGAAAATCAAGTTCGGTCAACAATTTACCTATCCATAACACTTTAGCAATTCCTCTGAACTTTGCCTCTGCACTTGAAAGGGCGGTCAGTACTTTCTATTTTTCAATTTGCCATGTAGCTAAGTTACCTCCTACCAAGGTAAAGTATCCTGAGGTGGACCGACCTTCTATCAATTATGTTCTCTCCCCTATAAGCTTTCATCTCTAAGTGCCTATTCCGTCTAAATATAATACCTCTTCTAGCTGTTCCATTAGGGTATTGTATAATCCTAAGAATTGCTCCATGTGATTAATCTGAGGTCTGTGCATAAACTAAATCACCACGTACTCCTACTCATCAATTACATTAGGTCTCGTATGAGATAGATGAGATAACCTACCAATCTATCTCACATGAGACCTAATAAAAGCAGTTGTAATGTAATATGGTGGAAAATAAAGGCTGGTGTAATGTGATATGGTGGTAAACCACATTACATATGTCATTTCATTTGGGATCTACTCAATATATATAATGGTATTATTATGCATTGGGACCATTAACAATACTCCAATACAAAGCAAAGGTATAGCCAAGTTTAATAATTCCACCTCAAGTAAATTACTCTTGTTGTGAAATAAGAAGAACACAAGAGTGCAAAAGTACACAGAATGGTATTGTAAAATAGGATGAACACAAGCTTGCAAAAATTAGAGAGAATGAATTTTTACTTATGTAACTTGTATATCTTATAATAAGCAATTATACCTCTAATTATACTATTAGAATTTACTATATACTTAAGTCTAATATCAATAATTAACAACTATAGGTAATTTAGTTCATACATAGGAGTTAAACATACAAGTTTAGTAATAAATGTAGAAGAGTATTTTAGTTAACAAGGGTGACATTCATTATTAACCTTGTATCATAACCCTCCCCCTTAAATGTCCACCTCAAATAGGATATAATTTGCCTTATCAAAAACCTTATTAGGTAAAACCTAATAGGATAAAAACCATAACTAGGACAAATAATGCAACATTATGTATTATATGCTTAGAAGTACTACCTCGTTAAAAACCTTATCAAGTAAAAACCCACTAGAATAAAAATTGATCGATAGAAAAAAATAATGCAGTGTATATAATACTCTGCCTGAGTTCAACATATGTTTAAAGATTGTGCATCCCAATTTTGTGAACCAGTTGCTCAAATCTCTTGGTTGGAAGAGATTTGGTGAATAATTCAGCTAAATTTTTGAATGATTAAACTTGTTGAATATTTATCTTTCCTTCTCTTTGGAGGTCATGTGTGAAGAATAGCTTTGGTGATATATGCTTAGTCTGATAACAATTGATGTACATATCAGTCACTTGTGTGATGCTAGAGTATTATCTTCAAAGATGATAATAGGACTTTCGGTCTCGTATTCTCCTTGGATGTTGTTGATCATTGACTAAAACCAGACACACTCTTGTTCACCTTCACATAGAACGATAAGTTTAGCATGATTTGATGATGTAGTTATCAAGGTTTGTTTTGTTGATTTCTAAGATATTATGGTATCACCATAGGTGAATAAGTATTTGGTTTGCGACTTACCCTTTTTAGGATCTAATAGATATCTAGCATTTGCATGTACAATGAGAGTAGCATCCATCTTCAACTTATAGAACAAACAAAGATTTTGTATTCCTCAAAGATACCAAAATAAATGCTTTATTCCTTTCCAATGTCTCCTTTTTGGTGAATTATTATACCTGGCTAATAAATGAGCTAAAAAAGCAATGTCAAGTCATGTATTGTTAGCGAAATACATCAATACTCCAATAATACTAAGATATGGGACTTTAAGACCAAGAATTTCCTCATTTTCTTCTCAAGGTCAAAATGGATCATCTTTCAGTGGACAAATATTCCATATTTCAGGCGATCGATTTGTAGCCAAAGAAAAAATTTAGTCGTTTTTAGATCTTTCATTACAAATTCTTTCATTAAATATTTTATAGTTCATTCTAATTCATTAGAAGTTCCAACTATATTTATCAACATAAACTACAATAATTGCGAATCTTGATTGAAATCGCTTAGTGAAACACATGGGCTGATAAGATTATTTTTTAAGCCTTTTCTTATAAGTTACTCACTAAGGCAATTATACCACATCCTTCCATGTTGTTTCAGTCCATAAAAAGACCTCTTTAACTTAATGCAGAGCATATCCCGAGGCTGGTTATTTTAAGGTAGCTTTAGTTCTTCAAGGACTTTCATATAAATATATATAACAAGTGACCCATATATTATCCAATCACAACATCCATCAATCGTATTTGTCATCCTTTCAGGACTGCCAAGCTTACTAGAAATCTTAATGTTGTTGTATCAAATATTAGAGAATGTCTCCAAATAATCAATACCTGACATTAGACCTGCTCAATGGGGCGGGTCAGGGTCAAGGTCAGGGTCGGGTCACATACCTAATGGGACAGACCGGGCCCTAAAAGACTTAAAATGGGTCGGGCCGGGCCCTAAAAGATGCAAATGGACTGGGCCGAATTAGGCCCTAAAAGATGTAAAATGGGTGGGTTACTTTAATAAAAATTTTTTACGGCTTAAATCAATGGAATACAAAAAAAACATACACATTCAATTTTAAGAGAATTTCTCTTCTGCAGTTTGCTGTTTTGCATGTGAATATCCTTTAAAAATAACATACCTTCTGGGTTGGTCTACCTCATTTTCCCTGCAATTCCCTCAAAACTCAAAATCATATCAACCATTCCATCATATATATGCTTCTACTCCCTTTGCAACTTTCAACCCAACTATCCACCATCATCTCATATAATCTGTCAAATTTCAGAAAAAAAATAATATTAGCAAGTTTCTGATACTTGCAAATCGCCATACTTTTCAACAAAGTTTTTGTCATACTTCCTGCCATGGCAGTGCACTAATGCTCTTCAAATGAAGTGAGGGTCCCCATTTTTGCAATTAGCCAAAGAACAAAAGTATACAACAATAACATGTCAAATGCTATTCCACTTAGTTTTTGCTTTTGAAGCTCTCATGCCCGTGGAATCAAAGCTAAGAGTTTGTGAAACCTGATGTATGAGCCTAACCAAATTGAAGAAGCCATGAAACTAAGCCTTGACATACTCAAAAAAAAAATAAGGATGAAGCTAGGCTAAAAATGGCAGCATACAAAGCTAGAGCCAATTGACTATATAATAGAAAGGTCAAGTCCATACCATTGAAAGTTGGAGACTAGGTCCTAAGAAATGCAGCCATAGTCTAAAAAGATAAGATACAAGGCATACTGCTTTTAATGTTATTGATTACGATTGCAGGTTTATATTATATAGATTGTCCCAAGTAGCTAGAAAATGGGTCCTATGTGAGTATTTGTACTATATACACTACACAGCTAGTCTAGGATTCTTTGCCAAATGTTCTAAGAGCATTTGCTAGCAAAAAATAAGCTATATACTGACTCCTTACAATCAAAACAATGGGGAAAACATTAGTTTTGGCAATGCCCCAGACTTTTAGCTTGTCTCTAGTTTGGAGTTTGAACTGTACAACTAACCAACATATAAGCAGATACTAAGAGTAGCCTAGCTGTTGTAAATTAACCTGTTCTAAGGTACAGAAGGTTGCTTACCTTAAAGCAATAGGTTTCTCAGAATTTTTAACCAACATATAATCAACATATAGAGTGAATGCCTCTATGCTTAATGTAATAGGAATGTAACCAACAATATGTTTACAAAAATCACAGTTCACCTTAAGCACTTCATTCCCCTATGATAATATAAAAAAAACAAAGAGTACAATATAGGAGTATTTCTAGTACTTTGACAATTAGCAAAGCCACTGAGAAAACAAAACAACCTCCATAATTCAGCTCTGGGAAACTGCTAGCAACTCGATGAGCTAAGCTGGTCTTTAACTTACTACATTCTCTAATATCCCTGTCACCATCATTAACATGAAAAAGCAGGTCAAGATAAGGACCTGACATCCTTTCAAATTGCTCAACAACGGATAGAAAATAGAAAACAAAAAATAAAAAATATTACCCTGAAAGTGTGGAATTCAACAACCTTTAAGAAAATCATCATCCCTATCATCTTCGTCTTCAATGTCTTTATCTACTACTTCATCACTAGAGCTAGAATTGAGATCTAATTCCAGGGGAATGTTATATTCATCACGTTGCCAATCTTGAACACACTAAGGCTTGGACAGTTTTAGGTTTCAAAGAGGAACGATTAGGAGATATAATCCTTCCCCCAAGACTAAAATCGGACTCCGAAGCAACCGTACTAATCGGAATAGTTAGTAAATCTCATGCCAACAATGCAAGTTCTGCATATCTTACAACATTTTGTTTCCAATGCTCTAAGATACCTAACTCCAAGTTGAAGTCAAACTCTGCCTTTTCCAAATAAGACTCAAGTTGTGACTTTTTTGTAGAAGTTGTTGTAGTTATTGGATTAAAACTTGTATACCCATCAAAGAAGTCCTTATCATCAACTCTATTACTTGAATTAGGGGGAATAACAATTAGTGAGGTAGAAGAACTTAATTTATACTCATCATATAAGGACCTCAATGTCCTTAACACCTCATACACCCTTATCTGGGCTTCCTCCAGGCCAAATATCTTACTTAAACAATACTCAACAAACTTGACTTTAAATCTTGGATCAAGGATAGCCGCACATGAAAAATAAATGTTATAATCGGACCAATATCTGTCAAACTTTTCCAACATAGGAGTGACCATTTGAGCTAAAAAACATGAGGACCTTTAGATGCTTCAACTAAACGACGATGGACCATCAAAGCCCCCTTAATATATATATATATATATATATATATATATATATATATATATATATATATATATATATATATATATATATATATATATATATATATATATATATATATATATATATATATATGGAGACTTGTTGGTCGAGAACATGCAAGTAACATCATAAAAAGTTTCAAGAACTTGTGAATAACATTCTACTTTTCCCTTTCTTTATCCGAAGGAACAATATTCTTGAAAGACATATACATAGACCCTAAATGAAGAAAAACGCTTTGATAAATAGCATATTATCAAGCATCTTAAATGTAGAGTTCCAATTAACATATCCAAATTAAACTTCCTCTTAACATCTAAATGAAAATGCTTTTGTGCTAGGTCATAAAACTCTTTGCTTCTAGGTAGACCTTGTAACAAATTTCACCAAGTTTCTTATGCTCCCTTAAAGCTCCTCTACAAGGGTTAAGCTGGATTGAAGAATGAGAAGCATACCTTCTTTTTGCAAGAGAGTGAGATCCATTAGACCCATGTAGATTTTGTTTATGACTCGGTATTGACCCAGTTAGATACCAATAACAAATGACCATTTAAAACCCTAACCATTTAAAACCCATAACTATATAAAACAATTTATAAAGGGCTAGACAAGGGCCCCCAATGGGGCCCCAACCACTTGCACAAGTATACCTGACATTTGAGAAAATACTTGAGCTACAAGTCGTGCCTTGCAGAGGCGGACCCAGGATTTTTTGTCTGCTGAGTCACAATCGATAATCAAATATGTTCAAATAGTACAAAATACAACCAAATGTTCAAAGAGTACAAAATACAACCAAATGTTTAAAGAGTACAAAATACAACAAAATGTTCAAATAGTACAAAATACAACCAAATGTTCAAATAATACTATAAAATACAACTAAATAGTAATACAAACATATTACAATAGTTCTCGACGAGTTTTCATGTTTTGACATCAATTTATGATATCTTCCATGCTAACATTCAAAAACAAATCATTCTCCAAGTAAGTAATCAAACAATCATTCAACATTTGATCTTCCATGCTAGTTCGTAGTTTGTCTTTCACATGTTTCATGCCAGAAAATTCTAGAATTAAGTAGACAAGACAGACTACACTACTTCAGCCTTGAGTAGTTGAATTCTAGAATTAAGTAGCATGTCAAACAGCCTCCGCCTACCTCACAACCAATCAATGTACTCTCCCTTAAAACTTCCATATAATATTTTATTGCTTTTGGAATTTCGATTCACACACATAATTCACAGATATAATAATGCAAACATAAACGGTCTTCATCTAATTCCAAACACCCATTTGAAAATTATTGCTTTCAAAAATCAACTTTAAACAACCAATCATCTTACTTTCCCTTAAAACTTCAATCAGACATTCCCCCTCGCTTTCGCAATTTCAATTCCCTCATATGATCCATACATATAATAATGCATACATAAACAGCCATCAACAATTTTCCAAAACCCAATTGAAATAAAGTCCAAAAATTGCAGCTTTATTTATAATATAAAGTTCAAAAAAAATAAAATTGGGATTACAGGACACAAACCATAAAAACTGTAATTGCTTGTGAAACTTATCAATATCATCAAAAGTTGACAAAATGGGCTTCTTAATTGCCACTCTTTGATCGTCAAGGATTCCTTCATACACAACACTCTCACTTCCTGCAATTTTTAACAATTACCCATATTTAGAAACCAAAAATACACCAAAAAATGCAAAACTGCAGGATAATTGATGAAATCAACAAGAAATAAGAAAAGGGTGTTGCTCTGTGAGGTACCTTGAGCAATAGGGGAGGAGATTTTGAAGGAAGAAGGGGGAGATGAAGAGGGATGGAGGTGCTATGACAACACCCTCTAATACAAGTGTTTGGCTCAACTATCTCTAACACCATGCTTTGGATGTTTGCTCAAGCTGCTGTTCTCCTACGTTACGCACACTGTTTCTGTGTACAAGAGATAGACAATAAGTTTTGTGTTTTGATTTGAGGTGAAGAGTGAAGACATGTACACGCTTAAGTTAGGGAAGAGTATAGGAGGAGTTTCTGAATTCTGATTTTGATTTTAATTTTTTTTTTTAAATATCAATTTTTTGTGGGCCCTAGTGAGTCATGTGACTCACCAGGTACAGTGAGAGGTCCGCCTCTGGTGCCTTGTATCGGAAAATTTTATGTCTCTCATTATGCTTTCTGAAAAAAAAACCCATTTGTGTCCGAATGGCTTTACACGTTTTGATATAAGGGCAATTTTCCATACACTACTCGTATATTAGGTGATTTTAATTCAGCTTGAATTGCCTCTTTCTACTTTGACAAATCATGTCTACGACAACATTTGTCCACTTTCCTTGGTTACATAATCAATTTCATCAAATGTCATTTATGATGTTATGGAATAAGCAAATATTTGATCAATGATAACATTCTTTTGATTCAAATTTTTCTTGGCTGAGACATAATTTATAGAAATTTCATTATTATTGATGTTTTGATCATTGTTTTCCTCCCTTTTGAGAAATTATCCTTATCTTTATTTCCCTCTTTATTTATTCTTTATTAACCTTTTGTTGGAGGGACAATATCTTTCATTTGTTGTTCCATTGATTCTTTTTTTTTGTTTATTGAAAATCTTTTGAACCAAGTGGCCTTCCACACTTACGGCGTGCTATAGATTCATTTGTAGTGGCCTTACTATGGGGTGGGAATACCAATTTGTGAAGAAACATTCTCTACTAGCATATGCAATTTTTTCACTTTCTTTAAATTAATGAATGCATCAGGCAATTGATTTCTATCACTTTGTAAATGAACAATTTTCTTTACTTCTTGTTCACACATATTTATTCAAGGATCAAATAGTGACAATTGTGTTGCATTCCACATAATTTCTATATTTTTCTTGTGTGGATTAACTTTCTCTCCCCCTAAGGTTGGGAATATCATCTCATTAAAGTTGAAGATCAATAAATCTAGCCGTAAATAAGTTGTCAGTTATTGGCTCATGAAATTTGATGATGGAAGGAAATTCAAATCCAGCATAAATTCCCAACTTCTTTATGAACTCATTTGTGTTCGCTGAGACAAAGCAATAGGAACATATACGATACATTCAAAGATTTTAAGATGTGAGACATTTGGTTCTTAACCAGTTACCAAATGTAGTAGTGAGAATTTATGATAAGTAGTTGGCCTTAATATTACTAATGTTGTCACATGTATTATGTCACAGTACCATGTTGAGGAAGGAAAGTTTGATTTCATTAATAAAGGCCTTAAAATCATTTGCAACCTCTTGATTAATGATTTCGCAAGACCATTTTGTAGATGAAAATGAGGTACTGAATGTTCTACAATAATCTTGATTAAAATACAATAATCATAAAAGGTTTAGGATGTAAATTCTCTATCATCATCGAGTCTTATTTTCTTTATTGTATGATTTGGGAATTGAACTCTCAATCTAATTATGTGAGAAAGTAGTTTAGAAAATGCAACATTTCCACTTGGTAGGAGGCTCACATGCGACATCGTATTGATGCATCAATCAATACCGTAATGTATAGAAATGGTCCACATGGGGGATTAATTGGCCCACAAATATCTTGCTATCTTTCTAAAATTATCGGAATTTTAGTATAAATTTTAATTATTGATGGTCGTGTTATCAATTTGCAAAGTGAGAAAGAAAAACATGAAATTTTATTTGATTAGAAAATTCTAACATTCTTTATTGAATGTTCAATTAAATATGATATGATCATGTGCATCTTTCTGGTGCTAGAATGACCCAAATATTCATGGCATAAAATAAACAATTGCTTATTATCTAACTTTTGGTTAGATAACATATTTATTTCTATTAGACGTATATTCATATTATATGTAACACCCCGATAATTCCACTTTTCCGAAAACCAAACCTTTAGGAAACTACCGGTGTGCTACCGCCACGTGTTCAAACGTTAAGGCTATAAAACAGAGTTTTGCAGCGAAAAACCAAAAGACTTTTGAAATAACATTAAACATAAATCAACTCCTAATGTAACAAATGGAACCTCTATGACCCTTACTGTAATGTACCAAATAACGTTTACCTCTAATCCAAATCTAACAGTTTAAAACCAAATCAAACAAACATCATTTATTCTGAAATCTAAATTAAAATAACGTTCCTCTCAAACCCGCCCACGCATAAATTCTCGTTTAGATACCTGTTAATAATATGCTCCCTAATAATACAAATATAAGTATTAGATCATCATAGTGTCATTTATAGGCAAAAGCCATGACCAAAAAGACACAAGGCACGTAATCAGCAAACTGAGTACATACAAATTACAAAGTACGACCGTTGAACTGATAATTAAATAATTATAAAATGTAAGAACGTATCACGCAACATTTTACTCAACTGACACGATAAATTGATTAATGACTTGGATTAAGAAATAGACTAGGTTGTCTCCCCCATGTCCTGATTTGGACATCAAATACTTAAATAACCCATGCACTCCCGTCGGAGAGCATTAAAATACAGTATAAAAATTCAGATGGTAAACGGGCGCGACTCCGTCACCATAGCTAGATGAGATCTCAACTAACCCCAATTTTAAGTTTAAAACTTTATAAAAGAGAGAATCATAGATCACATAGCCTCCAATAAAAGCCATGGATAATACCCCATGAACTCCAACCCCTTATTGTCAACACTCTAGACGTGCACTAGCCCATAGTTTTATTGCTTATCCTCTTTCTCTTTAAGTGATTTACTGTTTAAACTCAATAAACACAATCACCGCAGCACACATATGCAAACATTAGAGTTATTAAATCTATCTCTGTTATACTGTAATTTTTAACTTTTTATTTTCAATGTCAACTGATAAATTTGTTGAACCAAGTCAACTATCTCGTCATTTAGACTTATAAAATACAC
Source organism: Dysphania ambrosioides (assembly GCA_026401315.1). Lineage (NCBI taxonomy): Eukaryota > Viridiplantae > Streptophyta > Magnoliopsida > Caryophyllales > Amaranthaceae > Dysphania > Dysphania ambrosioides. The sequence continues at coordinate 12,073,827 of CM048666.1, read as the reverse complement.
CTTTACTCCACTCATACTATCAGTAATGAAGGAGTAAGAATAAACAACATTTTGGATTAATTAACAATTAATACCAATTAATAAATCACGGTTTCTCACAAATAATACCAAAACATGCCTCTAATATGAAGAACATGAATTCTTTCAAATGGATAACCAAAAAAATCTCATTCAAAGGGTTCTCTAAACATGATACTATGTTTATGTTTCACCCTAAATCATGCTCCTAATTAAAAGTAATGTTTTTCGTAATTTGTACGTACCAAGAATAAAATACATGGGTGGCCACTGTCCTCACTATATAGCAACTTTTATAAAGTGTTCTCCCACACCAAATAACACAACCTAAACTAATACACCAACAACTATTTTTTTTTTCTTAGCAAAATTACTGCTATTACTGGCAATGTTGCTCACATGCTCATGCATCACTTCCTATATTGACATAACACAATTGAAAATGTACTAGCACTAACTGAAGGTGTGAATAAAAATTTCAAAGACTTTCATGTTAATATAAAACTTAATCCTCCTCGCCCTTTGACCTTTTTTAAAAAAAATAACAAAACATTAAGATAAGCAAAGCCTAATGCAAAGTGATAAGGCCTTAATCATTACACCTTATATACCAGCAACATTCCTTAAGCTAGACACTACATATAGACCTTCGTCACTAATAAGAAACCACCACACAATTTTCCAATTGCAACGTCAACCTTGAAGAGCTCATAATATTAGTTCTAAACTTCACCCCGATTTCGACTTGTAGATATATCTATATATTTTTCTTATATAAGTCCTAAAACCTTGAGAACCAAAATTCAAGTAAACGCGTGCAGAAGTCCTCAGATGCATAAAGGCATTCCTAACATAAAACACAATCTGAAGAAGTATCAGGATCATAAACAACTGAGAAAAATATAAATCTCAGTCACTGCGTCAAGACCCAAGATGATGAACTACACAGAGCTTTGCCCCCAACCCGTCAATGCTAGCATGTGGGTGTTCTGAGACTCAACTCCTTTAACCCATAATTGCAAGTATATATGCAACAACATCTAATAAACCCCCGAATGACTAAACAATCATACCAATTCAAAAAACACAACTAAAAGAAAAACTTTGGATAATCAAATATCATATAAAAGGAAAAAATAGAGAGATTGCAAAATAAGATTTATGATTAGAAGAGAGGAGGAGAAGGAAGGAGGGTAGTCATGGCTGGTGGTTGGCTTACCGACGGCAAAGGTGTGTAGAGAGGGATGGCAGAGAGTAAAGCAAAGCAGAGGAAAAGCATGCTGGCTGCTAGACTTCTCTCTTTTTTTTGTGATTATGTGAATAATGATATTTAGGGTTTATAAAAGGTATATATAGTTTAACTAAAAGGGGAACTAGGTTTAATGGGTAAGGTAGAGTTTTGGGCTTGATTTGGTAATTAGGAAAATATCTTTAGTAAACATTTAGTTTTTTTATTAAAAAAAATTAAATACATACTAAAAAATAATTTATTATATATATATATATATATAAAGTATATAAATTGTCAAATTTATATTGATGTATGAAAAATATTCTTGGTGAAACATAGTCAAAATTTCGTAAATTTATGGGGGATTACATTATATAACCCTAAGGAATATAGTGGCAATTTCTATAAATATGTTTCTTGCCATATTTTTCTGATATACGGCATATAAGATCCTTTTGATCCATAGTCATGATTTCCAAATGATAACCATTTTGACACACATCTTTAAAACTTATGAGACTTCTTCAATATCTACACGAGTATAAGGCATCGTTAATTATTAACTTTGTTCCACTTGGGAGTACGATGTAAGTTTTTCCAGATCCTTCTATTAGCGTTGTTGTCTCTGATACGGTATTTACATTTTCTTGAAACATTATTAATTCTAAAAAACATTTTTTATCTTTCAAGATAGTGTGGGCTGTTCTACTATCTAAGAGGCAATGATCATTGGAACTAACTTCAGGCAGATCCATATCGTTATAAATAAATATGAAACTAGTTTAGATAAATTAAAACCCATACTTTATTAGAATAGAAATTAAAAATACATAACTAAAAACAAAAAGAAATAAGAGTAAAATGCATCAAATGAAACACTAATACGATAAATAAAAGCATTACATCATACTAGTTAAACGAATTAATTATTTTCTCCATAGATAAAATCATTTTCAATTTCAATGTTATTCATAAAGAAATCAGACATATAGAAGTTAGACAAAAAGGAAGATTCTACATTGACAAAATTAACTCTTGGACTTTTCCCTTTGTTTTTTATGAAAGCTTGGTACAATTATACCAAGTACTTTGTTATACGACAAGTATGTCCCTTATGACTAGTAATGTCACATCTATAGCATGAGTCTTTCTGTTTTGGGGGGCCTTACTTTTGTATACCTTGTTGATACCCTTTATTTTTGTTTGAGCTACTATATATGGGTACAAAGTGACCTCTAACACGTCCATGACCATGGTAATTTCCTCATCCTCTATCACGAACATGAAACTTTCCATATCCATCTTAATGAATAACATTTGATTTTGATGGATCTAAGCTTTCTATTGCATTGGTCTTAATAAATAACATAGACCAATTAGCCTAAGATTGTGATTTTTCACTAGAACATCATTATTCTGTTCAGCAATAAGTAAGACAGAGATTAGCTCAGAATATTTCTTAAAGCCCCTTTCATGGTATTGCAGCTATAATATAATAATTTGCGCATGAAAAGTATAGAGTGTTTTTTCCCTTATCATTTTCTCTTCTATGACAGAGCAATCATAGTATCACAATAAGGATATAATTTTAAACAATGTCGAGATATAGTTAGTAACAATTTTAAAATCTTGAAACCTTAGATTGGTCCAGTCAAATTGAGCACCCTTTGTGGGGTCCTTACCTCTTTGTTAGGCTATCTCATAATTCTTTTGAGTCTTTCATCAATAAGTATTCAGTTTTCAAATTATCATATAGGTGGTGTCTTAATAATAATGTGACCTTTGCTATCTTTTGCTCAGTAGCAGTTTTGACCACTTTTAGTGCATCATTTTCTTACCCTGATACAAAAATATTTCTTTAGTAGTATGTTCCAAGCCTTAAGCTTTCAAATTTATTTGGGTATCAATCGTCCATTTTAAGAAATTATGTCCAGATAAGTCTAGTATGTTGAAGTTTTAACTACAAAAAATTGAATAATTATTAAGTTAAGCAAATAGTGATCATAATAAGTTAACCATATTTATAATAATTAATAAAACATTAGAAAACATTATTTTTTTCTTCTCCACAATAGTTTATTATTATGAATTGTGCATAAATAAGTAATAAAGTCACACATAATAATAAAAGATAATGATAATTAAGTAAAATGAGAAAAGTAAAGCAAATACAATATATAATGATGATAATATGATAAACGGGGTAATCATAGGACATAATAACAAAATATGCTTAAAATCTATCTAATATGACATAGAAAATCAGTTATAACTATAATCACGTGCATGTAAATGCTAATAACAAGAAAAAATTTAACCTACACTTGTGACAAATTACAAATAATAGTATTGCCTCCAACAAAACCACTAATGTCTTTATTAACACCATATCGCCTTAATTTTTTCTATAATTTTCTTCAAAATTGAAAATAGGAGGAGGATTTGTGTTGTCGACGGAAAACATGGTGGTTTGAGGAACATGAGAAAAATATTTGGTTTTTTGATAAAATGTGGAATAAGATAAGATTGGAGTGTTGTGGTGAAAATGAGTAGGGAAATCTAGCTTTTATAGAGGGTTTATCCTTAACTATATTATACAACATGTTACAGTAAATTATCATGTAATACTACACTAGATAATTAATAAAATATTTATTATGAAAATATAATAATTTTTTGAAGTTGTTTAAAAAAATGATATCAAATAATTTTAGGAAGTATATATGTAGATAGGCATTGAAAAAAATTAAGCATTAGTGATATTCTTTGCATGAATGAACATATTGACATACAAAAATGCAAACATGCAACTTATTTATGTAAATTTTAGTCCAACAGGTAGGATAATGTATAAGAAATTATATAGTAGGTTCATAATAAAATACTATATCCGAATAATAAGGATAATAGAAGATTAACTCTAGTGTGAATACATATATTTGTATTGATATTGAAAGAAGTCCTTGGATGTTAAGTCATATTTTCATTACCATGCATGAACATAATAATGTTAGAAAAATTATTATTCTAATGTGAACATATGTCCATAAAAAATATTAGTAAGTAAAATATAAAGCAAAGTCTACATCATATCATGCATTTTATTATTTTACAAGTTACTTCCATATAACATGTATTATAGACGAAAAATATTAGCAATACAAAATATGACATACAAGTAAAAGAGTCAAAAATATATTTTTTGTAAGTTATTTTCTAAGCTAACAAAAGAAGCATTATGTAAAACCCATATTTTGTTTTCGAGTTTCTGATATAGAGGATCTCAAATATGGGCAACTATAGAGCATACTCCTGATCAAAATCATTTTGTAAGAACTTTTCTAGTGTGTAAGAATATGTATAAACTTACCTATGGAAGGAAATCTGCCGATAATGTGTTGTGAAATAAGAAGAAAACAAGCTTGCAAAACTAGATAGAATGGTCTTGTGAAATCATGATGAATAAAAGTTTGCAAAAACTAGAGAGAATGAGCTTTACTTATGTAACTTGTATATATTACAATGAGCCATTACACCTCCATTTAAACTACTAGAATTTATTATACACATAAGTCTAATATCAATAATTACCAACTGTAGGCAATTTATTTCATACATAGGCGTTGAAAATTCAAGTATTGTAATAAATGTAGAAAAATAGTTCAGTCAGCAAAGAGTGTTATTCACTATTTAATCTTGTATCATTACAACTCTTACCATCTAACTTTTTGGTTTAAAAAGAATAATTCAATCTAACTACTCCATATCACGCAATTAAATAAGATATGTATCACATTTTTCCTAAACTATCTATATCTGACGAGATTATGTTTTAAAAATTATGTATCACATTTTTCCTAAACTAATAAAAGTGATTATTTGAAGATATTAAATAATATTGTAGTGAACAAACTAACATATATAAGATTATTAACTTTTTACTAACATAAAACTAATTAAAATAACAAAACCTTGGTAAAAAGGATAAATCAATAACATAATAGAAATATTTGGAACACGAATATTAAATTAAAAGATGTAAAAAAAAACTTGCATACGCATGTACAGTGACCATTAGGGAAAAAATGTTGAAAAATATTTTAGATCAAATACGCTAATATAATGTACCTAATTTTATTTTTTAACTCCATAACTTATTTACTTCTACAAAAAAATCGACAACAAAATACTTCATATATGTGTTTACTACGTGAGATAATACTTTGTATATTTATTTAACAATATTTGCGACTTTTGAATTCGTGAGACACCAAATTACATACATCAACTTTCTAGTTAGATATAGATAACCCAATCAGACTCACTGTATTTAAAACATAGTTTATAGGTTAAAGGTTTTTTAAAAGTATTTATTTCTTTCAATTTATTTTGTTAACATCTTATTCTCTTCTAACTTCTAATTGATAGAAATAACCTAAGGAATAAAAAATCTTAAATAATTTTTAGATTAAATTAGACTTTATGTGTTTAATGCATTATCTTATTCAATGGACGAGCTACAAACAACTACTAGGGAAAAAAGTTTGAGCAAAGCACATTAGGTTAGTTGCTTAACTTAGACACAGGTGGGATGTACTTTATGCATATATTTATTATAGTGAATTAGTATTTAATAATTCTTAGTTGACATTTGGTTTATATCAAATATGCTAATCTAATGTGCCTAAATAATATTTTACCTCAAAAATTCTTGAAAGATTATATGAAATCAAATATGATAATTTATTCATTTTAACTCCAAACCTTGTACACTTCTAATAAAATTTTTGAGAACAAAATACTTCATCTATATGTTCACAATTTGACAAAGTAATTGTATATTTGTTTCAACACACATTCATTTGATGTTTAGGAATATGGAGAAACCTTTATAGAAGAAAAAACACAAAATCATCTAATGACTTCCTTCACATTTATTCTACATGCTTTCAGAATAAGAGAATGAAGATAGAAGAGTTGTAGCAATTCTTCAAAACAAATGAAAGGAAGAATGTTATAATATAAAGCAAGAAATTAGTAACTTCAAATCATCCAATTATTCATTTTATTTTCTTTTTTCTAGATATATTCTAAGTTAATAATCATATTTCTACAGTTTCATTCAATAAATATTAATGATATTATATAAAGAAAGATATTAAAAACTTTATCCAATTAATCATTTTGTAATTTCTTTATTAAAGATACTTTTTAAGTTAATAATTGACTTTCTACAGCTTTATTCAACAATTATTAATATCGTGTTATGGCACGTGCACATGCTAGTTCATATTTAAAAGGTAAAATGACAATACCACGAAGCGATATAGAAAAGGCTGATAGATAAAAAGAACTAAATAATCAATTTATACAAGCTAGACTCTGATTATCCAAGCCAAATTTGATCCTAGGTTTCTTCCAACCCACTCAAAAGTGGTGATGATTCAAGTTATGATTTAATTGCAAGTTAGTATCATTAATAGTTCTTCACCCATAAGAAGCTCAAATGACAATGACCACATTTAAACTTGTGATTCTCAAAAGTATATATATAGAGTGGTTTAGACTATATTATTAGTACTTTTTACAAATAAATAGGTGGTTTTGAGACTGAAATTCCAATGACATGTAGAGAATGCTATTCAGTCAAGATGATTTGCCTTATATATGCAAACATTTGATACAGACTTATAATTCAATAGTATCACAACTTAAGTTAGATTTATCTCATCAAAGATGAATTCTTTAACTGAATTACACAAAATTCACAATAATCAACAAAGAATAACCAAAAAACTTTCATCAACAAGTTACTCAACCCAATTCTAAAAATTCAACAACCCCTAAAAAAAATTCAGCAAATTCAAGCTTCATTTGCAACATTCATTACCAAGATGAAACTTCAACAATTACTTAAAGGGGGATGAAAAAAATATTAAAAGGGTAAAAAAAATTTATACCTTTGGAAGAGCCAATGATGACAACATTGAAAGCAGGGACCATACACTATGTTTCACCATTAACACAGGGAAGCTTGAGCATTTAGCAAAGTGATGGGGGCCTTAACATTGTAAACAAATTAAGGAATGGTGAGATTTTGGCGGGAAGTAACGGACAAGAAGTTGATGAAGGAAGTGTCTTCAATCGTTACACAATTACTAAATATATATTAGGATCGTTATGGAGATAATTAATTCGGTTATTTTAGTATTTAAATATTTTGCTAGAAACCAATTGTGATACGTGAGTTTATGTGATTAAGCACATATCTAATCTAACCAGGTCCTATGAGGTCACACAATAAACGAAAATGGATCAAGTTTCTCCTTACCCATCAATCTAATAGGAAGGACGGCCAATTAATAGGATTATGGTTTTATGAGCTTAGTTGATTAATATATATATAGGAGATCAATTAGGTTAAATGATATCAAACCCTAAACCTACTCAAGCTTTAGCCGCGCATTAAAATAGGAGCAACTCGCATATATACTAGCATACGTTGTGATCCTCTAGTGTAATTGTGGACTGATTAGAGGGACTATGTTGAGTCCCTCGGGTTCTGATTGATAGTTTGATAGTTTTGAATGATGACAAACAGCTAAGGGAAACAGGTCTTTGAAAGTGTTCAATACAGTTGGGGAACCAGCTAATATAGAACACTGTTTCCCTAGATGAGTTATTACTTATATGAGATATCAGTTGAACTAACTTATCTTTATACAGGGAACAACTAGATGATAAATGAGTTATGCATCTAAGTTGATTTCTAAGTTTGGAAGCTTGAAAGAACTTTTGATCAACTTAAAGGAAGGTCCTTGGTCAGCAATTGAGTTCATTCATGGAAGCTTTCAAAACTTGACGAATGCATGAAGAAAGACTACACTCGAAGAGTTATTTAGGATCTTCATGTAAATGCTCCGTAGTACAACTTATATAATTGAGAATATAAAGTGCTTTTAGTATATTAAATATCGTTATGAAATTTGGTACAAGGATTGGAACAAATTTCATAACATATTCAGTTCAGGGAACCAGGTCAGGGAACCAGGTTAACTGAACAGATTATTCAAGCTGCGGTTTTTACAAAGATTTTATAAAAAAGGATATTTTCCGAAATATATGGTTTTAAGATATATTTAAGCAGCTAAAAGATAAGATGAGGTTTTGGTGAGCTAAAAACCGGGAAGTATCTTATCCTAAGATGATCTTATCTTATGATCAAATCATTTAGGATAAATACTTATCCTAAAATCGTATGTATATCTTATATGCATGATTTAAGGATCGTATGTATATCTTATACGTATGAGGGTTTAGCTGACTAACCTATAAATACATCTTGATCTGAATAATCAAAACATAGCTCTTACGCAATTAAAAACAGAGTTTGATCTTTGAGAGCTAAAAGCACTAGTTCAATTATTGAGTGATACACAAGAGCATAATAGTGTTTAATGTTTTTCTCTATCTGACTTTTGAGAGTTAAATTATCAGAGAGATCTTGATCTTGTATTCAGTCTTTGACAAAGGGGTTGAAGACTTGGTGAGTGTTTGTGAGTTCAAACACACTAGGAACTTACGAGGGTAAGTTCAAAGCACATTCAGAGTTGAGTGTGGGGTTACTGGTTCCCGGAGTAGGGAAACAGTAGAGTGAATTGTATCTTTATTTTTCGGAGTAGATTAATAAAGTACATAGGGTAGGAGGACGTAGGCCAGAGTTGGCTGAACCTCGTTAAGTCTGTGGTGTTCTTTATTGTCTTGTTTTATTCCGCTGCATAAGGGAACCAACACAACTGGTTTCTTACACATAATCCGAAAAGAAGCAAAAATTGCCAACGATTACTTAACACTCAATTCACCCCCCCCCCCCTCTTGAGTGCCATTGAACCTTCATTTGGTATCAGAGCCTAAGCTTCTCGAAAGAGTAACATCTAGAGGAGTTAAGAATGAGTACTCAAGAATTAAGTGCAATCGGTCATGACAACAAGACACCAAAGTTTAATGGAAATAATTATGCCTGGTGGAAGAATAGGATCCAGAATGTGATCATGGGTATTGATTATGAATGCTGGCTTGTAGTTAAAAATGGTCCTAATATCATTCTCAAGACAGAAGCTGATGGGAAACAGGTTCCCAAAAAGGATGGCGAATTGGTCACTGCTGATTACAAGTTGCTGGAGAAAAATGCTAAGGCAATGTCAATCCTACAACAAGCAATAGGTGAGAATGAAACAAATCGGATCTCTGGTTGCAGTAGTGCTAAGGAGATATGGGACACCCTTGAACTTGCGTTTGAGGGAACCAGTGAGGTAAAAAGGTCTAAAATTGATTTAATCATGTCCAAATACGAATTGTTTGCCATGAATAAAAATGAAAAAAATCAATGATTGCTTTCGTAGGTTTATGACTATTGTTAATGATCTTAGATCACTTGGTAAAATGTTTTCTGATGAGGATCTTGTGAGAAAAATTTTGCGTAGCTTAACAGATACATGGACAGCTAAGGTAACAGCAGTGTACGAAGCAAAGGATCTATCTACCCTTTCCTTGGAACAGCTGATTGGTTCCCTTATGACTCATGAGATGCTGATTGACTCTAAGTCTGAGAAGGAACCAGCCAGAGGCATGGCACTAAAGGGAACAGTAGAGGAAGAAGAAGATGAGATTAGCCTGATTGCAAAAAGATTTGAAAGATCTCTTCGTGATCAAAAGAGGAATTTCAAAGGTAGGAATTTCAAAAACATTAAAAAATCTAACTCATCTTCAGGTTGCTTCAAGTGTGGTGAGAAAGGACACATCATTCGTGATTGTCCAAAATGGAAAGACAAACAATCTCAATCTGGAGATAAGAGAGCTTTCAAGAATGCCATGATAGCATCCATGTGGGGAGAATCTGACTCAGGATCTGATGAAGAAGAAAATACAACCGATTCTGAGGTCTGTCTAACCGCTTTCACAAACATCAAGGAGAACAGCACTGGTCAGGGAACCAGAGGGGGAACCAGTACATTCAAGAAATGCTTAATGGCTAAGAAGGATGTACTACAAAGACATAAGGTAAACCTTGAACAAATTAGAGTAGATATGCATGAATATGATAGAGAAAATATGCTTGCTTGCATAGACTCTTTATTAGATGAATGTTATAAATTAGGTGAAACCTATATAACTGGCAAAAGAGAACTAAAAGAAAAACGAAATGAATGTGAAATTGCTATTGCTAGTTGTGATCACCTAGAAATGGTTTGCCATAACTTGAAAAATCAAAATGCTGAACTAGAAATTGAATTGGATAAGTGCAAGGTAGAACTAGAAAGGGCAAGATCTTCTGAACTAGACTATCCAAGTGATGGTGAAGAAGATCTGATCTCCTGGTTCCCCAGAGACTTATCAACTACTAGTAAAATCCCTGATTTCTCTACAGTCATAAGTAAAGCAAATTCTTGTAATAGAACATCTCTGCTGAAAGCTTTTAAAGCATTGACCCTCAACTTAGAAAATTCTCACAGAGAAATCGCCTCACTTAAAGATGCTCAGTCCCTTAGTTTCTCCACTGAAACCAGTGTTGAAGTCAGCAGTATGATAAATGAATATGAAAGCACTATCTGTAAATTACATGCTGAACTTAATCAACTAAAATATAAAAAGCAATCAGTAGTTATTGACATGTCTAATGACCCTATGATTTTAGATCTTAACTTACAACTTGCAACTTTAGAGAGTAACCTTGAGTTTTTGAAAGAGAAAAACGAGCTGTTAGTTAAAACACTTGAAACAAAAGAAAGGGAATTGCATGACAGTCATAGACATTTGGATAAGCTACTGAACGCGCAAAAAACCTTGAACCTTCTGACCTCATTAGGAGGAAACAAAGGAAAATTTGGTCTTGGTTATACTAGACAGAGAACCAGGACTAACTGGTCTCCCAGAGAAACCACCTGGATTACAGAATATCAGCAAGGTAAGTATGTCATGACTAAAGAAATGCACGTGTGTTTTCATTGTGGTAAGAATGGACATAAGATACATGAATGTCCAGCTAAGAAAAATAGTGCTAATAAGAACAGCAAGAGTCAAACTTATATATGGAGAAGAAAGGATAAACATGATGTTAATATTGTTGAAAAGGGACCCAAGTATGCTTGGGTTCCTAAAACTAATGTTTGATTCAATCTTACAGGCTAGAGTGAAGGGAGATACCTATTGGTATTTGGACAGTGGTTGCTCAAGACACATGTCCGGGGATAAAGATCAATTCCTTTCACTAGTGGCCTTTGATGGAGGAAGTGTCACCTTTGGGGATAACAGCAAGGGAACCATCACTGGTTTAGGTAAGGTTGGTAAGACACTTTCCAGTACAATAGATGATGTTTATTATGTTGAAGGCTTGCAACATAATCTCTTGAGTATTTCTCAATTATGTGACAAAGGAAATAGAGTTGAGTTTCAAGCCAACCTATGTCACATAGTTAACTCACAAACAGGAGAACTGGTATGTGAGGGAACTAGGAAGCATGATGTCTACATCACCTTCTTAGATAAGATCCCTCAAGACAAGTCCACTTGCTTGAGAGCTGTTTCTGAGAATAATCAATGGATTTGGCATAAGAGGTTTGGACATGCTAGCCTAACACTTCTAAACAAGCTTAAAGCACGTGACTTAGTGATAGGTCTTCCTAACATTAAGTACGAAGTTGATAAAGTTTGTTCTGAATGTGTAAGGGGGAAACAGGTAAAAATCTCCTTTAAGCCTAAAACTGTTTTGAGTACCAGCAGACCCTTCGAACTTGTACACATTGACTTATGTGGTCCCATGAGAGTACAAATTCGAAGAAGTCATAGATATGTCTGTGTTATGGTTGATGATTATTCCAGGTACACTTGGGTAATGATGTTACACACAAAGGATGAAACGTTTGAAGAATGAGTAACATTGGTGAAACAAGTGGAGAACCAGCTCACCCAGAAGCTGGTCTCGATAAGATCAGACCATGGTACTGAATTTGATAATGCTAACTTTATTGATTATTGTAGGGAACATGGAGTTAATCACAACTTCTCAGCCCCTAGAACACCTCAACAAAATGGTGTTGTAGAAAGGAAGAACAGAACTCTTGAGGAGATGGCTAGGACGATGCTCATTGAGAGTGGTCTCCCAAAGAGTTTTTGGGGTGAAGCTGTTGACACTGCTTGCTATATACTGAATAGAGGTCTCATTAGACCAAAGTTAAATAAGACTCCCTATGAACTTCTTAAAGGTCGAAAGCCCAACATTACATACTTTCGTGTCTTTGGATGTAAATGTTATGTGCATAATAATGGGAAGGACCAGCTCGATAAATTTAATCCCAGAAGTGATGAGGGAATCTTTCTTGGATATTCTTCTCGCAGCAAAGCATATAGAGTCTTCAATAAGAGGACTCTCTGTGTTGAGGAGAGTGTCCATGTCATTTTTGATGAATTTAACATGTCTTTTGAGATTGCACAGGTACAACCTGATGAAGTAATTGGTTTGATGGACTTCACGGGGAACCAGTATACTGGTCCCTCAGAAGAAGTGCAAGCAGAACTAGGCATACCAGATACTCCACCAGTTAATAATGATGAAGTGCCTAGAGAAGAAAATGGAGAAAATGAGGATTCTGAAGGGGAACCAAATCCTGATGGTTCCACACACAATAGACAGGTAATGAACTCAGGGGGAACAGAAGAAGATATTACCCCTGAACCTGAGGTAAGTAATGATAGAAGAAACAGCATGAATGTAAATTCTCCTGGCCCTTCAGAAAGAGAAGAGATTCATGAACATGCTAGTTCCCAACCTAATGAGGAAGCACAAAACAGTATTAATGTCAAAAGTTTTAGATATAAGGCCTCTCATCCCACTGAACAAATAATTAGTGATATAAATAAGGGGATTCAAATGAGAAGAAGTGCTTTTCAAAATTTATGTACTTTCTATTCTTTCCTGTCTAACATAGAGCCTACTGACTATAAAATGGCATTGACTGATCCTGATTGGATAATAGCCATGCAAGATGAATTAAATCAATTTCAGAAAAACCAGGTCTGGCACCTGGTTCCCCGTCCAAAGGAAAGATCAGTCATTGGTACTAGATGGGTCTTTAGAAACAAGTTAGATGACCTCGGTACTATAGTCAGAAACAAAGCAAGGCTAGTGGTGCAAGGGTACAATCAACAAGAGGGAATTGACTATGATGAGACGTTTGCACCAGTAGCTAGACTAGAGGCTATTAGGATTTTAATTGCTTATGCTGCTCACATGAATTTTAAGCTGTTTCAGATGGATGTAAAGACTGCCTTCCTTAATGGCTATTTGAAGGAAGAAGTATATGTGGAGCAGCCACCTGGTTTTGAAGATGCAATGTTTCCCCAACATGTATATAAATTGGATAAAGCATTATATGGATTGAAACAAGCTCCAAGGGCTTGGTATGAAAGATTGTCCAATTTTCTGATGGCTAATGACTACAAGAGAGGAACAATAGACAAGACCTTGTTCATAAGAACCAAGGGGAAACACTTGATTGTAGTACAAATCTATGTTGATGACATCTTATTTGGTGCTACTAATCAAACCTTGTGTGATGAGTTTGCAAATCTTATGCAGAGTGAATTTGAAATGAGTATGATGGGAGAACTAGGATTTTTCCTAGGTCTGCAGATTAAGCAAACAAATGATGGTATAATGATCCATCAACAAAAGTACTTAAAAGAGTTGCTGAAAAAGTTTGGATTGGAGAACAGCAAAGCTTACGATACACCTGTTCCCACATCCACAAAGTTGGATGTTGATCCTAAAGGAAAAGATGTTGAAGCTACACTTTATAGAGGAATGATTGGTTCTCTACTCTACCTAACAGCTAGTAGACCTGACATTGTGTTCTCTGTTGGTTTGTGTGCTAGGTTTCAAAGCAATCCAAAGGAGTCTCACTTGAAGGCTGTTAGAAGGATACTCAGGTATCTTGTGGGAACAGCAGATCTGTTTTTGTGGTACCCCAAAGGCAGTACCATCGATCTCATTGGATATACAGATGCAGATTATGCTTGATTCCTAGTTGACAGAAAGAGCACATCAGGTATGGCACACTTCCTTGGCTCTTGTCTTATATCATGGGGTTCTAAGAAACAAAATTCAGTGGCCCTATCCACAGCAGAGTCAGAATATATAGCTGCAGCTTCATGCTGTTCCCAGCTACTGTGGATAAGGAACCAGCTGAAAGATTTTGGTGTTATTTATAAAAGTGTTCCTATCTTTTGTGATAACACTAGTGCAATCAATATTTCAAAGAACCCCGTGCAACACTCCAAGACCAAACACATTGAAATAAGACATCATTTTTTAAGAGACAATGTGGAGAAAGGATTGGTGGAGATGTTGTTCTGTAAAAGTGAAGATCAAATAGCTGATATCTTCACAAAGCCTTTATGTAGAGAGTCTTTTTGTAGGTTAAGAGTCCTTTTAGGTCTAGTTAGGCCTTAGGAGATGGCTTCAATTATTTCCCTCAATGATTGGTTAAAATAAGTATGCCTCTGTATCGATTATGTATATAACTATGCTGCTTACTTGCAAATATTGTGTAAATAACCCCAAGAGGATTGTTTTTGCATAGAACAGGAGAAGTCATTTTGAATCATGCTGAAAATAGAATGACTGGTTCAGTACAGGTACCAGCAAGAGGAAACAGCAGTTCAGCTCTGATATGTCATCCGAAAATATCTTATTTTCGGAAGATTACTATAAGATAATTTCTTTTTGGAAAGAATTATCTTATTTCAGTTATTCCTATCCTACAAAAAGGCAAATATATCTAATTGCCTAATTTTTAGTTGGTTGAATCTTTTATAAGAAGATAACTACAAGTTTGAAATTTTAAAATTCTAAAATTCCTTCTCTCAACCGGCTAGTTATTGAAAATCTTGTACTTGAGCAATTGATATAAATACACATTAACCCCTTGACACAGTCTCACATCACATCATCACTCTACTCATCTCTCTCCCGTTCAACAGTGGTGCCCTGATCACTGTTCACTTGCTCCCATCTCCCTCAAATCTGTGAAGCTCACTAAGCAACAATGGGTAGGAAATCAACCAGGGCTCCAGCTAAGAAGAAAAAGGAGAAGACTCAAGCAAGTGAGTCAACTCAATTGAAGGAGGCTTCCATCAGTGAAGCAAACCCTGCTCCAACTTCATCGAGCAACTCACCTCCTACCACCACAAAGAACCCATCACAAACTCTATCCCCATCTTCTAAATCTCCCTCACCTCCACCTCCCAAAAATGCTCCTTTGCCCAAGACCCCTGAGGCTGATGACTCCATCATCAAGGAACCTGTCTCATCTCAGGGGGAACAGCCTAAAAACACTGAGGAACTCTTCAACACTGTTGAAGAAGGAGAGGAGGAGGAAGTTCGTAGTGAGGAGGATGATCTACAGATCATTGGGCATAGTAAGGGGACTCCAGAACCCTTGACTCGAAGCAGAGTGACCAGGTCATCTCTGAAAAGGGTTAGCGAAGTGGTAATAGAGGAACAGTCAATGGACTCTGCTGGTTCCAAGCGAAAGAGAACAGCACGGAAGTCTGCAAGAGGTATGTCTGTAGAATCTCCATCTGTTGGTATAACTGATTTAAGTTCTAGGGTTGTGGTATCTGGGTGTAGGACAGAAGTTGGGTATTTTGATGAAGCTGCTCTGAGTAATGTGAAAGAGCTATTAGAATTTCAGGGTTGGATGCCGTTGTTTGATGTCTGTGATGCTAATATTGATGGTGTTAGAAAATTTTATGTTAATTTAAAACAAATGCTGGATAGATCATTAAGTTCAATTGTGAATGATGTTGAAGTGAATGTGTCTGTAGCAAGTTTGGCTGGGTTGTTGAATATACCCAGAGATGGTTTTGAGGAGTATTCTGGAGATGGATGGCCCACACTTATAGGGGTCAGTCCAGATGAAGTACATGATTTTGTGTTTGGAGGGAAAGTTCCAAAGAAGGCTGGAACTTTTAAAACTGGTAGCTTGAAGGAACCAGTGATGCTGGTCCTTCACTCTGTGTGCAACAAGATGATTATCCCTCGAGCACAAGGTAGAGGTTTTGTGCGCATCATGGAAATGGTGCTTATTTATTTGTTGATGAAAAAGATTAAGATAAATCTTCCTTCTCTAATGATAAACCATATGATGAATTGCTACAATTCATCCCATCACTCTCTTCCCTATGGGTCCTACATAACTAAGCTTCTTAAAGAGAATAATGTTTCGCTTAAAGGATCAACTGCTCCTGTAATGGTGTTTACCAAAGGTATTCTGAAGCAAAAGGGGTTGATCATAAGTGCTGGGGTATTGAAGTTTAGAGAGGAGGAACCAGTAGAGACTCCTAAGCCAGTCAAGAAGAAACAGAAGGTAGAGGAACCAGCTGGTCAGCAGGTTATCCTTAAGAGGCTGGAGAGTCAGGAAGAGAAGATAAATGCTGTAGGGGATCAGCTCAGCAAGTTAGTGAACTTGGTTGAAGGTCTGTCCACTTCATTTATCATGAGGATGATCAAATTAGAGAAACAGATTGCTGGCAGTTCTGGAATTGAGAAGAAACAAACTGAAGAGGACCAGCAAGAAAATCAACAGGAGGATGACAGTGAAGAGGAAGAGAACCAGGAAGAAACAGCTGAGGAGGCTGCCACTGAAGAAGAGGAAGGAGATGATGAAAATGATGATGATGATTGAATCTGTTCTCTTTTTCATTTAGCCTACCTTTATCATAACTTCCTGAATAACTGATTTTGTTGAACTGTTTTTATTCCTCCCAATCCATGAACTTGTTTTGATATGGATTTGGGCCTTATCGTTAACTTTTATTGGTCTGTATTAAACTATGATCTCTGTTGACTGCATGCCTTAACTTTGACTAATCTGACCTTCTTTTGCAGCACTTTATTTGTATAATGGTTGATGCCATTGAATAGTCTAGCACGTTACTTTATGCATAAGTTGCTACTTTTGCATATCTTTTTAATGATGCCAAAAGGGGGAAAATAGTTGAAGTTGAAGCTTAGAGTCTTTACTAGTTTAGATCAAGTTTGTGGTTGAGTTTGTTAACCTACTTTATTGTATTCTCTGTTTTTGTTTAGGGAACCAGTTGGCCTTACTGATTTGTTCCATTGAGTTTTGAATTCTTGAAGTTTTTGATTATTTGTTTTTGAGTATGTTCACAGGTGCAGAAACTTCAAGTGTTTGTCATCATCAAAAAGGGGGAATTTGTTGAGTCCCTCAGGTTCTGATTGATAGTTTGATAGTTTTGAATGATGACAAACAGCTAAGGGAAACAGGTCTTTGAAAGTGTTCAATACAGTTGGGGAACCAGCTAATATAGAACACTGTTTCCCTAGATGAGTTATTACTTATATGAGATATCAGTTGAACTAACTTATCTTTATACAGGGAACAACTAGATGATAAATGAGTTATGCATCTAAGTTGATTTCTAAGTTTGGAAGCTTGAAAGAACTTTTGATCAACTTAAAGGAAGGTCCTTGGTCAGCAATTGAGTTCATTCATGGAAGCTTTCAAAACTTGACGAATGCATGAAGAAAGACTACACTCGAAGAGTTATTTAGGATCTTCATGTAAATGCTCCGTAGTACAACTTATATAATTGAGAATATAAAGTGCTTTTAGTATATTAAATATCGTTATGAAATTTGGTACAAGGATTGGAACAAATTTCATAACATATTCAGTTCAGGGAACCAGGTCAGGGAACCAGGTTAACTGAACAGATTATTCAAGCTGCGGTTTTTACAAAGATTTTATAAAAAAGGATATTTTCCGAAATATATGGTTTTAAGATATATTTAAGCAGCTAAAAGATAAGATGAGGTTTTGGTGAGCTAAAAACCGGGAAGTATCTTATCCTAAGATGATCTTATCTTATGATCAAATCATTTAGGATAAATACTTATCCTAAAATCGTATGTATATCTTATATGCATGATTTAAGGATCGTATGTATATCTTATACGTATGAGGGTTTAGCTGACTAACCTATAAATACATCTTGATCTGAATAATCAAAACATAGCTCTTACGCAATTAAAAACAGAGTTTGATCTTTGAGAGCTAAAAGCACTAGTTCAATTATTGAGTGATACACAAGAGCATAATAGTGTTTAATGTTTTTCTCTATCTTACTTTTGAGAGTTAAATTATCAGAGAGATCTTGATCTTGTATTCAGTCTTTGACAAAGGGGTTGAAGACTTGGTGAGTGTTTGTGAGTTCAAACACACTAGGAACTTACGAGGGTAAGTTCAAAGCACATTCAGAGTTGAGTGTGGGGTTACTGGTTCCCGGAGTAGGGAAACAGTAGAGTGAATTGTATCTTTATTTTTCGGAGTAGATTAATAAAGTACATAGGGTAGGAGGACGTAGGCCAGAGTTGGCTGAACCTCGTTAAGTCTGTGGTGTTCTTTATTGTCTTGTTTTATTCCGCTGCATAAGGGAACCAACACAACTGGTTCCTTACACATAATCCGAAAAGAAGCAAAAATTGCCAACGATTACTTAACACTCAATTCACCCCCCCCCCCCCCCCCCCCTCTTGAGTGCCATTGAACCTTCAGACTACATTTGTAGTTTTTAATCTCCATTCTATTCGATAGTTGAAGAACGTATTAAAGGTATATCTAACTCCTTAAGATATGTTTTATTTTATGTATGCATGAGATCTTGTTTTAGGTGTTAGAAAATGTTCTTGAAATTTTGATAATCACACCCAATAGTCCTATAATGGTATAAGTTAGCCTCATGCATATAATAATATGGTCACATTAATTTTTGGTTTTTTATGCAAATTTTTTTTATTTTGATGCATAATTGATATTGGTATTAATTGTGAAAAATGCAAATTAATTGAAATTATTTTAGTTAATTTCGTGTTCTTCATTATAGCCTTAAATTCCAAATTATCAAACCTAAAATTATGAATTTTGGTATGATTTTGGTTTGAATTTTGACTTATTATTATTTAAAAAGCATGTTGATACAATTAGATTTTCAATTTGCTGGAAAATTCAAACATAATTTCTCAATTCATTTCTAAACATTTAGAACCCTAGATTATTCACCAATTTGATTTTTCGGATGAAAAATGCTTGTTACAATCCTAAACTATATTCATATGATGATTCTATGTTTTCCCTCTTATTTGAGCCAAAAAAGTTGAGCAAAAGTTGCTCAAATTCATCCAAAAAGTCACAAAAGTCCAGTGTAACTATCGAATTATAGGGCGCGGATTGCGGCTACTTACGGTGGCCAAAGTCGCTAAGGCTTGGCTGGGGATGTAATACCCCATATTTTAGACATTATATTAAGAATATTTTAGTACAAAATAAATAATTTAAAAATTATTTTGGCACCAATCACAATTATGGAACTTTATTTATATATTTATTTTATAAATTTATTAAGAAAATTATTTAATTTTATAAATAAATATTTAATTCCTCAATTATTCCATTAAAATTCCAAAAAAAAGCCCTCTAAAATATCCAAAGTATCCACTTTTATTCTAGAATATTCTAAAAGCTTTTAAAACATTTTTCTTAACAAAAAAAAATATAGTTTAATATATTTATAATGATTATTTTTTAATTTAAAATGGATAATGTTGAAAATATGATATATTTACCAAAGAAAAAAAATATATATATTTAAAAAAAAAATTCGACCATATCTAATAATGGTCAGCTATCATGATTAGAATTTAAAAAAAAAATTATTATTATATATATTTAACCATAATTTAAAGGATAATTTTAGTTGAAAAGATAAGTTTAAATTAAAAATAATAGATTTTCAAAAAAAAAAAATAATAAATTCTATCCTTATCCTATCCTTTTTCTATGATTTATATTTCAAAAAAAAAATTTATTATAAAATTTTATCTTTTTTAACTAATTCTAATTGGTTTGTTTTGAATTAAATAATTTTAATTGGTTAAATTATTTAATAATTTAATTATTTTATAATTAAAAGATTTTTCTGAAATTTTGAGGATAATTATCAATTTAAATTCATATTTATCTTTTAGTGTTTTAAAATTCTAAAATTCATCCTAATTTCTACTATAAATAGACCCTTCAATCTCACCTAATTCTTCACACAAAAATCATTAAACCCTTTCTCTTTCTCTCAAACTTTCTCCCTCTCTCTCAAGCCACTCTCTGCATCTCTTCGGCCATCTGGTGCCACCAACAACCACCAGCCTCCGTGAGCATCCTATTTCCCTAACTATTTAATTGTTTTAATTATTTTGCAAACTGTTTAATTCTTAAAACTATTTCTAAACATAATTAAAGTTTCAATATTATATGCATAATTATTGTGTTGCATTGTGTTGATTAGTTTATCTTAAATTGATAGGAGGATCAACTTGAAGTTTAGTAAAGAGTTGTTAGAAAGTACTAGAATTTAAGGTACGTATATGTGTTAAATCTTTTTATGTGCAATTGAATATATTATTTTGTGAATTATATTGTGCTAAAATATTTTTAAATATATGTTTATATATGGCTATGTATTTGAAATTTCGATAACAAAAAAAAGGGTGATATACATTTACCTTATTTTATTTAATATGTATCATGTTTCAAAAGGGCCGAATGGCATTTGAGATTTTATAAATTTCAATGAACTTTAATAATTAAAGCAAGGTATTTGTATTTAACGAGTTATAAAAGGAGAGTTATTATTATTATATATTACCACTTGATTTCATAATCAAGAAGGGTTCATGCTTCAAAGTCTACTTGTTGGCAAATAAAAGGAAACTCCAAGGATAGATCCGTGATGGGATAACTAACTTGGGGGGTGTGCACACTTAGGATCAAGGAGGGGATATAAGAAGAGGAAATTATTTTTATTAAGTGTTTTAATAATTCCATTTGTATTGGATTATTATAAAGAAAGGTTCGAAGTTTATTAATATATAAGAAGGCAAGTTTGAAATGAAGGAATTTAAAAGTCAAAGTATTTCTTTTATCATGTATACGTACACAGTGTTTTTACATTGACACGTATTTTCCTATTTGTTTTGGTTCGCCCTACTTATCATTTATGGTGAGTACGTTTGCAGGAATAAATATGCATGGGAGCATTACATCAAGAGGCACATACTAGTTAGGAGTTTTATAATTTTTCTTAATCAAATTTTGTACCTTTGGATAATCAAAATTATAATTCTTTTTAATAAATAAATTGAGTTTTTCTTCCGCTGCAATATAGTAGTTAGTTAGCACAGCCGAAGCGTGGTGACACGTGGCGGTAATACCCCTAAGTTACTAAAATTACTATCATTATTATTATTATGTTAGTAATTTGGGGGTGTTACAAAGTGGTATCAGATTTCTAGGTTATAAAAGATTAAAATTTGAAATGATAAACCTGTGGATAGACATAGCAATGGGCATGTAGGATAGAGTTTCACATTCTCATGCATAAAATAAAGTATTTTTTCTTACAATAAATTATTTTGTTTTGGAAAGATGGAAATGTTGGTGATCAAGTGTAACACTCTCTGTCTAAGGAAGGTTTGACCGACCTGGAAGAGTGTTCCATTAAGTAATGGTTTCTGGCTAGGAAAGGCTCTCGTCAACGTTGTACGTAACTTACCTGGGAAACCATTGGCTTGATTTAACCGTATAGACATCAAGTACACTATTAAAAGTTTCAAAATTAAAATAGTTGCAAAATAAAAGAATTTCAAGCATACTTAAATACAATCAAGGATGGTCTAATAAAATGACCAATCTGGATTACTTGTTGCAAATTTAGGTTATAAACTTTCTCAAGGATAGGAGAAAGTATGTTTCCTGTGCATGAAATCAAGAAATTGTGAATTATGTGCTTAAATGTATCCAATTTTTCATATGCCTATCTATAGTCAAGTAAAGCCAAGTATTTTAGTCGAGAAGTTCGTTACATGCAAAATTTATTTGAATAAAGTGAATGTTTGTTCTAGGATTTATATGTTTCAAAGTGTTTTCAACATGATTATTTGATCATTCAGGCATTATGTCGAGTCGAATGCTTAATCGAAACTCGCGAACCACCCGAAGTGGCCTTAGGAGGACAGTCAAGCACCTAACCGCTTTAACTCAATCTCTAGCTCAAGTAATGACTAGTCAATTGAATAGGCAGCCAATAAATGACACTTTTGGAGAGATTTTCAAAAGAATTTCAAGTAGTAAACCTCCGAGTTATAACGGAAAAGAAGACCCAGCTAGCCTAGAGAACTGGATTAGGGAGTTTGATAAGGTTTTTGATGCTGTACATTGTCACGAGAATATGAAGGTAAATAGTGCAGTCCTCTACCTTAAGGAAGAAGCTGACTTATGGTGGTCTCAATCTAAGGAAAATATCGAAAGAACTCCTGATTTTGGGTGGTCAACTTTCAAAGAAGCCCTTAGGAGTAAGTTCTATCCGCCTTACCTTAAGAAACAAAAGTGCATGGAATTTACAAACCTTAGAATGGGAGGCATGACCGTTAATGAATATTATGCTAAGTTTATTGAACTTATGAGATTCGCTCCAGAGGTAGTCCCGACCGAAGCCATGAAGGCGCAGAGATTTGAACAAGGCCTAACCTTAACCTTACAAGGGAAGTTAGGAGGGGTCACTTTCGAAACCTTAGATGAGGTGTATGGGAGAGCCGCTCACTTGTATGGGATTAGGGGAAGAGAATTAGAGAACCAAATCTTAGGGGAAAAGAGAAAGGGAAATGGAAACTTCTATGGAGGTGATAAAAGAGTTAAAACCAATGGGAATTTTCAAGGGAAAAGAGAATTTAAGGGAAACCTTGGAAAGGGAAGAGAAAACCAAGGGGAGAGTGAGAAGTCTAAGAGAATTTTCCATTGCAAAAGGTGTGACAAGAATCACCCCGGGAGAGACTGCGAAGGAAACCTTGTAACCTGTCGTTTTTGTCAAAAATTGGGACATCGAGAGTATGAATGTT
This sequence comes from Dysphania ambrosioides, assembly GCA_026401315.1. Lineage (NCBI taxonomy): Eukaryota > Viridiplantae > Streptophyta > Magnoliopsida > Caryophyllales > Amaranthaceae > Dysphania > Dysphania ambrosioides. The sequence continues at coordinate 12,050,551 of CM048666.1, read as the reverse complement.
ATAAAAAGACCTCTGGTGGTCCTAGTGTCCCTACTCAAAATGGCAAACCTCCTCAAAATGGTCAGCCTAGTTCAATCCAACTAAACGAGAATCCTAAACCTGCGTTAGGTGCAAATTACAATCCTCCTAAAGGCCGAGTATTTGTTATGAATAGTCGTGAGGCTGGATCAACTTCTGAAGTAGTAGCTGGTACTTTCTCTATCTATAAATTGCCTGCAAAAGTTCTTTTTGATTCTAAAGCATCTCATTCATTCATTTCTAAGAGTTTAGTAGAAAGTCTAAAGTTAGAAGAATCAGAATCCATTTCTTTAGTCGTGGTTTTACCGTCTGGGGAAGTTATGTGTTGTACTAAGTTGCATTCTAAAATACCTCTAGTAATTGCCGGAGTTGAATTTCCATCAGACTTAATAGAATTTGAAATGGGTGACTTAGATGTGATCTTGGGTATGGACTGGATGGGAAATTTTAAAGCTCGAATTGATTGTGAAGCTCAGAAGGTATCATTGGTTGGACCTAATAAGGTCAGGGTTACTTATCGTAGAGAAGGGAAGAAACCTGGATTGAAGATCATCTCTGCCTTACAAATAAAGAAATGTGTTCAGAAGGGCTATCCTTTATACCTATGTAGTGTTCAAGAAATTCGAGAAGGAGAAGATGGAAATAAGCAAGATATTTCAGTTGTTTGTGAATTTCCGGACATTTTTCCAGAAGAGATTCTAGGAATGCCTCCAATAAGAGATGTTGAGTTCACTATAGATCTAGTGCCTGGAACAGGACCGATCTCTAAGGCCCCCTATAGGATGGCACCAGCTGAATTAAAGGAGTTGAAAGCTCAATTGGATGATTTACTAGACAAAGGCTATATCAGGCCTAGTTCATCACCTTGGGGAGCCCCAGTGTTGTTTGTCAATAAGAAAGATGGAAGTTTGAGGTTATGCATTGATTATAGAGAATTGAATAATGTGACTGTGAAGAATAAATACCCACTTCTGAGGATAGATGACCTATTTGATCAGTTAAAAGGGGCAGGGGTATTTTCTAAGATTGACTTGAGGTCTGGATATCACCAGTTGAGGATTGCCGAGCAAGACATCTCAAAGAGTGCGTTTAGGACTCGTTATGGACACTATGAATTTACAGTAATGCCATTTGGGTTGACTAATGCACCAGCGGTGTTCATGGATTTGATGCACCGAATTTTTAGGCCTTACTTAGATAGGTTTGTGATTGTCTTCATTGATGATATTTTGGTGTACTCAAGGGATACGAAGGATCATGAAAAACATTTAAAAACGGTCTTGACAACTTTGAGGGAAAATCAGTTCTATGCGAAATTTTCTAAGTGTGAGTTCTGGATGGAAAAAGTATCCTTTTTGGGACATGTGATATCTAAGGAAGGGGTATCTGTGGATCCAGCAAAGATTCAAGCAGTAAGTGAATGGCCAACACCGAAGAGTGTATCGGATATTCGAAGTTTCTTGGGATTAGCAGGCTATTATCGGCGATTTGTGAAAGACTTTTCGAAGATATCTAGACCCATGACCAGCCTTATGAAAAAAGAGTGTAGGTTTATCTGGACTCCAGAGTGTGAAGAGGCATTTCAAACTTTAAAGGATAAGTTAACATCGGCACCAATCTTAGCCTTACCAGATGGAAGTGACCAGTATGAGGTATATAGTGACGCATCCAAGTTTGGGTTAGGTTGTGTATTGATGCAAAACAGAAGGGTGATAGCCTATGCCTCTAGGCAACTGAAACCATATGAAGTTAACTACCCGACTCATGATTTGGAGCTAGCAGCGATAGTTTTTGCCTTAAGGATTTGGAGACATTACCTTTATGGAGTAACTTGTAAGATTTATACGGATCATAAGAGTTTAAAATATATTTTCACCCAGAAGGAGTTAAACATGAGGCAAAGGAGATGGTTGGAGCTTATCAAAGATTATGATTTGGATATTCAATATCACGAAGGTAAAGCCAATGTGGTGGCAGATGCATTAAGTAGGAAGTCAAACCATTCGATGAATGCAATAATTTTGTCTGATCAGTTATGTATAGAATTCCAAAAAATGAACTTAGAGGTAGTGGAACAAGGGGGAGTACAAGAATGTATTAATTCCATGGAAATCCATCCATCCATTTATGATGAGATTCGGGAAAGCCAACTGAAAGATGAAAAATTAGAAAATATCAAAGAGAAAATCCGGGAAGGACATACCCTAAACTTTACGATTGCTGATGATGGTAGTATTAGGTTTAAAGGAAGATGGTGTGTTCCATCCAATAAAGGAGATTTAAAGAATAGATTGATGGAAGAAGCTCATAGTTCACCTTACTCTATGCATCCTGGAGGAGATAAGTTGTACAAAGACATGAAGAAGACATTTTGGTGGCCCAATATTAAGAAGGAAGTAGCCGAGTTCGTTGCTAGGTGCCTTACTTGTCAGAAGGTAAAGATTGAGCATAAGCGTCCGCAGGGTAAGATTCAACCATTGGCAATTCCTTGTTGGAAATGGGATTCAATCTCTATGGATTTTGTAGGAGCTCTACCTAGAACAAGGGCCGGTAATGATACTATTTGGGTGGTTGTAGATAGACTCACTAAGACTGCCATTTTTATACCCATGAAGAGTACTTGGACAATGAACCAATTAGGAAAAGCTTATGTGAAATTCGTGGTGACGTATCATGGGGTGCCTAAGGACATTGTGTCGGACAGAGATTCGAGATTTTTGTCCAATTTTTGGAAGAGTTTGCAGAAGGCAATGGGAACGAAGTTACTTATGAGCACAGCATTCCACCCCGCTACTGACGGTCAGACTGAAAGAACCATTCAAACCTTGGAAGATATGTTAAGGGCATGTGTGATGGAGTATCAAGGGTCATGGGAGGATTACTTAGACCTAATCGAATTTTCTTATAATAACAGTTATCATGCCAATATTAGAATGACACCTTTTGAGGCACTTTATGGAAGAAAGTGTAGGAGTCCAGTGTGTTGGAATGATATAAGTGAAACTGTAATACTTGGACCAGAAATGATCCAAGAAACTATTAAACACGTGAAGATGATCCAGGAAAAGATTAAAGCAGCACAAGACCGTCAAAAGAGCTATGCAGACTCCAAGAGGCGAGATGAGGAATATGAAGTTGGAGAAAAGGTTTTATTAAAAGTTTCTCCCATGAAAGGAGTGATGAGGTTTGGGAAAAAGGGAAAATTGAGTCCGAAGTACATTGGACCCTATGAGGTGTTGAAAAGAGTGGGCAAAGTGGCTTATGAGTTGGAACTGCCTAATGAACTAGAGAAAGTGCATAACATATTTCATATATCTCAATTGAAGAAATATGTACCGGATGCAAGTCATGTGTTACGTCCCGAATCAATAGAAATGGACGAAAATTTGACTTATGAAGAAAGACCAGTTCGAATCTTGGATAGGAAGGTAAGAAGCACCAGAAACAGAGATGTAAAAATAGTGAAAGTGCTATGGTCAAATCATGAGACCGAAGAGGCAACTTGGGAGGCAGAAGATGAAATGAAGAAAAAATATCCAAACCTATTTTCTAAGGTTAGTAGTCGAGTCACGGGGACGTGATTTTCTTTTAAGGGGGGTAGAATGCGATAGAGTTTCGCGCTTTGCTATTTTCAGGACATGCAAGAGTCAATTATATTAGTTATAGGAATTAGCTTCATATGTCACATGCATTGCATTCAAAAGTTTCTTTAAAATGTTTTCAAAGTTTTGCGGACAAAACTTCTTTTAAGGGGGGTAGACTGTAATACCCCATATTTTAGACATTATATTAAGAATATTTTAGTACAAAATAAATAATTTAAAAATTATTTTGGCACCAATCACAATTATGGAACTTCATTTATATATTTATTTTATAAATTTATTAAGAAAATTATTTAATTTTATAAATAAATATTTAATTCCTCAATTATTCCATTAAAATTCCAAAAAAAAAAGCCCTCTAAAATATCCAAAGTATCCACTTTTATTCTAGAATATTCTAAAAGCTTTTAAAACATTTTTTTTTAACAAAAAAAATATAGTTTAATATATTTATAAAGATTATTTTTTAATTTAAAATGGATAATGTTGAAAATATGATATATTTACCAAAGAAAAAAATATATATATATTTAAAAAAAAAAATTCGACCATATATAATAATGGTCATCTACCATGATTAGAATTTAAAAAAAAATTATTATATATATTTAACCCAAATTTAAAGGATAATTTTAGTTGAAAAGATAAGTTTAAATTAAAAATAATAGATTTTCAAAAAAAAAATAATAAATTCTATCCTTATCCTATCCTTTTTCTATGATTTATATTTCAAAAAAAAAAATTATTATAAAATTTTATCTTTTTTAACTAATTCTAATTGGTTTGTTTTGAATTAAATAATTTTAATTGGTTAAATTATTTAATAATTTAATTATTTTATAATTAAAAGATTTTTCTGAAATTTTGAGGATAATTATCAATTTAAATTCATATTTATCTTTTAGTGTTTTAAAATTCTAAAATTCATCCTAATTTCTACTATAAATAGACCCTTCAATCTCACCTAATTTTTCACACAAAAATCATTAAACCCTTTCTCTTTCTCTCAAACTTTCTCCCTCTCTCTCAAGCCACTCTCTGCATCTCTTCGGCCATCTGGTGCCACCAACAACCACCAGCCTCCGTGAGCATCCTATTTCCCTAACTATTTAATTGTTTTAATTATTTTGCAAACTGTTTAATTCTTAAAACTATTTCTAAACATAATTAAAGTTTCAATATTATATGCATAATTATTGTGTTGCATTGTGTTGATTAGTTTATCTTAAATTGATAGGAGGATCAACTTGAAGTTTAGTAAAGAGTTGTTAGAAAGTACTAGAATTTAAGGTACGTATATGTGTTAAATCTTTTTATGTGCAATTGAATATATTATTTTGTGAATTATATTGTGCTAAAATATTTTTAAATATATGTTTATATATGGCTATGTATTTGAAATTTCGATAACAAAAAAAAGGGTGATATACATTTACCTTATTTTATTTAATATGTATCATGTTTCAAAAGGGCCGAATGGCATTTGAGATTTTATAAATTTCAATGAACTTTAATAAATAAAGCAAGGTATTTGTATTTAAGGAGTTATAAAAGGAGAGTTATTATTATTATATATTACCGCTTGATTTCATAATCAAGAAGGGTTCATGCTTCAAAGTCCACTTGTTGGCAAATAAAAGGAAACTCCAAGGATAGATCCGTGATGGGATAACTAACTTGGGGGGTGTGCACACTTAGGATCAAGGAGGGGATATAAGAAGAGGAAATTGTTTTTATTAAGTGTTTTAATAATTCCATTTGTATTGGATTATTATAAAGAAAGGTTCGAAGTTTATTAATATATAAGAAGGCAAGATTGAAATGAAGGAATTTAAAAGTCAAAGTATTTCTTTTATCATGTATACGTACACAGTGTTTTTACATTGACACGTATTTTCCTATTTGTTTTGGTTCGCCCTACTTATCATTTATGGTGAGTACGTTTGCAGGAATAAATATGCATGGGAGCATTACATCAAGAGGCACATACTAGTTAGGAGTTTTATAATTTTTCTTAATCAAATTTTGTACCTTTGGATAATCAAAATTATAATTCTTTTTAATAAATAAATTGAGTTTTTCTTCCGCTGCAATATAGTAGTTAGTTAGCACAGCCGAAGTGTGGTGACACGTGGCGGTAATACCCCTAAGTTACTAAAATTACTATCATTATTATTATTATGTTAGTAATTTGGGGGTGTTACAGGGGAAGGACGCCAGTGACCAGCAAACAAGGTGTCTTTGTCTCTGGGGACTGGGTCCAACAATTGTAGCCGTGGCGGTTTAGGGGTGTGGGCAAGTGAGTACGTCATAGCTAGCAGCAGTTGTTGTGTGGCTATGAGGTGCTTCACATCACCCTTGTTGAGTTACGACAGGCAAGTAGGGCCTATGGCCCATCCATGCATCATAACTTTGAAAAAAATTATATTTTTTAATTATTAATGTTAATGCCATATATTAGCCTAATTTAATTAAAATTAGGGAAGCTAAGAAAATTAGTAAATTAATTTGATTAATTAACTACTCCCTACATCCCCCAAAGATTGCCCCATTTCTATTTATAGAGTCAAAGTTTAAAAATTTTGGCCACAAATTCTCATCATGTTATAAGAAATAATACATTCAAGTGGGTAGTGGGTTCTTGTTGGATTCATCTCATTCCAAAATTTTTATAATATTAAGTTTTCATAATTTTTTGCCTTATAGATTTGGAGATAAAAATATTTAAAGTCGTGTCTTGAAGAGCATAAAAAGTCAAATGGAGCAATATTTGGGGGACAGAGGGAGTAATTATTTAGACAATAGTTTGAATGTTTTATTGTTTTTTTATTACTATTTAATTTTATTTATTAGATTAATAAAATTGAACAATAAATACTTTTAAGTGTTAATGAGATGTTTTAATATATTGATATCATTATACATATTATTATATGCGATATTAAAATTGCATGGAGTGACTATTATTTCCCAAATAAGTATAATGTGCGTATTGTTATGCAGTTTTGTAAATACAATCTATGTATCTTTACGTGTTTTGTAATATAAATATAATAAGAATATCGTAGTGTATTTTTGTAATATAATTAACATTAAAACTACAAATGTAAATACATGTTATATGAAGATCAAAGATTTGAGATCAATCAAGGATTGCGATCCATGAAGAATCGAAGTTATGAAGATTAGATTTTCATAGGATTAAGGGTCATACTAGGATAACATTTATTTTATTTTTTTATTTCACGTTTATTTATGTTGTTTTATTTATGTCATGAGTTCTCTAATAAATAAATCAACATACTAAACTTAGGTCCTAAAAGGAATATTGAGCATCATGTTTTTACAAGCTACACCTAACTCTCTATATCGCAACTTAATAGATTCTATCAAAGTAGGGTTTAATTAAAATATGAAGAATTAGGGTAAATTAAGTGAATTTACATATTAAATCTTGGTTTTGCTCAACAAAATGATCAAAAGTAAAGTTTTTTGAGTTTTGAAACATAGAGATTGAAACAAAAGTTGTTTACTATCGACCAAGGATTATATATGATATAATCAAGTAAAAGTGTTTTCCTTACCTCTAACCAAAGACTTTAATGGAAGAGCCAAATCCGCTTAAAGTATTACAAATGAGGGTCTTGGTATGATTTAATTAATAAGGGAAAAATTAAATTGATAATTAAAGTGTATTAGTAGTTTGATTGCTTTTCTTGTTTAATTTCATGCACACTACTAAAACAAAAACACAAAAAATTAACTTTGTATTTTTGTTTGTAGTCACTATGGCCAAGCTCGAGGGATGACGCCTTGTCCTTGGTGCTTGGGAAGGATCATTATAGGTGGAGAGTAGGTGTTGATGGTGTTTGTGTTGGGGTTAAAAAAGCATTGGGAGAAGATTATTCGCCGACCCTAAGGATAAGGTGACGCACCCCCAAGAACATCGATATGGATGCAATGAAGGAGGAGTTGAGGGAGGAATTCGATCAGAAAATGAAGGCGATATTTTTCTCCTTTATGCAGTCGATGCATGCATATGATAATTAGTTGCCAGAGACACTACTTGGCTGTCTAGACTATTTAGGTGTGCTAGCGGCTCCTCGTGAGAACCCTTTGAGTTTGCCCATCCCTAGTCTTGATGTGAGTTTCATAATCCCCATTTTCTAATTTAATTAAATATAACTTAAAGTGACTACATATATAAAAAAAAATTATCCCAAAGAAAGATACCCCTTGTGAGCTATTAGTCCCTAGTGACGTACATGGCGCATCAGTTGTAGTTATTGTTGATGGCCACACACAACCTCAGAGAGATGGCTAGATTGTGCATGGTCAACCCTTAGAGGCGGGTCATTATATTGTGAGCATCAACGCCATTCGCAATGGCTATGCTCTACAACCACTGCCGGTGCCAAGGGTCAATGAAGGCCTGATAACAAGATTTTAACAGTCGTTTATGCTAAACCTTGAACCAAACAACGCTTATAACAACCTACGAACCACAAAAGTACAGTTGGGTAGGGGGTCGAACCACGAGGACAAAGGATATCAATACACTCCGCTTCTTAACATAACTAGACTTTTTGGTTTTAAAAGCAACTAAAACTAATGACAAAAATATAAATCACGATGAACTAAAGAGGAAAATCAAAGGGAGAAAAACGGGGACTAGATTAAATTCACCCTAGGAAGGTGATTTCAAAAGAGAACATGATAGGTTAGAGAAAATCAAACAATAACTATAATAGACACCCAAGTATGCGAGAGGAATTTGGTGATTCCACAAATCACATCGAACGACCTATAATCGCCCTATGTCTCCAAAATAGTTGCAGGACAAGATCCGCATTGGGTTTCGAGGCCTACTTATTGTCATCATTCCTATAACCTTAGACAATAAAGAACATAGTTTTTCCTAGGGTTTCCCTAATCAATCCCCAAAGAGAACTACTCACACATGTTTAAGATGTATAGCATAATGATAATTATTTTAAACTCAACATCAATAGGTTTTGACTAATATTATCTTTCATATTATTATCCATAGGTGCATGGGCCCTATATTTTCTCGTGCGAGCCTCTCATATAGGTATAGTCTTCCCTGCACTTGCTCAGTATTATGGTACCTAATTGCATTTAAAAAATAACAAGTTAGTTATATAACATCATTAACATCTTAACATTTACACACAAAGCTTATTTATTTTTCTATAAATTTCGGCACGATTTTGTTTATAAATTGGACTACCAAGTTATTAACATTTGCTTTTCAAATCTGTTGTATATAAATTTTAGCAAAGTTTTCTTTAATTTGTACATTGGACTACCAAGTTATTGATATTTGTTTTTCAAATCAATTCTATAGAAATTTCGTCATAGTTTCCTCTCTAAACTAAGTTATCAACATTTCCTTTTCAAATCAATTTTATATCAACAACATCTTTAATGCAAGTCTAAAAAACCAAAATCAACCCTTACAACATTCTATCAACAAAATAATATACAATTAAAATTACTTAGTCAAATGTTTAAACATCGAATTACGTTTTACAAGCCTAGTTCACTTTTATTGTAACCTCTAACCAAACTTGCAAAAACTTTTCTAATTCAAACGTTTCACACATAAATAAGTCTACTAACATGAATTCTATATAATAATCACATTCATTATATTGTACTTTGATAATTGTGAACTAATAATAATATCATTCATATATTCAGATTACTTTATTATGCAAAACCTACTATAATCATCTAAATAATCAATAACTAACCATAATAATAATATTAATAATAATAATAATGTATTTCGAATATCTAATTATGAAAAACCATAATAATAATAACAATACTAAAAATATCAACACAACAACAACAACAATGATAATGATAATAATAATCATAATAATAATAATAATAATAATTACTACTCCTTCCATTTCTTTTTATTTTTCTTGTTTGGAATCTATAGATTTTGGAGTTAAACTTTGATCATGAATTGTTCATAATCTATAGGACGAAACAAAATCGTATGGGGTCCTAAAAGATTCATCTCAATATATATTTTTCAAATATCAATTTTTTGTAATTTTTGTAAACTCACAGTTGAACATATTTAAAATTTAATTTTACATTGAAATCTATGCAAAAACCACTAGTAAAATTAAAAGCAATTGCGGCTACATATTTGTGGCGTAAAACCAAAAAATCCGCATTTTAATTATAGGTGTTAATAATATGCGGCGGGTTAGGACTAGAACCGCCTCATTTCAATTGAAGCCTAATAATAAGCGACGGATTTATTCTACAACTGCCGCATATTAATTGAAGCCCAAATTAATAAACGGCGAGTTTAGGTTATACTCCCCGCATTTTATTCACCCTATTTAAAAAAAAACGTGCATACTTTCTTCAGTTTCCTAACTTCTTCCAATTCGCATTTCTTCATCAGTTACCTTCTTCATCTTTATTTTCTTGCCCTAATTCCCCACATTGTAACCCAGCCATCCCACATTGTGCCACCAACTTTATTCGTGCCACCCCACCTTCTTTTCCTTTTTCATGTTCTTAGCATTTAGTTCTTCATGTTCTTGCCACCAACATAACCCATCCACCGACATTGTGTCATGTCGTGTCGTGCCACGCCATCGTCTATTGTCCCCTTCACCGTCTTCGTGCATTAGCAGCCATCTCCTCCCCCTCATTGTCTCCTTTTTGTGCCACCGTCCTTCAAGGTTGGACTTTGATTCATTCTTTCTAACGTTGAGCATATTGGTGATTTTTGTGGGTTTTGGGTTTTGATTCATTCGTTAATTAAGCATATGATAGCATCTGATTAAGTCATTAGCTTGGAATTGTTTAGATTTAAAAACTTTGATTAATTTTCTGTCTTCTTGGAATGCATAATTCAGATACAGTTGATAATGTTTAATAGAGGATTATCTAACTACCTTGATTTATTGTAAAACGAAGAATCATAATATGTGATTGTTTCTAGGGATGGATAGAAGAATTAATTGACTTAATTTTCGTTGAGCAAAAGAACTAATTATAAACTAATAGAAGATGGGGAATTGTGATGAAAGTTGTTTATGATAGATGGTAGAGAATTATAATATTTGAAGAGATGGAAAATAATACTTCAGTTATCATTTTAAATTTTTGTATTGGGTTTTTGTTAAACATAGCATATAGGTATGTAGAAGCTATATGAGTACATAATACTTCGTTTCATTTTTAATTTAAACAAATGGAAGGTGTTATGTGTACTATATTATAACACATATGAGTACATAATACTTTGTATCTATTAAGCATAATTATGTTCTCATTACCTTTAGCTATTGTAGAAAACAAAAACCAAAGTAAAACTAAAATAAATACATACATGTATGGTAATTTATTACTTATTGCTCAAAACATATCATAGTTACTTATTTGATTATATTGGCTACTATATGCATAATTTGTAGTGATAATATAATACAACGTCAGATCGGAACGTCTCTAGAAGTTGTGGGGTTTTGAGCATTATTATGTTAAGCTTTGAAGAATTAGCTTGCTTATAAAATGGTTCATGTAATTTATAGTACAGGGTAGGGAAGGTGCTTTTTTGACATTTTGAGGCATTCTGTAAGGGTTTATCCTTAGAAATTGAACAAATCTGACTCAATGTAGAATTAATGATATCTAGAATATGCTAATTGATAATTGTAAGTAGGCAAACATAACTTTCATATAAGGGAAAAATGGGCATATGCCTATGTTTGAACCTTCAATTCAATTTAGACTAACAAGTTTCCATAGAAGCATTAATCTATATTATGTTGTGATTATTTTGCTCTTTTATTTCATACAAGGAGTTTGAATAAATTGAAATTTGATCTCTCTTGCTCGTATACCTTTCATGGCAGCTCTCTTTGGTGATATTATTATTCTCTAGAGCCTTGATCCTGGTAGTAGCCAAAGTCATGGTCTCTATCTAGGCATGGTATTGTCTATTACCTTTGATGTAAAATTACGAAACGTATTATTAGAAATTCCTTAGGTTACCTAGCTAGATGTAAAATTGTATTGTGTGTTGGTTTTGGTTATATTTAAATGCATATAAATAGGTTTGAAAATTGATTTTCAAAAATGGGAAATGTTGGGTTTACAAAGAAAACTCTGCCAATTTTTCTATAGAATTTGTAGGATTTACAAAGAATAGAACATAAATTATATCACTAGAAAAATTTAGTAACTTAAACAATAAAATGTTTGTGGGTCATTGTGGAGCTTGTTTAACCTTATTTTCGGTAAGCTACTTGAGGACCCTTTAGGTGAATATATAAAACTATTCATAAACTGAGTATTGATTAGATTATTATTTAATCTCTTACATGTCAAATAGGGCATGACACAAATTATGGATTGAAATTAGATCTATGGTAATCGTGCTTCATTGGAGTTTAGGAATGGAGTTGAGGAGTTTTGTAGACAAGCGTTGAAACACCAAAAAAACATTGGAGATGATGAGGTGTGTTGCCCTTGTGTTGATTGTGATAATGTTAATACAGTTAGTAGTATAAGAGAGTTAAGGGACCATGTGATTTGGCGAGGGTTTAGGCAATAATACCACGTATGGGTATGACATGGTGAAGTTCTCGCTTCTAATGACATGGGTTTGTGTTCTAACAAAATTCCCATTCATCATATTGATTTAGAGCATCATGGCAAATTAGAATCTGATGACAGTGAAGATGTTGATGTCGGGAAGGAAGATGATGGGGAGGATGAATTGGAGGATAATAACCCCGATGATGAAGATCAAATAGATGAAATGCTTGAAGGGAATGAGGATCAATTTGGTAGTCAATCTCGTACTTTAAAGCGTTTGTGGGAGGCTACTAAGAAACCATTGTATCTTGGATGTACCAAATACACTAAGTTGTCCTCCATATCAACGTTGTTTAACTTGAATGCAAAATATGGTTGGGCTGATACAAGTTTCACGGCCTTGTTGAAAGTATTAGGGGACATGTTTCCAGGGAAATAATTTTCCTATATCCACGTACTATGCGAAGAAGCTAATGTGTCCCCTGGGTTTAGAGTATAAGAAGATTAATGCATGTCCAAATGATTGCATATTGTATCAAAATGAGTATGCAAAGTTCATTCAATGTCCTAGATGTGGACAGTCACGTTACAAACTCCCACATAGAGTAGAGCCTAAAGTGGGGGTTAAAGGTCTTTCAGCAAAGGTGTTATGATACCTTCCCATGATATCGAGGTTCAAGCATTTGTTTTTTAATAAGAGTGATGCAAATAATTTAAGATGGCATGCAGAAAAGAGGAAGAAAGATGGGATGATATGACATCTTGTTGATTCCCCCTAGTGGAAAACAACTGATGAATCTTTCAAGGCTTTTTGCATAGAAGACAAGAACCTAAGACTTGGTCTCTACACGGATGGAATGAACCCTTTTGGTACCTTAAGCAGTCAACATAACACATGACCATTTATATTAGTGATATATAATTTACCTCATTGGTTGTGCATAAAGTGTAAATATGTTATGTTATCACTTTTAATATCAAGGCCCACGCAACTTGGGAATAACATTGATGTTTATCTTGCTCCCCTCATTGAAGATTTGCAGTTGTTGTGGGGATAAAGGTATATCTGTTTATGATGCATATGCTGAAGAGACTTTTACACTCCGTGTCATGTTATTGTGTACCATTAATGGCTTTCCAGCATATGGAAACTTATCGGGGTATAAGGTGAAGGGAAAGAAAACCTACCCAATTTGTGTACTAGATAAGTTTCAGATTAACTAAAGAAGATAGTTTCAATTATACAGTGCCACCATGAATGTGTTTCATCCATCTAAGTACATTAAGCAAGTCAACACTAATCGAAATTCAAAATTAGTCAAGGTTCATAATCCATGTAATTCTTTCTAGGGAATGACCCACGGTGAGACCCCCTCCAAAAAATTATTATTATACTCCATACTGTGAATGTTAAAGTGTTTGAAGCTTGCTTATATTCCAAAATTTGAAACTAGTACATCAAGCAATACTCAATGCTAGGAAGCCAAAACCTTAATAGAGTAAGTTAATTCTTGTAGCTATCTTCTTTAGGAGCAAGTAACTGGAAATCAAGTGCAAAGCTAATGCTACTAGCAATTTACCTACTTGATTAAGCAAAATGAATTTCCACCGAGAGATTTTACTAATTACATGCTCAACAAAAAAATTCTAGACCCCAAGGAGATCTCACATCAACTTCCATCGGCATACCTAAATAAGAATCTAGCCCTAAACGGTTGCTAACTCCTAGAGGCTTGCACATGAATTTAACAAACCTATCTCAAGAAAAAGTGGAGGTTTAGGGCTTTCGAACACAGTGCATACAAAATAATCTCTTCTTTTCAAGCAAGCTTAGAGAATCTACTCAATCTTGTCTAATTTGGTGGCTAAAATTCTGCACGGCAAGTACCGAACCTCCCCTTTGATGAAAGCCATGTAAGAGAAACTGGTATCACGATGCTCCTCATGACCTTTAAGAGCATGGTGCTAGCAGTTTTAGTCTGAGTATAAAACCACACACTCCTTCTCCAAATGATGAGAACTTGGCCAAGATAAAGCCGCTGCCAAGGGGAGCAATTTCACTTAAACATAAACCACTGCCCCTGGTAATAGTTTTAAATTGGCCCAACTTCTTAGTGTAAGTCTAGCGAGGAGTTCAAGTGAAAACGCTGCCTTTCGTAGCGGTTATACTCGAAACTTAGCCCGAGGTCATTTTTCAAATTATTTTGTCAGTGAGGTTAGTTTTCTAAATTTCTTTTTAAAAAAAAAGGTTAAATTTTATTTATTCTATTATATTTTCCTTAATTGTAGTCATTGTATTTTTAAATACCTAGTATCAATTCTCTAGAGGAATGAAGATATTGATAAAAATGTCACCCATAGAATAAAATCTTGGTGGATCATATAGAGAGCAACTATAAGATTATAGCATGAATGTAGTGCACCCTTAAGGTTAAAAAGAAAATTCTATAGAACAACAATTAGACTACCATTACTTTATAAGTCAAATTATTGGGTTTTCAAAAAGGAGCATGTTAAGAAAATAAGTGAAGCATAGACGCACATGTTAGGGGTGTGCATAAACGGTTAACCGTACCGTTAAGCCTTAATGGTACGGTTATACCGTTAAAAAACGGAAACCGATAAACGGTAATCGGTATTTAACGGTACGGTTAATGGTTAACCGTTTCATTCCATTTTTATACACTTGTACACTTAATATTGTGAAATTATTTGTACGATTTCTTAGCTCATTTGGGTCTTTTACAATAGGTAATAACATATATTTATATAAGGTATGATAATGCATAAAAAAATTATAATAATTATTCATGTTTTAGCCTTTTAAGTTTAGTTTTTAAAAAAATAATAATAACGGTTAACCGATGATTAATCGTTACAAAAATTTCATAACCGTAACCGTTAATTCTTAACGATTTGGTAAAATAACCGTTAATATGAACCGGTTATACACTATTAACGATTACGGTTAACGATTACGATTATTTTGCACACCCCTAACACATGTTATTAAGGTGGATGTATAGGAATACCTTGAAGGATAAAATTAAAAATATGGATATTTGAAAAATGTTAAAATAGCGAATATTGAGGATTAGTACAGGAAGAATTGGTTGCATTGGTTTAGAAAAGTTAGACATTATATATGCGTCGGTGAGGAAAGCAGGTAATGGAAATCTCAAATGCAGTCAAGGTAGATAAAAATGAGTTGGATGAAGAAAGTTAGGAAATATACGGAGAAAATAGATTTAGAAGGAGACATGACTCTAAAAGAGGAGAATGGAGGAGAAACATTTTTGTAAATGATAGATTCATTGTTCATATAGCCGTTCCCATCTTTTTGAGATTAAGGCTTGACTTCGGTATTCTTGGTTCTTGTAGGCATTAGAGTGAGCTATTGGACTGGTGAATTCTTCATGGTGTGTTAAGCCTGACTTAACTTTTGATATCGATGCTGTCAGCAACATTGTCACCAATTGCCATTGTCCAGCACGACCAATGAAACAAGGGAAAAAATTATTTCTTTCCAATGACTTTCATTTCAAAAGTATATTACAATATAATAAAGTAAGCTAGCAGCCTAGCACAAACAATCAAACATAAAAGCAAGATAAACAAAACCTGTAATGAGTGAAAACAAAAATAAAAAGTGAACCGAATTGTCAAACTAAGAAACAGAAGTATGGACTACTGTGCAGTGTGCACATATTACATACAAACAGGAGGAGCACAAAAAACAGTAGTAGTTTGGAGAAAGAACAGCCCATCAATGATTATTAAAACTTTTGCATAATCTGGTGTCATTTGGATTTTTATATTATAATGCATATCTGTCTGATCATTCAACCCTACTCTAAACAGGATTCTTACAATAAGAGAGATTGGGATAGTTACCCCTACAGTCCGATACATGTAAAGTGGTTGAAAGATATATGGACTGAAATCTGTCTGCTGAATCAGTTTAATGGGGTAATGAACTAGTACACGAAAATAAAGAAAACACCATACTGAACTAGAAAACAAATGAACCCAAACACACAGAGTAAGTCAAATGCAATCTTCATTCAATCTTCACAACATTTCAACTTCTGAAGCTACAAAATCTCATATAGTAATATCTAACTACTTCTTTGGTGATTATGGAATCAGGATCTATACCTATGCCAGAGAAAACATCAAAGACATTCGTGATGGGAATCATGTGAACCCGTCTACCTTAAATGGGTCTAATAGGCTTGCAAAGGAGACCCTTCTAACTCGATCGTTTAAGAAGGATGTGATAGACCATTTTAACTTGCATGGAAGATTTTTTTTGTTCCAAAGATTTTATAGCATTTCAATCCTAAATTAAGTGGAGTTTATTTAATAAACTTTACTTGAATTAAGGAAGTAAGGTGAAAAAAAAGACGGTTTGATTATTCAAAGAAGCATGTTCAATCTATAAAGCCCTTGTATTGAAGGCTACGGTTTTGAATGAAGCTCACTTAAAGCTGGCGTGATTTACTGGTTAGCTTAGTCTCGAAGGATTTTCAAGGATTGTTGAATGAATTAATGAGCTTCAAGCCTTTAAATCTAGCTTGTAACCTAAGCCGGGATTCAAGGAGCTGGTTTAATACCTTAACTCACGGTTTTTATTGGCATTGAAGAGCGGAAGTTATCAGCTTTACGCCTTGCATAGAGAGGCTTTAGGAGCATGATTTTGGAGCTGATGAAGTCCCTGGATTCTTTGCATTGAAAGGCTGATTTAAGTAGGAATAAGAGGGAAATTATAGGGAATAATTAGCTTAATTATTCTTCTTAAACTCCAACAATTGAAGCCCAGCAAGATTATTCCTCTTCTAGCCATCCAGCTTACTTCTTTCCCTCTTGGATTCCTTGACCCTTCAAGCTTCCTTCTAGGATTAATTAGCTTAATAATTTCACTTATTTGATGTTGGATAATTAAGTTTGATAAGTTAGAGCTGCTGGTCAGTTTTTAAAGTTTAATTTTGGATTTTAAGGACCTTTGGGATGGTTAATACCTTAGGGTTTTTCAACTCCTTGGCTGATTGTGGCCTATAAATCGGAGCACATTTGCATTGTAAAAAGTTTGTTGATGAATGATAAAGAAAAACTTTCCTTTTGCCTAGAACAATTGTGTCCATTGTCTAAGTTTTCAAGTTTTACTTGGACTTTGAGTGGTTAAGTACGTGCTTCTTCCACCCAAATCGAGTAATTCCTTGGTTTAAGTAAGTATTCCTTTCTAAAGTGCTGTAAATAGTAAGTCAAGTATTCTTTACCTACATATTTTGTTTGTTTAAATAAGTAACCCTTGCAAATACCATTTTCCTTTTCAATCTTTTTCCATTTTTCTGTCCAAAACCCTAAAAACATGTTCCATTCTCTTCCGAAAAATATATCCCTAATTTTGTTCCTTTTCACCCTAAAACGTTTCCAAGCCTTTTCCCTCACAAACTTACCCAACATATTTTCCATAACCCTTTAAACCCTAAACATGACTTTTCTAAACCCAAACCCTATTTCACAAAAACTAACCCAAAGCCTATGCATTTCGCTCTTTTAAGCATAAGTTCATATTTTTCAAATTTGAAAATCCATTTGAAAACTTGTAATTTCTATTATCCCTTACTAGATTTTATATCGATTCATTTAGAAAAAATAATAATCCTAGAATATTGAAACAAAAGGCTAAATTTATCGATATGCACATTAATAGAATAGCAATTACCTTACACATATATGCAACACAATAAGTCAATTCTTAAAACTTTGACAGAGCCCTTACTCACCAAACCTTGTAAGTCAACTCACTCTAGAGTCTAGTTTCTCCTAAAGATGCAATTTTTTTTTTTTTTTGCAGAACAGATGGATGCAACTTGCCAAGGGTTTATGTACAATCATCCTTAGTGGTTTCTCATGAGAAAAAAAAATACAACAATTGTTAGCATAGCAATGATTTTTAGCAAAAAGGTTCTCTTTAAGCTCTCCATTTTTCAGCTCTCCCCTTCTTGAATTCACCTTATCATCCCAGGAAGATCCAAGCTCAAACGAATCAACCATAGACAGGAACAGATAAGGATTAATCAAAGTTTGACATTTTAAACATTTGGAAGAATTAAATCAAACTAAGAAAGTGCCTGCTAATAACTTGACTGTGCAAGTCTAACCAAAAGAGCTTTGGCCAGCAAGAGAATGAAGTTCAACTTCTAAAATGTCCAATTTCAAGCTATAGGGGTCACATTAGCTATGAAAAAAATCATAAAAAAATTCTGTGGATGGGTAAATATTTTGATTTCTTTGAAAGATTATATTTCAAGCTATTTCACCAAACTAAGAGATACAAGTAGAAGTCCGCTCAACTTAATATATAACACAAGAATACGGCTAACGAGGAAGAATTTGAACACCCTACTGATGATAACCAGAGAGATAGAGGACACTCCAAAAACAGCAATGCCTTCTCTGAATCTAGCTACATGAAATTGGAACATGTTATACGGAATTACATCTATCTAGAGCAAGCAACAATAAATGAAAGTCATCTTCAATTCCTAATCCACATAAAATAAGATAGCAAAGAAACACATAAAGACTAGAATCTAAGATTTTCCGCCTGGTAGGTCACAAACAATAATCAAATATGTAATAATTTTTTTTTAGTAGGCTATTGGAAAACAAATGCCAATCTGATTACAGATACATACTTACCCAACCTCGAAAACAGAAGATCATAGTCATCAAAGAGATTTGGCTCGCGGAGCAGCATCTTTGGTTCTAAGATAAATTTGATAGATATCTGGTACAACTTCCTTGAAAGGCTCAATGAACATCTTCACAAACTTAGGTTCACTCCAGCAAACAACAGTAACGAAACTATAATCATGAGTCGTCAAACCTTTCTCCTTCAAGAAAAGTAACATCTTGTGCCTAGGCACTATTCTATTCTCGAGGCTTAAACCTACAAGAACAGAACGCGATGCCAAGTAAGCAGGCTCATAGCCCAGCTCTTTCATGAGAAACTCAAGCTTCTTCGCTATCTTCACTTCGGACAATCCCAAGCAATGGGGATTTTGCCTGATTAATGTCAAGATATCGGAGTGAGTCCACCCAAATCTCTTGAACAAATCATACTTACTCTCCATAATGTCTTCCTTAAAACTAGCCAAGTGTAGGCCGGCCAAGAAAGAGGCAGAACCACGGGGAATCCCGAACTCGTGTTCAACCCTAGCCAACAACTCCCGAAACATCTCCGTCTTCCTAGCAAATAGTCTCGGCGTATGAACAATGGAACTCCGGATTCTGTCACCACAGATCCCATAACTTTGCAACAATTTCACATTCGGTACCAAATAGTTACCAGTAACGTAATATATCGAATTCGGTCGCTTTAGCACTCTAATGACATCGTCATCACTACCGAAAACCTCCCTCAAAGCATGTATTGTTGTACCCAACCGTCGGTGTAACGTTAAAGGGTTGGCCACTACAATACGGACAAGATCCGACCCGGAGAATCCCAGGTCCTGAAGAAGCTGGATTTTGGGTTTTAGGGTTTTTTCGACATTAGCGCATAGAATTCGAAAATCATATGAGACAACCTTCTTAATTTGGGATTGTTGAAATCCAAGTTGTTCAAGTAACGTAACTATTGAATCGACATTTTTAGCGAAGTCAGCGTGACACACCTTTTTCGAAGCTTGTAATTGAAGAAATTGTAAAAGCTTATTGGGGGATGAAGAAGAGGGTTTGCTGTTGGGAAACCCTAAATAATCAGAAAGAATAGTCTGCAATGATTGTTCTGTAGAAGACGAAGAAGAAGAAGAGGATGATGATGATGTCGTTGTTGTTGTTGTTGTTGTTGTTGTTATTGTTGTTGTTGAGTAGAGTATACGGCCATTGAAGAAGGAGAGAGATTGGAGTTGAAGATTGGAGAAGTGCTTGAAGTTGAGGAGCATTGCAATGGCGGGAACTATCGTGGTTTTGTTCCAGCGAATGACGGAGTGCTCCAGTTCTCTACCAAGAGTCTAAATGGAGGTGGCAATTGGCATTTGGCAAACGGCTCAACCGCTCAATGGCTCATTCTGATCTATTTTTCGGGTTGGGTTACTACCATCTGGATTATGTTTGGGTGAATTTTTTTTGGGTTGATTTTAAATTTGGGTAATACTCAGGTTGGGCTAGGTCACATTTTTCTGGCCGTAATGGTTTTTTTTATATAAAATAATTATTACCAAAAATTATAATCGAGATGTTCAGTTTGAGTAAGATTTGGATCAATTATTTTCGGAGAGTTTGAATACTTTGAGATTAATAATGTATAAGTCAATTTTACCAGATGTATGAGGAGATAACTCTCAAGGACTCAAGTTCCACAAAAAATCAAGATTTCAAATCATTTTTCAAAACGATCACAAAAATAAGATACTTATTGGTAATCAAGCATAACTGTCAATGATAAACATTGCCTTCTTTTCCCCAATTAGTTCAATCTCAAATAAAAGATATTAAGATAAGGCCAACTAAAGCACTTCCAAAACAATCAATTCAAACTAAGATAATGCAATTGCACGTACTCATGATAACTCGAATACACAAGGTTAACTAGTTGACAAAATGGCTTTTGGAATAGCTTTTCACAAGTAAAGAACAAGTTCAATAGCTCAAGATGACCTTTTAACCAAGAGGGATAATAATTATCTAAATTCAAGGATACTTTCTAATTGTAACATTAACATGAGAAAGAAAGTTATATGTTTCTCAGTTATATTATTGTTATAATACCCTAAATTCAAAATATAAGTTGATTAAACGAATAAATAAGTCATAGTTAGCTTAAACAGATAAACCACATGTAGGAACACACTAGTGTCAAATCAACCCTGTAAAATTTGGCAACTTTATTGAAGAATTGGTTCCCATCTTTGTTCACATAGTGAGGATGAGCATTAGATGTGCTAGCAAACTTGTTTGTGTAAACTTCCATGTTATTTGCTATAAAAAAAATTAGCTTTACAAATCTAGGGAAAATCTTAACCCTTTAAAACCATATCAAGTCTCATGTATCCTTAAGAGTCATGCATGATCACCAATTGTGGAGTCATTTCTCCTTCCATGTTAAAACTAATTCATATCATAATACCCACGTCATGTCTCACCATATCGTCTGGACCCAAGCTCCAAAAATAGTCAAACACAATAGAAAACACATTTACCTATAAGAGACTCCTAAATCTAGTAAAAACCCTACCTTACCATTGAAAATTTCAAAATATGGATAAATCCATGATTTTTCCCTCAAAAGTTCCAAGTTTCACAAAATCCTCACCTTATCACCTAAATTTCATTCCCTGTAAAATCTTAATTTACTCCTTGAAAATTTGAAAATAAAAAATTTGGTAAAATTCAGATTTTGC
Source organism: Dysphania ambrosioides (assembly GCA_026401315.1). Lineage (NCBI taxonomy): Eukaryota > Viridiplantae > Streptophyta > Magnoliopsida > Caryophyllales > Amaranthaceae > Dysphania > Dysphania ambrosioides. The sequence continues at coordinate 12,028,914 of CM048666.1, read as the reverse complement.
CAAATCTCAAATTGGCAAAATCCTCAAATCTAGAGAGCAGACCTCTCCAAAAATCCCGAACACAGTATGTAGATAAAAAATTATGTCTCCCCGTATTGATGTCCAATGATGAACCAACTCTTATAGGTAGCTGGGCTCGAGTGTGTGAAAACCCAAAAAGCCCTAAAAGAACCTATAACCAACCATAAAGCCTCAAACAAAATTAAGCCCAAATCCTTACTTTAGCCCAAACACAAAACTCCCCCTTTTTTCTTTTTCGTATAATTATTGTTAATTAGTATTACTTAGTATTGTAAGTACTGAGTAACATATCACTAATTAAACAAAATAATACTAATTAACAACAATTATACGAAAAATGAAAAAAAGAGGTAGCCGTTTAAAATTTTAGGCTAGCCCTAGGAGCCATCTATCCTAAGGGTTGACCGAAAATTTTAGACGGCTTTCCCTAGGGCTAGCCTAAAATTTTAAACGTCTCCCCCATTTTTAATTAAAAAAAGAGGTTTCTAACAAGAAGTGGCGGTTATCAACAAGTGGTGGCAATTTCCGACGAGATTTCCAGCGTGTTGAAAGTGGAAGGGAGAAGATAGAAAGAAGGTGAAATGATAAAAAGTAATGGATGGTAAAATAGTAATTTTGAGGGGTTTTATGAGTATTTTAGGGTCACTAAATAACAAATCCCTTTGATAATCATGCATTGAACGAGTTGTTTAATTTTTCCTTGCTACATATAGAAAATATATGATTTCCTAATATGTTCAATATGAAAGTCTTTTATACAATTAATAAAATAAAAATATTACTCTTTAACACAATCTTAAGGCAAACTACAACAATTGATACAAATTTATCTCAATTATGAAATAGCCACAAAATTGGTTGCAACTATGCTACCACAGGACTACTCCCTAACTTTGGCTGTCGAGCGGTAATTTTTCGCGATCCGTTGTTGCTTGCCTCATGCTTCCGCATAATTCCTTTCAATTCCCGTCATCTGCACATATAACAGGTCTTTATAGGATAAGAGCTGAAGGCACAACTCCAATTGTTCAAGATAGGTACATATATATTAGATTCTCAAACTGTGAATACAAAGAAATAGCAGCTACATGTGAGTAAATGATACGAGTATAAGCTTGCTAGAGCTGGATATAACATATAGAAGTTGAAGACGCCTCCATGCCTACAGAAGCAAAGCAACATCTTGCATATTTTGACCTTCGTTTTGAAGCCAAAGGTCGGCGATGCAGCTAGCTTCTTGACAATCTCGAAGATAGCAGCACCATCATATGCAGACAAGCAAATGGATGGAGAGATATGAGACTTCACAATTTGACAAATAGCCCCCCTGAGTTCAAGGTTAAAAATATTTAATGAGGCATCATAGCCATAGTTTTTCCTGAGTGATATATCCCTTGTATCTATTTAATCTGCCAAAAGAAATCCTAAGTACCTTCCATCAGCTCAAGGAAAATTAGAGACTACTGCAGTCATGAGCTTCAGACGCTCAAAATACATCTCAGTCCCTACTATAAGCAAATTCTGTAACTGCCCAAAAGACCTGAGCTCTGCTTTGTACAATAGAGCTAGTCAAGACAAGCTAAGAATTGACAGCCAATTACAACAATGCATCCTATTCTTTGATCAGCAAATGATGAAGGCATGTAGCTGCCATCTGATGCAAAGACATACTAAGAAGAAATTAAAGTCAGAGGATCCATCCCTAATCATACAAAGAGAAAGAACGAAAGGATCCTTCTTCAATGAAACTATCTTAATCCTAAAAAGATGGGGTCAGCTACATGAACCAAGAGCCTGATTCATGTGATCATCCACAAAAATCGTCCTCCTCTATTCCCTCTTATTTAGAGTCATATCGTCTACCAAATTCATTTTCTCCATATATTTATTAACTCCCTCCTTCCAAATCATATTTGATCTAAATCAACTACATTTGAGGTCTCTATTACCCCAATCCTTCACCTTCCTCATCGATGAATCTAATGCTCTACATTTCATAAATCAGAATAAACAATTATCATAATATAAAGTAGTTATCAGAATTTAATTTTTATCCTATTCTCTATTAGCTATTTGATAGGAGAATATTGAAGTATAGAATATATTGTTTATCGGTTTAGACCCCTTATTTAGACATGTGCAATGCTTCACTGAGCTAGCATGGGTTAACTACATCTTAACACCACTTTTATTAACTATAAATTTAAGTCATTATCAAATAATGTAACAAAAAGCTCTTCTAGTATACATAACAAATAATTTGGGACTTGTATACTCGATACAGTAGGCACTAAATCATAAGTGTTTTGAGTAGGAAGTTCTAAGCCCTTAGCAATGGTTTACAAAACAAACACCTCTTTCAGCCAAAATTTTCATCTCATGTTACCTAGTCTCCTATAGGTACCCTAACATTACTAGAAGGAAGTCAGAATACGGAGTAAAAAAATGTATTGAGTTTTATAGTAAACTTGCGTCATGTGATGTTAATATCTGATACTCTAAAAGTCGAACTATCCCTTGCAAGTTGCAACTAATTCCAAATCCGCATATTTCAGCTGCAAGATGTGTGCTTAAACCGTAACCAAAATATGTTGAAGTTTACAAGTGCTCCTAATCAATGGTCTGAGTGATTTACCCTTTAATAACTCTAAGACACAGACATCTTTTATCTTAGTTTGGCTTCATCAGATTCACCAGCCACTCTGCTAGTGTACCATACAATTTTTTTCGAAGACTCAAAATTAAGAATATAGTTCACGATTCTGGAATTCAAAAGACCGTTGGTTCATTGTTCATCACCTTAAACTAGGATACGCAGATGCCTATAGTCCAAAATCAACCCTTAAGTTGTAATAAATGCTCAAACACTACTCACTTTAAAACTATTACGGCAGACACATTACTGCAAAAACTTAAGTAAGCCTGCAACTTTTGTAAACTATGGAATTCACAGGATCCCACTGGATCAGTAAGCAAAAGAAAGTACACAATGTAAACACTGAAACATATCATAAATGAGTTGAAAACTCATGTTCATTCAATCATTTGGCTCTAGGGCTTGAAATTTTTTGGCAATATGGATAAGTAATACTCCAACTTCAACTACATTTCAACAAACAGACGAATCCTCAGTATTTCTCTGTTCTTTATTAATCGCAATGTTGGGGGAGCAGAGTTATTTAAGAGAGAAGAGAGATAGAGGGATTACAGAAAAAAGGGCTTATGTGAGGAGAGAGATAAAATGAGCCACTAGCCAAAGAAATCATGTTGCAATTATCTGCAACTTCCAAAAAAGGGAACATTGCGGAGATTAAAGAATGAAGGAAATATTTAACTAATCAGAGAGATACAGACTGGATTAGTGATTTTGTAAAGTGATGCATTGATTGTGCTATATGGACTTTTAGGCATTGATTGGCCTGTTAAGTTGGTGCTGGTAGAACAGAGAACTTGTTTCTCAATATCATTTGAAGTTTGTATCTTGTTTTGGAGTACTAAATAGTAAATACTATTTTGATCACCAAACTTTTAACTAGTTGGTCAGTGCTGGTAGAATAAGGAACTATCTTGGTCAAAGATAATATCAGACAAGTTTAAATTGGATAGAATGATACTGAAATGTATAAAAGAAACATGTGTTAAAATAAAGTGCTCAAGATTGTCAAAGGTACCAATGACTGTTTCACTCAATGGACAGCAGTCATAATAATTTTACGAAGCCTCTATTTTCGCTCGTTGCTCAACAAGCCTACTTGCCTTTTGAGAAGCATTTCTTTGCACAATAGATGGATGCAGCTGAATCCTCTAAAGACAAAACAAACTAGATGAGAGACAAAATGGTCACATGTTTCGGTGGCTAGCTTAAAAAGTTCTAGCTCAGTGACATTATCACTAGAAACGAAGAACCAATAATTATTGACATGGCAAAGTTTTCTAAAAACAAATTTTACTTGTAAGCACTCCCCTTATTGACTTCACCTTCTAATCCACAGCAGATTCACACTCAAACGAATAACATGGAAACAGGAACAACCAAGGATAAATTAGAGTCAGAGTGTCAGACATTTTAAGCTTCAAAAGGTATCCACTCAAACCTGGAAAAAGAGAGTCCCTTCGTGATAATTAGACTACAGAACACTAATATAACGACTTTTCAATAGCTACATATGGGAACAAAGTTGACCTGTCAAACGGTACACTTTCGATCTGAAAGAACAAATTAGTCTGCTACATTTTCTACAAGTGATTAATATCATGTGGCTGCTTTTCGCTATTTTATTGTTTATAGATGTTTTTATCTTCCTGTAACGGAAATTCAACTGTCAAAGATGTTAGTTGCAGAAGTAATTGGGGTTAACGGCTCATATAGTACTCCGTATGGCAAAAAGACTTAAAGGATCATATGAGATGAAACATGTTACCTTAAAATTCTCCATACAGTTTGTATGTTAATTTTGACCCTTTAAAATTCCAGAACCATCCTTTCAATGCCCAAGTGCATTTTACTAATTTTATCAGTTCAAAAATAAGCTGCCCGTTCTTGTATAATGCCTTACTAAATTCATGCAACAATTGCCTAAACTAATAAACATTTGCTCAGCTAAACTTAACAATTAGAAGTGAGGACACCATATAAAAAGGAAGAACATTGAACACCTGACTTCTAACTAGAAAAAAAAAATCCCCAAGAACTCACATTTATTCCAAGCAAGCTCCACTATAGAAAGGTCAATTACTGTCCTTAGGAGTCAATCAAATCTATATGAGTGAAACTAATTATCATCACACATACCATGAATATCTAGCAAAATACACAAAAGATCAACATTCTATATGAAAAATGGGTTGATAATTATTCTAGTGAATATAAATAACAACAGGGTATTCCAATATGTAGGCTTACCCAACATGACAACATCCAAAAGCAAAAGGAGCTCAACGATATCAAAGAGAGCTGGCTCTTCCCTGAGCCAGCAGCAAAACAGGATCACCGATGCTTAGATAAACTTGATGGATATCAGGTACAACATCCTTATATGGTTCAACAAACTTCTTCAAAAACATAGACTCAGTCAAACAAGCAACATTCGGAAGGCGGTGATCCCTAGTCAGCAAACCTCTCTCCTTGAGAAAACACAACATTCTATGCCTGGGCAACAGTCTTTTCTCTAGGCTATATGTCATCAGACTGGGACGCGTTGCCAAGTAAGCCGGCTCAAAACCAAGCTCTTTCACAAGAAATTCCAACTTTTTTTCGATTCTTGCTACCGATTGTCCAAAGCAATAAGGATTCTTCCGAAGTAAGGTCAAGACATCAGATTGCGTCCATCCAAAACTCTTAAACACATCACATTTCGCCTCAATAGTCTCCTCCTTGAAACAAGCCAGGAAGAGGCCAGGCAAGAAGGCGGTGGAATCGCGAGGAATCCCAAACTTTTGCTCAACCCTAATCAACAAATTCCGAAAAACATCCGTCTGCCGGATGAAAATTCTTGGTTGGCGTACCACATAACCCTGGATTTTTTCTATAGGGATGCCATAGTTTAGTAACAAGTGAACATTCGGGATCAAATGCTTAGCAGTTGCGTCAAAGTCAAGCCAGTTAGACCGTCTCACAATTTTAACAACATCACTGTCACTACCCAATACAGACCTCAAAGCAGTGACTGCAGGGCCCATACGCCGGCTTAATAGTCTAGGATTGGCCAGTATAGCATCAACAAGATCCGACCCGGAGACTCCGAGGTCCTGAAGAAGTTCGATTTTGGGTGTTAGGGTTTTGTCAACTTTGGCAGATAGAAATTCGGGTCTGTAAGATATAATCTTTCTAATTTGGGAATGTTCAAACCCATATCCTATGAAGAATTCAACAACTGAGGTGACATTTTTAGCGAAGTCGGAATGACTCACCCTTTTAGAGGAAGCTTGAGATTGAAGGAACTGTGAAATCTTGTCGGAGGATGAAGAAAGGGGTTTATGGTTGGGAGACCCTAAATAATCAGACAACAGAATCTGCAATGACGGAACCGTTGAAGATAATGATGATGATGTTGAGTAGAGTATACGGTCACTGATGAAGGAGAGAGATTGGAGTTGAAGGTTGGAGAAGTGCCTAAACTTGAGCATTCTCGAGGGATGCAACGGGTGTTTGCCTAAACTATGCCAGTCTCCGATTTCAATTGTTTAAAACCGACTTCTAGTCTCCTAAGGAGTCCTTGGTGTAGACTTGGTGATTTGTTCAAGGGCCAAGAAAAAAAAAAGAAAAAGTAGATGCTCCTCCTAGCGTGACGCCTCAGCATCCTCTGCACTTTATGGATGATAACCAAACGCCTAATAACATTCACAAAGTAGTTGTTTCGACCAAAAATTGTCAGTTACCGACATTTTCAGGTTGTCACGTATTACAACTAGTTTTGCTACGCGTTATTTATATTGTGATGTAAAAGTTGCTAATAAACAATATTAACGACACAAAAATTTGGTGATGTTGGAAACCCTAGAATCGGGAAAAAACACAGGGGCTTATTATGCCACCAATTTACTATGAACATTTTGGTAAATTGTTGGTGTGAATTCAGGAGGAGTGTTTTCTTTTCTTGAGATAATGTTTTGTGTCTGTTTCTCGTGACCTCTTGCTGTTTTTACATATTTTCTCCTCATCTATGATTATGCCTTCTGTCTTAATTCATTTTTCATGATATACGCCCTTGGAATCATCCTTTTCTTATTTATTCTGCCCAGCCGTTCACGCCCTTGATTGTCGCCTAGAATCTCGCACGTAAGTTACATACATTTACTAAACAATAACTGCTTCAACGTCTTCTAATTAAATGCCCCTTTGTGGTTAACGACCTCGTGCCATTTAAACTTTCCCTGACGTTGGCTTCATGTCACGTCTTCTTCAAACTAAGCGTTACGTTCAGCGAGCGGTTTTCTGACCCATAATAGCTGTCAATCAACTTCTATTCTCTTCTTCAATGGCCTGTCATGAAAGGACATCTACTGTCGAATTGGTGAATCATGCTACTTTCCATAACCTGAAAGAAATTTCTAACTTTTATTGTTATGTTATTTGAGTTGTCTTTCCCTGTCATGACGCGTAGTTTTTGTCGGCAAGCTTTTTCAGGTTTTGCTAGTTCTACAAGTTCACGCAATGAAACTTGAAGAATGTCTCTTGGAACAAGAAAGGGCCCTTGCTTCCTATGCCAAGAAACAACAAGATTCGAATGCCAAAGTTCTGCATTTGAATGAATCTTTGGAAAAGGCGTTGAAGTTGGCTCATAATGTAGAGGAACTCCTAAAGACACAAACCAAAAATTATGTTGATAAGCTAAATGGACTGAAGAGCCTTCTCTCCCTAGAGACTAAGGCTAAAAAGAGGCTCTGGAATCACTTGAGAGGTTGAAGGATGATCTTGAGGCATCCAAGAAGGAAGCCATTGATAATTCTCTCCTAGTAGACGAGCTTAGAGAGGAGGTGTCTAAGTTAAAGCTTTAGTTGGAAGAAGCGACCATTGGGCTTAAGTGCAAGCTGATGAAGAAGCTAGTGGACGGGAACTTGTCAATGGAGGAAGCCTAAGCAATGCTTGACAAGTATGTTGAAGTTGGAGTCGACATGGAAGATTTGGTTTCGGAAGAAGCCATTGTTGTAGGTGACTAGGTGGACACTGCAACCTCTGTAGCCTATAATAAGTGGTTCCAATAGCTTATTCCAATGCACATTTTTCTGACGTTTAATTCTTTTCATGTTTTCTTTTGAAAAATTTGAATTTCATACACCTCCTTGATATTTTAAACTTCTAGCTTTGAACTCCTTTTACTTTGCTTTGCCCAATATATATGGATTGTGGCTTTTGATTTACATGTTGCTTCATGTCTTGGTTGTGTTTTCTAGCTGTCTAGAGATCTTTACGTCTTACAATGTGTTGTCGCATGGTTTGACTGTTTCGTAATTGTTTCTCTACTTGTGTCTTTGGATACAAGCCTGTCTTTGTCGATTTGAGCAACACATGAGTTTAGTTCTAGAGTTTACTCAGTGCTTGGTGCTTGTTTTAATGTTTAGCATGCCTTATGTATAAACACATGTCATTTGGCATTTCTTGAACCAGCTTAATATCTGGCTAGGAGACTTAGTGTTAGGAACAGATAATGTCACTTGAACAAGGCGTCTTTTGTTAGTCGCGACTTCCTACAGACTTGATGTTTCACCTTTGTTTGTAAAAAATAACGATAAAGGGTCCCAACGACCCTCTGAAACTTAAGTTAGTACTCGTAAGATAGAAATAACTTAAATGTAATTTAAGGGCAAATAAAAACTTATTGTAATGTTTAGAAATGATATAATTTTATATGGGTAGCATTTTAACTTCTCGGGATCGCACGTCCAGACAGGTCGACTAACTTATATACGTCTTGATATTCTACTTTGTCTACTTTATATGGTCTTTCCCATATAGGTCCTAACTTGCCATCCCCAGTATTTCTAGTATTTTGAACTACACGACGTAGTACCTAATCACCTTCCTTAAAAGCTTTTATCTTCACATTCTTGTTGTAACACATATCAACATCTTATTGTTGGAAAGCCATTCTTATTAATGCAGCTTCTATAATCTCTTCAATCATCTCTTATTCCCATGTGAGCTGTAAACTATTAGTGTTTGTTGTCACTAACCCATATCTTACCGTCAGGTTTATTATTTCATTTAGAATGACTACTTTGCACACCTATAAACTAAGGAGAATGGAGTTTTCCGAGTAGCTTCCCTAGGTGTCGTTTTGTTAGCCCATAGTATCTCTGGTAGTTTCTCAATCCATTTTCCTTTTGCCTTTTCTAACCTTTTCTTTTGCCTACCATGATTAAATTCAAGTGCTCCTAGCATACCATATCCTTGGTGATAATGTTCTGCCATATAAACTTTCTTACGCTCGCTTCAATAATGTTGGACAGGACTTCTACTTCAATCTATTTGTAGTTCACTCTAAATATCATTTACTTGTTTTGATATTTAGTCTGAACAAAAGGTTCCAAGATGTCTAAACCTCATTGAGCGAATGAGATAGGAATGTAGATTGGCTGCAAATCCATTACTAGCTTCTTAATCACTAAAGCTTACTTTTGGCTTATCTCTTATTTTCAAACTAGGCTTTTGGCATCTTCCTTAACGATCGAATAATAGTAGCCTACTTGGAGTGTTTCAATAGAAAGGGCCATACCCCCAAGTGGTGACCACATAGTCCATCATGAATTTCTCTGAGGATGTAGTCAGCATCCATTGGCCCGACGCACTTAAAAGTGGCAATGGGAATGGCTTTTTGTACGGCTCTAGTTCCTTGGTTACTTTGTTTTCCAATTGGTTGTGTCTGGCCGAGGTCATTTTCACCATCCCGACTTTTATTGAGTCAAATAACAATTCTTCTAGAAGTTAGTATATGATAATTTTTTCCATCAAATATGGGAGGTCTTCGACGTTGAACATCGTTATTACATTTTCTTTGATAGAACTAGTTGGTATGATTTCAATTATAATAGATCTATTTAGCTCATGTAGACTGGGACTTCTTAGTATTAAAAGAGTGTCTGCTTGTGCATTTTTTTTTTATCTCGAGAGCAGCTTTAGTAGAAAGCTTTCTAATTCTATGGTGAGGACTTTAAGCTTTGCTAAGTAGGAAATCATACTATTTTCTCTACCCTCATATTCCCCTCGATATTGATTTACAAAGAGTTGTGAGTTAATTTGCAATATCACGTGCTTTGCTTCCAAAGTATTGCACAATTGCTTAGTACTCAGCCTCATTGTTTGTTTCTTTGAACAAAAAATTAGTGCATATTTGTTCATTGTAACATTTAGGGAGATGATGACTATGCCAGATCCTAACCCTTTAGTGGTGGAGGACGAATCAGTGAATAGTTGCTAGGCCTACTTTAACTCATCCACCCTGTTCGTTACAAGAGCATTCTGATAGAAAATCCACCAAGCCTTATGCTTTGATTATTGTTCTAGGCTAGAATTTAATTCCATATCCTTTTAGCTTTAGGGTCTAGTTTAGGGATGACAATTCAATATAAATCTGATTTGACTCCGATCCAATTCAAAGGAAAAGGTCCGATCCAAACCGTTTTAAAAAACTTCGAGTCCGAATTTGATAAAAAAAGTCCGAATCTAAATAGGAGATGGGTCGGACTTGGATCTTGTACTACATCCGACCGAATATAATTCGAGTCCAACCTGAATAAAATCCGGCTCATATTTTCAAATTTTTTGTTTATAATTTATATAAAATATTAATTGAGTACAAATATTTATTACGATTGTTTTCCATTTTATAAAAATAATTTTTCTTAATTTCAAAAAGGCCCATTACATAACTTTAATGCTTAATTAGAGGCTTTAATTTGATCAAAATTTCTCTAAGAAGACCCTTATTTTTTATATCATGTTTCTTCTTTATCCTTTTTTTAATGAAGGTCCAACGGAGGTCTAATAGATCGTATCGGATTTGGAGGTCCCATGGATCGAATCGGGTCGGATTTGGATTCTATGATTTTGGACTCGGATTCGGATCCAAAATGAAGATCTGAAAATTAGGTGGATCGGAGTCGGATTTTGCTAGGTCCGACCCGACTCCGACCCATTGCCATTCCTAGTCTAGTTGGCCTGCCTACATGACTTGTCTAGCTTTGTTAAGAATTTTTCCAGGGTAGGTCTGTCCTAACCACCACTTAAAGTAGGGTGGTAGCTTTCTTGTAACCATTATGATGGTGTATGCATCATTTTTCTATTCTTGGGTACCTAGACTCAGCTCTTGTGAGGGTGTGACTTACAAAGTACACGGGAGGTACCTTCTTCCTTCATATGAACTGCACTTGTTACTATTGGACTAACACGATGTAACAGATTAGGGTGTTACCTGGAGCTAGTATGGTCATGGTTAGCAGCTTTCTTAGGTGTTCCCTTAGCTCTTGTAGGGCCTAACTTTGTTCTAGTTAAACTTTTGATCGCTTGGTCTGCGTGATATGGCTTTCAATACTTTAAAGAATGGGTGAGAGTTCTCGCCAAACTTTGAGGAGAACCTACATAGGTTTGCCATTCTCCCTATTAGCCTTTAGATATCTTTGATCGATTTAGGTTCAAGTAGCTCTAGGATAGCTCTAGCTTTGTTTGGGTTGGCATCTATTCCACTTTTACTAAACATGAATCCTATAAATTTGCCCAACTTGACTCCAAAGATGCACGTCTTTTGGTTCAACTTCATATTAAAGGCGTGAAAGTTGTCAAAGGTTTCTCTCTTGTCTACAACGTGGCTAGCTTCAGTCTTGCTCTTGATGATATAATCATCAACATAGAATTCCACATTTCTTCCCTTCTAGTTTGCAAAGATGTGTTCTACAAGACGTGGACATGTTACACTTGCATTCTTCATACCAAACGGCATCATTACTTAGTTATAATGTCCGCAACTAGTCATGAATGTAGTTTTGTGCTTTTCTTTTAGGTGCATGAAGACTTGATGATATTCGGAGAATGCGTCCATGAAGCACAAAAGTTCGTGGCCACTAGTAGGGTCCACGAGTTGATCTATCTTAGGAAGTGGATAATAGTCTTTTGGGTATGCTTTGTTGAGATCGGCAAAGTTAATGCACATCCTTAAACTTCCGTTTTCTTTCTTGACCATTACCACGTTGGACAACCAATCAGGATATCGATAGGGTTTGATGAACCTAGCATCCAGTAGCTTCTTGACCTCGACATTGGCAGCGTGATTTTTGTTAGCTGAGAAGTTTTGTTTCTTCTCCTTGATAGGCTTGGAGCCATCAACTATGCTCAGTATATGATTCACTCTAGACATATCAGAAGTAGAGAACGCAGATATGTGCTAGTATTCTCTTATAAGTAGAGAACCACAAAGATATGGTGGTACTCTCTCAGAAGCATGATCATGTTTGCTAGGGTCCAAATCTTTACCAATTTAAATCGACTATGATTTCCTTCTTCTAAGGAGAAAGTCTTTATTTCTTCTTTTGGTTCAACCATAGGCTCTCTTGGTGGTTGGGGGTCTGGCTCGGCCCCTATAGTGTTTTTTCTAGCCTTTTCTAGTCTGACGACTTTTGGTAGGTCTCTCTTTCCCTTGCCCTCATGGGAGAGTGTGGCATATTCTTTGTGGTGGCTAGATTACAACTTTTAGATGCCCTTTGGCACCCTTGGAGTTGATCGACTTCTCTATTGCGACTGAGGAAGAGGAGCGTTTGATGATGAGTTGATGATATTCCCTTGACTGTTTGTATGAATTTGTGTCTCATTCAGATATTGTAGGACAGGGTGCATCAATCACCAAAATTTCCAGCTTCTATATGCATCTGACATCCTGGTTGTCACGAATAGAGACTTAGAGATCAATCTTCCCATCTAGGATGATGGCTGCTCCTAAGAAGCCTAGGACGGGGTATGTAAAGGTTTAAGATAACTCTTGCTTAGGTCCTTTATTTGAAAGTGCGCCTGTACAACACATTTATCGATTGTCAAGCAATGGTCTATATAATTCTATTTGTTTTAAATGAATCGCGCGCTATTACTATTTTAAGTTATACTCAAAAGCTATTGTTAGTCAATGTCAAACTCATCACATTATTAGCACACGAGTATATTTCATTAGATGGGATTTGTAATTATTATACACAATAGATTGAAAGCATATATAAGTAAAAGAATACAAGCTAAGTCAAATTAATCTCATAAACCAAATGAGAAGGATTTTATGAGTCTCAAGTGCAACGATCACTAATACTGCAGCACCCATGTTTATCAAAAGTTGTCCATCTTGATTGAAGTTCCTTGATATGTGACTCTTAGTCATCCTCTTTTGATCACTAAATTCTCTTGTTCTCATCCATTTGATCAATGTTAGCAATATCGTGATGAAGAGCATTATCATATAACTCAAGACTCTCTTGCACTCCAAAATCACATTCTCACACTTCTCTATGATCTCATTTTCTTTCATACGGCTGGTTTAACTTGCATCATGCCTTTGCCCTCCCCTCTCATAGAATCCATGACGCTAGCCAAATCTTTGGGTGCTTTGTGCTTTGATTTCCTATAATTAGGCATATGTTGGTTAGTATGAGAAATTCCTAATTTATACATATAATAGGGGGCATTTTCGTAATTTTATTTCTATATCTGAAATCATAATGTGTATATTTGATTGAGTTTTTTTTTTGTATTTTTATATCTTCTGTATTTTTGTATTTGATATAATAATAGCTATATATGATATAACAATACATATATATGAACTCTTAATATTATGATATACTTATATCAGGTATGAATTAGGAAAACCTCTAGTTAGTATTATCTTAGTTAGTTTGTGAATGCGGCCTTATATCAAATGTAGACTTGAAAGCAGACATGGCTGCCTCTTGTTGCTTCTTGTGTACTAGCTTATTTTCACCTTCTTTAGGAACCAAGGATGGTGGGTGAAAGCAGACATGGCTGCCTCTTGTTGCTTCTTGTGTACTAGCTTATTTTCACCTTCTTTAGGAACCAAGGATGGTGGGTTAGTGTTAGTTTCGAATTGAGGATTTTCGGCAATAGCAGGCAATGCGAACTCTGAAGGCAACGACTCATCTAGCAACTTAGGTCATATGGTAGGCCTTGTTGCACTTGGTGTAGGAGATTCATGCGAGGTTGGTGTGTTAGATTGTTCTTCAGTAGGGTCCTTCCTATCATTGATAACCATCTTTTTTGGAATTATAGCTCCGTTTAGTAGGGAGTAAAATATTTTCAATTGAAATTTTTTTCCATGGAAAACCTTTTACGGTGGAAAACTTATTTTTATGGAACTTTTTCGTTGTTTGTTTGCATGGAAAACTCATTTTTCGTTGTTTGGTTGAACTAAAAATCAATTACTCCTATTAACTTTCATGGTTCAATCGAATCGGGGGAAAATCTTGGTTTTTTTTATTTTTGACTAAAATGGATAAAATTTGTTCAAATTCATGATATAATATGAGAATTTAATAATCAAGATATGAGTTTAAAAAAATGTACTGAATTGATGATATTCGAAGAAGATGAAAAGGAATTTTGAAAAATTTCCCCAACTTTAAAGAGAGAGAAGTGTGGAGTAGAGAGAGAGGCTATCGAGAGAGAGGCTATCGAGAGAGAGGCTATCGAGAAGATGATAAATAAAGAATGCATGAGTAGAACAGGGAATGGGCCATACCGGCACAAGGGCCGAGCAGACACGCTTTTAGCACAATACAATACAAGTAGGGGTGTTCAAAACTACCAGACCCGATTGATGCGACCCAATTAACCGATGATCCAAAAATAGATAGGCGGTTTTTAAAAAAAATTGATTTTTCGGGTTAAGTACCCTACCCGGTAAAAAATCGGGCTCAAGTTGGGTCATGGGACGGATAAAAAATGTAATTGGGTATCCAAATACCCAATATAATTTTTTTAAAAAAAATCTAGTTTTGCTGTTTTAGTAGGGTTTCAGTTGGGTGCCCTGTGACTCGACTCGATTTAAGTTGGTACTCGCTAAGCGAGTAGTCTGTTTAAGCGGGTACTCTATGGCTCGATCCGATTTAAGCAGGTACCTTAGTGAAATGAAAAGTGGTTAGGAAATAAGCAGGGTATCCTGTGACTCAACTCGTTTTAAGCGGGACCCGCTTAAACCGGGTCGGGTCGAGCCGATTTTCAAACTAACGTAAAAAGCGGGTACCCAATCTACCAAGTAGCCGAAAACCTGAGTACCCGGTTATGAACACCCCTTGACACAAGTACAGTCGTGGTACGCTATCCATAGAGTGGGTCGCAGACCAAGCCGCAGACAACAAAAAAAATTAGGCACGAGCACGTGAGCGGCATGCCAATTTGGCACGAGGCACAACCCGAAGCATGCTATTATTTAATACTATTATTGTTAATAATATTGTTATTACTACTACAATTAATATTACTAATATTTTTAATATTATTATATTCTTATAATATAATTTAAATTATCTAAAATTATTTTTTTCAATTCTATTATATAAATATATATTGTTAAAAATATTAGGCTAACATGAGGCATGACACAGCACGCCATGCTATGTATAAGGCCATGATATAACATAGACTGAGTTTTAGGGAAAGGTAGCATGACACACTACTGCACGACCACAATTAGGCACGACACGACAAGAAGCCAAGTACGAGCTGACACGGTCCATGGCGGGCACGGCACGACATGTTCCACCTCTATGCGTGAGTTGGTAATACGTGAATTGTTTGTTAGTTGGTAATTTATTTTGGAGTGAATGGATGTAAAATTATTTTACTTCCATTTTTGGGGGGAAAATGTTTTCAATAGGGTGTACAATGAATTTACATTCCAAGTTTTACATCCTATATTTTACACCAAACCAAATAACGTAAAATGGGGAAAACAGTTTTCAGGGAAAACGTTTTTACACCCTACTAAACAGAGCCTATGATTCAAAGAATTTCACCTTCAAACTTTGCTCGAATCTCATGCATGTTACAATCTCCTGGAACCACAACCACGACTCCATCTATTACCAGTAACGAGAAGTTCCCTTCCAACTCTTCAAATACCTCTACTTTCAGCTACAATTTTGATTCGTTGCTTGGCATGCAAATCCTGCAATGACCCAACGTTATGTATTGGAACTTGGAAGGTTATTTTACTCTTGGTTTTTCTTTCTATTTTTTTTTTTATAATGAATGTTACACTTGGTTTATTTTCATCATTTATCCTTCTTTTTGCTTATAAAGGCTATTTATCTAATCGAAAGAGAAATAAAATACTATGTAAAGAATGCAGGTACCACAACCTTGCACCTATGTTATATACTTTAGTATACTTTATTATAACTTAAGAAGATATAATTTAATTTTTTTTCCTTAAATGTGATGGGACACCAACATATCTTGCTCCCTTACCAAAATTATTAGACCGATCAAGCAAATTAAATTATGTACTTTTGAATCCTTTTCAACCTAAAAAGTCATAAAATTTTTAAACTAGTATAAGGAGTAATCCAACCATCATTAAGTTATTTTGGATAACATGGGTTGGGTAGCTAAGCGGAAAAAAAAACCTCTTCAAGACTTATTTTAGTTTTCATTAAGAAAAAATTGAGGTAAGTTGAGTGTAGTCTAATAACATGATATGATTTGTAAAAAAGAAAAACTGTTAAATATAGTACGATACAAAATACTATTTACAAAAATATTCTTATATAGATACCTTGTCTCTTTTTACTAAAGAAAAGGGTATTGATGCACTAAATTTATTTTTGAAGTCAAGTAACTAGGTCTAGATTGGCACTTGGTAGAAATGCAAACTAATTTAACTTTTTAGTAGGAAACTATTCCTACTAGATAGTTGTAAATTGCAACAAGCCATAGCCTAACTAATATTCCCTCTGTCCCTCGTCAACGTATAGCCGACTCACAAGAATTGCTAACGTCATGGCATATTAGACACGAATATTTAGATATTGTTCCCCTTTCCACGTGAATATTATGAAAATTTTCTTTTTAGCACTTTGGCTCAGTTTGGTGGGGCGTAAAATGTTTTCAACTGAAAATGATTTTCCATGGAAAACCTATATACGGTGGAAAACTCTTTTTGATGGAACTTTTTCGTTGTTTGGTTGCACGGAAAATAATTTTACATTTAAACATTTTCCTTTGTTTGGTTGAATTGATAATCAATTACTCCTATTAATTTTTTTAATTGTATTCACTTGTCATTTTTTCACTTTTTTCATTGTATTTTCTAGTTGTTTGTCATTAGCTAAATTTGTTATGATACAAAAAATATTTTTTGTAAAATCTACAATATATTTCTCTAATCTATTAATAACGTATTATATTATACAGAATATCGCCATAAAACTAGATAACCCTAAAAAATATGTTTCAACATTATAAAAAGACCTTAAGCTAACTATAAAGGAGTATTCACAATCAAATAAGCAAATCAATCAAACACGTAAATGTATTCTACTACTCGGATGGGTACTTATACGAAGGGGGGTTGAATTGGAAGTACAAATTTTATCTCTTAATTGCGGAATTTTAAAAATGGAACAATGAGAGTGAAAGGAACATGCAAAAAGAAACACCAGAATTTTAGCGTGGAAACTTTTGTGTCCAACTCAAAGTAAAACCATGTCCGAGCTCTAGGATTTTAGAACTCTTCACTAATGGGCAAATCCTAATACAACCTATGAGATACTCACTCTTTCTTTCCTTCGCTCATGTTCCACTTAGAACACTTTGTTCTCTTACTCTCACTATCTTTCTTCTCTCTTTCCTTTCTTGGACTTGACTCTAAGTCCTTATAATTTTCACTCAATCCCTTCCCTTAGTACTACACAGTACAAAACTCTCAAAGTGATGTACAAGAGGATTATAAATTTGATACAAGACTTAAGGCATAAGTTGAGAGAACTCTGAATTGATAATTTTTGAAGCTTTGTAAACTTTGTCAGGTTAATAAAACTGAGGAATGAGATATTTTATACTAGTTCATGCTACTTGGTTGCCACCAAAATGGATTAGCACAGTACACTTGAGTATTTGGACAACTTGCGTGTAACATCACTAGTGTATGCTTACATGGAAAACTGTTAAGTTGTCATTCTTCACTTGGATATACTAGACAAGCACCATCTTGAAGATAGAATTTCTGATTTAAAGCTTAATTACTTGATGGGTCTTTTTATCCATTAGCTTAACCATTTTCTAATGATGATTTCTAGTTATCTAGTGGTTGTTATCCATTAACCTAACTCATACCTAGATTGTATCAAATCAGTGGGCCCACTTGTACTTACATAAAGACCAAAGAAGTCTTATTCTAAGGCTTCACTTTTTCTTCCTCGCATAAGCTTCAAAACATGAATTTCACTTAAGAACTCCGTGCCATAGCTGTTGGAGCACTACTGGGCAAAGACTAGAACTCGAGCTCCAAAGTTCCAAATTTAACTCTTCCTCAACTTTTGCTTGATTTCATTCAATGTGTTACACTTGGCATCTTCATGCTTAAGAGAAATTTCACCTTAGACCTCCATGTTCCTATTCTGAAACTCATCTTTGGACCTTCACGCATCTTAAAACAATAAACTATATCAAGCTTGTTTGCAATGTCATCTCCAAAACTTTAGGTGGAACAATATATTCGCAATCAAACATGTAAACCAATCAACTGGTTGTAATGTAATAGTTTGTACTTTTACATTTTAAAGTCTAACAAAAAGAAAATTTCTACTCTAATTTCAAATAAACTATTGATTGCCCACATTTCATGAGAAACTTTCATGGTTCAATCGAATCGGGGGGAAATCTAGAGGTTTTTTTTTTATTTTCGACTAAAATGGATAAAACTTATTTGAATGCATGATATAGTACAATGATTTAATAATCAAGACATGAGATTTGAAAAAAACGTGCAGAATTGATGATATTCGAAGAAGATGAAAAGAAATTGTGGATTTCCCCCCCAATTTTTAAGAGGGAGAAAGTGTGGAGTAGAGAGAGAGGATACCGAGAAGAAGAGAAATGAAGAATGCGTGAGTAGAGCAGGGCGTGGGCAGGGTCGTCACTTGGGACGAGCAGACATGCTTTTGGCACGGTGCGACGCAAGTAGGGGTGTTCAAAACTACCCGATCCGATTATTCGATGGCCCAAAAATAAATAGTCGGATTTTTTTAAAAAAATGATTTTTCGGGTTGGGTACCCAACCCAGTAAAGAATCAGGTACTCAGGTTGGGTCATGGGTCGGATAAAAAATGTAATCCGGTACCCGAATACTGGAAATAATTTTTTTAAAATCTGGTTTTGCTGCTTTAGTAGGGTTTCAATCGGGTACCATGTGACCTGACCTAGTTTAATTGGGTACCCGCTAAGCAGGAACCCTATGACCGAAACCAGTTTAAGTGGGTACCTAAGTGAAAATGAAAGGAGTTCCGGAAATAAGTCGGGTACCCACATAAACCGGGTTGAGTCATGGGCCAATTTTAATTTCAAACTAGCCGAAAAAGCGGGTACCCGAATACCCGGTTACCCGATTATGAACACCCCCAGACACAAGTCCCGTCGTGGCATGCTATCCATGGAGTGGGTCGTAGGTTAGGCCATGGACAACAAAAACAATTTAAGCACGAGCACTCGAGTGGCACGCCAATTTGGAACGACACACGGCCCGAACCACGCTATTAATACTATTATTGGTAATACTCTTATTATTACTACTATAGATAATATTATTATTATTTTTAATATTATTATAATATAATTTGAATTATTTAAATTATTTTTTCAATTCTATTATAATCTTTATTTTTATTTTAAAAAAATTAGGCTAGCATGACACGGCACGCCAAGTACATGGGTTGTGCTAGGCCATGAACCGAATTTTAGGGAAATGTAGCATGACATGGCCACAATTAGGCATGTCACGACACGACAAGAGGCCAGACATGAAGTGACATGGTCCATGACTGACACAACACAACCTGTGTTCACCTCTATGCGTGAGTTGGTAATGCATGAGTTGTTTCTAGTTGGTAATTTTGTTTGGAGTGAATGGTTAATTGTAAAATTATTTTACTCCCAGTTTTAAGGGAAAATGTTTTCAATAAGGTGTAAAATGAATTTACATTCCAAGTTTTACATCCTATATTTATATGACAACACATATATGATGACATATCCAAAAATATATTAGATGGGATATAATCTTGACCAAAGAGAGAACTTATGATAACTTGTTGGCCTAATGCAAATAAGAGTCGTTGCATGTAATATTGCATGTCTCCATGCAGAAATTGGGATTTTAGACTTCATAGTGGTCTAGCAATTGATTTAAGTTGCTTTGTTAACGACTCAGTGAATATGTGCAATAGGATGTTCAACATTTATTCCAATAGACATACAATATAATAATTATTAAAAGCCTAGGAAGATATTGTCAAAACAAGAGGCCTTGATGTTACAGAAGTTGGGTTGAAATCTTCATACACTGGTGAAATGTCAGCAGGTCTTGTGCGGCGCCTAGACGGGGCTACTGCACCACCTCTTGGTCTCAACATACTCATTGCCACTTTACTCTATAAAATATATGCAACCCAATAGGCCTAACGACTTGTGGCAGCAGCTGCCTCGCTGCTAGGTTTTTGTGACAACAGTCGTATATAACTTGTCACAATTTCTTTTAAGCTCTAAAATGTGGTGCATGGCTTGGAGTCTAAATCAAAGGTTGATAATGAGCACAACTTATTGCCTTGAGAATATATGAATGAAATAATACCAATTTGTTTGGGTTGGTTTGCAGAATGGTGTTTCTTAAGGCTAAACGTTTGATTCATCTCTTAAGCAGATATTCCTTGATTGTATCTCACTTTGGTAATGCTTGTCACTTGTCAAGCCAACGGTGATCCATTCCATATTATGTAGCACATTTTTTTTTATTAAGGCATGCCTAAGAGGCTAAGAATATCCATCTTACTACCAAAGTTGCTGCGGCTGGCCCTGTTTATTTAACAAAATATTATTCGTATGAATCATGATCTAGGCCATAAATGATAAATGATAGCCGAAATGGTATATTTGCCTTTTCTACTATGTAGGTCCAATTTAATGATTACCCTTAGCTGTAAAATTTTAATCAAAACTTTATTGATATGATGGATATATAAAACATTGTAGTGACTGCAACAAAGTGTGATTTAACTTATTATTTGGGAACAAAGTGAATTTAAACCCAATCGTCAATAGAGCTGTCAATTTTCAACCCGAACCGTGAACCTCAATGTATCGACCCGATCCATTTTAACTCGAAATACTTTACAACCCGAAAGGTGTGACCCATAACCTGAACCGACCCGACCCAAATCCAACCTGGAAACCGATTTAACCTGAAATACAACCCGACTAGCTCTAATCCAAATATAACCCGATTCCAAAATGACCCGACCCATACATTAACAACCCAACCCAATTGTAAACCGATTAGTAACAACCTAAACTCGATTCAACCCGACAATAAACCGATAAAGCCTAATTGATAGTGATCTTTAACCCAATTTAAGATGGCATGTTCAAAATTAACCTATTAGAAACATAATAGTAGAGTTATCATACTCAAATCATATTTCTTGAAAATTATTACAATTCTTAACAAACGACCTATTATTTTATAAAATTCCAACTTAGAAACATCAATTACTTATAGCTATTAACTATGAATATTAAGAATATTAAGAATATTAAGAATATTATCTTTACTTTAGGTCCGTAGTTTATGATAATTTTTACCATAAAATCCAACTATTACTTACATAAAAAATAGTTTGAATATCAAGTTATTAAGTGTTAATGTTATAGAAACTGATTTGATCTTTTTATTAAATTTTAATTAGTTTGTTCATTGATAGGAATTGCACTATACTAGTAACTGAGAAAGTAATTACCAATCTTTCTATATTAAGCAAAGCAGCAAACAATCAAGGAACTAGGTCCTTATAAATGTCAAAATAAAATCATGATTTTAACAACACTAGTTATTGTCAAAGAATTGACAAGTGCATAATAGAAACTAAAGAATCATGAATTTAAACTAACTTGTAAAATGCGATTTACAACATAAATACAAAATAATTATGAATCAAACCGAATTGTCTCAAAATAGCCCGGAATAGACTGTCGTAACCCATCCAAATTGGACTCAGTCCAAAGTCGAGTTAAACTCAAAATAAATCGTCTAAACTCGTTTAAACCTGAACCGTTCAAACTTGGACCATTCAAACATGAATCGAATCCGAAACAAACTGATTAAGTAAATAACCTATTGAACCCGATTTGATTAAAAATCCAAAACCAAACTGAACCGATCCGAAAATAGTTAATAATCTGTTTCAACCCGACCCGACAATACCGAATTCGTTTGTACAGAGTTGAACCCGTACCGATAACCCGAATTGACACCCCTAATCGTCAATATTGATTTAAAATGTGGTAAGTTAGAAAATTAAATAAAAAAAGACTTATTGGATGAGTAGAGTAATAAATATTGATCATACTACGTAATACATAGTCAATTTTTTTAGCTAGATAATTAATAATGAGAATATTCTTTATTATTCATTGTCCAGTTAAATCAAGTTAAAATATTCCATATCAGGATATGATGGGTATCATCCTAAATTATTCGTTACCAGGGATATAATGGACATCCATGTCATATTATACAACACTCCCCCTTGGATGTTTATTATCTAAAATAATGCGTCATTACAACCTTATAGGGAAAACCCAATATGCCAGAAAAACTAAGCAAAAGAAAAATAGTACATCATTTTATAATGCACATTAACGGGAGTTGTCTTATCAAAATCATTACCAGGAAAAAACATGGCTAAGGAAAAAAGTGTGCAGTATGCATTTACTCTCCTTGATGATTAAATTATTTAAGAGCATTGAGACGCCGTAATACAATGACATAAACCAAATTCTTGAATGTAGTAGTTGGAAGTGATTTAGTAAATGAATTTGCTAAATTCTCACTTGAACAGATCTATTGAACAATTAAATCACCATCCTTTTGAAATTCATGGTTAAAAAAATTTGTGAGATATGCTTTGTCCGATCACCCTTGGTATATCCTTCCTTGAGTTGCACAATACATGCTACACTATCTTCAGGTAAAGTTTTTTGAATTCCTTTTTCGGCAGTTAGACTACAATCCAATTGTATATGTTAGATCATTGATGATAGCCATACACATTCATGACTAGCCTAGCTCATGGATTGACAAAATATCTGAATGGTTAGAAGTAGCGTCAATGGTTTTCTTTATATATCGCCAAGAAATGGCAGTACCTACACATGTAAACATATATCCATTTTGTGATTTAGCATTACAAGGATTAGATAAAAATCTTATCTGCAAAGCCAATTAAACCTTCTTTGGGTACTTAGAAAAGAACAAACACATAACTTTCGTACCTTAGAGATAATAGATTACATGTTCGATTCCATTCTAATTCCTTCAAGTGGGACATGACTTAAAGCTTACTAACAACTATACTGCAAATGATATGTTAGGTTGTGTATGACTAGAAAGATACATCAACTCTCTCTTAGTACTTAAATAGGGAAATGCAAGATTAAGAATCTCTTTGTCATCTTCTCAAGGGCGAAAAGGGTCCTTGTTCACTTCTAGTGATCTTGCAGCCAATGGGTTACTTAATGAATGTGCTTTATCAAAACTAAACCTTTTTAGCACCATTACTGTGTATCCAGTTTGATGCACTAGTATTCTATTCTGTAGGTGCTTAATCTATAAGCCCAAGCAAAATCTTTTCTTCCCAAAATCTTTCAATTTAAATTATTTCTTCAAGTAGCCCATAGTCACACTATTACATAATCAGCTTTAGATAACATTAAGAAAGTGTTATATAAAGTACTTAAAGTGTTACTATAGAGCTAAATTAACACTTTTATGGGTGATACATTTACCAGTGCTACCTATTCTCTTGTGTAACACTTTTATAATCCTATAGTAAAACTTTTACAAGGGTTACTTTAAATGCCCTTAAGTAACATTTTTATTTGCATATGTATCATTTTCAAAGTGTTACTAATTTTTTTAAATGTAACACTTTTTTTAACATACGTATCACTTTATCATCTCATCAATTAAGTTATTGAAGACTCCACCTTGATTACTAACGTTTTTATGTCTAATGATGGAAGCCAAAATACAAAGTCAAATAGAGTTGAAAATATCATGAAAACCAAAATGCATAGAGTTGACAATGTGATGGAAGTAATGGAAGCTATAATGCAAAGTATTATGCCCTCTGTTAAAGGATGAGAATAACTTTTGAGCCACGTCCTCAAAGTTTGAGCCACGTCTTCAAAAGCTTGAGCCACATCTCAAAGCAGTCAACAAAGTTCAAACACTTTGTCAAAGGATAAGAATATTCTAATTGCCTAAATCTTGTGTTTTATCCTTTCCTTATTTCACTTATTTTATTCTCTAACCTAACTTATTTAGACATGGTTTTACTGTCAAAGATATCTCTTAATTTCAGCAAATAAATGATGCCCATATATGTTGAAGACTCTTCAAGTTAATTTTGGTAGTTACCAAAATTCAAGCATTGTGGTTATGGAAAAAGAAATATGTTGAAGCTTCAAAGTGCAGCAAATAAAGTGAAAATATTCTTGCTGTAAAATATTCAAATGATATTAATCTTCAATAGCCAAAATGAATGATTCTCTATAGCCATATTGGAGGAAATCTTGCTGAAAGTATTAAAGGCAAATCAGATTTTCAGCAGCCTATTTTGAGCCTCCTTTCAACGGCTTGAAATCAAGTTCAGTATATATTCCAAGATTTGAAGTTGAAGAAAGAGTAGAGACGAGGTGAGACACAACGAGATAAAAAGTGAGACAAGAACAGAAGATTGAATCGTGAATTTCAGTCACAAGCTACATCAACAAAGCTTCATTATTTTCTCTCTAGTTCCATAAACTTTATCTTGTATTTAGATTGAGAGAAAATCAAAGTATAATCTCTTGAGTGTTTAAAAGAATATTTTGAGAGAGTGTTATACTAAGAGTATACCCATAATACTCAAACGTATAGAAAAAGAGAGAGCTTTTTATTACTAAGATCTGAGATGCTAAAGTGTAGTTGGGGTGCTATGGAGTAGAAGATGGGGATTAAGATCTTCTAGGGTACTTTAGGTCTCTAAGGGAAGTAATAAAAGAGCGAGTTAAATCCTTAGGGTTGGACAACCCTAGGTGGAGACGTAGGAAAATTGGTTGTCAAACTTCGTATCAAATCTCCGATTTTTGTCTCATCTTATTTTCGTCTTCATTGCTTACGTTTTATGTTTGCTTCGCTCATTAATCAAAGCAACGAACAGTCAAAGCCTGAGCAAAAGCTTTTGAAACCAATTTCAATGCTTTGACATCCAGATTCAAAGATAAGCTTTAACGCTTACATTCCGCCTTTAAAAGTCAGTTTAAGACCTTGAGATCCTTAACGCAAAAATAGGTTATACTCTATTCAATTCACCCCCTCCCTCTAGAGTATAATTAATCCTATTCCATCTCCCTATTAATTCTTTAATTGGTATCAGAGCTAGACTCACAAGAAAAAGATTTAATCATCTGTGAGGAAAAATGAATTCGATAGGTGATGGTGGTTTTGCTCAAGGAAGGTCTACCAATCGCCCTCCTCTATTTTATGGTAACAATTTTGCCCATTGGCGTTCATTGATGCAAATGTTTGTGATTGATTAGGATTTGGAACTCTGGAATATTTTCAAGAAAGGTCCTAGGGTGCCAATGAAGACTAATGAAAGCGGCACGATGGTTCCTAAAGAAGATGATGATTTCACTCAATCGGATTTGGAAAGTGTTGCTAAAAACTATCGAGCCATGAACCTTCTCTATTGTGGTTTAGATGCAAATGAATTCAATAGAGTTTCTGCATGAAAAAGTGCTAAAGAGATATAGGATAAATTGGTGGTCACATATGAAGGAACAAGTCAAGTCAAAGAGAGCAAGATAAGCATCTTCCTTCGACAATATGAGTTGTTCAAAATGACGCCTAATGAAACCGTGAAAGAGATGTTCACAAGATTTACCCAAATAGTGAACAATCTGGATTCTCTTGGTAAGGTATTCACAAATGAAGAAAAGGTGAGAAAGATTCTATGGTGTCTTCCAAAATCAAAGTGGGGTCCGAAGGTAACCGCGATAGAAGAAGCTCAAAATTTGAGAACCTTGCCTTTGGATGATATTCTTAGAAAATTAATCACACATGAGATGTCTTTAATGAAGAAGATGTAGAACCAGCATCTTCAACCAAAAATTTAGCACTCAAAGCAAAGAGAGAAGAAGCTACAACGGACAATGAAGATAGTGATGATAGTGATGATGAAGATCCATTTGCTCTCATCGCTTGAAGTCTTGCCAAGATTCTAAAAATAAAGAAGAATTTCTCAAGAGGCAGAGACTATCATTCAAATAAATATAAAGGTAAGTCATCCAACTCAATGAATAAAGTTAATACACTAACATGCTATGAGTGTGGTGAAACTGATCACTTAGTGAAAGATTGCCCTCAACAAAAGAAGAAGCCTTTCCACAAAAAGGATTATAAGAAGAAAGCTATGGTTGCTTCATGGAGTGATTCAGATTCATCTAGTGACTCAAAAGATGAAAAGAAAACCTATGTCTTATGGCTAATCATGATGATGCAAAGAAAGAACATCTTGAGGAAATCACCAAGAGCAAAGATTATAAGTGGATTCTAGATAGTGGATGCTCACGGCACATGAGTGGGAAGTCCTCTTTATTTTCAATAATCAAAGAGCAATCTACTGGAACAATTACACTTGGTGATAAAGGAAAGTGTAGAATAATTGGTATTGGAAAAGTTGGAGATAATGCATCAAACACCATTGATGATCTGTACCTAGTTGAAGGTCTTAAATACAACTTTCTTAGCATCTCTCAATTATGAAATAAAGGTAATAAAGTCATCTTTGATGAAGAAAAATGCGAGGTGCAAAGCAAGGTGGACGGTGAAATTATTTTAATTTCTCCTCATTGCAATAATGTTTATGCTTTTCATACTAACTAAGTTGCGAGTACTAGCTTGAAGTGTCTTAAGGCCTTGACCAACAACTCAAGGATTTGGCACAAAAGGTTAGGTCATATCAATATGCATACCATGAAGAAGATATTCTCAAAGGACTTAGTATGTGGACTACCAAAGTTAGATTTCAAAGAAAAAGAGCTTTGCAAAGCATGTGCAAGAGGTAAACAAACAAAAGGATCCTTCAAAGCCAAAAAGGTTGTAAGTACCTCTCGCCCAATAGAGCTTCTACACATAGATTTATGTGGTCCTATGCGTGTTAAATCACCTAAAGGTAAACAATACATCCTTGTTGTTGTTGATGATTTTTTCCATTTTACTTGGATTTCATTTTTACATGAAAAATCAGAGGCTTTACTAGAGTTTTCAAAAATTTGCAAAGAATTACAAACCTTAAAAAACCTACCCATAGTTGCTGTGAGAAGCGATCATGGTAGAGAGTTTGATCAACTAAAGTTTGATAACTTTTGTGCTAAATATGGTATTTCTCACAACTTTACAGCTCCTAGGACACCTCAACAAAATGGAGTTGTGGAACGAAAGAACCGCACTCTTGAGGATATGTCTAGGACAATGCTTTTGGAAAATGATTTGCCAAAATACTTTTGGGCAGAAGCTGTTAATACAACAAACTATATTTTAAAGCGTTGTTTGATTCGCCCTATTTTAAAAAAACTCCTTACGAATTGTTTAAAGGTAAAAAGCCTAATATTTCCTATTTCAAACCTTTTGGATGTATGTGCTTTGTTCATAATAATGGCAAAGATAACCTTGGTAAATTTGATGCACATAGTGATAAAGCAATTATGTTAGGTTACTCTTTGAATTCTAAAGCTTATAGAGTTTTTAATAAGTGTACTAAAGTTGTTGAAGAAAGTATACATGTGATCTTTGATGAAACTGAGAACGGTATCTTAAGTGATGGTTTTATAGGTTTAAACTTGAATAAGCATGAAGGATATTCATTTGAGAAAGAAGGAGAAGAAAGTTCGTCAGATAATGAAATGGAGAAATCTGCCTAGAATATGCAAGAGCCAATTTTAGACGCAGATGAATTAGATCAAAGCCTTAAACAGCAGCCTCAAGATCTTGAAACTCCATCTCAAAGCCTTGAACAAACGGACAATATTATATCAGAAGCCACTCCAGGGCCTTTAGACCCATTTCAAGGCCTTGAAAGGGTACTTCAGGATACTACATCAGCTCCTTTGATGCTGCCACGAAAGTTCAAATACTCCTCATCTCATCCAATAAACAATATAATTTTGGATCCAAAAGCTGGTATACAAACATGCTCTAATGTTAAAAATTTGTGTGCATTTCACGCTTTTGTTTCTCATGTAGAACCAAAGAATATCAATGAAGCACTTTAAGAGCCCGATTGGATTTTAGCTATGCAAAGTGAGCTAAATGAATTCGAAAGAAATAAAGTGTGGACACTCACACCAAGACCAAAGGATCATTCAATTATTGGAACAAGGTGGGTGTTCAGAAATAAGCTTGATGAGAATGGAAAGATAGTGAGGAACAAAGCTAGATTAGTAGCCCAAGGTTATAATCAAGAAGAAGGGATAGATTATGAAGAGACATTCGCTCCCGTGGCTAGAATGGAGGCTATTCGAATGCTCCTTGCTTTTGCTTCCTTTATGCGAATTAAGCTATTTCAAATGGATGTCAAATGTGCATTCTTGAACGGTTATTTACAAGAAGAAGTATATGTTGCTCAACCCCTAGGTTTCGAAAATGAGAAATTTCCAAATCATGTTTTTAAACTTGACAAAGCGCTCTATGGTTTGAAACAAGCTCCAAGGGCTTGGTATGAGCGTCTTTCAAAATATCTTTTAGAAAATAATTTCAAAAGAGGGTTGATTAACAAAACTCTTTTTATGAAAACCAAAGGTATAGATTTATTAATAGTTCAAGTTTATGTTGATGATATTCTTTTCGGTGCTACTAACGATTCCCTTTGCAAAAAAAATTCTGAGATTATGTGTAGGGAATTTGAGATGAGTTTAATGGGTGAGTTGAACTTCTTCCTTAGATTGCAAGTTAAACAAGAGAAAGAAGGTATATTTATAAATCAAAGCAAATACGCAAGAGATCTCCTTAAGAAGTACAATATGACTCAATCTAAAGAGGTTATGACTCCTATGAGTTCGACATTACTTTTAGATCAAGATGAAAATGGTAAGTCGGTAAATCAAAAGGAATATCGAGGTATGATTGGATCTCTTCTCTATGTCATGGCAAGTAGGCCAGATATTATGTTTAGTGTGTGTATGTGTGCTTGTTTTCAAGCTAACCCCAAAGAATCTCATTTGAGTGCAGTGAAGAGGATTTTACGCTATCTCAATGGGACAAAGAATTTCGGTCTTTGGTACCCTTATAATAGTAACTTTGAACTTGTTGGATATTCAGATGCTGATTTTGCAGGTTATAAAGTGAACAGAAAAAGTACTTCAGGTTGCTGTCAATTCTTGGGATCATCTCTCATTAGTTGGCATTCAAAGAAACAAAATTCGGTGGCACTCTCTACTACTGAAGCCGAATACATTGCAGTCGGTGCTTGTTGTTCACAAATTTTGTGGATATCTCAACAATTAAGAGACCTTGGGTTAGACTTCAAAGGCATACCTATTAAGTGTGACAACATGAGTGCTATATCGATAACGAAGAATCCAGTTCAGCACTCTCGCACTAAACATATTGATGTTAGGCATCACTTTATACGTGATCATGTGGAGAAAGGAGACGTATCTATATCTTTTATTTCTACTGATTTGCAACTCGCTGACATCTTCACCAAGCCTTTGAGTGAAGAACGATTTAACTTTATTTGTCTTGAGCTTGGAATGTTAAATGGGGAAGCATCCTCGTAGGGGGAGCTATTTGAGTAAGTTGTATATGTTTATTTTTGCATGTGTATATCAAAGTCTTGACACTCTTGTCATTGCCTTGATGTACTGTCACTTTTTAATATTAATATTGGATCAAAATGTTTGGTACTTATCCTATAGATAATTATCATATATTTATTAAATGATATTTGAAATGTTTTGGATACATAAATTGCGGATGGATCTGTTGCTTTTGCTTTCAATGTTTTTAAAATCTTATTCCATTCGTTTTAAAGATTCTCATGGCCTTGAAGCTGTTTTCAAAGTTTTCCGCGTCTTTTATTTTTAGCTTTCAAAGCCTTGACTGTTTGACCTTTTTTAAAGCAACATCTTTTTATTTTCATGTCTTTAAAGGTTTTACTGTTTTTTATCTTTTTGAAAAAGTCTTCTTGTGATCCAACATTTATATTTTCCCACCTTGTCGAAAGACAAAAAGGGGGAGAATATTTATGTATTATTTATTTAAAGGGGAGAATATTTTTTTATGCGTTTTATTCTTTGACGTTTGCATATAATGTTTTGTCTTCCATCAAGGGGGAGATTGAAGACTCCACCTTGATTCCTAACGTTTTTATGTCTAATGATGGAAGCCAAAATACAAAGTCAAATAGAGTTGAAAACATCATGGAAACCAAAATGCATAGAGTTGACAATGTAATGGAAGTAATGGAAGCTATAATGCAAAGTGTTATGCCCTCTGTTAAAGGATGAGAATAACTTTTGAGCCACGTCCTCAAAGTTTGAGCCACGTCTTCAAAAGCTTGAGCCACGTCTCAAAGCAGTCAGCAAAGTTCAAACACTTTGTCAAAGGATAAGAATATTCTAATTGTCTAAATCTTGTGTTTTATCCTTTCCTTATTTCACTTATTTTATTCTCTAACCTAACTTATTTAGACATGATTTTACTGTCAAAGATATCTCTTAATTTCAGCAAATAAATGATGCTCATATATGTTGAACACTGGTAGTTACCAAAATTCAAGCATTGTGGTTATGGAAAAAGAAATATGTTGAAGCTTCAGAGTGCAGCAAATAAAGTGAAAATATTCTTGCTGTAAAATATTCAAATGATATCAATCTTCAATAGCCAAAATGAATGATTCTCTACAGCCATATTGGAGGAAATCTTGCTGAAAGTAGGCAAATCAGATTTTCAGCAGCCTATTTTAAGCCTCCTTTCAACGGCTTGAAATCAAGTTCAGTATATATTCCAAGCTTTGAAGTTGAAGAAAGAGTAGAGATGAGGTGAGACACAACGAGATAAAAAGTGAGACAAGAACAGATGCTTTAATCGTGAATTTCAGTCACAAGCTACATCAACAAAGCTTCATTATTTTCTCTCTAGTTCCATAAACTTTATCTTGTATTTAGATTGAGAGAAAATCAAAGTATAATCTCTTGAGTGTTTAAAATAATATTTTGAGAGTGTGTTATACTAAAAGTATACCCATAATAACCAAACGTATAGAAAAAGAGAGAGCTTTTTATTACTAGGATCTGAGATACTAAAGTGTAGCTGGGGTTCTATAGAGTAGAAGATGGGGATTAAGATCTTCTAGGGTGCTTTAGGTCTCTGATAACCGATCTTTTAGGTCATTTAACTAAAAGTATAGTTATGCAAACTAAATTTATAAACACCCTAATACTACTACAACTAGTGTAGTGGTAAGTCGGGGATCGAACCACAAGGACAAGGGGCGATAGTCTATAGACTTGATGCAAAGGGTTTATATGGGATTTGATAAAATGAAACTAATGACAGAAAAGTATAGTAAGAACTAAAACGATAATATGCTATGGAAGGAAAATGGGGACAGCTCAGTTCCACCCTAGGAAGGACAATCAAACTATCAATACGCTATATTAGGAGAAATCAGTCAACAATGAATCATGACACTCAAGATGACGAGAGGAAGTTTGTGACCCTATAAATCACACGAACAACCTATAATCGCCCTATGTCTCCAAAGGAGTGACAGGACAAGATTCGCATCGAATATCAATCAATCAATCATTAACAATCTCAAATCCTAACTCTACGCATGAAGAACGAGCCAACCTAGGGTTTCACCAATCAAACCCCTAAGAAAACTACTCACACATAGTAATAAAGACTAGGGCATACACAATGACAAAAGAAATGATTGAAAGCATGAACAGACTAAATGGAAATGAACAAGAGAACGAAAACTATCCTATCAAAACCGTAAACAAAGCAATGATAATAGCAAGAGGAATGAAATTCAGAAAAACAATACTTGAAAGCATTAAACGAAATAAAACAGAAAAGAATCAATACCTTGCATAAATGAAATTGCGTGAACGAAAAGGAATCTGAATCCGAAATACAAAGCTTGAAAGGAAGTGCAATGAAAGCTTTAAATCTAAACTAATGCATGAATGAAATGAAAAGCTTTAAAGTGATGTTCTAGGTTGAGGCACAAGAGCTCTCAAAGTAGGCATGAGGGTTATGTACAGAGCAAGAGGGTATTTATACCCTAGGGACATAAGGGGTAAAACCCTACGAAAAACCCTCGAGCGCCGGCCTAAGAAAGAACCAAGAAAGTCGGAAATATGCTCCATTTGGCCGAATGGAGTATGGATTCGGCCGAATGAGTGGCCATTCGGACGAATGAGTATGTCATTCGCCTAAAACACGAG
The DNA here is from genome assembly GCA_026401315.1 of Dysphania ambrosioides. Taxonomy (NCBI): domain Eukaryota; kingdom Viridiplantae; phylum Streptophyta; class Magnoliopsida; order Caryophyllales; family Amaranthaceae; genus Dysphania; species Dysphania ambrosioides. The sequence goes on along the minus strand of CM048666.1, from coordinate 11,996,630 downwards.
CAATGAGTTTCTAGGCTCTGTCCACCATTCGGCCGAATGACTCCAACCATTCGGCCGAATGGGTCTTGATTCGGCCGAATGAGTGTTCATTCAGCTATTCCCGAGAGCTTGATTTATGTGCTTAAATCCCTATCTTCCATTTGACCGAATTGATGTCAGATTCGGTCGAATCTGTACCTGAACCTTGCTGAATAGCTCCTTTGAAGTGTCTAGTGGCTTCTGCAGTTTATGGGATCTTTGAGAGTGACTTGGAACACATGCCCAAGCTATGATATGCGCATCCAAACTCTTGATAAAGGTGTCAAAGCCTCTAACACGTCTTATTTTACCTCGAAATCACCTGAAATGACCTAACAACAGCTCGAGGACAAGATCAAGGTAAAATTGAATGTAATGTGCATAAAACCAATATAAAAGCATGAGACTCGACACTAAAATGGGGTTGTAAACGTGCTCTAAAATGAGCACATCAACTTCCCCCAAGCCAAACCTTTGCTAGTCCATAGCAAATGAACTAGCAAGGCAACACCGTGAGCAAAACTCATGAAAAGTAAGGTGAGCAGAATACAAGACAATGCCAGCCGTGTACGCGCAAAACTCTTCCTTAGCCATGGGTGTGCAAGTACAATGGGCTCAAAAGAGCATAATACCAAGATGAACAACGTTTTCCATAAACTCGGGATTACTAGAAAAGCTACAACACAGGCCATGCCACCCACTACCTAATGAGGTCACAAGTCCACGCTCCCCATGCTATTTCCCAAAAGATGTGGGAAATTACTAGTACGCTCGTGTGTTTAATACGGTACGTGTTTCGCTCAGAATCATCCGACTTAAGGTGAGTCGGGAATTAAACACTCAATCAAGGAGAAATCTTAGGGATTGTATCCTATCTACTCTCCAGCACAGAACTTGCTAATTAGGCCAAGTCGAATAGGTTTGGAAACGGTTGCAATGTAGGCTGGGATCAAGGTAGGGTAAAACTTGGGGATGTGGAGTTCAAATAGAGGATAGTAAGCAATCCAAGGTAATCAAACCAAGGATGGCTACGACTTCCGACAACAATACCACTTCCCAAAATTCTCTAGATACGCATAAATGAACTAATTACACCAACTTTATTCTCGAATTTCTCTTTTTCTATTTTTTTTTTGTTTCTTTTTCTTTTCTTTTTCTTTTCTTTTTCTTTCTTTTTTTTCTTTTTGTTTTCAATAAAATGTTTCTGAAATAAACTAAGAGTAATGTAAAGAGTCATATCATACGACAATGATTGTTCAAACCAAAATCTTTCACCATAATGCAACGGGCACCACTTCACTGTGATCACTTGACTATCCTCTAGGTAAGAAGAGGGAATATTTGGCTCATGTGGAGTTAGGTGATGTAGCTACGAAGAAAATGTAAAGGCACAAAATTGGCTTACCCTAAAGTCAATCGATATTCATGGTAGGCAATTTGGCCATGTAGCTGTAACTACGAACGTGTTATCATCCCTGGCCTTTAGAAAAGAAGACTATGCTGGAGGAGAACAGACACAATAATTAGACTGTCTAACTAGCACTTAATAACATAGGACTCACAATGGAGTCCTAGAAGGCTCAATCCTCACTAGGCTAGTCAAAATGTGCCTCAATAGGTAGTCATCCAAGCCACAAACCAAGCAGGACCAGATCCCCCAAGTCAGGTGGAAAACAATCAATCATTCGGTCCCAAAACAGGCACAAGGCTAGGAAAAACATGAGTATGCATAAGACCACTATAATGTACACGTCAGGAGCTAGTATGTCAGTTTCACAACTCAAGCACATTAACCTTAACACACCTAGACATGCAAAGAAAGACTAAAACAAAAAACAAGCCAATTGTTTCAATAATGCTGATCTTTCGAAGCTTTGAAAACACAAGAAAACACAAGGACCCTCCCCCAAGCCAGCTCAAGAGCCGTCTCGGCACTTGGGAGAGGAGAAACAAAAGGGAGAAAGATCAGCATTATGAATGCTATTGCTATACAAATAAACAAACAAAACAAACACCGGGTCATCTCCCGTAAGTACTTTTTTTTTAAGTCGATAAGTTTGACACAATTAGGCACAAGTTTATACAAAAAAAGAAAACAATGAAATCGTACCTGTCGTAGGAGTGGATTCACTCCTAGCATCACCATCACCTCCAGCGTGGGGAGTCAAAACTCTCCACCGAGCCGCAGTGGCGGAAGTAAGCAATGGAGAACCAGGGTCATCTGGAGGTGGGTTATAATGCGGGGCTCCCCCAAGCTAGGGTGGAGCCGTTGGTCTCTTTTTAGATTTTCTTTTTCTAGCCCTTTTCCGTTTACGAGCTGGCTCGTCAGTACCGTCAGATTTGTAATACATCTTTATTTGCGGAGCAATTCCCTTCGCATCCCCAAAAACAAGACGCTCTTGCTCGTCCTCCTCATCTGACACCTCAACTATAATTGGGGCAGCAAAAGCATTACACCTCTCAACCTCTTTCACAGCGTCATTCTCGACCACCCCAAAGGAACAAATCCGCTTGACCATGGGTTCCTTTGAAGACTTAGAAAAGGCAAACATAACCTTCTCTTGGGCTACCCTGACGGTTATAGTTTCTGATTCACAGTCGATCAGGGCACCCAAAGTCTTCAAAGCATCCCTTCCTACGATGAGGGGAGTATAAGGATCCTTGGCCATATCAAGCACCACGAAGTCACATGGTACCACTATGTTCCCTACTTGGATCGGAAGGTCCTCAAACTCCCCACATAGCACTTTTATACTACTGTCGGCCAACTGGATTGTTTTCTTCAAAGGCTTAAGCTCACAGGTTAGCTGTTTGGCAATGGACATTGGCATTAGGCTAATGGAGGCCCTAAGGTCATCAAGTGCTCCCTTAGAATTGAGTTTTCCAAGGGTGACTGGGAGCACAAAGGGTCCTCTAGCTTTTTCTTTCTTTGCCCATGTGCCCTGAATGATGGCACTTACCTGCTCTGGTAAATTAATAACCTCGCCCTCAAGTTGTCTCTTATTCCTTAAGAGGGTTTTCAGATACTGAGCATATTGTGGCATTTGCTCCATGGCCTCTAAAAATGGTATATTCATTTCCAGTTGCCTCATATGCTCTAGGAATTTAAGAAACTTTTCTTGTAGTTGCTTCTCTACCTTCTTGTAAGGAAAAGGTAGAGGCAGAACATGTTTACGCTCAAGTTTCCTCCGTTCCTGTATCTCCCTCTATCTCCCTTCTTTATCTATCTTCTCCCTCTCATGCCCAATGACTTCGACATTGTGGCCCTCATTTTCTTCACCACCCTCCTTTTATTTTCTCCCCTCAAGGTTCTCCTTGTGCTCATTTTCTTTTAGACTGGCACTACCCTTCGAGGAATCTTCCCTTAAATCATCTCCATTGGCTACAACTGGAGCAAGATATGAGGTTCCAGATCTTAGGAAGATCGCCTTACAGGTGTGATGCTTAGGGTTAGAGTCAGGAGAGTTTTGAGGTGGAGGTTGGGTGGATGGGTTTTGTTGAGGGTGAGAAGGAAGTAGCAATGGTGGGGGCGGACTAGCCATCTGCACAAGCTCTGATTCAAACAACTTCTGCTGCGCTTGAAGTTGTTGCATTTGATTTATCAAAGTTTGATTGATTTGCGAGAGGGTTTGATTTTGCTGCGCAAGGGAGTTCACTTGGGTGGAAAGGAATTCATTAGTTGGAGGCAGGTTTGGTTGAGGCTGTGTAGATGGATAGGGTAGGTTGGTGTTAGGTCTTGGCATTTGAGGGTACAACCTATTCCCATTCGGCCTAGGAAAACTCCCATTCGCTTGATTGGTAGAGTTGTACCCTTGGTAGGAGTTCCCTTGGTTAGAATTTGGATTAAAGGAAGGTCTAAAGGGTTGATTGTTGTAAGGAACTTGCTGAGCAAACCCTTGGTTATGACCACCATACCCTACTGCTACCACATAATCGGGATTATACCCGTATCTATCATATTCCTTCTTGGTTATACCCCTCATAGTGAACAGCTGCTATGTGCTCGGAATTTGCACTCCCACAATATGATGTATCATGATTGGTGCCCCCACAGATTCTACATGAAAAGGGCGTCTCTTTAACCGATGATACATTAGAGCTACCTTGGGTGTATTTGAACTTGGACAGCTTCTTATCCATGATAGCTTCGATTTTTGAACTAATCGTGTCCAAGTTGCTTGAATCCATCCCTCCTCTTGGTAATCCACTGCCCCTTGCTCCTCCCCAAGAGCTATTTTTAGCAACCTCCTCAATCTTAGCCTTCACTTGGTTGCATGGGACTTTCGAGAGTTGGCCACCAACAGCCGAGTCTAGGAGTGCCTTGGTGGAGTCATTTAGACCATCGTAGAAGAATGTATTGAGATGGTTTTCCCCATACTCATGATGGGGGCATGCTCTTATCATTCTCTTAAACCGACTCCAAGTGGCACTAAGGTTCTCATCATCCTCTTGAGTGAATGATGCAATTTTCTTACACCAATCCTGTGTTCGAACTGTGGGATAGAACCTTTCTAGAAATGTTGTCTTTAATTGAGCCCAATTAATGATTGAGTTGGGCTCCAGGCATTTATACCAATCCCGAGCATCACCAGATAAACTCAAGTGAAATAGATGCATCCGTACATAATCCGGGCTATTGGGGCATGGAGGTATGAGATCGCAAATATCTGAGAATGCCTCCAAGTGTTGGAGAGGGCATTCATTTCTCAAACCGCAAAAAGGGGTCTCTTTCACCATCCGGGTGAATTGAGGATGTATGTGATAAGGGTTCGGGGCTATGGGTAACACTACACCTCCTTGAAATTCTTGGGACCCAGGCGTCCCAAATTGACCAAATAGTTGTTGGTGGTTTTCGTCCATTGGTGGTGTAGGGTGGTTGGAAGTATTTGGTTGCGACGAGGTTTGGGTTAGAATTCTCCGTTTGATGCGTTAAACCTCAGGGTCGTATGGTTCTAGTTGTTGATTTGATCTACGTGTGCTATATGGCATGCAAACAACACTAGAGACCAAGCGTAAGTACTGACAAGCAAATTAATGGACAATAAAATATATAAAGCAAAAATGAATTACACCAAGACTATAATCTAAACACAACGCCTTGTCCTTGGCAACGGCGCCATTTTGATAACCGATCTTTTAGGTCGTTTAACTAAAAGAATAGTTATGCAAACTAAATTTATAAACACCCTAATACTACTACAACTAGTGTAGTGGTAAGTCGGGGATCGAACCACAAGGACAAGGGGCGATAGTCTATAGACTTGATGCAAAGGGTTTATATGGGTTTTGATAAAATGAAACTAATGACAGAAAAGTATAGCAAGAACTAAAACGATAATATGCTATGGAAGGAAAATGGGGACAAATCAGTTCCACCCTAGGAAGGATGATGTGCTCATTTTAGAGCACGTTTACAACCTCATTTTAGTGTCGAGTTTCGTGCTTTTATATTGGTTTTATGCACGTTACATTCAGTTTTACCTTGATCTTGTCCTCGAGCTGTTTTTAGGTCATTTCAGGTGATCTCGATGATTTCGAGGTAAAATGAGACGTGTTCGAGGCTTTGACACTTCTATCAAGAGTTTGAATGCGCGTATCATAGCTTGGGCATGTGTTCCAAGTCACTCCCCAAGATTCCATAAACTCTAGAAGCCACTAGGCACTTCAAAGGAACTGTTCAGCAAGGTTTAGGTTCAGATTCGACCGAATCTGACATCCATTCGGTCGAATGGTGGACAGGGATTCAAGCACATAAATCAAGCTCTCGGGAATAGCCGAATGAGAAGTCATTCGACCGAATCAAGGCCCATTCGGCCGAATGGTTCCACTCATTCGGCCGAATGGTGGACAGATCGCAAAAACGCCAAACTTCTGTTATAGCCGAATGGCATACCCATTCGGCCGAATGGCCACCCATTCGGCCGAATCCACCCTTCATTCGGCCGAATGGCCTTCTTTCTCGCATATTTTGGTTCTTTCTTTAGTCGGCGCTCGAGGGTTTTTCCTAGGGTTTTACTCCTTTTGTCCCTAGGGTATAAATACCCTCTTTCTCTGTACATAACCTGATGCCTACTTTGAGAGCTCTTGTGCCTCAACCTAGAACATCACTTTAAAGCTTTTCATTTCTTTCATGCATTAGTTTAGATTTACAGCTTTCGTTGTTCTCGTTTTCAAGCTTTGTATTTCGGATTCAGTTCCTATTTCGTTCATACAATTTCGTTTTTGCAAGGTATTATTTCTTTTCTGTTTTAGTTCTTTTAATGCTTTCAAGTATTGTTTTTCTTGATTTCATTCCTCTAGCTATAATCGTTGTTTCGTTTATAGTTTTAATAGAGTAGTCGTTGGTTCGGTTATAGTTCTTAGTTTTCGTTCTCTTGTTCATTTCCATTCAGTCTATTCATGCTTTTAATCATGTCTTTTATTATTACTATGTGTGAGTAGTCTTCTTAGGGGTTTGATTGGTGAAACCCTAGGTTGGCTTGTTCTTCATGCGTAGTGTTAGGATTTGAGATTGTTAACGGTTGATTGATTGATATTCGATGCGAATCTTGTCCTGCCACTCCTTTGGAGACATAGGGCGATTATAGGTTGTTCGTGTGATCTATAGGGTCACAAACTTCCTCTCGTCATCTTGAGTGTCATGATTCATTGTTGACTGATTTCTCCTAATTTAGCGTATTGATAGTTCGATTGTCCTTCCTAGGGTGGAACTGATCTGTCCCCATTTTCTTTTCATATTATAACATTGTTTTAGTTCTTGCTTTGTTTTTTTATTATTAGTATAATTCTTTTCAAATCCATTTAAATCCTTTACATCAAGTCTATAAGCTATCGCCCCTTGTCCTTGTGGTTCGATCCCTGTCTTACCACTACACTAGTTGTAGTAGTATTAGGGTGTTTATAAATTTAGTTTGCATAACTATTCTTTTAGTCAAACGACCTAAAAGAACGGTTATCAAAATGGCGCCGTTGCCGGGGACAAGGCGTTGTGTTTAGATTATAGTCTTGGTGTAATTCATTTTAGTTTTATTTATTTTATTGTCTAATAATCTGCTTGTCAGTACTTACGCTTGGTCTCTAGTGTTGTTTGCATGCCATATAGCACACGTCAATCAAATCAACAACTAGAACCATTCGACCCTGAGGTTCAACGCAGCAAACGGAGAATTCCAACCCAAACCTCATCGCAGCCCAATACCTCCAACCACCCTACACCACCAATGGACGAAAACCACCAACAACTTTTTGGTCAATTTGGGACACCTGGGTCCCAAGAATTTCAAGGAGGTGTAGTGTTGCCCATAGCCCCGAACCCCTATCATATACATCCTCAATTCACCCGGATGGTGAAAGAGACCCCTTTTTGCGGTTTGAGAAATGAATGCCCTCTCCAACACTTGGAGGCATTCTCAGATATTTGCGGTCTCATACCTCCATGCCCCAATAGCCCGGATTATGTACGGATGCATCTATTTCACTTGAGTTTATCTGGTGATGCTCGGGACTGGTATAAATGCTTAGAGCCTAACTCAATCATTAATTGGGCTCAATTAAAGACAGCGTTTCTAGAAAGGTTCTATCCCACAGTTCGAACGCAGGATTGGCGTAAGAAAATTGCGTCATTCACTCAAGAGGATGATGAGAACCTTAGTGCCACTTGGAGTCAGTTTAAGAGAATGATAAGAGCATGCCCCCATCATGAGTACGGGGACAACCATCTTAATACATTCTTCTATGATGGTCTAAACGACTCCACCAAGGCACTCCTAGACTCCGCTGTTGGTGGCCAACTTTCGAAAGTCCCATGCAATCAAGTGAGGGCTAGGATTGAGGAGGTTGCTAGAAATAGTTCTTGGGGAGGAGCAAGGGGTAGTGGATTACCGAGAGGAGGGATAGATTCAAGCAACTTGGACACGATTACTTCTAAAATTGAGGCTATCATGGATAAAAAGCTGTCCAAGTTCAAATACGCCCAAGGTAGCTCTAATGTATCATTGGTTAAAGAGACGCCCTTTTCATGTAGAATCTGTGGGGGCACCAATCATGATACATCATATTGTGGGGGTGCAAATTCCGAGCACATAGCGGCTGTTAATTGCGGGGGGTATAACCAAGAAGGACCCCCGGTCATGAACTATGATGGATACGGGTATAATCCCGATTATGTGGCAGCAGTAGGGTATGGTGGTCATAACCAAGGGTTTGCTCAGCAAGGTCTTTATAACAATCAACCCTCTAGACCTCCCTTCAACCCGAATTCTAACCATGGGAACTCCTACCAAGGGTACAACTCTACCAATCAAGCGAATGGGAGTTTTCCTAGGCCGAATGGGAATAGGCCATACCCTCCAATGCCAAGACCCAACACCAACCCATCCTATCCATCTATACAGCCTCAACCAAACCCGCCTCCAACTAATGAATTCCTTTCCACCCAAGTGAACTCCCTTGCACAACAAAACCAAACCCTCTCGCACATCAACCAAACTTTGATGAACCAAATGCAACAACTTCAGGCGCAGCAGAAGTTGTTTGAGTCACAGCTTGCGCAGATGGCTAGTCCACCCCCACCATTGCCATATCCTTCTCACCCCCAACAAAACCCATCCACCCAGCCTCCACCACAAAACTCTCCTGACTCTAACCCTAAGCATCACACTTGTAAGGCGATCTTCCTAGGATCTGGAATCTCACATCCTCATCCAGCTGTAGCCAATGGAGATGATTTAAGGGAAGATCCCTCGACGGGTAGTGGTTGTCGAAGAGAAACTGAGCACAAGGAGAACCTTGAGGGACGAAAAGAAAAGGAGGGTGGTGAAGGGACTGAGGAACCAAAAGTCAAAATAAATGAGTGTGAGGGGAAGAAGAAGGACGAAGATGAGAGATGGAGGGAGATACAGGAAAGGAGGAAACTTGAGCGTCAACATGCTCCGCCTCTACCTTTTCCTTACAAAAAGGTAGAGAAGCAACTTCAAGAAAAGTTTCTTAAATTCCTAGAGCATATGCGGCTGCTTGAAATGAAAATACCATTCCTAGAAGCCATGGAGCAAATGCCGCAATATGCTACGTATCTGAAAACCCTCCTAAGGAACAAGAGAAAGCTAGAGGGCGAAGTGATTAGTTTGCCAGAGCAAGTAAGTGCCATCATTCAGGGCACGTGGGCAAAGAAAGAAAAAGCTAGAGGACCCTTTGTGCTCCCAGTCACCCTTGGAAAACTCAATTCTAAGGGAGCACTCGCTGACCTTGGGGCCTCCATTAGCCTAATGCCGATGTCCATCGCCAAGAAACTCACTTTCGACCTCAAGCCATCACAGAAAACAATCCAGCTGGCCGACCGTAGTATAAAAGTGCCATGTGGGGAGTTTGAGGACCTTCCGATCCAAGTTGGGAACATAGTAGTACCATGTGACTTCGTGGTGCTTGATATGGCTGAGGATCCTTATACTCCTCTCCTCTTAGGGAGGGATGCTTTGAAAACTTTGGGTGCCCTGATCGACTGTGAATCAGAAACTATAACCGTCAGGGTAGCCCAAGAAAAGGTCGTGTTTGCCTTTTCTAAGTCTTCAATGGAACCCATGGTTGAGCGGATTTGTTCCTTTGGGGTGGTCGAGAAAGACGCTGCGAAAGAGGTCGAGAGCTGTAGTGCTTTTGTTGCTCCAAGGACAATTGAGGTGTCAGATGAGGAGGACGCGCAAAAGCGTCTTATTTATGGGGTTGCGAATGGAATTGCTCCGCCAACGGAGACATATTATAAATCTGAGGGAACTGACGAGCCGGCCCGTAAACGGAAAAGGGCTAGAAAAAGAAAAAAAAGACTGATGGCTCCACCCTGGCTTGGGGGAGCCCCGCATTCTAACCCACCTCCAGATGACCCTGGTTCTCCATTGCTTACTTCCGCCACTACGGCTCGGTGGAGAGTTTTGACTCCCCACGCTGGAGGTGATGGTGATGCTAGGAGTGAATCCACTCCTACGGCAGGTATAATTTCTTTGTTTTCTTTTTCTGTATAAATTTGTGCCTAAATGTGTCGAACTTACCGACGTTAAACAAAAGTACTTACGGGAGATAACCCGGTGTTTGTTTTGTTTGTTAATTTGTATAGCAACAGCCTCCATAATGCTGATCTTTCTCCCTTTTGTTTCTTCTCTCCCAAGCGCCGGGACGGCTCTTGAGCTAGCTTGGGGGAGGGTCCTTGTGTTTTCAAAGCTTTGAAAGATCCGCATTATGGAAACTATTGCCTTTTTTTAGTTTGCATGTCTAGGTGTACCATGATTAATGTGCTTGAGTTGTGAAACTGACATGCTAGCTCCTGACGTGTACGTTATAGTGGTCTTATGCATACTCATGCTTTTCCTAGCCTTGTGCCTGTTTTGGGACCAAATAATTGATTGTTTTTCACCTGACTTGGGGGATCTGGTCCTGCTTGGTTTGCGGCTTGGATGACTACCTTTTGAGGCACATTTTCAACTAGCCTAGTGAGGATTGAGCCTTCTAGGACTCCATTATGAGTCCTATGTTATTAAGTGCTAGTTAGAGAGTCTAAGTATTGTGTCTGTTCTCCTCCAGCATAGTCTTCTTATCTAAAGGCCAGGGATGATAACACGTTTGTAGTTACAGCTACATGGCCAAATTGCCTACCATGAATATTGATTGACTTTAGGTTAAGCCAATTTTGTGCCTTTACTTTTTCTTCGTAGCTACATCACCTAACTCCACATGAGCCAAATATTCCCTCTTCTTACCTAGAGGATAGTCAAGTGATTACAGTGAAGTGGTGCCCGTTGTATTGTGGTGAAAGATTTTGGTTGGAAAATCGTGGTCGTATGATATGACTCTTTACATTACTCTCAGTTTATTTCAGAAGCATTTGCTTGAAAACAAAAAGAAAAAAAAAACAAGAAAAAGAAAGAAAAAAGAAAAAGAAAAGAAAAAAAAATAGAAAGCGAAAAATTCGAAAATAAAGTTGGTGTAATGAGTTCATGTATGCGTATCCAGAAAATTTTGGGAAGTGGCATGGTTTTCAGAAGTCATAGCCATCCTTGGTTTGATTACCTTGGATTGCTTACTATCCTCTATTTAAACTCCACATCTCCAAATTTTACCCTACCTTAATCCCAGCCCACATTGCAACCTTTTCCAAACCTGTTCGACTTGGCCTGATTAGCAAGTTCTATGCTGGAGAGTAGATAGGATACAATCCCTAAGATTTCTCCTTGATTGAGTGTTTAATTCTCGACTCATCTTAAGTCGGATGATTATGAGCGAAACACGTACCATATTAAACACACGAGCGTACTAGAAATTTCCCACATCTTTTGGGAAATAGCATGGGGAGCGTGGACTTGTGACCTCATTAGGTAGTGGGTGGCATGGCCTGTGTTGTAGCTTTTCCAGTGAACTCGAGTCTGTGGAAAACGTCTTTTATCTTGGTATTATGCTCTTTTGAGCCCATTGTACTTGCACACCCATGGCTAGGGAAAAGTTTTGCGCGTACACGGCTGGCATTGTCCTGTTTTCCGCTCACCTTGCTTTTCATGAGTTTTGCTCACGGTGCTGTCTTGCTAGTTCATTTGCTAGGGACTAGCAAAGGTTTGGCTTGGGGGAAGTTGATGTGCTCATTTTAGAGCACGTTTACAACCTCATTTTAGTGTCGAGTTTCGTGCTTTTATATTGGTTTTATGCACGTTACATTCAGTTTTACCTTGATCTTGTCCTCGAGCTGTTTTTAGGTCATTTCAGGTGATCTCGATGATTTCGAGGTAAAATGAGACGTGTTCGAGGCTTTGACACTTCTATCAAGAGTTTGAATGCGCGTATCATAGCTTGGGCATGTGTTCCAAGTCATTCCCCAAGATTCCATAAACTCTAGAAGCCACTAGGCACTTCAAAGGAACTGTTCAGCAAGGTTTAGGTTCAGATTCGACCGAATCTGACATCCATTCGGTCGAATGGTGGACAGGGATTCAAGCACATAAATCAAGCTCTCGGGAATAGCCGAATGAGAAGTCATTCGACCGAATCAAGGCCCATTCGGCCGAATGGTTCCACTCATTCGGCCGAATGGTTCCACTCATTCGGCCGAATGGTGGACAGATCGCAAAAACGCCAAACTTCTGTTATAGCCGAATGGCATACCCATTCGGCCGAATGGCCACCCATTCGGCCGAATCCACCCTTCATTCGGCCGAATGGCCTTCTTTCCCGCATATTTTGGTTCTTTCTTTAGTCGGCGCTCGAGGGTTTTTCCTAGGGTTTTACTCCTTTTGTCCCTAGGGTATAAATACCCTCTTTCTCTGTACATAACCTGATGCCTACTTTGAGAGCTCTTGTGCCTCAACCTAGAACATCACTTTAAAGCTTTTCATTTCTTTCATGCATTAGTTTAGATTTACAGCTTTCGTTGTTCTCGTTTTCAAGCTTTGTATTTCGGATTCAGTTCCTATTTCGTTCATACAATTTCGTTTATGCAAGGTATTATTTCTTTTCTGTTTTAGTTCTTTTAATGCTTTCAAGTATTGTTTTTCTTGATTTCATTCCTCTAGCTATAATCGTTGTTTCGTTTACAGTTTTAATAGAGTAGTCGTTGGTTCGGTTATAGTTCTTAGTTTTCGTTCTCTTGTTCATTTCCATTCAGTCTATTCATGCTTTTAATCATGTCTTTTATTATTACTATGTGTGAGTAGTCTTCTTAGGGGTTTGATTGGTGAAACCCTAGGTTGGCTTGTTCTTCATGCGTAGTGTTAGGACTTGAGATTGTTAACGGTTGATTGATTGATATTCGATGCGAATCTTGTCCTGCCACTCCTTTGGAGACATAGGGCGATTATAGGTTGTTCGTGTGATCTATAGGGTCACAAACTTCCTCTCGTCATCTTGAGTGTCATGATTCATTGTTGACTGATTTCTCCTAATTTAGCGTATTGATAGTTCGATTGTCCTTCCTAGGGTGGAACTGATCTGTCCCCATTTTCTTTTCATAGTATAACATTGTTTTAGTTCTTGCTTTGTTTTTCTATTATTAGTATAATTCTTTTCAAATCCATTTAAATCCTTTACATCAAGTCTATAAGCTATCGCCCCTTGTCCTTGTGGTTCGATCCCTGTCTTACCACTACACTAGTTGTAGTAGTATTAGGGTGTTTATAAATTTAGTTTGCATAACTATTCTTTTAGTCAAACGACCTAAAAGAACGGTTATCAAAGGACAATCAAACTATCAATATGCTATATTAGGAGAAATCAGTCAACAATGAATCATGACACTCAAGATGACGAGAGGAAGTTTGTGACCCTATAAATCACACGAACAACCTATAATCGCCCTATGTCTCCAAAGGAGTGGTAGGACAAGATTCGCATCGAATATCAATCAATCAATCATTAACAATCTCAAATCCTAACTCTACGCAAGAAGAACGAGCCAACCTAGGGTTTCACGAATCAAACCCCTAAGAAAACTACTCACACATAGTAATAAAGACTAGGGCATACACAATGATAAAAGACATAATCGAAAGCATGAACAGGCTGAATGGAAAAGAACAAGAGAACAAAAACTATCCTATCAAAATCGTAAACAAAGTAATGATAATATCAAGAGGAATAAAATTTAGAAAAACAATACTTGAAAGCATTAAACGAAATAAAACAGAAAAGAATCAATACCTTGCATAAATGAAATTGCGTGAACGAAAAGGAATCCGAATCCGAAATACAAAGCTTGAAAGGAAGTGCAATGAAAGCTTTAAATCTAAACTAATGCATGAATGAAATGAAAATCTTTAAAGTGATGTTCTAGGTTGAGGCACAAGAGCTCTCAAAGTAGGCATGAGGGTTATGTACAGAGTAAGAGGGTATTTATACCCTAGGAACATAAGGGGTAAAACCCTAGGAAAAACCCTCGAGCGCCGGCCTAAGAAAGAACCAAGAAAGTCGGAAATAGCTCCATTCGGACGAATGGAGTATGGATTCGGCCGAATGAGTGGCCATTCGGCCGAATGAGTATGTCATTCGCCTAAAACAGGAGCAATGAGTTTTTGGGCTCTGTCCACCATTCGGCCGAATGAGTGCAACCATTCAACCTAATGGGTCTTGATTCGGCCAAATGAGTGTTTATTCGGCTATTCTCGAGAGCTTGATTTATGTTCTTGAATCCCTATCTTCCATTCGACCGAATTGATGTCAGATTCGGTCGAATCTGAACCTGAACCTAGCTGAATAGCTCCTTTGAAGTGTCTAGGGGCTTCTGGAGTTTATGGGATCTTCGAAAGTGACTTAGAACGCATGGCCAAGCTATGATACGCGCATCCAAACTCTTGATAAAGGTGTCAAAGGCTCGAACACGTCTCATTTTACCTCAAAATTATCGAAATCACCTAAAATGACCTAACAACAGCTCGAGGACAAGATCAAGGTAAAATTGAATGTAATGTGCATAAAACCAATATAAAAGCATGAGACTCAACACTAAAATGGGGTTGTAAACGTGCTCTAAAATGATTACATCAGTCTATAAAGGGAAGTAATAAAAGAGCGAGTTAAATCCTTAGGGTTGGACAACCCTGGGCAGAGACGTAGGCAAATTAGTTACCGAACTTCGTATCAAATCTCCATGTTTTGTCTCATCTTATTTTTGTCTTCATTGCTTACGTTTTTTATTTGCTTCGCTCATTAAATCAAAGCAGCAAACAGTCAAAGCCTAAGCAAAAGCCTTTGAAACCAGTTTTAAGGCTTTGACATCCAGATTCAAAGATAAGCCTTAACGCTTATATTCCACCTTTGAAAGTCAGTTTAAGACCTTGAGATTCTGAACGCGAAAATAGGTTATATTCTATTCAAGAAGTACATATATTTTTCCTTCTAAAAAAATATTGTGCATACATTTGCGCAAATGCCATTTTAAAGGTTGAACAGATCGACGACAAATCCTTATCTAAGATCCCAAAAACAATATTATGTTTGTAAAGATCAAATAATTTATCTAAAAAATATAGTTAAAAAATAAATCTCTTTATTGATTCCTTCTTTATCATTTTGATCTACGCTTGCTTATTCACTGCAGCCTCATCATCATTTATATTTGTTTCCATTCTACCTCTTGTTTCTGTATAAATTAAGAAGTATAAAATTAGAAAATCATACAACGCGATTAACTTATTGTCATGAAATAAAATGGAATATAATACAGATATGCTCACTGATTAAATCATACAACAAATCTCACGAGACTAACAACATAATATGCAGCAGAACCCAACAACCATCTATACAGATATGCAGGTTTATGCAACAAATCTCACGAGACTAACTATCATAAAATGGAATCATATAACGCCATTCTACCCTTATGGTCACTGATTAAATCTACCAACAACCATATATACAGATATGCAACAGAACCCATGTACTCACGAGACTAACAGACTAGTGATAAGGAACTAGAGGAGAAAAGATCAGTCTCCTAATACTCATCAGGAGCTAAGAACTATAAAAAATCAAGAGCCCATTGGCTACTACACAACAAATCTCTTTCATTCATATTCAGCAAATAATAAGAGGATAACTCCTATAACTGAAAGATAAAAAAAATGATGTCAAAATTAGTAACTTGAAGGATTAGCTAGCTTAGATAAATGGGAAAATTAGACCATTTATATTTGATAAATGTGCATACAGTTTAGAGATGCATAAACTTGCAGCACCATATGCCAAGGAATAAAAACAAGGCTTAACATATACCTTAACTAAATATATGAAAACTGCCTAACATAGGCACAACTAACCAATAAGCACCCAAAACACCTGGCCATGTACAGTCTAGGAAGTGATGTTTCAAGTATCAACAACATATCTTTTGTACTGCCAAAAAGGAATTCCATACTTCAAGCACTATATCAGAATACTCCCGGTGTTTTCACCACAGACTTCCCACCAGTTCCCCCAATGCAGTTTGATTATACTAGAAACATAAGCCAAGCTTTATGGACACCAGTTCACCACATACTTTGTCTAATCTTTGTTTGGTTACCAAGATCAACCTCCTTATCCTTTTGACTTTCCACCTTGTTATGTGCATTAGTAGACTTACCTTTCCCTTGAGAAATTTGTGATGTATAAGAGCCTACATTTTTCGTAGCTTGTCCACACTTTTGTTGGTGGCCAACTTGTGGTAAATCTATTTGGTTTTGTGTTTGCTGAACTCCACATTGCTTTTTACCTTGTATTGGAACTCTACCTTGTGGAACTTTCTCTAGGAGTCTTTTGTTATTACTTTAATAGCGCGTTTTCACTATATCTGTCATTGCCATGGAATTTTCTCTTAAAGCCGAAACCTTAAAACAATGACAATGAAAACAGTTAAACTTAATGCATAAACACTAAATATTAAAAAATTTCATATTCAATCAAAAAAATAAATCACCTTCTGAGAGCGAGACATTAAATTCATGCAATTTATCATGATCTCATTTTCATAAGCTTCACTAGAATGGTCCTGCTCACCATCTTCAGTGGGCGTGTACTCATCATCGACATCTTTACCTATCTTCTTTGACTACAACTTGCTTTTTTTTTTAATGTTTATAGCCCTTTATAAACTGATTTACTTCATAAGCCATTGTATTAACTCCCAAATCTCTCATTTTTATTTTATTTTCTTCTATCCTTATTTGCCTTAGTTTTTCATAATCTGACATCTTGCTCTTAAATCCTACAAAGAAGAAATAAAGAGGCGTTTGAATAGTAGAAACATAAGTTAGGATCATACTTATAGGATTCATAGTATATTGCCTTTCTAGTGACATGTGAGACTCGTTGATTAAGCTAGTACCTGAGAGCGCTTGTTACCTTTGGAAGCTAGAAAATCTGCCCTGCAAGACAGATACTCCATAATTATGTTACCAATTAGTTGAGAAATCATGAGTATTACTAACCTTATTTGCAAATTCTCTCCTCATTTCTTCCAAATTCTCAAGTTTAACCACACATAATAAAATAATTTATGTTCCCTTATTTGCAAATAAAAGATTAAATGGAAAGATACTCTAAATTGTCAACAATATTGAAAATAATTAATCAATAAGTAGAGATTTTTTACCATCTAGAAAAAAAATTAATATTATTAGACTATTTAGATTGACGATTCCATCCAATCTCAATTTGTCTCATCAAGATCGGAATTATTTTCAGAATCATTGCTAACAATGTTTTGTTGTACTTGAACTCTATCACAAATATCTCCTCTAGACCAACTTATACCCTCTACAGGACCTAAATTCATATCATCGTCAAGTTTAGGAATTTCGCACTCATATGTTTCTCTAGATTGTCCTTCTGCATAAAAAAAATCTCTTTGCAACTTTCGGTTTACATAATGCCAATCCTTTTCAAGGCCATCTTCAATATAGAATACTTGGTGAACTTGTGATGCCAACACATAAGGGTCATCTTTGGAGATCAATTTCTTAAAGTTTACCCAAGTGAGGTTGTAGTCGTCTATTTCCACTTGAAACCAATCACATTCAAACAACACGACATTAAATGCACTCCAGTAATCTAACTCAATAATTTCTTTTATAACCCCGTAATATGTTACCTTACCAATAACAGGATTAGGATCCTTGCTACTTGCGAAGCTCGAAGTCAAAGTAGTTAATGAGACTCCACTATTTTGGGTCTTGCATTTCTCATCACGCTCTCTAATGTAGAAATTATAACCATTACAAGAATATCCCACATATCTCCTAAGTATACTGCATGGACCTAATGAGAGCCACTTAATAGGGTCTGGAACATTAGCCGACTCAACCTTTTCTTTGAACCAATCCATAAATTCATTGCTATGTTGTTGAGCCTCCTTCCACCTTCTTTTTCTTTTGTCTTTGGACTTATTTTTCACAAACTCCTCATGTTCCCTGCATTAAAAATCATAGTAATTATAAGTAAATTGAATTTATCATAAGCAATAAATATGACACAAGAAAATAAACTCACTTGATATAATTCTAAACTTGTTCATCTCGACAGTTAAATAGCACATAATGATGTGCTAGAATCCCTGTTTTGGAATCTAGAGTGAATGACTTTCCTTTCTTTTTCCCCTTCTTTTTCCTCCCAAGAGGATAACCAATTTTAGGGAATAAAGGTGATTCCTCCTCTATAGCTCTATCACCATTCCTATGAGATTGATTAGATCCCTTCAATCTTTTCTTTTCTCCCGTATTCAAGTATCTAGAGCAGAATATGAGGCACTCTTCTGCTAGATAACCTTCCGTAATCGAAGCCTCAAGATGATTTCAATTTTTTACATAAGATTTCAACTTTCCTAGAAACCTCTCTATTGGGTACATCCACCAATCACATACTGGTCCACCAAGCTTTACTTTATTGACTAAATGAATAAGTAAGTGAACCATGATATCAAAGAAAGAGGGTGAAAATATTCTTTCAAGATCACAAAGAGTCTCACTAATCTCAGTTTGAAGGCGATCCAAATCCTTTGGATTTATAACTCTGTTGCATATTGATCTAAAAAAGGCACATAATCTAATAAGAGGCAAAGCCACATGCTTTGGTAGAGCTTTTATAATAGCAACTGGAAGTAAGTGATGCATTATAATATGAGTATCATGGCTTTTATATCCTGATATTTTTCCCTCCATCACTTGCACACATCTTGCAAGATTTGATGCACATCCCTGTGGTAGCTTTGCGTTCTTTAAAACTCCACAAAATACTCTCTTTTCCTCCTTTGTCATTGAAAATGATGCTTTAGGAAGCAAGACAAAGCGGTCATCACCTATTTCCAAAGGATGCAACTCTTTTCTTATTCCCATTTCTTTTATATCAAGTTGAGCTTTATAGTGATCTTTAGACTTTCCAGGGATGTCTGATGATGACATCTACAATCTTTCCAATATGGAAAAGTGTAGAAGATCGAGGACTTTCTCCATGGAGTATCTTTATTTTTCTTATTTGACTGTAACTTCCTGAAACTATTTTCAAAATTTTCCAGCAAGCTTTTAATCTCAGTCCCTATTAAAGGATCTGGAGCTGTCCTCTCTTCCTTTTCCCCATCAAAAGACTTTGTATCTTGCCGCTAAGGATGATTGTCATCTAACCATCAACGATTCCCTCTATAAATAGATTTCTTACTATTATTCAAATACGATGGTCAGTTTCATAATGACAATATGAGCATGAAAATTTTCCTTTGGTGCTCCAACCAGACAACATTGCCTATCTTGGAAAGTCACTTGTCGTTGATTGTAAAGCTGCATACATCTTAAATGTTTGCTTCTTTAATGCATCATAGGTGTCTAACCCAGTCTCCCATAGATCTTTGAGCTCTTCTACTAATGGTTGGAGATAGACATCAATGTCATTTCCAAGGGAGTTGGGCCCTGGAATAAGCAAAGACAACATTAAGAAATCAGACTTCATACACAACCATGGAGGCAAGTTGTAATTGATCAAGACAACAGGCCACATACTATGTTGTGTGCTCATAGTTCGAAATGGATTAAATCCATCACTTGCAAGTCCTAATCGAATGTTGCGTGCTTCAATAGAAAAATTCGGGTATTGCTCATCAAAATGTTTCCATGCCTTACCATCGGCCGGATGCCTTATCATCTTATCTTCAACCTTTTTTTCGTCATGCCACCTCATTAGTTCTGCTGTTTCAGAACACATATACAACCTTTGAAGCCTAGGCTTAAGAGAGAAATGCCAAACAACTTTTGCAGGGACTAAATGAGCACTCGTAGCTGTCAACTTGTTTACATCTTCTAAATTTTCATTCTCTTTTTATTTCCATCTTGAAGTATGACACACATGACAAGATGTAGCAGCTTTATAATCTTTCCAATAAAGCATACAATCATTACGACATGCATTAATTTTTTCATAGTGAAGGCCTAAATCTTTCACCACTTTCTTTGCCTCGTTAAAAGATTTGGGCAATTTGGCTTCTGGAACTGCCTCTTGAAATAACTCCAAAAACCCCGTAAAGGCAGTATTTGTTATCCCATGTGTACACTTCAAAAGGTACATGCGAATAAGGAATGAAAGTTTTGAAAATTTTTTGCACCCAGGGTATAACTCTTGATTTCCATTTTCAACTAATTTATAAAACTTCTTAGCCTTTTCATAAGACTCCTCTCCAACCTCTTTATGACCATGTGGAAACATATTTTCCATATCTCTATGAGTATCACATATCAATTGGTCCATATCATCTAGGAAGTCAGGCGGATTTTCTACTATATTATTAGTCGTTGAAGATATACCTTTCTCATGACATTTCCACCCTTCGGTGCCTAGATCAATCCCATTTGCAATCAAATGGTTGAACACTTTCTCTCTATGAAACCAGAATCGATGATAACACACCTTACAAGGGCAAGTTATTTGATCCCCATTGGCTTGCGTTGCGAATGCTCTATCTAAATAATCCTTAACTCCTTTCTCATATTCATTACTGGATTGTAAAAAGTTGGTCCAACTACTCATTTTGTTCACCTTCTAGACATTTGAAAAGAAATTCATAAGTTTAGAAATTTCAACCATTACATGTAACATGTCTAGATCTTAAGCAATTAAAAATAGCTCAATTTACATGACTAACATGCATACAATGTTCATCATATTTTATATTGCCATCACTAAATAAAATTTATGCATTTAAAGAAGCTAAGAGTGTTGTTTGTTTTCTATTTTCTCTATTTATGAATCAAAGTAAACTATTTTCTCTAATGCTCTAAAATACACGGAATGAGGAGTCCTTGCTGAGATTTCTTTGGTCAGCTGGAATGTATTATCAACTACAACCCCTGATTCCATTAATGTTACGGAAGATTAAATATCATGTGAGAAGCAAGTCAGTATACTTAGCAACATCAATGGGGTATTCAGCTATAGCAACTACTCTTTAGAAGGTACAAATGCAAGTACCCGTATAAGACCAATATTTTTTGTCATTCTCCACAGATAACAATTTCAGACACATAGATTTCCATCAATCTTAGACTTAAGTAGAGAATCAAACTAAGAAGGTCAGGCAAATAAAGTTTTTTAACTGAAACCATGAACATGATGAGAGATGATTAAAAAACCAGCCTACTACTGATCCATTTGCCAAAAATATAGATAAAGCACACTATTATGGTTACATAATAATGCAGAAATACAAGGATTAAATGAAAACCAACATTAAAACTGAAATATGCATAAAGCACATTGCAAATTAGAATAGATGATTAAAACATACATGGAAGCAGTAGTTTTATAATTTAAAACTAATATATATATAAAGCACACTATTACTTTTATTCTTGATATGGTATATGCAATTCAATGAAAAAGAACCACAAGCAATTCATGAAATAGAACCAGAAGCAATTCAACGAAATAGAACCTGAAGCAATTCAAGAAATAGAACCAGAAGCAATTCAACGAAATAGAACTAGAAGCAATTCAATGAAATAAAACCAAACATAAGAATGAAGACATGGAGAATGAAGTCTAGAAATTAACCGTAGACATGGAGAATGAAGTCTAGAAATTAAATTGCTTTTTTGGAATCCAATCATTAATCCCCAATGAACTAAAGTTGTACCTAAAATTGGCTGCTAAATTATCAAACGCGGCTCATTGAAGTTGATTGCAAGTGAATTCCAGGAGATCGTGGCAGCTTCTAATGAATCGAGGCTAGAATTACCGTCGGTTTTTCGAGAAGGAGGGTGATTTTTAGTGTTATGGTGATTGGAACAGATTGAGGAAGGTGGTTTGATGAACTATGCAATATAGAACAACGATGGAGCATGTAGTATATAAATTGAGGATTAGAGCACGCAGAGTAACTGGGCTTTTTGAACGCGATTTGGTTTATATGGCGGCATGTGAATTGGACGAATTACAACTTAATTATTTAACCTAAATATATACATATATTGTAAATTGACAACATATATAATATTTTATAAATTCTAAGGAAGATCAAATCTCACCATTTTGGCATGGATGTCAATAAGTTGTAAACTTTCTTGTTAACTATATATTGTAAATTTACTATGGCAAAGTCTGTGGAGTATACTAGATTTAAGATATATAGTAAGTGGTATTATGGCCGGTGATTCCTAAAATATATTAGTTATAATTTGAAACATTATTTATATTGAGTTATTAGTTGTAAATAAAATTGTACTATATAAATTGAAAATAATGTAATAATTGAAAATAAAATTGTACTATATAAATTGAAGTTAGACAACTTTTTACATTTTTTAACCTAGATTGGACGTACCTCAAATTAAATTGTACTATAAAAAATAAAGTTTTATTATTATTATTAGAAAATATAAAATATATATAAAAGTGTTACGTACACCTTTAAGTGTTACCAATACAAAAAGTGTTACATATGTGTTACTAATTTGAAAAGTGTTACATGTTAGTGTTACCAATTTGAAAAGTGTTACATGTTAGTGTTACCAATTTTAAAATTGTTACATGTTAGTGTTACCAATTTGAAAAGTGTTACATGTTCGTGTTACCAATTTAAAAAGTGTTACATGTTAGTGTTACCAATCTAAAAAGTGTTACACGAGGGTGTTACTTAAAGCTAAGGTGTTACAAAAGTGTTACCTAATATTTTTAGAAAGCTAGATATGTAAAAGTATTACAAATAAGTGTTACCTAAAACCAATTATGTAGTAGTGTATCATTAGAATTTCATCAAGGGCTCCAATATTATTCAAATCATCCACGTACACTATATTGATCCAAATTTCTTTATAAAAATTGGATCATTTTTATAGTCTTTCTTTAGTAATTACACACTAAGGCGATTAAACCACATGCACCCAGATTGTTTTAAGCCATATAGGGATCAATTCAAT
Organism: Dysphania ambrosioides; assembly: GCA_026401315.1. Classification (NCBI taxonomy): domain Eukaryota; kingdom Viridiplantae; phylum Streptophyta; class Magnoliopsida; order Caryophyllales; family Amaranthaceae; genus Dysphania; species Dysphania ambrosioides. The sequence goes on along the minus strand of CM048666.1, from coordinate 11,973,714 downwards.
ATGATGGAGTAATGTTCTTGAAAACTTGAATCTACTACTTCTCGTAGCTTAAATCCATTTGGGAGTTTCATGTAAATGTCATCATCAAGCGGGCCACATAAATAAGTTGTGACTACCTCCATCAAATGGTAAGTCAAGTATTTCTCTTATCACTAGACTAATCAAAAATTTAAAAGTCGTTGCATCCACCACAAGAGAGTTTGTCTCTTCATAATCAATACTAAGACTTTTGTGAGAATCCCTGTGCAACTAAATATGCTTTAAATCACACAATATCTATGTTTTCATTTATTTTATGCACAAAGACCCATTTATAGCTTGCTAGCTTGACACCTTTAGGTGTACGACATATTTTCCTAAAAGCTTCACTCTTTGCGAGATATTTTAATTTTGCTTCAATTACTTCTTTCTGTTTTTCCCAATCATCTCTTTGTCTATATTTTTTTCATAGAATTTGGTTCATGGTCCTCATTATCATCATTCATAACATCAATTATTACGTTGCATGAAAAATAATCATCGACATCGATTTCATTTCGGTTCCATTTTATTCCTAACATGACATAATCAGTTGAGATATCTTTATTATCAGGTACTTGAACTTTAATATTTTGCTATGTCTAAGGTCTCTTCTAGAGGCCTTTATAGAGTTATAATATCTTTGGTCTGATCATTATCAATTCATTGTTCCTTTTCTTCTTCAAGAATTCTTGTCTTTAGAACCAATTGGTCTTCCACGCTTTAAGCATGCTTTACGCTCATTAACAACTTTAGAATGTCCTTTAGGGACATCAACTTTCATTAGAGCATTTAGGACTAGTATATGTGACTTAGTGATCATTGTGTTCGGGTCAATGAATATGTTTGGTAATTGATTTGCTAAACTTTGTAAATGAATTATCTTTTGGACATATAATTTACATTGTTTAGTTTGAAAATCAAGGTAAAATAATAATAATAATAATAATAATAATAATAATAATAATATTAATATATTCCATATGATTTAATTTTTTAGCTATTTGTTTCTCTCCCTAATGTTAGAAATTTTGACTTGTCAAAATAACAGGTTGTGAAACAACCTGTAAATAAATCGCTAGTAGTTGGCTCTAGATATTTAATAATAGATGGAGATTCACATACAAAATGTATTCCTACCCTCCTTTTAAGGACCCAGGTTAGATTGTTGTTGAGCAATTGAAACATGTACATCACATCAAAAAGTTCTTGGATGGAATATTTTTGGTTCCTAATCAAAAACCAATTATGATGGGGCGAACTTATGATAACTTATTAGCTTAATGCAAATTGGTGCTGTTGCATGTAATATTGCATGTCTCGAGTAACATAACATGTGACCATCTAGTTGATGTATTAACTATAACCATAAATATCTAAATGGTCCACATGGGGGCGTATTGGCCGGCCTATATTTCCTTGTTTTCGTTCCTTAATTATTCATAATTTATCTTAGTTATTGAAGGCTAAGTTATATTATCAACTTGACTCGAGAGCAAGCAACATACAGAAATTTATTTATGAATAATCTGATGGCTTTTCAATGAATGCCTACATGAATTTTCAATTATATATTGCATCATAGTAGAACCGGGGTGGCCTAATCGATCATGCTAAACTTTAAAAGTTTTTGGTAAACTTCTGGTTTATTATAGCACGTGTTTCAATTATACTAATTTTGGTGTAGTTAAGCTTGCAGAGAATGCAAGCAATTTCTCCATAACATGTTTGGTGCCTTAGGCCATACTCGTGATGTGAAGGTATGTGGTATTTCAATTCCTTCATTAATTATCTCTGAAGAATCAATAGGGAGATGGAATATGATTAATTATACTCTAGAGGGGGGGTGAATAGAGTATAACCGATTTTCGCGTTCAGGGTCTCAAGGTCTTAAACTGACTTTCAAAGGCGGAATATAAGCGTTAAGGCTTATCTTTGAAACTGGACGTCAAAGCCTTGAAATTGGTTTCAAAGGCTTTTGCTCAGGCTTTGACTGTTCGCTGCTTTGATTGATGAGCGAAGCAAACATAAAACGTAAGCAATGAAGGCAGAAATGAGATTAGACAAAACACGGAGATTTGATACGAAGTTCGGCAACTAATTTGCCTACGTCTCCGCCTAGGGTTGTCCAACCCTTAGGATTTAACTCGCTCTTTTATTACTTCCCTTAGAGACCTAAAGCACCCTAGAAGATCTTAATCCCCATCTTCTACTCCATAGCACCCCAGCTACACTTTAGCATCTCAGATCCTAGTAATAAAAAGCTCTCTCTTTTTCTATACGTTTGAGTATTATGGGTATACTCTTAGTATAACACTCTCTAAAAAATATTCTTTTAAACGCTCAAGAGATTATACTTTGATTTTCTCTCAATCTAAATACAAGAAAAGTTTATGGAACTAGAGAGAAAATAATGAAGCTTTGATGATGTGCTTGTGACTGAAATTCACGATTAATGCTCTTTTCTTTTTGTTTCGTTGTGTCTCACGTTGTCTCTCTTTCTTTCTTCAGCTTCAAAGTTTGGAATATATACTGAACTTGATTTCAGGCCGTTGAAAGGAGGCTCAAAATAGGCTGCTGAAAATCTGATGTGCCTTTAATACTTTCAGCAATATTTCCTCCAATATGGTTGTAGAGAATAATTCATTTTGGCTGTAGAAGATTGATATCATTGAATATATTATAGCAAGAATATTTCCACTTTATTTGCTGCACCTTGAAGCTTCAAAACAGATTTCGTCTTCCATAACCATAATGCTTAAATTTTGGTATTTACCAAAATTAACTTGAACAATCTTCAACATGTATGAGCATCACTTATTTGCTGAAAATAAGAGATATCTTTGACAGTAAAATCATGTATAAATAAGTTAGGTTAGAGCATAATATAAGTGAAATAGGAAAAGGATAAAACACAAGATTTAGGCAATTAGAAGATTCTTATCCTTTGACAAAGTGTTTGAACTTTGCTGACTGTTTTGAGACGTGGCTCAAGCTTTTGAAGACGTGGCTCAAGAGTTATTCTCGTCCTTTGACAGAATGCATAAAGCTTTTGCATTATAACTTCCATTACTTCCAACACATTGTCAACTCTATGCATTTTGGTTTCCATCATGTTTTCAACTCTATTTGACTTTGTATTTTGACTTCCATCATTAAACATAAAAACATTAGTAATCAAGGTGGAGTCTTCAATCTCATTGTGATTGATATCCATTTTATTGAATATCTTTAAAGCTCAATGGATTTCTTTAAGACTTTGGAGAGTATGATACTATGATGCATCATTAATTTTAAATTTTATTTCCCTTGGCAATAATATATGCGCTTTGCAGGAGCCTTTTACAATCCTTTTACTACATGCTATAGTACTCACACTTGATTATTTTTAATATTAAATTAAAGAAATATTTCATATTCTTTAGTATGACGTGAGTACTTACACTGTCTACCAGACACAAATCTTCACCATTTAAGCCCTCTTGAACTTAAGAAGTATTTATAATTATTTAAATAAATAAAATAGCTGTCACAAACAAGATAATAATGTGCCCAAGAAAACACTCAAAATTTGGTCTAATAATGTGTGGGTTTGCCAGTTGCAATTTTTTTTAATAACCATATATTTGAACTATAGGTTCATAATGTTAAAGGTTGAAAGACCCATAATTTATCAAGTTTGTTTAATCTTATTCACGAGCATTATGACAACTGTGAATTTTTAAACTAAACTTAGTCACATAAAACAATAAATATATATACCTTCAAAACTATCGATCTTGAGGTCCATATAGGAATAACTAACCCATGCCTGCTTGATTTTGGTTATAAGGTCGGGTTAGGGTTGACCCAACTTGATTTTGACCCGAAAATAATTTAGGGTTACGTGAGTCATTTTCGGGTTGAAATTTTCAACCTTAACTTAACCCATTTAATTTTGGGTCGGGTTCGTGTCAACCATTTTAAGTTTTCGTGTCAAAAATCTCAACCCTAACCCACTATTTTTGGGTGGATTCGTGTCAAATTTTTAGATCGGGCCAGTTTTTGTCATCCCTAATCAGACATGAACTTAATTATTATTAGTGCATAAAAACTTATGTGAGTGTTCACACTATTTTCATGAACCTTAATCTATAACATCAAGTTGATATCATGACACATATAAGTAATAATATTGATTATAATTACCGAGTATTATATAAAATCAAAGTTGATAGGAGGTATAAGAAATAATCATATAGCTGCTTAAGTGATAATAATGCTTGTACCTATAACACTATAAAATCTTTTAAATAAACACTTAAAGATATAAGAGTCAAAGAAATAAATTAAAGGAACATGATAAACTTGGCATTATTAAGGAAGTAGTTAGAGTTTACCTTATATATTTCCTTATTTTCACAATATGTTCTCAGCTTAAAAAAATATATAAGGAAATATATATCACGAAAGTAGTTAGAGTTTACCTATATGAACAGAAAATCTAAATCTAAATCTAAATCTAAATCTAAATCTAAAATATTACCTATCAAGATATGATAGGCATCATCCTAAAATATTTCTTATAAGGGATATAATAAGCATTCAATTAATATTATATAACAAAGGCTATTTTTTTTAATATATTTGCTGATTTAAAAAAAAAAGCTCCAAAGAAAAAAATATTCTCAAATCGAGGGGTAGAACAAAAACAAAATACAAATGTGACAAAAAACACGACGATAAAAAACCCAACGCCACATTGATATTTTTAGAAAGTTAAAGAAAAAAACTTGAAAAGTATCAATCAATCTCACACTCCCCACTCTCGCCACTCCCCACTTTCCTGCCACTGCTGCGAGGCGGAACATAAGCAGTGCAACTGTGCAAGCAGCATTCCCCGGCCCTACTCACTTCGCTACCTTCCCCATTCCCCCCACATTTCTCACTCACTCACTCACTCACTCACTCACTCACTTCAGCACTGCACCCAAATATCTGCCTCAATTTCTGGTAACGCTCACATGAATTTTTGGGTTAAAATCTCTGATCTTTTTGCATGTTATTAGCATTTTTAAGCATTTGTTCTATTTGTTCGATACATTTATTCTTAAACTTACCCAAAAGGGTAACTACTTTATTTCTTCAAACTTTGCAACTTTAATAAATTTGCAGCTAATTTCAGTCCATTTTTGTTGAGAAACTCCAAATTTAAATTGTATTTTTTGTTTTTTGTTTTTGGTTATCTAAGTTTATTAGATGCATATCAATGGCGGGTATCATATATTTTAATCAACATTTTAAGATTAATAGTTTGCATAAAAATCCTGAGATTAATATTTGTAGCTTTATTAATTTTTCATGTAATATTGTTTTATTTAGAATCTGCAAATTTAAAGTGTTTTTTTTTTTTTTTTTTTCATTTTCTGAATCTGAGTGTATTAGATGCATATTAATGATGGGTATTAAATAATATTCAACATCATAAGATTAAAAATTGGACTAAAAAAAGAATCCTATGATTAAAAAAAGGGGGGCACATTTGAATTTGAAGGAAAGGTTGAGAAAGAGATTCTTTGGTTTAATTACTTAATAAGAAGGGTTATCAATGTAAAGTAGCTTTTTAATGTTGTTGGTCTAATGGGTGAAGAAAGAAAAGAACCTTTGATTAATTGAATGGTAGGGTCTTCTCTTACTATATATACATAATTTGTGTATGTAATCTCTCTGAATACTGTAAGGGAGAACTCTTCTTCCTTCCAACTCTTCCTATATTGTATGATTAACGAGGTTGGAATTGGTGGGAAAAGTTTTGATTCCTTGTTCTTGGTTATGTTGTATACTTACACTAACCAAAGACGGGAATTCGAACCCTGTCTTCTTGCAGTTTTCTTACTATTTGGTTTGTTTATATAAGCTTAATTTGGCCATTTCGTTTTTGAAGTGTTGTGTGGAGCATTGAAGGTTCGACATGTCGAGGGTGATGATTAGGCTAGTCGTTAGTATTGTGTTGGTATGCTGTTGGAGGATATCGGCGCAAACTGAGTATGTGTTGTACAAGGATCCAAATCAAATGGCTGCAGCTCGAGTAAAAGACCTTTTGGGGAGAATGACTTTGGAAGAGAAGATTGGTCAGATGACTCAGATTGATCGTACTATGGCCACTCCTGAAGTGATGAAGACTTTCTCTATTGGTAAATGAAGGTTTTCAACTTACTGCATCTTGTTTTAGATTTTTCTTACTGCTTAAGGCTTATATGCTCGACTCAAGACACTTATCATGACTGACATTTATCATTGAACTTACTGTTTCTGAGAGTTGGATTTGATTATCAACTGATTTTTTCTGGGTTATCGTAATCCTTAAATCTTCGGTTATGTCAACCAAGTATGGTACACTTTCTAGTTTCCGTGAGTAGCAGAATGAAGTTTGAAATCTAGACAAGTCCTTATCTGTCAGTTTCCAGTGTCTTCTCTTGATAGAGTAATGTATTAGCTATGGTCATAGTTTGGATAAGTTATAATAGTTGTCTCATGATTCAAAGAGTTAAGCTTATAACATCTGACACAACTATGCTTAATTACATTTGCGGCTATTAATGCTGTTTTGATTCCGGATATGCAGCAACTTGATTGAAAAATGGGAAATATAGCCATGAACATACTATTTAAATGCCTTTTGAGGAGCTAATGCGATCTTGGGAAAATGTTCTTATATGCTGTAAGCGTGTGATTACTTTTAGGTAGAATATTTTGCTCCATTGTTCCATTCACCAAAAGCTGTGAATGCTATCATTGAGGACAAGTGTCCGCCCGCTATTGACCTGTACTTGATGGACTGCATTGTTTATTCTGCCTTCTTAGTTACTTCATAGTTGTTGGAAACACTAAGAGAAATTTCAATATTGCCTGCATGATAAAATTGAACTGATAACTAGTGGAAATGCTGTAGGGAGTGTGTTGAGTGGTGGTGGGAGTACACCATTGCCACAAGCTACTGCTCAAGATTGGATGAATATGGTTGATGGAATTCAGAAAGCCGCCTTGTCTAATCGTCTGGGAATACCTATGATTTATGGAATTGATGCTGTGCATGGACACAATAATGTGTATAATGCAACAATATTCCCACATAATGTTGGTCTTGGTTGTACCAGGCAAGTGTTTTTTTAATATTCTTGTAGGATATATTATATTCAATCTTATATTTCTTCCTCTTGATTCTGCCTTTTGAACTTATATCTAATATTATTAAGTACAAAGTATAAGTTATTCTTGAAAAAGTTTGTATGTTATACATAACCATAAAAATAATCATATAATCCCTCTGCCCCCCAAAGATTGCCCAATTTCTACTTATAGAGTCAAAGATTAAAAATTTTGACCACAAATTCTCATCATGTTATAAGAAATAATATATTCAAGTGGGATCTTGTTGGATGCATTTCAATGTAAATTTTTAGAATATCAAGTTTTCAAGTTTTTTTGCCATATAGATTTGGAAATAAAGTGTTTAAAGTCGTGTCTTAAAGACTGTGAAAAGTTAAATGGGGTGATCTTTGGGGGATGGAGGGAGTAACAGTAATTTTTAACTAAATTTTAATGTGAATAAGATGTTTCTCTGCTGCAGTGATCTTGTTATACTTACTATATCCACAACCATGATACAACTATATAAGTAATATTTACAGGTCTTATCTGTTTTGAATAGAGCCATTACAGAGCAGTAGATAGCCATAGCTTAAGAGGAATGTATACGGTTAAGAAATACTTGATTCCCTCCAACTATGTATCCTTGTAGGAGGATCTGAAAATGTCTAATCCTTCCTTCCCGTAGCATTCACTTCAGAAGAGCACTGCTTTTTTGTTTGTTATGTTTCTTTTTCCAATTCTATAGGGACCCTGACCTGCTGAAAAGAATTGGTGCTGCAACAGCTATTGAAGTTAGATCCACTGGAATTCCGTACACATTTGCTCCTTGTATAGCGGTGAACACTTTTTACATATCGAAAAAGTGATTTGAGAAATGCTTTGTATTTTTGTATATTCACATTTAATCCTTAGGTTTGTAGAGATCCAAGGTGGGGTCGCTGTTATGAAAGTTACAGTGAAGATCACAGGATTGTCCAGGAAATGACAGATATCATCTATGGTTTACAAGGAGAACCTCCTGCATCTCGCAAGGGCATTCCTTACGTTGGTGGAAAGTATGAATTTATCTGAATCCTTTAATTTTGGTAATTTTCTGTATCTTAGTCCAAGAAAATGTGCGTTGGTGACTGAATCGAGATAAGAATTGCCTTCTGTGCCTGCTGTTCTTTTCTTGCTGATATTAGAAAGCTTAAGGGGAAAAAATGAAAAAGATTTTCTACTTCATTTATAATGGAGTCGAAACCTGATCAACTAAATTGCACCACATCATCTCATGTTAAGATATAAGAAAGTAGAAGATGAGGAAATGATGCTACTGACGCAGGTAAGAAACAGAACTTGTAACATGTTGGGAATTGTAGGAAATTAGGCCTAGGGTGGCATGACATTTGTGGTCAATTAATAGTTCGTCTGATTTGCATTGCTAGTTATCCATTTCATCCACTTTGTGTGCTTCTTATTTTCTGAGAGCAATGGATGAATCAAGGCCCTAGCATTAGTAGCTTATTAGCTTGCGAATTGAGGTGATAATGTACCTAGCCTGCTTGTGATCTATTCAAGCTTGGCTAGGTCTAAACTTATCAAAAGTTGGCTAAGCTTGTGAACTAACTTGAATGTATGAAATAATTAGACAAGTCATGATATATGGGTAACATTGTAAAAGTATAGCTTGAGTACAATGTTTTAAAATCTCAAAGCTAGCAGAATGTTACAATTATCTTTATCCTAACTTGAAAGATTATGTATATAGTAGCAGCTGGATGCCAGATCCTAGGTCTAGATTCACTTGAAGTAAAATTGTTCACAAATTATATTACGAGGTGATAGTATGATACGTACCTAAAATGTATGAGTTTGATAAGTTCGACCTTTCCTTACATTTCAGTTGGTGCAAGTCCCGCTAAGCAAAAAGCCAAAACTTGGCTCGGATTATCACTCTTGCTTCCTAGCTTGTTGTTCTTATGGTTAAAATTTCCCTACTCCCACTCCATATGTTTTCATGCACATAACACAGTGAGGTGTTAGGTGGTTATCCATTACCCTAATTGGTTGGCTCCTAGTGGTCGAATTGGGGGAGAGGGGTTGGGGGTGTTTCACATTGGGGTGTTTCGGGTATCTGTGATATCAGTTTTGAGACAAAAATAGACTCAGTAATGGGTACTTTTGATTCCACTCCATTTAATGTGACCTTACTGATTGTCCTGCTATCACCTTTGCAGATTTGATGATAGAAATGCTCCTGCAATATTAGATATTGTTTGACTTCTCATTTTTTTCCAACTATGCTTTTGATAAATTCAAGTTATTTCTAAAGGACAGCTTTGGTTATATGCTTTCTGGTCATGATATTTTTTTAAAAGTGAAAGAACTGAGGGTGTTGTAACCATGGAAAAAAATCGTGGATGCGGTCGCGATCACGAACGGACGCGTTATTGCAAATGTGATATGTAACGGATGAATAGAATGGATCGCGGCTGAAGCAGTGTGTGTTTTCTCAAAATATTCATATTAATGAGTTTAAGGCTTATTTATAGTTTTTTAGTTTCAAAAGTATTCTTTCAACATATTATAATCTATTTAGTGATAATATAAGTGTGTTATATTGTTTCCGAATTAATAATTACTTAAAATATCATGAATTATAAACTACGTAGTAGATTAATAAAATATATTTGGCGAATTTTGATAAAAGAACGGGTGTAATGGGTTGAAGAACTGTATAATGCAGTGAGTCACCATTACATAACAGACAACGCGGAAAGAATAATGTGATTTTTGTCGCGGCATTACGTAATGGGGTTTGGTGGAACGGGAACTCCAAAACCTGTTACAGAACGGATGGCTGAGTTTTATTTCCATGGTTGTAACAGTCATCTATAAGCACAATGAGGAAAGAGGAAAGAGAAATAAAATTAAATAACAACAATCCCTTATTCCCTTTGTCCTAACTTCTTTCCCCCCCTCTCTCCCTCTTGTTTTCCCTATCTATATAATGTTTTGATTTTTTAATTATGTTTTATACAATTTCATGATGTTAGAAACATATTTCCTCTCAGGGACAAAGTTGCTGCTTGTGCAAAGCATTTTGTTGGAGATGGAGGGACTACTAGAGGAATCAATGAGAACAACACTTTGACAGATATGCATGGATTGCTTAGCATTCATATGCCTGCATACTTTGACTCCATTACCAAAGGCGTATCGACAGTCATGGTTTCATACTCTAGCTGGAATGGGGTAAAGATGCATGCAAACCGTGATTTAGTCACTAGATTTTTGAAAGATACACTGAAATTCAAGGTAATGATGCCTAAATATTCATTAATGGCTATATAGATAGTCTTGCAATTGACTCTGCATACATTAGTTTTTATTAAATATGATGCCCTAATGTGCTCTACCATTGAGTACAGCTGGATGTATATCTAAAATATATAACTTTTTGTGACCCAAAGTCAAAAGTTTAGTTGCTTTGCAACATATGTTCTATTTCGTTTATTATGTGTCTGTGCACCATATACTATTTTAACATAAAGACAAAACTTCTAAGAAACAAAACATTTAGAATCTTCTTGTAAATCAAATATGGATAGCAGCTATTATTATGTAATCACAATGTCACCTTAAGGTTAGAAGGGAAATTCTATATGACGGGAATTAGAATAGCATTATTTTATGGGTCAACGTGTTGGTTTTCAAGGAGCATGTTTTAGAAAACGAGTGTAGTAGAGATATCGTATGTTAAGGTGCATGTGTGAGAACACCTAAGGGATAAAATTAGAAATGTGAATATCGAAGAAAAGTTGGAGTAGCGAATATTAAGGACAGGTTAAGAGAGAATTGGTTACGTTAGTTTGAGCATGTTAGACATCGAATAATAAATACACTAGTGACGAAAGTGTTGGGCTGGGGTAATAGAGAGTTGGAGACCTCCAACGCGGTCGAGGCAGACAAAAGAAGACTTGGATAAAGCTAAGAAAGGTATGGAGAAAATGAGTTAAAAGATGTTGCTCTAAATAAAAATGAAAGAGGAAGAGCATTTTTGTGGATGATTTGGCAAGAGAGATTCTTGGTTCATGTAGTCGATCCTGTCTTTTTGGGATTAAAGCTTAGCTTTGTTGTTGTTTGTTGTGGTAGACAAAAATTTTTATGATAGGGTATGCTATCTATTTTTTTGTTCTTTTAGAAGTGCATTATGCCATTATCTTGGATGAATATTTATTGCTCTATCTCATATTGGATAAAATGATCATGCTGTGTTACACTAATTATGTAACAAAGTTACAATTGAATCTCGTAGTGTTTGTATCCCTTGTGAGAATGTTATAACTGGAATCTAGAACTCTATTCTTCTCCTCATATGCCCTAATGACCTGAAGTAAGGGGTTGGACTTCCCAATGTCTTGTAGCCATATATTAAGCACCTTTGAAACTTTTTTTGGAGTACTCGTAGAGTTATAGACATTGAATAGGTTGAGCATCCATTTTATTGAAAATGAAAACGTTCACAGACTTAAGATATATTCATATACTCCATTTATCTTGAACATAATGTTCTTGTCTCAAAATCAACATTTATTTCAAGGTTGTTTTCTATCTCAAATTGTTATCAATTTTACTCTTAGATTACAATGTGCTTAATTTTTGTTGATTTAAAACTCAACTTGCTAGTGAATCTCATGAATCATGGGCAATTTGAGTATTTTTTTAATTCTACCTATATAGAGAGTGAAAATATATTACCACAAACTGGGTTTTGTTCATGGAAATATATTGGAGTCATGATTTATAAATAGAAATGACTAGTAGAGATTAGAAGTATGTATTTTGCAGTAATATATATGACATGCTCAAAATACTTGGGATTGACGTTTCCTGTTTTATAACTTCATACCTGCAACACTTTATTATTATTGAATGCATGGCCTTATATGTGCTGCCTAAAGAAGTTCAAGATTCATAGATGAAGTATGAAAGCCAAAACTTCATTCGTATTTTCTTTATTAACTTACAATACTAGTTTTTGGTAACGGTTTGTATGCCATGATAGGTATGTGACCACATGTGAGTGAACCATAGAAAAAAAAATTGCGAATGTGATTGTGATCTCCGTAAGGGATTCATTATCGCATATACGGTATGTGACGAATGAATAGAACGGATCATAGCCGACATGATGTGCATATTTTCAAAATTTTCACATTAATGAGTTTAAGACTCATTTATATTTTTTAGCTTTAAAAGTATTCTTTCAACATAGTATAACCTATTTAGTCATAATATGATTGTTATATAGTTTCTGAACTAATAGTTACTTAAAATATCATGTATTATAAATAACATAATAGAATAATAAAATATATTTGGTGAATTTTAACGAAAGAATGATGAAACTGGTTAAAGAATGGTATAACCCACCAAGTCACTATTATGGAAAGTACAAAACCCGTTACAAAATGGCTGTTCTGAAATGGAACAGCCTTAATTCCATAGCGTGAACTTCTGTCATAAATGCCTTTGATACTTGATGTAGAATTTCCTTTTCTTTATTTTGTTTTTCTGTTGTTCAACAGGGTTTTGTTATCTCGGATTGGCAAGGAATTGACCGGATTACTTCACCGCCTGGTTCCAATTATACAGACTCAGTCTTGGCAGGGATTCTAGCTGGCATAGACATGGTTGGTGTATCTGCATTTTGCATCGTCCGGAAGTTTTTCATGATTTTTGTAGCTATGTTTTTTGATTTAATGTTCGATTGAGAAGCCTATGCAAATCTCATTTCAGTAATACTTGGTGATTGACAGGTCATGGTTCCATATAATTTCAATGAGTTCATAAGTGATCTTACCCACCTAGTTAAGAACAATGATATCCCTGTGGAGCGTGTTGATGATGCTGTAGCTAGGATCTTGCTAGTAAAGTTCACAATGGGCCTTTTTGAGAATCCTTTTGGTGATCCCAGCCTAGCAAATGAGCTGGGAAGTGAGGTCAGTTAAACATGCATTTCATTGACAAATCTATCTCCTCTGCTCCCCCTTTTCATCACCCTTTTTGTAACTGTAACTATGGAATTGGAATGGTGATATAGTACATTTTCACCTTCTTTTCTTTCAGTGATAGCATTAGAAAATTTCTTATTCTTGATCTGAATTGACCTATGATGCCAAATTCATTCTTTAGCAACTGAATTTATTGGTTTATGACATTTATCATCATTTTATATTTTGTATTACATTCTTAATGACAAAATTCTCAAATGTGCAGCCCCACAGAGATTTGGCTAGAGAAGCGGTGAGAAAGTCACTTGTTCTACTAAAAAATGGTAAGCCTGGACAACCTCAAGTGCTTCCCCTTGCCAAACGAGCGTCAAAAGTACTAGTTGCTGGTGAGTATGCTGATAATCTGGGTTATCAATGTGGAGGATGGACGATTAATTGGCAAGGATTTACTGACAATAAGTCCACAAGAGGTATATAACTTGCTATAGCTTTTTGTTAATCTGTGAAATACATTTATGCTTACTCCTAGAACTTAACAGTGAAAAGTTGTTTGACTGTGATACATTGGACCTCTTAGTGTTTGGTTGTGACATGTGATCCTATATTCTATAGCTCTCATCTAATGAAAGTGGCTCTTCAAATGATCAGGAACAACCATCCTAAGCGCAATAAAGTCAGCACTTGATCCAAGCACAGAGCTGGTGTTCCAGGAAAACCCTGCTGGTGACTTTGTCCAGTCCAACAGCTTTGATTATGCTATTGTTGTTGTCGGAGAGCCTCCTTACGCAGAAACTGCTGGAGACAGTGAGAATCTAACGATGGCAGATCCCTGCCCCACTGTCATTAACAATGTCTGTGGCGCCGTGCAGTGTGTTGTTATAATCATATCTGGCCGGCCTCTTGTTATTGAGCCATACATGAATTCAATTCATGCGCTGGTAGCAGCATGGTTGCCTGGGACAGAAGGTCAAGGAGTGGCTGATGTTTTGTTTGGTGACCATGAATTCACTGGAAAGTTGGCTAGAACTTGGTTTAAGTCTGTAGATCAGCTCCCTATGAACAGTGAAGATCCTCATTATGACCCTCTCTTCCCTTTGGGCTTTGGACTCAAAACGATGTCACTCGTCACTAGGTAAGCCAACAGAGTTGATGACTTATCTTGCTTAACTGTAGTAGACCACGAATTGAGTTACTAAAATTTGTATTTGGTTTTGTTGCAGATCTGTATCGGCTGCTACAAATGGAGGGCCATGCATTCTTATGATCACGTTTACTCTGTTTATCAGTTTATATTTGAAAGCTGCATTGTGAGCATAGAGTTCAGGGGTGGATTGGTTAGTTTTAGATATGGGATTAATTATGTATGCTAAGTACATTATTTATTCTCGATGTCTTTTTCTATTCATAATATGATTTTTAAATCAATATAATACCATCCTTTGCGATTTTTTTAACCCCAATTTAAAGGCATTTGTTGCTAGACTTGTTCAAATTGGAGAGGTCACATTAAGGGTCATTGACCGGCCTGTTTGTAAAATGGTCTAATCAATTATGGGCTTAATGAATCAATTTTATAAAGGGTTATGTTTTATTAGATTTTTAATGGGTTAAGTTGGGTTAATAATAGACCAATAATTTTCAAGGCGTTTAAACACTATCAAATAATGAATAATTTTCACTTGCTAATAGTCCACTACCAAATATTAAAGGTGTTATAGGCAAACTATTATCATCTATAGATAAAACTATACTACCTTAGGATGACCCGATTCGACTTGACCCATTTTATCTTTTCTTTAGCCTGACTCGTATTGGCCAGATTAGAATCTTTTTTGGCCCAGTTTGGCTTGACTCGTTTTGCATCCCGACTTTAATCTGACCCAATGCATAGGTCTACATGTTGCATCCTTGTTTCTATATTACCTTTTCACTATTTTTGTTTGTGGCCTAAATACTATTAATTCAATGATGCTGTGTTTCTTTTCATACTAGAAAGAATTGTAGTAAAATAATACTTGTACTTCGTATTATACTTGGCCAAATGAATATAGCTTCACAATTTCAAGTCTTAAAATAACTTAGGAAAGAAAACTAATATATTGTATCCAGTCTCTAAACAATATTTATGAGTGCTTAAGTTAATATGGGCTATTAGAGTTCAAAAGATAGAACTTTACCATTATTAGAAGTCCTTACTTAACAAGGTCTAGGAGTCCTAACCAAAACATAAACGTTAAACTTGCACAGTTTATCTTATATGGCTTTGTTGGTCTCATGCAACACTATATATATGGCATTTGTAAGTCTTGCAAAGTGTGTCTAACTTAGTAGAGTTTCATTTGCAAGATAAACTATAAAATCCATGTCAGTACCATATGCATTTGTTCCTATTTAACTTATAATCGTCCGAGTTTCAATTTCACTTAAGTTTCAATCTCTTACATTTAAGAGTTGAGAAAGAGATTTGGTTGAACCATTATAATTGAGAAAAGACTTTTAGTGAAGTCATAGAATACAAAGAAAAGTCGTAGTAGGCTAGAGAAAATAAGATATAATTGATCTTATGTGAGATCTAAGAGTGTATATATTTGAGGGATCATATTTTGGGATGGAGAAATGGTTCAATAGTTAGGCTTATGAACAGAGTTATTTGCCCTTTTTTAGTGAAAAGTATTAGATCAAAATCCCAAATGGTCGACGTTTTCCCCTTCTTATTAAGGCCTAAAAAGTTTTCTTGATGAAAATCTCTCTTGCAATCTCTTTATGTTTTAATCTCATAAAATAGTAGGTCCAATGCCTACTCTATACATATCACTCCCCCCTCCCTGTGCCCTTCTTTTATTTATTAACTTAATTTAAATGGTAGTTATTTCCCAGCCTATGAGCTCACTGCTTGACATCATCGTTGTCTACACGTGATATGCCACGTAAGCTAACAATTAGGGAAAAACTACATGCAAACATCCAATTCAAGTTGGATTAGGAAATAATTATTTTTTATAAAAAATATGCAATTAAACTTAATTAGCTTAGAAATAAATAAGTTCCACTCAGATTAAGAAAGAATTTGGGTATTAATATAAAGTATGTTGCATACATCAAGCAATCTGAACTTTGTTAGAAAATATAATAAAAATATAATTTTTATTTCTTTAAATTTTTCTTAAGAAATAAATAAAATAATATTTATTTATAATATATTCAATACAAGAAGAAAATAATTAGTATATCTAGAATCATCATATTTTATGAAATTAGTTAGGATTAGAATAATTTTTGTGGTCCTAAGTGTAGGAGATTCATGTGTGATTTAGCCTAATATTTTTTCTCTATTGAGATATAATTTAATTAAATATACAAACTAATATAAAAAAATTATGTATAATACTAAAATTGCCTTATTGTAAACAAATAATTCAACATAAGTAAAGTAAACATTAAGTCAACTGTGCCCTTACTATATTATGATTTCTTTATAATACTATAATGAAAATTCTTCTTAATTAGTTGGTGTTTATAATCCAATTCTATCACAATCCTATTTCTAAATCATACCATTATAAATTGTTGATAAAGCAAATCTTTATGGATATTCCAACATACTAAAATATAAGATGTTGCTATTTTAGTTGTATTTATAGCTTCATATGCATTTAGTGTTCTACAACCAAAACAAATAATGACTTTGCCAACCTACTTGACAAGTATTATGTGTAAACCAATTATTTATTTATCAGACCATCGGTTTCGTACGTGAACGTTGTTGTATACCCGATAATCTTAGGTTATTTTACATCTATCCTTAAAATTATATAGGAAGGAAAAAAGCAAAAAAAAATAATCATATTATTAAATTTTAAATTTTATAAGATCTTTTGGGATCGAAACTAGTATTTATTGATTGAAATTGATTAAAAGGATTTTTACTAATTAATAAATCACTAATAATTAATGCTAAAGTTTGTAGGCAAAGATACTTTGCTGCATGACTTTATGACAAGTGTCAAGTGACGAGGCTGTTACAAACCTATCAAACAGCTAGGGTAAGTATTGTCGAATTACAAGAGACTATCAGATCTAACAACTAAATTGACTTCAACTAACTACCACCAATGGAAAAAACTTTATATGTTTTGGTTTTTTAAAGGCTGTATGCTCTATTTTTGACTCAAAGTAGATTTAACTCGAGCAAATTACAAATGAATTTATTCTTTGGTTTTCAGAAAATCAAAGCATATAATGGCCATTTTATGCTCCAATTTTCAGAGAACCGGAGCATAAAGTCTATAATTTTTTTTTGCAAATGCTAATTATTGGTATTGAAAATATTATTCAATGCAAATATTAGTATATCGCAAACTCAAAGGCTTTCAATACTCTTCAATTATATAAAACTTTCAAATATAATTGTGCATGATTTGAGATACAAACTAAATTAAACATAACAACTACATATATACAAAAATTTGCTATAATGTATGACATATATATAGGGATAGTGAAGTTTTTAGAGCACTCAAGGGGGGGGGGGGGGGGGGGGGGGGGGGGGGGGGGGTGAATTGAGTGTTAAATAGTCTTGGCCTATTTTTCTTTCTTTTTCAATCTGTGGAAGGAACCAGTTGTGCTGGTTCCTATTTAGCAGCAGAATGTATGTAGAGTAATAAAGGAAGACACACAATTTAACGAGGTTCAGCCAACTCAGGCCTACGTCCTCCTACTCTATGCTCTTTTATTAATCTACTCCGAAAAACAAAGAACACAGACACTCAACTGTTTCCCTACTCCGGGAACCAGTTCACCCCACACTCTACTCCGAGTGTGCACTCGACTTACATTAGTAAGCCCTTTTGTGTTTGAACTCACAAACACTCTCCCAGCCTATCAACCCCTCTGTTGAAGGCTTTTTACAGAATCAAACTCTCCTTTGATCTTGCTTCTAAAAGCTAATTATGAGAGAAAAATATAAGTTCTAATGTTGCTCGTGTATATGACTTAATGAAAGGTTTTTATGCTTAAGTGTGTATAATGCTCTCTAGAGATAAACTCAGTTTTCTTCACGTGAGAGACTTATCGAATTAGGTTGATTAGATGAGTTTATATATGTGATTACAAAAACCCTTGCTTTCCTAAAATCACATAATCTTTTGAGCTGTCACCTTATGTGAGTTTAGGAAAGTGTGAAGTTAGGAAAGTATTTATCTTATTTGATTAATCATATAGATAGAATCAAATAAGGTAAATATTCCTAGTATTTTGGTAACCAATATATTCTCATCTAATCTACCAGCTGCTCAATATATTTTCCAAAAATAATTCTTAGAAAATATTTTTACAAAATCTTTTCAAAAATACGCAGCTTGATATTTCATTCAGTAAACCTGGTTCTCTGAACCTGGTTCCCTGAATTAAGTATGTTATGAATTCTGTTCCAGTTTTGTACCAGAATTCATAACATGACTTATCACACTTAAAACACTTATATTACCTACTCATATAAGTCATACTACGGAGCATATTACATGAAAAACTAGATTAACAGTAAAGTACAATTGATCTTCTTTTCATGTAATCTTCAAGACTTGAATCTTTCTTGAATGCTTCATCTTGAGCAAAGTGTCTTTCTTCGAATGTCTTCGAAAGGCTTCTATGCTCCAAGTCTTGGAATCTTCTTAACTACTGCACATATAACATGGTTAACATGCAATAGATAATATGTGACTGCTTTAAGCATAGCAGTCAAGGAGACAGTTCCAACTTCTTGTGACCTGTTTCCTGTAACTGTTTGTCATCATTCAAAACATCAAAACTCAAGGAACTCAACAAATTCCCCCTTTTTGATGATGACAAACTAATTGAAGTTCCTGCAATCCAGGCACATTAAAAACATACAAACTCCAATACAGTACTCAACTAGGATTGAGTACATCAACAATCTTTAAGAAAAAAAATGAACACACAAAAATTTTTTTTCTTAAGTTAGCTTGACTCGACTCCTAAAAGAGTTAATCTAAAAATCCTGAAAGGCTCAGAAGATCCTAGGCTTCAGCTTCAATTCTTTCCCCCTTTTGGCATCATTAAAAAGTATACTCAAGTAAAAATAAAATGCACAAATTATTAAATGTACTCATCCATGCAGTGGCATCAACCACCATTCAAGTTAAATGCTGCAAAAAATAGATTAGTCAAACGAAGCATGTCATAGTAGAAATAAAATTGTTTAAAACAAATATCAAACAAAGTTCAACAATTTAAAGACCCCAACTCCATATCAAAAGAACAGTTCATGGAGTGGGAAGAAGCAAATCAACAGAATCAGTCAAAATAGATAGGGTAGGCAAACAAAAAAACAGAAAGCAGAATCAATCTTCATCATTCTCATCCTCCTCTTCTCTGTCAGCATCCTGGTCTCCATCATCAGCTGGTTACTCATCTTCATCTCCTTCCTTAGCATCATGCATTTCTTCTTCAGGAGGAGACTGTGGAGCAGCAGCACTTGTACCAGGTGCTTCTTGATTATGAGAACCAGCAAGCTTCTTTTCTAGATTAATAAACCTAGAATCAATAGAGGAGAATAAATCTTGGACTAGACCAATGATGTTTTTGAGCAAAATCTCCTGATCCTCCAACCTTTTCAAGACTAGAGCCTGACCTACTGGCTCCTCTACTTTTTTATTCTTCTTTGTTGGAGATCTCACATCCTCCACTGGTTCCTCTGATTTAAACAGCAGTTGATCCCCACTTATATCTAAACCCTTATGTTTTAAGATGACCCTAGTAAACACTGTAACTGGGACAGTGGAACCACTCAGGGGTACATTGTTAGATTTGAGCAGGTGGGTTATAAAGGATCCATAAGGCAAGGAGTGATGAGATGACCCATGGCAGTTCATCATATGGGCCAACATTAATACAGGAAGATTGATTTTCACCTTTTTCATTAACAAATACATCAATACCCTTTCCATTATTCTCACAGTACCTCTACCCTGAGCCCTTGGTATTAAAACCTTGTTACACAGAGAGTGTAGAACAAGCATGACTGGTTCCTTCAGATTTACAGACTTAAGAACCCTTGGCTTTTTGGGCATCTTTCCTCCAAACATAAAAGTATATATCTCCTCTGGTGTGACCCCAATAAGCATGGGCCACCAGTCACCAGAGTACTTATCAAAACCATCTCTTGGTATACTTAACAGACTTGACAGAGAAGCAACTGATAAACTGACATCAACCCCATTCACACATGAATTTATGGACATATCAGGCATTTGCTTGATATTAACATAAAATTCCCTAACTCTAGACACATTTGCAGCACAAACATCAAACAACATTAACCAACCTTGATAATCAAGCAACTCCTTGAACTCAGATAATGCAGCAATATCAAAATATCCTTTTTCAACACCACACTCAGACAACACTAGTCTAGAATTTAAATCAATAGAACCAGTAGGAATAGATTCTATAGATTTACCTTTTGAAGCAAGAGAGGTTTTAACAGGCTGCCTCTTTCTCTTGTTTCTTTGCAAGAATCAGCAGACTGGTCCTCCTGGTTGTCATCAATTTTCCTTTTTACAGAAGAACGTGTGAAACGACCACTTCTCCTAACCTTTTCATCTGTTGATCCTTCTTTGAACCCAGTAACCTCAGCCACTTCCACTTCGTCACTGTGCTCTTTAGCACTACTAACCTCCACTCCTTGGCTCACAGATTGCTGAGCTTCTGTCTCCTGTTCCCCCTGAGATGGTACAGGTTCCTTGATGACAGAGTCATCAGTTTCTGGAGGATGGAAGATAGGCTTAGGTTGTTTTGATGAGGGTTTGGTTGATTTTGGTGGTGAGGAGGATTTTTGAGGGGAATCTGGGATTGTGGTAGGAGTTTCTGAAGGTGATGAAGCTACATTGGGTGATGAAGGTTCAATTGGGGTTTGTTTTTGATGAGAGGTGGATGGAACAACGATGGGGGTTCCTCTTGATTGAGTGGAGTCACTAGCAGACCCCTTTCCTCTGCCTCTCCTAGATGAAGCTACAGTCTTCCTTCCCATTTTGAGAGAGAAATTGAGAATGAAGATGATGAATAGCACTTAGATTGTTGAGCAACACACAAAAGAGAGAAGGAGAGTGATGAATGAGAAGTAATGAAGCTGCACAAAGGGTTATATATATATTTGAAGCAAAATAGAAATATGGAAATTCAAAAAAATGACGGTTAATTGATTTGATAAGTATGACAAGTTTTAAAAATTGAAAAGATAGCTATCATTACTTGCCATAAATATCTTAACCATCCTATAAATTAGGCAAGTGATTGATTTGCCATTATTTTTATGGTAAATGACTGAAATAAGATTATTTCCTTTCAAAAGGAAAATATCCTATAATAATCTTCCAAAGATATGAAAATATTTTATGGAAGACATATCAGTGCTGATCTGCTGTTTTCCTTTCCTGATACTTGATTAAAACCATATTATTCTGTTTTTGGCAACTTAGTTTAATTTCACCTGTTTCTTGCAACAATGATTTTTAATCCTTTTGAGATCACAAAACATTTACATAAACTTGAAGGATTTCGACATAGGTATGTACACATACTATACAAGAGAATACCATTCTAACCAATCATTGAGGGAAATAGATGAAGCCAAAGACTAAAATCTAACTAGACCTAGTAAGATTCTTAAATTACAAAAAGTTTCTCTACACAAGGGTTTTGTGAAGATATCAGCTATTTGATCTTCACTTTTGCAAAACAAAACTTCTACTAAACCTTTTTCTACATTATCTCTCAGAAAATGATGTCTAATCTCTATATGTTTGGTTTTGGAATGCTGAACTGGATTTTAAGAAATATTAATTGCACTAGTGTTGTCACAAAATATAGGAACACTATTATAAACAACACCAAAATCCTTCAGCTGGTTCCTTACCCACAGTAGCTGGGAGCAGCATGAAGCTACTACAATATATTCTGCCTCTGCTGTGGATAAGGCCACTGAGTTTTGCTTTTTAGAACCCCATGATATTAGACAGGAGCCAAGAAAGTGTGCCATACCTGATGTGCTCTTTCTATCAACAAGAAAGCCAGCATAGTCAGCATCAGTGAACCCAATAAGATCAATTGCACTCCCTTTGGGGTACCACAAGCATAAGTCTGTTGTTCCCACAAGATACCTAAGTATCCTTCTAACAGCCTTCAAGTGAGATTCCTTTGGATTACTTTGAAACCTAGCACACAATCCAACAGAAAACACAATATCAGGTCTACTAGCTGTTAGATAAAGAAGAGAACCAATCATTCCTCTATAAAGTGTGGCTTCAACATCTTTTCCCTTTAGATCATTATCTAATTTTGTGGATGTGGGAATAGGTGTATCATAAGCCTTGCTGTTTTCCATGCCAAATTTCTTCAGCAATTCTTTCAAGTATTTTTGCTGATGTATCATGGTTCCATTTTCCATTTGCTTAATCTGCAATCCTAGAAAGAATCCTAGTTCTCCCATCATGCTCATTTCAAACTCACTCTGCATAAGATTAGCAAACTCATCACATAGTACTTGATTAGTAGCACCAAATAAGATATCATCAACATAAATTTGTACTATAATCAAGTTGTTCCCCCTGGCTTTGATAAACAGTGTCTTGTCTACTGTTCCCCTCTTGTAATCATTCTCCATCAAGAACTTAGACAATCTTTCATACCAAGCTCTTGGAGCTTGCTTCAATCCATATAGAGCTTTGTCTAACTTGTAAACATGTTGAGGAAACAGCTTGTCTTCAAAACCAGGTGGCTGCTCTACATATACCTCTTCCTTCAAATATCCATTTAGGAAGGCAGTCTTTACATCCATCTGAAACAATTTCATATTCATGTGAGCAGCATAAGCAATTAAAATCCTAATTGCCTTTAGCCTAGCTACTGGTGCAAAAGTCTCATCATAGTCAATCCCTTCTTGTTGATTGTAACCTTGCACCACTAGCCTAGCTTTGTTTCTGACTATTGTACCTAGGTCATCCAATTTGTTTCTGAAGACCCATTTTGTACTAATAACTGACCTATCCTTTGGTCTAGGTACAAGATGCCAAACCTGGTTCCTATGGAACTGATTTAATTCATCCTGCATTGCTAGAACCCAATCAGGATCAGTCAGTGCCTTTTTATAGTCAGATGGCTCTATATTAGACAGGAAAGAATAAAAGACACAAAAGTTTTGAAAAATATTTCTTCTCGTTTGAACTCCTTTATTAATATCACTAATGATCTGATCTGGAGGATGAGAAGATTGATATTTGAAACTTTTAAAAGAGAAATCATTTTGTACTTCTTCATTTGATTGGGAACCAGCATGATCATGAATCTCATCAATTTCTTCGGAACCAGTAAGATTCATATTCACGCTATTTCCATTAACATTACTTACCTCAAGTTCAGGGGAGGCATCTTCATTCATTCCCCCTGAACTCCTTACCTGTCTGTTACTTGATGAACTATTTGGTCTTGGTTCCTCTTCTGAATTGTCTTCATTTTCTTCTCTAGGCTCCTCATTATCATTATTTTGTGGAGTATCAAGTGAGCCTAGATCTGCTTGCACTTCTTTTAGGAGACCAGTATCATGGTTTCCTGTAAACTCCATCAATCCAATCATTTCATCAGGTTGTACCTGCGCAATTTCAGAAGACATGTTAAATTCATCAAAGATGACATGCACACTCTCCTCAACACACAAAGTCCTTTTATTAAGGACTCTATATGCTTTGCTTTGAGGAGAATATCCAAGAAAGATTCCCTCATCACTCCTAGGATCAAATTTATCAAGCTGATTCTTCCCATTGTTATGAATATAACATTTGCATCCAAATACACGAAAGTATGCAATATTAGGCTTTCGACCTCTAAGGAGTTCATAGGGAGTCTTATTTAACTTTGGTCTAATGAGACCTCTATTTAAAATATAGCAAGCAGTGTCCACAACTTCACCCCAGAAACTCTTAGGGAGACCACTCTCAATGAGCATTGTTCTGGCCATCTCTTCAAGAGTTCTATTCTTTCTTTCAACAACACCATTTTGCTGTGGTGTTCTTGGGGCTGAGAAGTTGTGACTAACTCCCTGTTCCCTACAATATTCAACAAAGTTAGCATTATCAAATTCAGTACCATGGTCTGATCTTACCGAGACTAGCTTGTGAGAGAGTTGGTTCTCCACTTGCTTCACCAATGCTACCCATTCATCGAACGTTTCATCTTTTGAATGTAGCATTATTACCCAAGTGTACCTGGAATAATCATCAACCATAACACAGACATATCTATGGCCTCTTCGACTTTGTATCCTCATGGGACCACACAAATCAATGTGTACAAGTTCGAAGGGTCTGCTGGTACTCAAAACAGTTTTAGGCTTAAAAGAGATTTTAACCTGTTTCCCTTTAACACATTCTGAACAAACTTTATATGCCTCATAAGTGATGTTAGGAAGTCCTACCACCAAATCACGAGACCTTAATTTATTCAAAAGTGTCAAGCTAGCATGTCCAAATCTCTTATGCCAAATCCATTAATTATTGTCAGAAACAGCTTTCAAACAAACAGACTTGTCTTGAGGAATTTTATCCAGAAAGGTGATGTAAACATCATGCTTCCTGGTTCCCTCACATACAAGTTCACCTGTTTGAGAATTAACTATATGACAAAGATTAGCTTGAAACTCAACTCTATTACCTTTGTCACATAATTGAGAAATACTCAAGAGATTATATTATAAGCCCTCAACATAATATACATCATCAATTGCATTTGAAAGTGTCTTACCTACCTTACCTAAACCAGTGATGGTTCCCTTACTGTTATCTCCAAAGGTGACACTTCCACCGTCAAAGGCTACCAGTGAAAGGAATTGACTTTTATCCCCGGACATGTGTCTTGAGCAACCACTGTCCAAATACCAATAGATATCTCCTTTCACTTTAGCCTGCAAGAACAAATCAAACATTAGTTTTAGGAACCCAAACATATTTGGGTCCCTTTTCAACGATATTAGGCTCTTGTTGGTCTTTTCTTCTCCAGACCACCTTCATATGTTTATTGTTCTTATTCTCACTGTTCTTCTTAGCAGGACACTCATGTATCTTATGCCCATTCATTCCACAATGATAACAAACATGCATCTCTTTAGTCATTACATACTTACCTCTTTTGAATTCTTTAACCCACGTGGTTTTCCTGGGGGACCAGTTAGTCCTGGTTCTCTGTCTAGTATATCCAAGACCAACTCTTCCTTTGTAATTTTTAAAAGAATTTAAAGAATTCAAAGTTTCCTGTGTAGTCAGTAATTTTTCAACATGTCTATGACTTTCATGAAGTTCTTTCTCTCTGGTTTCAAGATTCTTAATCAACAAATCATTTTTATCTTTTAGAAAATCAAAATCACTTTTTAAGGATTCAAGTTGTAAATTAAGTTTCGAAACCATAGGATCAATAGTCATGTCAACAATTACTGATTGCTTTACCTATAGCTACTGAAAAATTAAGAGATTTACTAGCAGTTGATAAGTCTCTGGGGAGCCAGGAGGTCAGATCTTCCTCATCATCACTAGGACAGTCAGATTTAGAAGACCTTTCCTTCTCCAGTTCCACCTTACACTTGTCTAATTCAACCTCTAGTTCAACTACTTGATTTTTCAATTCAAAGCAAACTTCTTCTAGGTGATCACAACTAGCAACAATAATTTCACATTCAACACGTTTTTCTTTAAGTTTTCTTTTGCCAGTTATGTAAGTTTCACCAAGTTTATAGCATTCATCTAATAAAGAGTCAACACATTCAAGCATATTATCTCTATCATAGTCATGCATATCTTTCCTAACTTGTTCTAAGTTTACCTTGTGTTCGTGTAGCACATCCTTCTTTGCCATTAAGCATTTTCTGAATGTACTGGTTCCCCCTCTGGTTCCTGAGTCTGTGATGTTTCCCTGAATGTTGGTGAAGGCAGTCAAACAAACATCAGAGTTAGGTGATTCCTCATCTTCATCAGACCCTGAATCAGAATCACCCCACATGGCTGCTATCATTGCATTTTTGAAGGCCCGTTTATCTCCAGATTTGGATTGTTTGTCCTTCCACTTAGGGTAATCTCGAATAAGATGTCCCTTATCTCCACACTTGAAGCAACCTACGGAAGAAGAGTTAGATTTCTTAAAGTTCTTACCTTTGAAATTCTTCCTTTGATCACGAAGAGTTCTTTCAAATCTTTTAGCAATCATTCCAATCTCATCTTCTTCTTCTTCTATTGTTCCCTTAAGAGCTGTTCCTCTGGCTGGTTCCTTCTCAGACTTAGAATCAATCAGCATTTCATGAGTCATGAGGGAACCAATCAGTTGTTCCAGAGATAGAGTTGATAAATCCTTTGCCTCATATATTGCTGTTACCTTGGATGTCCATGCATCTGTCAAACTGCGTAAAACTTTTCTCACAAGATCCTCATCAGAAAAGTTCTTACCAAGAGATCTAAGATCATTAATTATTGTCATAAATCTATGAAAACATTCATTAATCTTTTTGCTTTTATTCATAGCAAACAATTCATACTTAGACATAAGTAAATCAATTTTGGACCTTTTTACCTTACTGGTTCCCTCAAAGGCAAGTTCGAGGGTATCCCAAATCTCTTTTGCATTGCTGCAACTTGAGATCCGGTTTGTTTCAGTCTCACCTATAGCCTGTTATAGAATTGACATTGCTTTGGCATTCTTCTCCAGCAGTTTGTAATCAGTAGTTACTAGTTCACTATCTTTCTTTGGAATCCTGTTTCCCTCTTCATCTGTCTTGAAAATGATATTGGGACCATTTTTGACAACTAGTCAACATTCATAATCAATGCCCATGATCACATTCTTGATCCTGTTTTTCCACCAAGCATAGTTGTTACCATTGAACTTTGTTGTCTTATTGTCGTAGCTCATAGCGTTCAATTCATGAGTACTCATACTTGACTTCTCTAGATGTTACTCTTATGAGAAGCCTAAGCTCTGATACCAATTGAAGGTGTTAGAGCACTCAAGAGGGGGGGGGGGGGGGGTGAATTGAGTGTTAAATAGTATTGGCCTATTTTTCTCCCTTTTTCAATTTGTGGGAGGAACCAGTTGTGCTGGTTCCTATTTAGCAGCGGAATGTATGTAGAGTAATAAAGGAAGACACACAATTTAATGAGGTTCAGCCAACTCAGGCCTACGTCCTCCTACTCTATGCTCTATTATTAATCTACTCCGAAAAACAAAGAACACAGACACTCAACTGTTTCCCTACTCCGGGAACCAGTTCACCCCACACTCTACTCCGAGTGTGCACTCGACTTACACTAGTAAGCCCTTTTGTGTTTGAACTCACAAACACTCTCCCAGCCTATCAACCCCTCTGTTGAAGGCTTTTTACAGAATCAAATTCTCCTTTGATCTTGCTTCTAAAAGCTAATTATGAGAGAAAAATATAAGTTCTAATGTTGCTCGTGTATATGACTTAATGAAAGGTTTTTATGCTTAAGTGTGTATAATGCTCTCTAGAGATAAACTCAGTTTTCTTCACGTGAGAGACTTATCAAATTAGGTTGATTAGATAAGTTTATATATGTGATTACAAAAACCCTTGCTTTCCTAAAATCACATAATCTTTTGAGCTGTCACCTTATGTGAGTTTAGGAAAGTGTGAAGTTAGGAAAGTATTTATCTTATTTGACTTAATCATATAGATAGAATCAAATAAGGTAAATATTCCTAGTATTTTGGTAACCAATATATTCTCATCTAATCTACCAGCTGCTCAATATGTTTTCCAAAAATAATTCTTAGAAAATATTTTTACAAAATCTTTTCAAAAATACGCAGCTTGATATTTCATTCAGTAAACCTGGTTCTCTAAACCTGGTTCCCTGAATTAAGTATGTTATGAATTCTGTTCCAGTTTTGTACCAGAATTCATAACATGACTTATCACACTTAAAACACTTATATTACCTACTCATATAAGTCATACTACGGAGCATATTACATGAAAAACTAGATTAACAGTAAAGTACAATTGATCTTCTTTTCATGTAATCTTCAAGACTTGAATCTTTCTTGAATGCTTCATCTTGAGCAAAGTGTCTTTCTTCAAATGTCTTCGAAAGGCTTCTATGCTCCAAGTCTTGGAATCTTCTTAACTACTGCACATATAACATGGTTAACATGCAATAGATAATATGTGACTGCTTTAAGCATAGCAGTCAAGGAGACAGTTCCAACTTCTTGTGACCTGTTTCCTGTAACTATTTGTCATCATTCAAAACATCAAAACTCAAGGAACTCAACAGATAAGATACAAGAACCTAACTACTAAATGTCGTTATTGGCAAGAAATCGTGCAAACTTGTCTCTTATTTCTTTGATTTCATCAATGGTAAAAGACTCCTCTCTCGGTAAGTCAAAAACCGAAAGGATAGTTTAATTAATTAAGAGACTACTACTGATGCAAGAAAACATTGTAATGGTTTTGAACTACGAATGTAGAATATCCAGGGCATAGAACCCCACTAATAACACCCGAAGGCATACAAACGCTCCTCAACAGCTCAATTTCAACATAAAACCAACTCCTATGACGAATTCACTCTAGTCAATACCAAGTACCTCTTTTACTACAAACCTAATCTTTTACTACAAACCTAATCTTTTTCATAAAGAAACTACGTGTAGCATTTTTATGAGAATTTAGAAACTAACCCTAGGTTAAAGGAGTCAAATTTAGGCCAAAAGACTGGAACTTTAGATCAAATATGCATCAAGTATTGCTAGTGTTCATCGAAACTCCAGAATAAAAGACTACTTAGTAACACATGATTACTATGAAAAACGTTAAATACAAATATAATAACAGTATAAAGTAATAGAGATTAAAGAGAAGAAACGAATTACTTGGATTGATAACCGAAAATAGCATCAAAATCTTCAATACAAGAGAACTAATAAATCTTTTGAGAGAAAATAAGGAGTGCTTCAATACATGGCATCGAGAACGGTGGGAGATCATCAAAGTAGTCATACTCTTCCTCATCAGTGACATCACCAATTCCAAGGATATGTCGTTTACCAGGGACAACAACAACCCATCAAGGGTTATTTATGTCTTTAATGTAGAATACTTGTTTACCTTGTGATGTAAGTATAAAAGGTTCCTCCGTATCACGCATCCGACTCATGTCGACTAAAGTCTAATTCGATTCATCCTTCTTCACCAAATCACATCGAATGATATCTACCCACTTGCATTGAAAATGGGGAACCTTAAACCCACAGTATTCAAATTCCCATATCTCTTGAATTATCCCATCAATACGACAAGATCGCATCAACTGGTGCTTTATCTTTTGAGCTAGCATATTCTCAAGAAGAAGCCACTATTGAAACACCACTATTTTGAATAGACTTTAATTTCTTATCCCGACTTTCAGTGTAGAAGGTATATCCATTGATATCATACCCCTCAAAAGATCGAACAGTTGTTTGAGGACCGTAAGCTAACCACTTGATTGTATCAGAAATGTTATGCCCTGTTTCAGACAATTCATGCATAACTTTTTCATGAAACCAAATGATGAAGGTGTTATTATGTTCTTGCATCAATGCTCATTCACCTTTAGACGGGTACTTCACCTTTAATTCATTCATATGCCTTTCTAAGTAAGGATGAACCTCTGTGATATGGTGCAAAACAAATAAATGAGCTTGTCTCTCTTTTAGCAATGGAATTAAAACCTCCTTAGAACCCACGATGTCGTGCCCTTCGAGCCTTTCTTCATGCCTCAATTTTGTTAACACAATTGCCTCCCCCTTGGATAAGAACTCACTAAGAAACTCACCTACCTCCTCTATGGTTATACCTTGAATTATACTACCTTCAGGGTGTGCTGGGTTTCTCACCTTCTTTTTTAGAGTACCCATGTATCTCTCGAAAGGATAAGCCTATCTTAGGAACACTGGACCACACAACTGGATTTCTCGGACCAAATGCACAACTAGATGTACCATAATATCAAAGAATAAAGGTGGAAAATACATCTCTAGTTGACATAAGGTCGTAACAACACTAGCTTGTAACTCATCCAAACATGACGGATCAAGCTCCTTGCTGCATATTGTATTAAAAAAAGAAAAAAGTCTAGTGATAGAATCCCTAACATGCTTGGGCAAAATATGGCGGATGGCAATTGGTAGAAACACTTGCATCATAACATGACAATCATGGGACTTCATACCCACTAATTTCAGATCTTTCATTGATACGAAGTTCTTCAAATTAGACGAATACCCAGTAGGAACCTTGATCCCATACAGATACTCATAAAATATCCTCTTCTCTGCTCGGGACAAAGTGTAATAAGCCAGAGGAAGGTATGTAGATTTACCTTTTCCATTCCTAGGCGTTCTGTCTTCAGGCCACAACTTGAATCAAATCTTCATCGTCTGCATATCTCTCCTAACATTAGGATCATCCTTAGTCTTACCAGGTATATTCAACAGCGTCCCTAAGATGGCATCACAAACATTCTTCTCTATGTGCATAACATCAAGACAATGTCTAACGGGTAAATACTTTCAATACTACAGTTGCCAAAATATGGATTGTTTCTTCCATAACCCCAAAACATCTTTGTGTTTCATAGTTTTTCCAAACACATTATCTATTCCTTTCACAATGTCATAAACCTCCCTGCTAGTCAACGGTATAGGGGCTTTACGTTGCTCAACTTTACCATCAAATGAGATCTTTCTCTTACGATAAGGATGAAACCTATTCAAAAACCTCCGATGCATGAGATACACATGTTTCCCACAATGAGGCAAATAAGTTGAGTCCATATCATCCACACAAATAGGACAAGCTTTTTTTCCCTTCACCTTATACCCCGATAAGTTTCCATAGGCTGGAAAGTCATTAATGGTACATAATAGGATGGCACGGAGTGTAAAAGTCTCTTCAGCATATGCATCATACACTGATATACCTTTATCCCACAATAACTGCAAATCTTCAATAAGGGGAGCAAGATAAACATCAATGTCATTCCCTGGTTGCTTAGGCCCTAATATTAGAAGCAATAACATAACATATTTACGCTTCATGCATAACCAAGGGGGAAAATTATATATCACTAACAAAACTGGCCATGTGTTATATTGACTACTTAATGTACCAAAAGGATTCATTCCATCCGTGCAGAGACCAAGTCTTAGGTTCCTATCTTCCCCGCCAAAAGCCTTGAAAGATTCATCAATTGTTTTCCACTAGGGAGAATCCGTAGGATGTCGAATCATCCCATCTTTCTTCCTCTTATCTACATGCCATCTCAAATTCTTTGCATTGCTCTTAATCAAAAACAAACGCTTGAACCTTGGTATTATGGGAAGGTACCACAACACCTTTACACTAGGACCTTTAATCCCCACTACAGGCTCTATCCCATATGAGAGTTTGTAACGTGACTGCCCACATTTAGGACATTGAATGGACTCTGCATACTCATTTTGATATAATATGCAATCAATCGGACAAGCATCAATCTTATTATACTCTAACCTAAGGGGACACATTAACTTCTTCGCATAGTATATGGATATAGGCAAATCATTACCCTCTGGAAACATGTCCCCTAATATTTTCAATAAGGCTATGAAAGTAGTATCAGTCCAACCATATTTTGCTTTCAAGTTAAACAATGTTGATGTGGCAGACAACTTAGTGTATTTAGTACATCTAGGATACAACGGTTTCTCAACGACCTCCCATAAACGCTCAAAAGTACGAGATTGACTACCAATTTGATCCCCAACCCCTTCAAGCATTTCATCTATTCGATCTTCATCACTAGGGTCATTATCCTCCAATTCATCCTCCCCATCATCTTCCTTCTCGGCATCAACATCTTCAATGTCATCAGATTCTAATTGTCCATGATGGTCTAGCTCAACTTGATGAATGAGAATTTCGTTAGAACATGACCCCATGTCATTAGAAAAAGGAACCTCACCATGCCATACCCATACGTGGTATTGTTGCCTAAACCCACGCCGGATCACATGGTCCCTCAACTCTCTTATACTACTAACTGTATTCATATTATCGCAATCAACACAAGGGCAACACACCTCATCATCTCCAATGTTATTTAGGTGTTTCAACACTTGTCTACAAAACTCCTCAACTCCATTCATGAACTTTAACGAAGCACGATGACCATACATCCATTTTTGCTCCATAATTTGTGTTATGCCCTATTTAACATGTAAGAGATTAAATAACAATCTAATCCATACTCAATTTACGCATAGTTATATATATAATTGTACCTAAAGGATCCTCAAGTAGCTTACCAAAAATAAGGTTAAGCAAACTCCACAATGACCCACAAACACTTGCTCTATAGTTTAAGTTACTAGATTTTTATAGCGATATTTTTTATGTTCTATGCTTTGTAAATTACTACACATTCTACAAAAAATTTGGCAGAGTTTCCTTTATAAACCCAACATTTCCAATTTTTGAAAATCAATATCCAAACTTATGTATATGCATTTTAATACAACCAACACACAATTCATATAAGTTGCCTAATTCAATTCCAAATATAAGTTAAGAAAGAAACACTAAGAGTTTCAAACCTAATACATTACTCAATTCATATAAGTTGCCTAATTCAATTCTAATATTATACATACCCATTCATATACAATACATTCACATTTAACAACACCAATACACATGCTAGCATTTTCATATGAAAAAATTGAGTGAATCATTGTGTTTTGCTTTTAGATTTTGCTAAACTATATTACTTTGTTTAGTATCACGGTCCATTGCTCACAACTTCATGAGGTATAGTCCTATTTTTTTAGATGTAATGGGTAAAATCATCACTAAGACCGTAGCAACCCCCAAAACCCACGAACCTAAAACCGATGAATCAAAACCCAAAACCCACAAAATAGCAAGAATTAAAATTTTTTTTAAAAAAAAAAAAAACAAAATGGGAGACTCACCTTGAAGAAGCACGGCGGCGTTGGGCGGTTCTCAACGGTGAGGACTACGACACAAATGGAAGAGGCGGTGCACGAACCTAAAATTGATGAATCAAAGCCCAAAACCCAAAACCCACAAAATAGCAAGAATCAAAATTTAAAAAAAACAAAGAACAAAATGGGAGACTCACCTTGAAGAAGCACGGCGGCGTTGGGCGGTTCTCGACAATGAGGACTAAGACACAAATGGAAGAGGCGGTGGGCAAGAGGGTTGGAATGGGGCGCTGACAAAGGAACTTAAATCGAATGTGAGTTTCGGAGGGCTAGGGCGCAACGACTGAAGGAATACAAGTAAGAGGTTGAAGAAATGTGGGGGAACGAATACGCGTGCTGGTGGCCTGGTCATTAAGAATACTAATCTGCGGCGGTTCCTTGTATAAACGCCGCATATTAATGTTGATTTAAATTAATTTATGGCGGGTTCATCATAATACACTGCATATTAATGTAGATTGATATTAATATGCAGCGGGTCCTTGTAAATACGCCGCATATTAATGTCTTCTGTTATTAAAATGCGGCTTTTTCGGTTTTACGCCGCATATTTTTAGCCGTAAATCATTATTATTTTACTAGTGAGAGCCCTATTCGACTAAATCTGACAACGATTCGGTCGAATGGTAGTCCAATTTAGTAGCCCACGCTTCGTTCTCACTAGGAAGGCCGAATGGCACGAATTCGGGTGAATGAGCATCCATTCGACCGAATGAATGTCCCCATTCGGGCGAATCGTGCACAAAGAAGAAATTAAAGATATT
Source organism: Dysphania ambrosioides (assembly GCA_026401315.1). Lineage (NCBI taxonomy): Eukaryota > Viridiplantae > Streptophyta > Magnoliopsida > Caryophyllales > Amaranthaceae > Dysphania > Dysphania ambrosioides. Next base: position 11,939,699 of record CM048666.1, on the reverse strand, counting down.
CACCAGAGCTGTTGGAATGGGCGAATGGGGAAAAGTTCAGACGAATGGAGTTGCATTCGGCCGAATGGGTCATCCATTCGGGTGAATGGCCCTATTTTCTCCGGAAATTTTACTTCTTCTTTAGACCGGCCCAAAGGCGTTTTAGGGCTTCCGAATTTCTTTTATTTTAAGTTATAAATACCCCTCCTTCTGAAGAGGGAGAAAAAAGCCCTAATTTCTTTAGTTTAGCTTTATTTAGCCTCTAAACCTCTCTTAGTTCATTAAGCCCTAGTTTTCCATTTTCTGTTTTCTCAACATATGTACTCCAAGATTTTGACTTTATTGTTTGGATTCTAAATGTGGATATTGCATTCAATCTTTATTGTGAGTATTAATCTCTTCTTTACTTTCGAATTCGTTCTATTTCAGTCAATGTTTAACCTAATGTTTATTGTTTATCTAGAATAGTTTCTACTTTATTTTTATTCTTGTTAGTTTCTTTTGATAGTTATTATTTGATGCGTTTGTTTTATTGATTATCATCATGCTATACATCTTAAACATGTGTGAGTAGTTCTCTTTGGGGATTGATTAGTGAAACCCTAGGAAAAGCTATGTTCTTTATTGTCTAAGGTTATAGGAATGATGACAATAAGTAGCGCTTGAAACCCAATACGAATCTTGTCCTGCAACTCCTTTGGAGACATAGGGTGATTATAGGTCGTTTGATGTGATTTGTGGAATCACCAACTTCCTCTTACATACTTGGGTGTTTATTCTAGTCATTGTTTGATTTCCTCTAACCTATCATGTTCTCTTTTGAAATCACCTTCCTAGGGTGAATCTCATCTCGTCCCCATTTTTCTCCCTTTGATTTTCCTCTTTATTTCATCGTGATTTATATTTTCATCATTAGTTTTAGTTGCTTTTAAAACCAAAAAAGTCCAGTTATGTTAAGAAGGGGAGTGTATTGATATCCTTTGTTCTCGTGGTTCGACCCCCTATCCCACTATAATTGTGTAGTTTGTAGGTTGTTATAAGTATTGTTTGGTTCAAGGTTTAGTATAAACGACTGTTAAAATCTTGCTATTAGTCTTCCACTCACCCCAACACTTCCAGACCCATGTCATGTACAATTCACAATACTTTAATAAATGTTTCATGATTAAAACGTTATCAAATGATATTTTTCGTATAGGCACTACCAATAATGTCAAATATTCCAACCCTCTTTAAATCACCTCTACTTTTTCATACTAAGCAAAAGTCACTGCATTGGACAATGACTTTTTGCCTGGCATAGAATCCAAGCTTAGACCTATTCCTTATCTTGGTCCACCCAAAGTCGTTGTCCTGAATAGCAACTTTCACCTAAAGCTAGCCTTAGGGTCATATTTTGAAATAATTTCAGCCTAGGGTTATTTGCCAATTTTTTTTTCAAAAAAAAGGTTAAAAAATTCTTCATTTTGAACCTAAAAGTCTTGGTCTTCCACTAGTCCCGACACTTCCAAATCCATGTAATGTAAATTACATAACAATTACATTAAGAAAGCTACTTTAATTAATAAATGCTTCATGATTAAAATGTCCCATGTAATGTAAATCTCTTTATGACTAAAGCGTCATCATATGATATTTGTCGTACAAGCACTACAATAATATCAAATATTCCAACCCTCTTTGAATCAACTCCCCTTTTTCAATAATTTCCATCTAACTTTCTCCCAAATTTTCCACCCAAAAAGGAAAAAAATATCACTCAAACTCCCACAAAAGTCTTCTATTCATTCGGTATTTTGCAAAATCAATTTTTCAAAACCTTAGTAACATATGGATAAGCTAATCAAGAATAATTTCTATAAGGGAGACAATTCCGTCAACATTTTGCCAAGTGGTGTTTGAGCTGCTATTGACTCAAGAAGTGAACGTGTTCTTGAAGCAATAGGGGGGTAGCGATCTGCCCAAAACCCTCAAACTATGGGAGGCAAAACTACATATGATAGAAGAGCTTCTAAGTGATGCTGAGCAAAAGCGACAGTCTCATATCAATACTGTCGAGTTATGGATAAAAGATCTCCAAGACTTAGCTTTCGATATAGAGGATATCTGGGATACATAATCATGTCAGCGCAAAGCCAAGGAAGACCAAGAGAGTGTAGTAAAAGTCAACCCTAGGATTCTCAACAATATGGTTTGTACTACTGCCTTTGTTATTTGTGTAAGACTATCAAAGATCACAATCAAGATCACAATCTTTTAAATATGGCAAGATTAGATTAGAATAATAAAGATAAAGCAAAGATTATGGAAGAATCAAAAATATAAAGCAGTAAATAATTATGAGAGAAATCAAGGGCTTACTTTCTTTCTTTTACAGCATGTAAATTAGGTAACTCTTGTAATATTTAAACCATGTAACTTTGCTCGAGTGTTACAATATACACAAAAATTCAATCATTCTGTTAGTTTCTTGCATGGTATCAGAGTAGGCAAACCGATCCCGGGTTCTTCCATAAACCGCTTCATCATCTACCGCAAGACTTACCTGAGATGGAAGATGATGTTAGTTCAACAAACACCAACCAGCCTGAACAGCCAAGTACATTAGAGAGGCTGGTGCAACTCCTTACGGAGTTAAACACAAACAAACCACCCCCCAAATGACCCGTCTAATTCAATTGTTTGTATATAAGAGAAGCTAAATCATCAAAATTGTACCCGGTGGAGCAAGCTCATGCGTATAACAATTAGCAGTAGGGGAAAGCTCAGGCATATCACGACTCTCCCACCCTAGAATACAAAACCAGAATACAACCTTTGGGTTCAAAGGGATTCCATGGTTGTATCCTGGATTCTAAAGAACATTGAAACGGACATGGTCAATCTTTACCTTGACTATCCTACAACATATGATCTCTAGAAAGGAATCAAAGCAATGTTCTATAGTGGGAGAGACAAAATAATTATTTATAAGTTGATCGTCAAATCTAACAACATCAAACAAGGTAGTGATCCAATCAAGACCTACTACTGCAGGTTACTAGCCATTTAGAAGGAAATAGATCGACAATAAGTAAACCCGATGGAACATCCATAGGACATCAAAAAATTCAATGATTTCATTCAAATGTAGAGACTTTACCAGTTTCTTGCAGGTATTGATGATAGCCTTGACAAAGACAAAAGAGATTTATTAAACCAAGAACCCTTACCTACGGCTGATCAAGAATACGCTATAATTAGGCAAAAAATTTCTAGGAGGAGCATCATGAGAGGAGAACCTCCTTTAATAGAGAGTCAAGCAACCATAGGCAGTGGGTTAGCAACCAACAAACTCCGGCCCGACCGATCAGACAAACCATCATCTCGGCGGGAAGGAGACAAGACTCACAAGAAGTGTACCTTTGGTGGTGGCACGAGACATACGAGGGATGGATATTTCAAGCTTGTGGGCTATCCAGATTGGTGGCCCGATTTAAGGAAAAGAGGGACAAAACCTATTGAAAATGGGGATAGAGCCGTTAGTAGAGTTATAGGACTGAATCTCACCAACATCGAGAGCAGCAACAAAGGAAAAGAAGGCTCATGCTCAGTGAAAATACTAGAGAAAAAGCTGGCCATAGCTTACAAAACTGTCACAGGTAAAATGGAGAGTGAATTCTTAGAGAAGGAAAGGTCAGGGGCGGATAAAGTGAAGAGAGAAAGGGGAATTAGGGATTTTAGAACCCTATCTCATAAAACCCAAAGCCCTGAAAAGGCCCTAGCACTCACATAACCTTGTAAAGGCCACCCACTCATGTGTAAGCCCAATTAAAAAAAGCTCCCTATGCATGCGTAAACCCAAATCCGAGTGTCAGTCTCACACTCATTATGAAAAATTCAAACAGGATTTTTGACTCCGAGGGAACAGACACTATGACTTATGATAGGGCAGATTTTAGAAATATAGACAAAACAGTTAAAGCGCACATTTAGACGATAAATGGTGATTTATCTTCAATTGATAGAACCAAGAATATTCGTTTTTCATCTAATATTTTGTTGTTTAAATGTTTATATGTTCCAAATCTTTCTCACAAACTTTTGTCACCTAGTCATATGATGAAAATTGTGGAGTACTAATTTATCCAACTTTTTGCCTTGTGAAGGATATCTAGACGAGGAAGACGATTGGGTGTGGCACTAAACACGATGGCCTGTACTATGTAGATGAGACGGCTCACCAAGACAAAGAAATACTTGCTTGTAAAATAGTGGATCATCAAGTTTGGTTATGGCATCAGCGTTTAGGCATCCTTCTCTCGGGTATCTAGACCATTTATTTCCTTCAATATCTAATTATAATAAGGACATTGTTTGTGAAACCTGTATTCGGGCCAAAAGTCATAAACAACATTATAAACCTAGTTATTCAAAATTTGATGTACCTTTTATATTAATTCACTCAGACTTATAGGGTCCTGCTCCTGAAACTAGTACACACGGGTTTTTATACTTTGCTTTGTTTATTGATGATTGTACCCGTATGACATGGATTTATTTTCTTAAGAAAAAGTCTGAAGTATTTGATAAGTTTCTCTTGTTTTATAATATGGGAAAAACTCAATACAACAAAACATACAGATTCTCAGAATTGACAATGGAGGGGAATACTTAAGCCTTAATATGAAAAATCTCATGTCCTCCCAAGGTATGATTCACCAAACCACCTGTTCATACGTACCTCAAAAAAATGGAGTGTCTAAAAGAAGGAATAAAACATTACTCAACATAACCAGAGCTATCATGTTCCAAAGTACCTTTGGCTATAAGGTGTTGCTACTACAACATACCTAGTGAATAGACTCCCAACTAAGGCTTTGAACTATAAAACCCCACTTGATACACAAGCCAACCATCTCGAGGTACCTTCATATCACTTTCTCCCTCCTAAACTATTTGGTTGCATTGTGTATATCCATATCCTAAAACATCAGCGTACCAAACTTGATCCATGTGCCATAAATGTGGAAAGCAAATATTATTTCTTGAAGCCGCTTTGTCTTCAGGGAGAGATTCCACAAACAGACTTAGACTCCCTAAGCTGGCTACTAACCCAAAACTTGATAGATCATGTTCCACAAGAGCAAGTAGGCAGCGTCAATAAGCCATCTGACATTAGCGAATAGAGTATAATTGTTTTAGGGTCATCTCAATGATATCCTTCTTTTAAACTTCCTAAACAAACTGAAGTAAATAGTAGTCCTTTCCTTCATTCAATTGAGCTTGAGAATGAAGAAACTAACCCTGCAGATCAGGAAGCTTCACTAGAATGATATCAACCTCCTCTCAAAACACAAGAAGAGTACCACCAAAATGGTATAAACCTGACTATAAGCCCTGAAAATCAAAGTATCCTGTAGCAAACATGGTGTAGGTTGGAAAATTGTCTGATGGAGCCAGAGCATACAATACTTTTTTTTATTTAGATAAAGTCCCAAGGAGTACGAATGAGAAATTACAGAATGAGGTTTGGAAAAAATCCATGAAAGAAGAAATTATAGCCTTGAAGAATAACAATACATGGGAGAAGTGTATTCTTCCTTCAGGAAAGAGACTAGTTCGATGAAAATGGGTGTTCACCATAAAACGTCAAGCTGATGGATCCATAGAAAGACAAAACTTTTAGCAAAAGGGTATACTCAGACATATGGTATCGATTACTCTGAAACTTTCTCTCTAGTAGCCAAAATTTATACCATAAGAGTCTTATTCTCTATAGCCGCAAATGAAGAATGGCCCTTATATCAGTTTGATGTGAAAAATTCCTTCCTACATGGGGAACTATAAGAAGAAGTTTACATAGAGGCACCTCCTGGGTTCTTAGACGAGTTTGGAGCTAATGATTGAAAAAGGCATTATATGGACTCAAACAATATCCAAGAGCATGGTTTTGGAGATTCTCTCTATCTTTGAAGAGATATGAGTATCATCAAAGCAATTCAGATCACACACTTTTCTTGAAGAAAAAAGGGAGCCTCATAACTTGCCTAATAATCTATGTGGATGACATGATTCTAACTAGAAATGATACAGAAGAGATTATAGAAGTACGAAGGAAATTATTTGAAGAACTTAAGATGAAGGATCTAGGAAATCTAAAATACTTCCTAGGAATAGAAGTGATATGGTCTAGAACTTGAATATTCATACTATAGAGGAAGTATATTCTAGACCTCCTTGCTAAGATAGACATGTTAGATTGTAAACCAGTAGAGACTCTCATGGTGGTAAATCATGGTCTTTAAATAACTGAAGATGCAAAAAAGACAAACCAAGGTTGGAAACTTATATATCTCTCTCATACAAGACCTGATATAACCTATGTAGTGAGAATAGTAAGTTAGTTCATGCACAGACCCTAAGTTGATCATATATGGAGGTAGTTATAAGGATCATAAGATACCTTAAAGGAACATTTAGAAAAGAATCTTATTTCAGAATAATGGGAACCTAGACCTAAAGGCCTAGATAGATGTTGATTAGGGAGGAAATAGAAATGATAGAAGATCCACCTCAGGATACTTCACTCTGGTAGGAGGCAATCTTATGACATGGAGGACTAAAAAACAAAAGGTGGTTTCTCTTTTGAGTGCTAAAGATGAATTCAGAGGAATTTCCAAAGGAATTATCGAGGTATTAGGGTTAAGAAAATTTTGACTAAACTTGGTTTTTCACTAAGAGGAAGTTGTAAGCTTATGTGTGAGAAGAAGGCAACATTTAGTATCTCGGAGAATCTAGTTTAGCATGACCGAACTAAGCATATAGAGATCGATAGAAACTTCATCAAAGAGAACAAAGGAATTACTGAGGTATTTAGGTTAAGAAAACTGTTGACTAAACTTGGTTTTTCACCAAGAGGAAGCTGCAAGCTTATGTGTGAGAAGAAGGCAACAATTAGTATCTCGGAGAATCTAGTTTAGCATGACCGAACTAAGCATGTAGAGATCGATAGAAACTTCATCAAAGAGAAGCATGAAAATGAAATCATAACTCTCCCATATGTAAGGTCAGAGGAACAATTCACAGACATCTTAACCAAAGTTGTTCCAATAAAAAAATTCACTAAAGTCTTAAGCAAGTTAAGCATTGGAGATCCTACTGCCCAACTTGAGGGGGAGTGTAAGACTATCAAAGATCACAATCTGTCAAATATGGCAAGATTAGATTATAAGAATAAAGATCAAGCAAAGTTTATGGAAGAATCAGAAATATAAGGCAACAAATAATTATGATAAAAATCAAGGGCTTACTTTCTTTCTTTTACATCATTTAAATTAGGTAACTCCTATAATATTTAAACCATGTAACTTTGCTCCAGTATTACAATATACATATTAATTCAATCAATCTGCTAGTTTCTTGCAATTTGCTATTTACATGTGTGTTTTTCGTATAATGTCAGGTAATGAAAGTAATATAGGATTAATCTACATCATATCTAATATGGATCATATTATTATAAAAGACTTAGATTATATTATGTAATGCTCTATAACATAGAAAAGAAGAATCATAAAAAAATATTTTGTCTTATTTTATTTTATGTTATGTAAACTTCATTTATTTTTTACTGAACTTATTATGTTCTATCTTATTTTATATGATCTTATTTGAACCGAATTTGTTTAGAAAATTCACTATAGTTTAAATATAGGATTCCTTTATAAGAATTTACAATTCATTGTAGAAAAACTTATCTCATCATAACTTTTAATTGTAATAAGTTCAACAAAATAGACGTTAATTCTATATTTAAAGCAATAGTTTGGGGATCCTTAGCATTGCTAGTGCTTAAAATTTCTTGCTTTTCTCTTTTGCTTGTTTAGTCTTATTTGTCTATGCATTATTTTAAACATCAAAATCTTCAATTGTACTTCGTAAATAAGAAGAAAATTAAAAGTTGATTCTATATTTTTTCTCAAGTGTATATCACAAATGATTATCAAAGTAGAGTAAGTGAATAGTGTCTAAACTCAAAATATATCAAATAAATAATGGAAGAGGTAATAAGTTCATGGTAGGGTAACTAATGCAATGTAAATTCTTATATGTTGATTAGGCACAGAGTTTTTATGCAAGTGGTTCAAGAGTTATACAGAAACTATCCAACCTATTCAACCCTAATCGTCAAGTCATTTAATCCAGGATTAATGACATTACTGAATGCTTGGAGTATATTGAGACCTAGGCATAGAAATTGAGCCTATCACTAACACACAACATTTAGCAGACCCACCAAACAGAAACTCTTTGAAGGCAGCGAGAATCCACCTACTTAGAACATGAGGTTTTAGGGGGGGGATGCAAAGAAACAAGATATGAGTGTTGAGCTACTAAAAGATGAGTAGAGTGATGAGGATTATGTTGTGATTCCTATTGTTGGACAAATTGGAAAAATGACCTTTGCTCAGTATGTATACAATGGTGAGCAACAGCTGAAAGGTCACTTTAATCTTAAGGCATGAGTGTGCGTCTTGTAGAACAAGATATGATAGAATAAAGATAGAGTTCTATCTTAGAGGAGTTTCTATTACATCAAAATATATCAAAATGTTAGTAGTTAAGTATAATAAGAACTCTAGGATAGTAGGTGCTATAAATATCCAATTGTACGTAATAGAATAATTCAATTCAATATAGAGAAACATTCCTTAAAATCATCTTAGTATCAGAGCAGCAGGGATTGGTGGTGGATAGTCGATTTTTTCTACTTCATCATTTACCAGATGGTCCACCAAAATAAAATAGTGAAACAACTGAGGTTATGGCTCGATTGGTGGAGCTCCTTGAGAGGCTTGACACAAACAAGAGCGAAGAATCTCACGGAGCCTCAACCTTAATTCATATCTTAGAAAAATTCAGCCACCAAAATTACACCAAATGGTCCAGACTGATGTTAGTGGCGGTGGAAGGAATGGGAAGGCTCATACACATCACTATCAGTCCTCCTTCTTTCCAAACCAGCCAGGATCACCTCTAGTGGTCTCAAAAGGATGTATTGGTCAAATCATAGATTATTGAGAATATTGATTCAGAATTGGTAAACCAATTCCTTGATTTCTCAAATTAATATAAGCTTTAAAAATGGATCAAGGCCATGTATAGCATTGGAAGGGAGGACCTACAAATTTTTGATCTTACTGTAAATGCCAACATAATCAGGAAAGGCACAAACATGGTGGAAATTTTTTATGGTAAAATTAATACCCTTTGGAAAGAAATAGATAGAAGGATGCCAAATCCAATAAAAGTCCTAGATGACAATAATTCATAAAAAATTAGTGCAACAAAATAGACTGTATCAATTCTTAGTAGGGTTAGACGACTCACTTGACAAGGATAGAAGGGAGCTCATGAATTAGGAGCCCTTACCCACTATGGAGGTAGCATACGGAGTAGTAAGGCCTGATCTACCTTTGTCGATAATGGGGATAGGAAGTGAGCCAAACACAAGGACCCGATCAGGCCAAACATCACACCAGGCTGATGAGAAGGCTCACTTGAAATGGTCGCATTATAGAGGGACTCTCCATAATAAAGAGGGTATCCGGATCGGTGGATAGACACCAAGAAAGAAGAGGAGTGAAGTTCAGGTAAAGCAGATGAGAAAAAAAAATCACAAAAAGCATTGCTGGACAGAAGATAGAGGGAGAAGGAGACACAAAAGATGAGAAAAAAGAGGTGATTGTAGGTATGAAAAAATCTGACCCTTACTTCTAGGGTTAAGTTATGTGTTTTCACCCTAAACGATGCAGAATCAAAGACGTAGATCTTGGCGCACACCCACCGTCATATTAAAGATGGAAACCCTAGGATATGGGACCTAATCTCACGTGGGTTGATTGCAAAAGCCATAAAGTCTACCTATGTCGTGTTATAAAGTCCATGTAATGAAGCCCATTCCAATTTACACGAGGCCCAAAGTGAGTTTAAAGGGACTACGTGTCATAGAATTGTAGGAAGCCGATGGATCTTTGATTTGTGGGGCAACATACACAATGTCTTATGATAGAAAAGAATATTTGACTTCAACAGACCCAAAAAAATCTCTTATACAGACAGCCAATGGAGATCATATGAAAGTTTTGGGTGCCGGATAAATAAAATTTGGAGATTATATTTAATTACATATCTGTCTTTACATTCCTAATCTTTTGTATAGAGTATTGTCTATTAGTCAACTTAAGAAAGATTTGAGATGTACTATACTAATGAAATCTGATTGTTATTTGGTGCAAGATGCTCAGATAGGAAAGATTATTGGTCGTGGTACTCAATGAGATGGACTATACTATGTAGATAAGTTGACCAAGGATGGCGATGCAATGATAGGACAGAGTTCAGCTTAAGTTCAACTTCGATTATGGCATCGTTGCTTAGGACATCCGTCATTAGGGTATTTAGAATATCTATTTCCTTCTCTTGCTGGTTCTAAGTTAGATCTTACATATGAGGGTTTTATTTTTTCTAAAAGTCATAAAAATTCATACCATAGTAGTTTAAGTCATGTAGATTAACCTTTTTATGTTATTCATTCTAATGTGTGGGGTCTTACACTAGAACTTAGTGCTCATGGTTTCTTATACTATGGGGAATGTGTACCAGTGGAGGGCGCAGGAACTGTGAAACTACATTCAAATCTTATTTTAGAAAATTGTCTTCTTGTGCAAAGTCTATCTCATAAATTACTTTCAAATAGCCACATGACAAAAGAACTTGATTGTACGGTACTAATAAAACCTAGCTCTTATATTGTGCAGGATCGTCAGACCAAGATGACTATTAGGCATGGTACTGAGGACAATGGTTTATACTATGTGGATAGGACATTTAAACAAGGTGATGTAGTGTTGGCTCATGGATCTGTAGACCAAAAACTATGGAAATGGCATCGCCGGCTTGGATATCCATCATTAGGTTATTTAGAGTATTTTTTCCTTTCTCTTAAAGGAAAAAGAATAAAGTTAGAATGTGAATCGTGTGTATTGGAAAAACGCCATAAATAAACATACTCTGCTATTATGAGTCATTCTATAAAACCATTTATGTTGATACACTCTGATGTTTGGGGCCCTAAAACTACTTCTAATTCCCATGGATTTGCATACTATGTCTTGTTCATAGACGATTGCACTAGGATGAGTTACGTGTAATTTTTGAAACATAAGGGTGAAGTATACAATGTTTTCTTAAAATTTTATAACATGATTAGCACCCAATTTCAGACCCAGATTCATACCCTCCGAACTCATAATGGAAGAGAATATGTTAACAGTACCATGAAAGACTTTTGTGACACACATGGACTTATTCATCAAACCATGTGCCCCGACACCCCACAACAAAATGGGATAGCTGAGAGAAAAAACCAGACTTTACTTGAAATGTCAAGAACAATTATGCTTGAGTCATGTGTCCTAACCCATTGTTGGCCTAAGGCGATTGCTACAACAAATTACTTAACTAACTGCCTTCCTACAAAAAGCCTTCAATACAAAAAACCACTTGACACCCTTCACTTACACATGCCTATACCATCTAGCCACTTCCCGCAACCCCGAGTCTTTGGGTGTACTGTTTATGTCTATCTTCTAAAATGAAATCGAAATAAATTTCAATCTCGAGCTGTCAAGTGCCTTTTTTTAGGATATAGAGTATATCAAAAAGGATATAGATGCTATGATCCTACTACAAACAATATGTACACTTCAATGGATTATACTTCTTTGAAGATACCTACTACTATCACCACCTTAGACGTTAGGGGGAGAGTCCAAATAAGAGTCTAAGTTGGCTAATCCATTTAAAAGGAGTTGATACAGATCAACAAGAGAAAGTAGGTAGAACTATCGAGGCGACCTCCACTAGTATACAACCAGTCCCACCGCGAGGCCCAATATTCTGGTCCGAAGATTCCAGCAACGAGGTAATATCATATCAACCTCTTAACTCTATTGATTGTGTTTTTTCTAATCATGAAATAAATGAGGTTAACTTAGAAGCAGACAAAGCCTAAGAAGACAGATACAAATTGCCCCCAAGAAGTACAAGAGGAATACCTCGCAGAAGATGTGATCCGGAATTTGAGGCTCAAAGATCAAGGTACCCAGTTCCTACTCAAGAATCCAACAGAATGTCAGAAACTACCCTAGCATTTAAGGCCAAACTATACTCTACAAGCATCCCAAGAACCGCACAAGAGGCACTAAAGAAAAAAGAATGGAAATAAGCCATACAAAGTGAAATTAACGCTCTCAAGAAAAATGAAACAAGGGATGAGTGCACTATCCCAAAAGGAAAGAAGACTGTGGGGTATGATGTGGTCTCTTTAGAGCATGTTTACTACCCTATTATAGTGTTAAATCTCACATTTTTAGATTAATTTTATACACATTATACTTGATTTTACCTTGATCTTGTCTTTGAGTTGTTTTAAGGTCATTTCAGGTGTTTTCGATGATTTCAAGGTGAAGTACGACGTATTCGAGGCTTTGACACTATTATCAAGAGGTTAGAAGCACGTATCATAGCTTGGGCATGCATTCCAAGTCATTCCTGAAGATCCCACAAAGTTCAAAATCCATTAGACACTTTGAAGAAGTTGAAAAACAGGATTTAAACTCAGATTCGACCGAATCTGACAACAATTCGGTCGAATGGTAATCCAACTTGGAAGCCTGTGCTTCATTGTCACTGGGAAGGATGAAACAGATACATTCAGGCAAATGAGGTTCCATTCGGGTGAATCGCACACAGAGAAGAAATCACCAGAGCTGCTAGAATAGGCGAATGGAGAAACGATCAGGCGAATGTGTCCCCCATTCAAGCGAATGGTCCTGTTTTTCTCTGAAAATTTTACTTCTTCTCTAGGCCGTCCCAAGGACATTTTTGGGCATTCGAAATTCTTTTGTTTTAAGTTATAAATACCCCACTTTTTGAAGAGAGGGGGAATCCTAATTTCATTAGTTTTAGCTTTGATTAGCCACTAAACCTCTCTTAATTCATTAAGCCCTAGTTTTCCATTTTCTATTTTCTCAACATATGTACTCCAAGATTTCGAATTTATTGTTTGGATTCTAATTGTGGATATTGTATTCAATCTTCTTTGGGTTATAAGTATTAATTTCCTCTTTACTTTTGAGTTTGTTTTATTATAGTCAATGTTTAGCCTAATGTTTATTTCTTATCTAGAATAGTTTCTGCTTTATTTTTATTCTTGTTAGTTTCTTTTGATGATTATTATCTATTGCATTTGTTTTATTGATTATCATCATGTCATACATCTTAAACATGTGTGAGTAGTTCTCTTCGGGGATTGATTACTGTAACCCTAGGAAAGGCTATGTTCTTCATTGTCTAGGGTTACAGGAATGATGCCAATAAGTAGCCCTCGAAACCAATGCAAATCTTATCTTGCAACTCCTTTGGAGACATAGAGTGATTATAGGTCGTTTGATGTGATTTGTGGAATCATCAACTTCCTTTCGCATACTTGGGTGTCTATACTAGTTATTGTTTGATTTCCTCTAACCTATCATGTTCTCTTTTGAAATCACCTTCCTAGGGTGAATCTAATCTCGTCCCCATTTTTCTCCCCTTGATTTCCCTCTTTAGTTCATCGTGATTTATATTTTTTTCATTAGTTTTAGTTGCTTTTCAAACCAAAAAGTCCAGTTATGTTAAGAAGCGGAGTGTATTGATATCCTTTGTCCTCGTGGTTCGACCCCCTACCCCACTATACTTGTGTGGTTCATAGGTTGTTATAAGTATTTTTTGGTTCAAGGTTTAGCATAAACGACTATGAAAATCTTGTTATCAAAATGGCGCCGTTGTCGAGGACAAGGTGTTATATTTAAACTCTTGTTGTTCTTGATATAACTTGTTTTTATTCGTTTTTGTTGTTATTTATCTTTGTTAGTCGGTAGTTACCCTTGGGTTTGCTCTTTGCATGCTCCATAGCATGCGTAGGTCAAATCAACCGATAGTCCAGTATAATCTTGAGGTCCAACGTTTAAGAAAACAACGTCTAACAAAACAAACCCCACATTCTGTTCAAAGTCCACCCACATCCATAATGGTTGACAAACATCAGTTGTTTGGTCATGCACCCCCAGTTCACAAGGATGGTTAAGGAAACCCCTTTTAGTGGATTAAGAAACGAATGTCCTCTCCAACATCTTGAAGCATTCTCTGATATTTGTGGACTTATTCCTCCTTTCCCTAACAAACCTGATTATTTTTATTACACTTATTCCATCTAAGCTTAGCGGGGGATGCTAGAGATTGGTACAAATGACTTGAGCCAAACTCTATCACACTTGGGCCCAACTAAAAACTGCATTCTTACCCTACTGTGAGAATACAGGATTGGCGTAAAAAGATTTCATCATTCACTCATGAAGATGAAGAGAACTTAACTACGGCTTAGAGTAGGTTCAAGAGGATGATACGTGCATGTCCTCATCATGAATATGGGGACAACCAACTAAACACATTCTTTTATGATGGCCTCAATGATACTACCAAGGCTCTTCTAGACTCAACAGTGGGTGGCCAACTCTCCAAGATTCCATGCAATTAGGTAAAAGTCAGAATTGAGGAAGGTGCTAAGAATAGTGCTTGGGGAGGAGCAAGGAGTAAGGGTTTACCAAGAGGAATGATTGACACAACCAACTTGGACACCATCAGTGCTAAGATTGAAGCAGTTATTGACAAGAAGTTGTCCAAGTTAAGCCTAGCCGGTAGTTCAAACACCCCTTTAGTGCGTGAAAAGCACTTTGTATGTGCGATTTATGGGGGTACCAACCATGATACTTCCTATTGTGGTGGTTTACACTCTGAGCATGTTGTTGCAGTGGACTATAGTGGCTACAATTCAGAGACACAAGTGATGAATTATGATAGTTATGGGTATAATCCTGATCATGTTGCAGCAGTTAACTATGGTGGACAAGGACAAGGAGCAGGGTATGGGCAACAACCTTTCCCCAATCAACCATATAGACCTCCTTTCAATTCAAATCAAAATCAAGGAAACTTCCACCCGGGATATAATAGAATTCTCAGAGTGGGTTCAACAATCAAGGTTTTCAAGGGAACCAATCTAGTGGAAATGCACCAAGGCCAAGTTCATATAGACCACCGGGGTTTAATCAAGGGCCTAAAGGTGGTTCAAATCTATCTTTCCCACCTATTCAATCTCATCATGGGATTTTGCAACCACAAAAAAATCACACCTCAAGCAATGACCATTAGCCTCCCAAGTAACTTCTCTTGCTTAACAGATCTAGAGTCTCACTTAGATAAATCAGACTCTAATCCATTAGATGCAACAACTCCAAGCTCAGCAAAATTTGTTTGAAACTCAACTCACCCAAATGGCTAGTCCTCCTCCACCTCCGCTATTCTTATCTCACCTTCAACCTAACCCCTCCACATAACCTCCACCTCAGCACCCAAACCTAAACCAACACACTACCTGATATTAGGGACTCAATATGACGGCCCTTTATATACAGTTGATGCACCTTTGGTACGGTTTGGTGATGAGATAAGAGTGAATGTGAATAAAAAAGAAGAGGAATAAGGTGAAAGATCAAGAGTTGATAATTAAAGAGGCGAGCCTGAAAAGATTGATGATGAGGAAGAAAACATAAGGAGTGAGAATTGATAGAAAATAAAGAAGAGAGAAAGAAGATGATTGAGGAGAGAAAGAGGCTAGATCACTTGTATGCTCCTCCACTTCCTTTTCCTTATAGGAGAGTGGAGAAGTAACTTGATGAGAAGTTCAAGAGGTTTTTAGAACACTTACAAAACATGGAGATAAAGATTCCGTTTTTGGATGCAATGGCACAGATGCCTAAGTATGCTAAGTTCTTGAAGGACTTACTATCCAATAAGAAAAATCTTGAGGAAGAAGTAATCAGTCTCCCCCATCAACCTTCCAGTAAAGTTGGGGGGAATCTTGATCCCAAAGGGGAGCTCGCCGATCTAGGGGCTTCGATTAGCCTTATGCCTCTATCTATCGCCAAGAAGCTACCCTTTAGCCTTATAACTTCAAGAAAGACAATCCAATTGGCAGATAGGAGCATAAAAGTTCTGTGTGGAGAGCTTGATGATATACCTATCCAAGTGGGAGAACTAGTGGTCCCTTGTGACTTTGTAGTGATAGAAATGGAAGAGGACCTTTATATTCCACTCATTTTGGGAAGAGTCATTTTAAAAACACTCCGGGCAGTAATTAATTACCATGATGACACCATAACAGTAGAAGTAGCCCAAGTGAAGGTAGTCTTCAAAATTTCCCGCTCTTCAAGAAACCTATGGTTGAACAAGTCTTTTGCCTTGAAGTGGATGATAGGGAGGTTGAGAAATATCAAAGGGAAATAGAAGTCGGGTATTTAATGAGTGATGAGGATACTTATGAAGAAGATGAGCATTTGGAAAGCCAAGTGGACAGGGCCCGGAAAAGCAAAGAAGCTGAATCTGATCCATTGGGTGAGGTTAAGGAAGGTGTTGTCTATGAGGGGGAGAGTTCCAAGCCTTCCCCCCAAGTAAGTTTGAAACCTCTACCTCTTAGCCTTAAATATGCTTATCTTGATGATGATGAGGGGAGTCCAGTCATAGTGAGTTTTGAGCTTAATGACACCTCATTGGAAAAATTGCTTGTTTTACTAAGAAAATAGCGAGGTGTCATTGGGTACTCACTTGGTGATATAAAAGGGATTAGTCCAACTCTAATTATGCACAAGACTCATCTTGATGTTGAGCATTTCTCCTCAATTGAGCCACAAAGAAGGCTAAACCCCAACATGAAAGAGGTAGTTAAGGATGAAATCCTCAAACTCCTCAAGGCCGGCATCATCAACTCTATTTCAGATAGCAGGTGGGTTAGCCCTGTTCATGTTATCCCGAAAAAGGGAGGAATGACCGTTATTGAGAATGACAAAGGTGAGACAATCCCAACTAGAGCCACCACAAGATTGCGAGTTTGTATTGATTATCGCAAACTCAACAAGGCTACAAGGAAGGATTACTTCCCTTTTCCCTTCATCGACGAGATGCTTGAGAGATTGGCAAGGCACAAGTAGTATTGTTTTCTGGATGGTTACTCGGGTTTCTTTTAAATTCCAATCCACCCTGAGGATCAACTAAAAACAACTTTCACTTGTCCTTTTGGGACTTTTGCTTATAGAAGAATGCCCTTTGGATTATGCAATGCTCCATCCACATTTCAGAGGTGCATGTCTTTTATTTTTGCTGATATGCTAGAGGACTTCATGGAAGTGTTTATGGATGATTTTTCTGTTGGAGGTTTGTCTTTTGACACTTGATTGACACATTTTGAAAAGGTTTTGTTATGGTGTCAAGAGACGAATCTTGTGCTGAATTGGGAGAAGTGTCACTTTTTAGTCCAAGAAGGCATTGTCCTAGGCCATAAAGTATCCTTTAAAGGCATCGAGGTAGACCCTGCTAAGATAGATGTGGTAAGGAACCTTCCTGTACCTACCTTGGTTACAAGAGTACGGTCCTTTCTTGGACATGCAGGGTTCTATAGGCGTCTCATCTTAGGATTTTCGACCTTAGCTAAACCCTTAAACAAATTACTTCAAAAAGATGTCGAATTTAACTTTGATGAGAGATGCCTCAATGCCTTTAATTGTTTAAAGCAAGCTTTGATCTTTGCACCCATTGTGCAAGCTCTTGATTGAAGTTTACCATTTAAACTAATGTGCGATGCTAGTGATATCTCTGTAGGTGCAGTTCTTAGACAGAAAAAGGAAGGAAAGCACCATGTCATATGCTATATCAGTAAAACACTAGATCTAGCATAACGCAACTACTCTACTACGGAAAAGGAGATGCTAGCGATAGTCTATGCTTTGAGAGACTGCGCCACTATCTGATATGTTCTAAGGTTGTAGTATTCACGGATCACTTGGCCTTGAAATTCTTAATGACGAAGAGAGATGCAAAGCCAAGGTTGATCCATTGGGTGCTCCTATTGCAAGAGTTTGATTTTGAATTGAAGGATAGGAAGGGAAGTGAAAATGTGGTAGCTGACCATTTGTCTAGGTTACCTGAGCTTAATAATGACTCCTTCCCTATCCAAGATGAAATGGTTGAAGAAACTTTGATGACAACATTAATTGTTAGGAAAGCCCCTTGGTTCGCAGATATTACAAATTATTTAGCTTGTGGGGAGCTACTAGAGTTTGAATCTAGAGCAATGAAAAAGGCTTTCTTTGGGAGAGTCGGAAATTTCTTTTGGGATGACCCCTATTTGTTTCATGCCTACGCTGATGGCATAATGCGTCATTGTATCACTAAAGAGGAGGTCCCCAAGGTTTTAACTCACTCTCACTCATACGCATGTGGTGGCCATCATGGGATAATGAACACTACTACTAAGGTCGCCACCGCGGGTTTTTATTGGCCCACCTTGCATAAAGATGTTGAAGCATTCGTGAAGAGCTGTGAGAGATGCCAAAAAGTTGGAAATATCTCAATGAGGAATGAGATGCCTCAAAATTACATCCTTAAGTGTGAAGTCTTTGATTGTTGGGGTATTAACTTCATGGGCCCCTTTGTGTCGTCTCATGGAAACCAATACATTTTGGTAGGGATAGATTATGTATCCAAGTGGGTGAAGGGCATCGCCTCGCCTCGCCTACAAATGATCATAAGGTATTTATGAAGCTTTTTAAGAGCATAATCTTCCCTCGATTTGGTGTTCCCAAGATAGTTATAAGTGATGAGGGTTCCCACTTTGCGAAAAATGAGCTGAACAAATTATTGAAGTATAGAGTCGTGCACAAAGTCGGTTCACCCTACCATCCCCAAACTCAAGAACAGGTGGAAGTTTCCAATAGGGAGATTAAGCGAATACTAGAAAAGGTGGTTAACCCAAACAGGAAAGATTGGTCTCTCAAGTTAGACGATGCCCTTTGGGTACATCGTACATGCTACAAAACCCCAACTGGAACCACCCCATTCCAGTTGTTGTATGGAATGTCTTGTCATTTACCGGTGGAATTGGAGTGTAGGTCTTGGTGGGCGATCCAAACCCTTAATTTGGACCCTACCTTATTTTACGAGAAGTGAGCTGCACAATTAAGTGAATTGGAAGAACTGCGGCTAGACGCATTCCACAACATGCACATCTACAGGGAACGAACTAAGCGTTGGCATGACCAACGTATCTTAAGAATTGTGTATGTTCTCCTCCAGTATAGTCTGCTTTTTTAAAGGTTATGGATGATAACACGTTTGTAGTTACAGCTACATGGCAAAATTGCCTACCATGGATATTAATTGACTTTAGGTTAAGCCAAGTTTGTGCCTTTACTTTTTTCTTTGTAGCCACACTATTTAAATCCACATGAGCTAAATTTCCCTTCTCTTTACTTAGAGGATAGTCAAGTGATTATAGTGGTGTTGGTGTCCATTGCATTGTGGTGTAGTATTTTGGTTTGAAAAGTGATTGTTGGATGATACAACTCTATACATTACTCTTAGTATATTTCAGAAATATTTGCATGAAAAGCACAAAAAGCATGAAAAACACAAATAGAAAAAAAAAATAAAAAAAGAAAACAAAAAGAAAAAAAGAAAAAAAGAGGATGAGAAAAATTTGAGAATAAGGTTGGTGTAATGTGTTAGAGTTCATTTATGCGTATCTTGAGGATTTTGGGGGTGGCGTTGCTGTCAGAAGTCATAGTTTTCCTTGGTTTTATTACCTTGGATTGCTTCCTCTATTTTAACTTCACATCCCCAAATTTTACCCTACCTTGATCCTAGCCTACATTACAACCCTTTCCAAACCTGTTCGACTTGGCCTAATTAGTAAGATCCGTGCTGAAGAGTAGATAAGACAAATTCCCCGAGATTTCTCCTTGTTTAGGTGTTTAATTCCCGACTCATATTTAGTCGGATGATTCTAAGTGAATCACATACCCTATCAAATACATGAGCATATTAGAAGTTTCTCACATCTCTTGGGAAATAACCTCGGGAGCATAGACTTGTGACCTCATTAGGTAGTGGGCGAAATGGCCTATGTTGTAGCTCGCTTGGTGATCCCAAGTCTTTGAAAAACGTTGTTCCTCTTGGTATTATGCTCTCCTAATCCCATTGTACTTGCACATCCATGGCTAGGGAAGAGTTTTGCACACACAAGGCTTACATTGTCTTGTTTTTCCACTCTCCTTGTTTTTCATTTGCTTCAGTAACTATTTTTCCCTATACTTCCATGTCGCCTTGCTAGTTCATTTGCTAGGGACTAGCAAAGGTTTAGCTTGGGGGAAGTTGATATGCTCGCTTTAGAGCACGTTTACTACCCCATTATAGTGTTTAATCTCATAATTGTAGATTGATTTTATACACATTACACTTGATTTTACCTTGATCTTGTCTTTGAGTTGTTTTAAGGTCATTTCAGGTGTTTTCAATGATTTCAAGGTGAAGTGCGACGTATTCGAGACTTTGACACTATTATCAAGAGGTTAAAAGCACGTATCGTAGCTTGGGCACGTATTCTAAGTCATTCCTGAAGATCCCACAAAATTCAAAAGCCATTAGACACTTTGAAGAAGTTGAAAATCAGGATTTAGACTCAGATTCGATCGAATCTGACAACCATTTGGTCAAATGGTAATCCAACTTGGAAGCCTGCCCTTCATTGTCACTAAGAAGGCCAAATGGGAGACATTAGGGCAAATGAGGTTCCATTCGGCCGAATGGATGCCCCATTTGGGTGAATTGCGCACAAAGAAGAAATCACCAGAGCTGCTGGAATAGGCGAATGGAGAAACTTTCGGGCGAATGGTGTTGCATTCGGGCGAATGTGTCCCCTATAAGGGCGAATGGACCTGTTTTTCTCCGGAAATTTTACTTCTCCTCTAGGCCGGCCCAAGGGCATTTTCGGGTATTTGAACTTCTTTTGTTTTAAGTTATAAATACCCCACTTTCTAAACAGAGGGGGAACCCTAATTTCAATAGTTGTAGCTTTGATTAGCCTCTAAACCTCTCTTAGTTCATTAAGCCCTAGTTTTCCATTTTCAGTTTCCTCAACATATGTACTCCAAGATTTCGACTTTATTGTTTGGATTCTAATCCTGGATATTACATTCAATCTTCTTTGGGTTGTAAGTATCAATTTCCTCTTTATTTTTGAGTTCGTTTTATTATGGTCAATGTTTAGCCTAATGTTTATTGCTTATCTAGAATAGTTTCTGCTTTATTTTTATTCTCGTTAGTTTCTTTTGATGATTATTATCTGTTGCGTTTGTTTTATTGATTATCATCATGCCATACATCTTAAACATGTGTGAGTAGTTCTCTTTGGGGATTGATTAGTGTAACCCTAGGAAAAGCTATGTTCTTTATTGTCTAAGGTTATAGGAATGATGACAATAAGTAGCGCTTGAAACCCAATACGAATCTTGTCCTGCAACTCCTTTGGAGACATAGGGCGATTATAGGTCGTTCGATGTGATTTGTGGAATCACCAACTTCCTCTTACATACTTGGGTGTTTATTCTAGTCATTGTTTGATTTCCTCTAACCTATCATGTTCTCTTTTGAAATCACCTTCCTAGGGTGAATCTAATCTCGTCCCCATTTTTCCCCCTTTGATTTTCCTCTTTATTTCATTGTGATTTATATTTTCATCATTAGTTTTAGTTGCTTTTCAAACCAAAAAGTCCAGTTATGTTAAGAAGCAGAGTGTATTGATATCCTTTATCCTTGTGGTTCGACCCCCTACCCCACTATACTTATGTAGTCTGTAGGTTGTTATAAGTATTTTTTGGTTCAAGGTTTAGCATAAACGACTGTGAAAATCTTGTTATCAGGGTGTAAGTGGGTGTTTATAGTAAAATATAAAGAAGATGGAAGTATCGAGAGGTACAAGGCAAGACTTGTGGCCAAAGGCTACACTCAAGTCTATGGAATAGATTATTCTGAAACCTTCTCACCTATAGTAAAGATTGATACAATAAAGGTACTATTCTCAGTAGTAGTAAATGAAGGATGGTCGCTACATTAATTTGATGTAAAAAATGCTTTCCTACATGGTGAGATAACCGAAGAAGTTTATATGGAACCACCACCGGGTTTCTCTTAGGAATTCTCAGAAGAAGAAGGTTGTAGACTAAGAAAAGCCTTGTATGGACTAAAGCAATCTCCCAGAGCATGGTTTGGAAGATTTACAGTAGCCATGAAGAATTTTGGGTACAAGCAGAGTGGATCTTATCACACTTTGTTTTTAAAATGAAAGGGGGAAATTGCCTCATTATTTATGTAGATGATATGGTCATCACAAGGAACGACTAGGATGAGATAAGCTCATTAAGGGAGAGGTTGTTCCGTGAATTTGAAATGAAAGATCTAGGGAGTGTGAAGTATTTTCTTGGAATTGAGGTTCTTAGGTCACAACTTGGCATATTTATCTCTAAAAAATATGTTTTAGATCTGTTAACAAAAACAGGAATGATCGAATGTAAACCGGCTGATACTCCGATGGTAGTTAATCATGGATTACAAATAACTAAGGGAGATGAGATGATAGATCAGGGTCAATACCAGAGACTTGTAGGATATTGCTTATGCTGTTGGGGTAATTATCAGATTTATGCATAAGCCACAAGCAGTCCATATGGAAGTTGTATATAGGATCCTAAGATACCTCAAGAGAACTCCTGGTAGAGGAGTTATGTTTAAGAAAAACGGTCACCTACGTCTTCAGGCCTATACAGATGCAGATTGGGTTAGAGATCAAGATAGTCAAAGGTCTACATCGGGATATTTTACCCTGGTTGGAGGGAATCTTGTAACATGGAGAAGCAATAAACAAAAGGTGGTTCCAATGTCGAGTGCTGAAGCAGATTTTCAAGGAATTGCAAAAGGAATTGCTAAAGTTCTCTAGCTAAGAAAGCTTTTGTCTGAGCTAGGGTTTCCTCCAGAGTCAAGCTGTGGATTGTTTTATGACAATAAAGCTGCTATTAGCATCTCTAAAAATCATGTGCACCATGATCGAATGAAGCATATGGAAGTAGATAGACATTTTATCAAAGATAACTTAGAAGCTGGAGTGGTGAGTCTACCATATGTGCAATCAAGGGATCAAATGGCAGATATTTTAACTAAAGTAGTTGGGTCACATGCGTTTGAAGATATTTTAGACAAGTTGGGTGTTGGTGACCCCACAACCAACTTGAGGGGGAGTGTAGATAATACAGTATAGTACAAATAGTGGTATAAAAGGAGTTGAATACAATAAACATTATACAGACCCAAAGGAGTAGAGTTATAATAGGAATAGAAGTCTTTGACCAAATAGGTCGGTTAGACAACAATATAAAACCATTTGTTTGTAAATTGATCATTTATGAAAAAAATAATTACAAGAAACTTTCCAAACTAATATCTCTTTATGAAAATAGTGGATGAAATTCAATGTCAAATGATATTAGCTAGCAATGTTTGGAGTAAGAAGAGCAATGTTAAAACAGTGCTAAGGCTGAGTTATGATCTTCTTCCATCCACTCTAAAGCGAGTCTTTGCTTACTGTTCATTATTTCCTAAAGATTACAGGTTCAAGGAGAAGGAAGTTGTCTTACTATGGATGGCACAAGGCTTTCTACCAGAAAACCAAACAAGAATAATGGAAGATATGGGCCACCAATACTTCGATGATCAGGTTTCAAGGTCGTTATTTGAACGATTCTCATCTTATGGAGAATTGTTCACTATGCATGACCTTATTCATGATGTGGCTCTATGGACTGAAGGTGACATTTGTTACGTATTGGATACCAAGGGTACTGATGTGCTCGTTTTAGAGCACATTTATTAACTCATTTTAGTGTCAAGTCTCGTAGTTTTGTATTGGTTTTATGTATATTATGCTTGATTTTACCTTGATCTTGTTTTCGAGTTGTCTTAAGTTCATTTCAGGCACTTTTGATGATTTCAAGGTGAAAGGCGATACATTCAAGCCTTTGACACACGTATCTTAGCTTGGGCAAGTGTTTGAAGTCACTCATGAAGATTTTACGGAGTTAAGAAAAGAGGGAAGTGAAAAGAGGAAAGAATGCTCTCAGATTCGACCGAATCTGAGAGACATTCGACCAAATGGATGCAGATTCGACCGAATCTGAGGCTCATTCGGTCGAATGAGAGGCAGTCTTCAGAGTTCTCGAGCCTTGCCACTGGAAAGGCCGAATGGAACTCATTCCGGCGAATGAGCCTCCATTCGGCCGAAGCACCCTGTACATTCGGGCGAATGCTTGACAGGGATCGATTCCTCGAAGCCTCTAGAATGGGCGAATGGAAGACCATTCGGGCGAATGGGATCACATTCGGCCGAATGATACCTATATTCGGGCGAATGACAGTGTTTTCCTCCGGATCAACTACTTCTTTTTAGGGCCGGCTCCTATGCATTTTAGGGTTTTTCGTAGGTTTTTCTTATTTTGTTATAAATACCCCCTTCCTCTGATGAGGAGGGGGAGAGCTAGGTTTTATCTTTTATGCACTTTTAGATTTCTTAGCCTCCAAATTATTTTAGTTTTAGCTTTCGGTTTTCAGTTTTTCTTCAACGCTTTGTAGTTCGATTTCTTTTCATGGATATCAAATTGAAGCTTTTGTAAGTTTAATTCCTTCCTTTAATCTTAGTTCATTGCTTTATTTCATTGCATGCTTAGTTCTAAGTTTCTCGTTTATTAGTATAATTTATGGTTTTGCTTTCATTCTCGTAAATTCCTTCCATGTTCGTTTCTTTTAATATCTTTATGTCTTTACGCATGAATATGAGTGAGTAATTCCTTTAGGGGTTTTGATTGGTGAAACCCTAGGAAAGCTATGATCTTTATTGCTTAAGATTGTGGAAACGATGTTAATAAGTAGTTTCGGATTCCGGTGCGAATCTTGTCCTGCCACTCCTTTGGAGACATAGGGCGATTATGGGTCGTTCGTGTGATTTATAGGGTCACAAACTTCCTCTCGTATTCTTGGATGTCCATGCTAGTTATTAACAGATTTTCTATAATCTATCATGTTCGGTTTTGAAGGCTTCATTCCTAGGGCGAATCCAATCTTGTCCCCGCTTTTCTCTAATTGCTTTACTTCGTGATTTACTGTCATCTATTTCCTGCTTATTAGATTTAATTGAATTTCCAACTCCAACTAGTCCGGTTGTGTTAAAAGTTGAAGTCTTGATATACCTTGTCTTCGTGGTTCGACCCCCTACTCCACTATACTCCTATAGTTTGTAGGTTGGAATAAATATTGTTTGCATAACCTGTCCTTTAGTTAATGACCTAAAATATTGGTTATCAAAATGGCGCCGTTGCCGGGGACAAGGTGTAATATTTAGACTTAACTTGTTTTAGCATAACTGTATTTCATTTCCTTTCTGTTTTTTTTGTTTTTCTTTTTGTGTGGTTGTCTTTGACTTAGGTGTTTGCATGTCCCATAGCACACGTAGGTCAAACCAGCCAATTACACCCTTAAATCCTGAAATCCAACGTGTTAGTAGACAACGCCCTTCAAAGTATACCTTACAATCTGTCCAAAACCCTACCATATCCATAATGGCCGAAGAACATCAATTGTTTGGCCAATTCGGAACTCCTGGCTCACAAGAGTTCCAAGGGGGTGTAGTACTTCCTGTTGCTACTACACCTTACCAAATTCACCCTCAGTTCACAAGAATGGTTAAGGAAACACCATTCAGTGGCTTAAGAAATGAATGTCCTCTTCAACACCTAGAGGCATTCTCAGATATTTGTGGACTTATCCCTCCTTGTCCTAATAGCCCTGATTATGTGCGAATGCACCTATTCCATCTGAGTCTAGCAGGAGATGCCAAGGATTGGTATAAATGCTTAGAACCCAATTCAATTATTAATTAGGCTCAACTAAAAACCGCATTCCTAGAAAGGTTCTATCCTACGGTTCGAACGCAGGATTGGCGTAAGAAAATTGTGTCATTCACCCAAGAGGATGATGAGTACCTTAGTGCTACATGGAGTAGGTTTAAAAGAATGATTAGAGCATGTCCCCACCATGAGTAACCATCTCAACACATTCTTTTACGATGGTCTTAATGACTCCACCAAAGCACTTCTAGACTCAGCTGTAGGTGGCCAACTTTCCAAAATTCCTTGCACCCAGGTAAAGGCCAAAATAGAGGAAGTTGCTAAGAATAGTGCCTAGGGAGGAACTAGGAGTTAGGGATTACCTAGAGGGATGATAGACACAACTTGGACAACATTAGCGCCAAAATAGAAGCCGTTATTGATAAAAAGTTGTCCAAGCTAAGCCTAGCCGGTAGTTTGAACAACCCCCCAGTGCGTGAAAAGCACTTTGCATGTGCCATATGTGGGGGTACCAACCATGATACATCTTATTGTGGTGGTTCGCACTCTGAGCACGTAGCTGCAGTTAACTATGGAGGGTATAACCCAGAACCGCAACTTATGAACTATGACGGTTATGGGTATAACCCTGATCATGTGGCAGCCCTTAACTATAGTGGACAGGGGCAAGGAGTAGGGTATGGGCAGCAACCTTTCTCGAACAACCAGCAGTACAAACCTCCCTTTAACCAAAATCAGGGAAACTTCCACTCAGGATACAACAGAAATGGTCAAGGTGGGTTTAACAACCAAGGTTTCCAAGGGAACCAACCTAATGGGAATATGCCTAAGCTTAATGTGTATAGACCCCCAGGGTTCAACCAAGGGCCTAGAAATGGTTCAAACCTACCCTTCTCGCCTAGTCAACCTAATCATGTGGCTCCTCAACCACAACAAGGCCATAACTTAGGCAATGACCAATTAGCCTCCCAGGTAACAACTCTTGCTCAGTAGAACCAGAGTCTAACTCAGATTAATCAGACTCTAATCCAACAAATGCAACAACTTCAAGCTCAGCAAAAGTTGTTTGAAACTCAACTTGCTCAAATAGCAAACCCACCTCCACCATTACTATTCCCATCTCACCCTCAACAAAACCCATCCACCCAACCTCCACCACAAAGCACTCCTGACTCTAACCCTAAACATCACACATGCAAGGCGATCTTCTTAAGATTAGGAACTTCATATTCAGATCCTGCTTTAGCTCCAAAAGATGATTTAGGAGAAGGATCCTCAAAGGATAGTTATTTTCAAATAGAAAATGAACACAAAGAGGATCTTGAAAGAAAGGAAGAGAAGGAGGTTGGTAAAGTGACAGAGGCACCAATTGTCGAGGTAAATGGGTATAAGGTAAAGAGGAAGGATGAGGATGAGAGATGGAGGGAGATACAGGAAAGAAGGAAACTTGAGCGTCAACCTGCTCCGCCTCTACCTTTTCCTTACAAAAAGGTAGAGAAACAGCTTTAAGAAAAGTTTCTTAAATTTCTAGAGCATATGCAGCAACTTGAAATGAAAATACCATTCTTAGAGGCCATGGAGCAAATGCCACAATATGCTACGTATCTGAAAACCCTCTTAAGGAACAAGAGAAAGCTTGAGGGCGAAGTGATTAGTTTGCCAGAATAGGTAAGTGCCATCATTCAGGGCACGTGGGCAAAGAAAGAAAAAGCTAGAGGACCCTTTGTGCTCCCAGTCACCCTTGGAAAACTTAATTCTAAGGGAGCACTCGCTGACCTTGGGGCCTCCATTAGCCTAATGCCGATGTCCATCGCCAAACAACTAATTTTCGACCTCAAGCCATCAAAGAAAACCATCCAACTTGCCGACTGTAGTATAAAGGTACCATATGGGGAATTTGAGGACCTCCTGATCCAAGTCGGGAACATTATGGTTCCATGTGACTTCGTGGTACTTGATATGGTTGAGGATCCCTTTACCCCCCTCATCTTAGGGAGGGATGCGTTGAAGACATTGGGTGCCCTGATCGACTATGAATCAGAGACTATAACTGTGAGGGTAGCCCATGAGAAGGTAGTGTTTGCCTTTTCCAAGTCTTCCAGGGAACCCATGGTCGAGCAGATCTGTTCCTTTGATATTCTTGATGGCATAGTTGAGGGGTGTGACGGTTTTGCTGCGCCAGAGTCTGCTGAGGTGACAGAGGAGGAAGTGACAATGAAGGGTGTCATTTTTGAAGTCGAGAAGGAATTCGTTGTGATACAGGATATTTGTCAGAATTTTGACAATCCTAATGAGCCAGTCCCAAAAAGAAAGAGGGCTAAGAAAAAGAAAAAGTCCAAAAAAAGAACGAGGGCTCCACCCTGGCTTGGGGGAACCCCGCATTATAGCCCTCCTCCGGATTACCCTGGTTCGACCTTACCTATTTCTACCACCGATGCTCAGTGGAGGGTCTTGAGTCCCCACGCCGGAGGTGATGGAGATGCTAGGAGTGAGTCCACTCCTATAGCCAGTATAACTCCTTTTGTTTCTTTTTTTATCTAAACTTATAGCGAGTTACGTCGAGCTAAACGACGTTAAACAAAGCACTTACGGGAGGTAACCCGATTTATTTGGATTTTCAAACAACTTAATCATAGTATATTGATTGATTTTGAGAGGGCACAAGTGATTTGATCTAAAAAGAGCGAAATCGCTGCCCATTCGGCCGAATTATAAGTCCATTCGGCCGAATGAAATTGAAGATGGAGCTAAACCCAATTTTGGCCAAGTTCTTGATAGTGCCGAATGAAGCTTCAATTCGGCCGAATGAATCTCATTCGACCGAATGGAGTGATCCATTCGGTCGAATAGATCTAATGGGAACATTTACGAGGCTGCTGATAACCCCGAATGAAGCCAACATTCGGTCGAATGTAGTTATATTCGACCGAATTACGAAACCTATTCGGTCAAATGGGAGCAAAGATTTCATCGTAACACTACTCCATTCGACCGAACAGGTTATCCATTCGGGCGAATGTAACTACATTCGACCGAATAGAAGCTCCATTCGACTGAATGGAAGTCAGTTCTATAAATATCAGCTCATTCCACGTAAAATCGCACCGAAACTTTTCTACTTCTTCCACTCGGCCGATTTCCCCCCACACTCTTGCTCCTTCTCAAATCCCTCTACTCCCCTCCAAATCATCCTCAATTACCATGGGTCCAAGGAGAACCTTAAGGAACCCCTTCAAAAGGTCCAAGAAGCATAGAGAGGGTTCCTCTTCGGGTGCGGCGGCTCAGGAAGCTCAACAACCGGAAGGCCAACAAAGACTTCCCGGTTAGGAACTATGGTTCGATGAGGACCATCCTATGGTAATTTTTGTATCTTTGGAACAATATGAGCGTTTCCAAAGGCTTAAGGTACGAAAAATCAACTCTACTCGTTATTTAGACCTTTCAATTTTGAAACGGGTATATACGAGCAATTTGTTGCATTATTAACTGCATGTGGGTTAGAAAACTGGATAAACATGTGGCACCCGACTCATAAGCTCTTAACTTATGAGTTTCTTAGTTCCCTAACCCCGTGCCAACGGGATGGTAGGTTGCATTTATCTTTTAGGCTAAGGAATGCAACCTATTTTCTTGATTATGCTGCATTTTGTGCTGTATTTGGTTTCAATAATGAGCCTATTCTGGATAAACAACCGGACAACTCTCGAGTTTTCGAGCTATGGCCTAAAATAGTTGGCCGGCTTGTTTATCCGAATAAGAACATATATGCTTCTGATGTGCAACACCCAGTTTTGCGCATGTTCTTTAAATTTTCTAGGGAGACTTTGTTCCCTTCCCTTAGCCGTCACCTAGTACGAACACACGAGGTGCACATCTTGCACCGTTATCTTGCACCACACGACGACACTGCACTAAGCCTACCAATGACGCTGTGGAAGTTTCTAAACAACACAGCCACCCTAAACGCTACTACTGACTTATGTTTAGGGGGACACGTATTCCGCATTGCTAAATTCCTGAACGTCATGAATCCTGTGAAATTCAGCGAAAGATATGCCAGTTCCACTACCCTTCACGAGCAATGTCTCGTACGGGCTGGCTTCATTTTTGCGGACCCCATGCGATGGCGGTACTTGAAAGACCGCACCATCCCCCTTCCCTGCCCTCATTTACCTCCCCTGGTACAGTTTGGGGCCTCGTATCTCTTAGAAGGTGATGTGCCAAGATACGCTGTCGAGCCCCCACTTGTACCACCTCCTCGCCTTCACACCCTCTCTATGCGTGACCGACCTAGAGCCTCTACCTCGGTCTTACCGGACCATGACGGTTCAGACGATGAGTCTGAATCTGACATTATGTCCTCCCTAGGATGCATAGAGAGAAGGCTTGATCAGGTCCTCACCACCCAAGCCCACCACACCGCCCGGCTCAAACACCACGAACAAAACTTCGAGCGGGCGGACTACCCATGGTATGATATGGCCTACCGCTCCCACATGGTCGGCGAAAGCATGGCCACCCCTTCCTGGTACCCTCGCCATGACAACTATAACGAGATATCACTAAGTCATGGGTTTGACCGGTTGCGGGTGGGTAGGCGTAGGTTTAATAACTTCACTCCGCCGGCTCCTAGAAGAGCCTCGGACGACTATGGGATGGACTACACGGGTGGGGAGGAGGAGGTTAATGAGGAGGATGACCAGGGGGATGATGAGGAATTTATGGGGGATGAGTAGTGGTGGACCTAACGGCCTCCATTAGCGCCGAGGACGGCTTCATCCTAGCTTGGGGGGGATATCCATAGTCCACTACTTAGTCTTTCGCGTGTCCTTTGGTCTTGGTTGTCAGTTTAGTGTTGTGTAGCATTTCGTTGCTTTGTGTTTTATTTCTAGGTGTTATTTTGTGCTTTGCGCTTTGCGTTTTGGTGTTGTTTTCAGGTATATATACAAGAAGTTCCACATGCCGCTGCACCCAGTACTGGTATGATCTCTTATGCGAAAATCCAAATTTATGTATTTTAGTTATTTTTATATTTGTTTTTACCCTTCTTTGCACCACATGCCCCCTTTCCCATCATATATCCCAAACGAGCATGCAAGCCTCTGTTGTGCACTGACTTGATGCAAACTCGTATTCCTGTAGCCCTGTGCTTGTTTTGGGTATGAGTTTATCAACTGTTTTTCACTTAGCTTGGGGGGATCTGAGCTTGCTTGGTATGTGGTTTGGATGACTACCTATTGAGGCGCATTTCGACTAACCTAGTAAGGATTGAGCCTTTAGGACTTTATTATGAGTCTTATATTGATGAGTGTTAGTCAGGGAATCTTAAAAATTGTGTCTGTTCTCCT
Source organism: Dysphania ambrosioides (assembly GCA_026401315.1). Taxonomy (NCBI): domain Eukaryota; kingdom Viridiplantae; phylum Streptophyta; class Magnoliopsida; order Caryophyllales; family Amaranthaceae; genus Dysphania; species Dysphania ambrosioides. Next base: position 11,908,447 of record CM048666.1, on the reverse strand, counting down.
CCAGCATAGTCTACTTTTCTAAAGGTTAGGGATGATAACACGTTTGTAGTTAAAAACTACGTAGCCAAAGTGCCTACCATGAAAATCAATTTACTCTAGGTTGAGCCAAATTTGTGCCTTTGCCTTCTTTTTTTGTAGCCACACTATCTAAACTCCACATGAACCAAATGCTCCCTATTTTTACCTAGAGGATAGTCATGTGATCACAGTGAAGTTGATATTTGTAGCATTGTAATATAGGATTTCGGTTTGGGGAAATGATCATTGGATGATATGACTACGTACACTAGTCTTAGTGCATTTCAAAGAAGTTTGCACATAGGAAGTTCAAAAAAAGCTTGAAAAGCAAAAGAAAAAAAAAAGAGAATAAAGAAAGAAAAAGAAAAGAAAAAAAAAGAGAAAAGAAAATAAACAAAAAGATATTAGAGAAAAAAAAAAGAGTTGAGAATAAAGTTGACATAGTGTATTAGAGTCTACTATTGGGAACTTTGGGATTGACATGGTTGTCGGAAGGCGTAATCTTCCTCGGTTTTATTTCCTTGGATCACTTACTATCCTCTATTTCAAATCCACATTCCCAAATTCTACCATACCTCGATCCAAACCTACATTACAACCCTTTCCAAACCTGTTCAACTTAACCCGATTAGTAAGATCAGTGCTGGGGAGCAGATAAGACATGATTTACGGGATTTCTCCCTGCTTAGGTGTTTAATTCCCGACTCATATTTAGTCGGATGATTTTGAGTGAAACACATATCCTATAAACACATGAGCGTAATGGAAATTTCCCACACCTCGTGGGAAATAACCTTGGGAGCATAGACTTGCGACCTCATTAGGTAGTGGGCGGAATGAATTATGATGTGGCTTGCTCAGCAATCCCGAGTAGGTGTAAAAAGTTGATTATGCTCTTTAAATCCCATTGTACTTGCACACCCATGGCTAGGGAGGAGTTTCGCACGTGCACGGCTTGCATTAACTTGAGCTTCACTTCCCATGTTTTTCATTAGTCTCTTCATTCATTTCTTCATTCATATTGCCTTAAGCTGTCATTTCACCTTTCTATTTCGTTTGCTAGGGACTAGCAACGGTCTAGCTTGGGGGAAGTTGATGTGCTCGTTTTAGAGCACATTTATTAACTCATTTTAGTGTCAAGTCTCGTAGTTTTGTATTGGTTTTATGTATATTATGCTTGATTTTACCTTGATCTTGTTTTCGAGTTGGCTTAAGTTCATTTCAGGCACTTTTCATGATTTCAAGGTGAAAGGCGATACATTCGAGCCTTTGACACACGTATCTTAGCTTGGGCAAGTGTTTGAAATCACTCATGAAGATTTTACGGAGTTTAGAAAAGAGGGAAGTGAAAAGAGGAAAGAATGCTCTCAGATTCGACCGAATCTGAGAGACATTCGACCAAATGGATGCAGATTCGACCAAATCTGAGGCTCATTCGGTTGAATGAGAGGCAGTCTTCAGAGTTCTCGAGTCTTGCCACTGGAAAGGCCGAATGGAACTCATTTCGGCGAATGAGCCTCCATTCGGCCGAAGCACCCTGTACATTCGGGCGAATGCTTGACAGGGATCGATTCCTCGAAGCCTCTAGAATGGGCGAATGGAAGACCATTCGGGCGAATGGGATCATATTCGGCCGAATGATACCTATATTCGGGCGAATGACAGCGTTTTCCTCCGGATCAACTACTTCTTTTTAGGGCCGGCTCCTATGCATTTTAGGGTTTTTCGTAGGTTTTTCTTATTTTGTTATAAATACCCCCTTCCTCTGATGAGGAGGGGGAGAGCTAGGTTTTATACTTTTATGCATTTTTAGATTTCTTAGCCTCCAAATTATTTTAGTTTTAGCTTTCGGTTTTCAGTTTTTCTTCAACGCTTTGTAGTTCGATTTCTTTTCGTGGATATCAAATTGAAGCTTTTGTAAGTTTAATTCCTTCCTTTAATCTTAGTTCATTGCTTTATTTCATTGCATGCTTAGTTCTAAGTTTCTCGTTTATTAGTATAATTTCTGGTTTTGCTTTCATTCTCGTAAATTCCTTCCATGTTCGTTTCTTTTAATATCTTTATGTCTTTACGCATGAATATGAGTGAGTAATTCCTTTAGGGGTTTTGATTGGTGAAACCCTAGGAAAGCTATGATCTTTATTGCTTAAGATTGTGGAAACGATGTTAATAAGTAGTTTCGGATTCCGGTGCGAATCTTGTCCTGCCACTCCTTTGGAGACATAGGGCGATTATGGGTCGTTCGTGTGATTTATAGGGTCACAAACTTCCTCTCGTATTCTTGGATGTCCATGCTAGTTATTAACAGATTTTCTGTAATCTATCATGTTCGGTTTTGAAGGCTTCATTCTAGGGCGAATCCAATCTTGTCCCCGCTTTTCTCTACTTGCTTTACTTCGTGATTTACTGTCATCTATTTCCTGCTTATTAGATTTAATTGAATTTCCAACTCCAACTAGTCCGGTTGTGTTAAAAGTTGAAGTCTTGATATACCTTGTCTTCGTGGTTCGACCCCCTACTCCACTATACTCCTATAGTTTGTAGGTTGGAATAAATATTGTTTGCATAACCTGTCCTTTAGTTAACGACCTAAAATACTGGTTATCAGGTACCCAAAGGGATCCTAAAAGAATCCATCATTTTTTTTCTATGAGAGTTGTATAGATGGGAAGTTGGAAAATCAATGCATGATTTCTCAATTGTGCACTTTTCTGTGTTCCCGCCACTGTTATGGTGAAGGTATTAAAATTTTGAATTACATTCAAAGTTTTCAATATATACGCACTCTACATCTAATTTCTCAGAAAATTAAAGTGATACCAAATTCTATTGGTGAGCTAAGACACTTGCAGTTTCTTACCCTCTCATTAATATGAATAAGAGTGTTGCTGGAATCAATTAGCAAACTCTATAACCTCCATACGTTGGACTTGCGTGACTGTAAGAAACTTGAGGAGGTCCCAAATGTTAGCTCCCTAGTGAAACTTTGCCACATTTACATTCTTAGAACTTCCTTGCATAAATGCCTGACGAGATAGGGGAATTAACAAACCTGCAAACTTTAGATAAATTTGTCTTGGCGACTGGCGAAGGGACTGGAGTGAGAGGGTTTAGAAATTTGAATCATCTATGTGGAGGATTAATCATATCCGACATAGAAAATGTGACAAAGGTTGAGGATGCCCGAGAAACCCACTTGAATGACAAGAAAGGTGTTGATCAACTGTATTTGGTACGAGGAACTTGTAGGGATGAGGTTGATGAAAACACTTGAAAGAATGTCCTCAACAAGTTTAACAAACTAGATATAATTAGGATCAATTATAGAGATAATGAAATTCGGTTATTTTAGGTGATTATAGTGTTTTACTAGAAACCAACTATAATATGTATATTAATTAGATTAATATACTACTAACTATAACCGAGTCCTATGAGGTCACACAAATAAGCAAGTGATTAGATAAATTTAAGATACTTATGTGAGAGTTGTAAGTTGATCGAATTAGGTAATTGAGTCACTCTGAGTTACTTAATTATCTCTAGACCTAATTTGATATACTAGCTTTTGCTTTTTCTCTCACAGAACTCAAAAACCCTAAAAAGCAATCAAGAATTGTTCTTGATTCCGTACTAATATACATGGGTGATCCAATCCTGCTTGTGGACCAATACAAGAAGAACGACATTTGACGTTCTAGATTCTCCGTAAAACGTGCCTTTTTTCTTCAAGGAATTCATACATCAAGGGTATGTTATACTATTCTGATAATTTATATTATTATATGCATGAGATCCTGTCTTAGATGCTAAGAAATTATTTATTGAAATTCCGCTAATCGCATCTAAATTCTTACAGTGGTACTAGTTAGCCTCTTACATATTTTAATATGATTATATATGAAATTTTGTTATTTTGATTAAATTAGAAGAGGTTTAATAAGTTGATTAAAATTACATGATTAAAATTGAATTTTAATCAGTTGGAATCGATTAATATTAATGCATTTAATGCTGGAATTTATCATACTTAGCACGTAATTAATTGAAATAGTTTCAATTTTTCGTGTTCTTCGCAAGTCACCCAATTTGAATTTCACCAACCACGAAATTGTGAATTTATGGTGTGATTATGGTTCAAAATATGATTAATTGTTGTTTGAATAACATGGATACACAATTTGATTGGGGTTTTGCATAGAAATTCACTCAACAATTTATCAATTACAATTTTCGACATATAAACCCTAACTTTTCCCCAATTTGATTAAACCCCATGAAAGTTGAGATTTTTCAAAATCAGTCAATAAGTGTAATTGTTTGATTACTACACGTTTTTCTCGCAATTTCGGTCTCAAATTCGTACAAATGTTGCACGAAATTAGCCCAAAAGTTATGCAATAGTTCCGCAATCTTTGCGATGGTCGTGGATGGGGCTACAGTCGGTGGCCGGAATCGGAACTGCCCATGGGTGATTCGCCGGAGTTTGGCGAGTCTCTTGGTAGTTTTAGTTTGTGCTGGGTCGCTGTGTGTCATCGCCGGCGTGAGGAAATGCGGGGATAGGGCTGTGGGGATGGGGCTGCGAGGCTTAGAGATGCTGCACCAACCTCTTCGCGGGCCATGACAGGCCAGGCCAGGCTTAGAGCCCGTTTTTCCCTTTTTTATTTCATTTCCTAATTAATTGGATTTTAATTGAATCAAAATAATCAGATATTCAATAAAAGTTATTGATGGATAATTATTTAATTTTACTAATTTGATTAGTAATATTAAATAATAAATGTTTTAATTTTAATAATTTGATTAGTAAAATTAAAGTTTTGTTAATGCCATATATTATTTATTATTTAAATTTAGTTATAGATTTAAATAGTGAATGTTTTAAATTTATTAATATGATTAGTAAATATTGAATGCTTTCTTTTCTTATATGGAATGTTTTAATGTTTTGAACATTATTTAATTTTATTAATATGATTGATAAAATTTAATAATGGATGCTTTTAATTTCATGGTATTAATTTTAGTATGTTGATATTATTATTTTATGCAATTTATAATATTTGATATTGTAATTGCATAAGATGACCGGTATGGCCCAAATTAGGATAGAAAATACGATCTGCGCATCGTTTGTATTTTTGTATCCTAAATACGGTCTGCGTATCATTTGTATTTTTGTAATTTATTTTAAGTTTTTTATTTTAAATTTAAAAAATATTATGTATTCACTATGGATGGAGATCCAAGGAGTGAAGATCCATGATGATTCAAGGACGAAGCCCATGAAAAATAGTCTTTAGGGTTAGGGGCCATACTAGGATCACATATATTTTTCGCATTTTATATTGCTTTAAATATGCTTTCTAAGATGATGTTGTTTTATTTATGTTACGAGTTTTCTTTTAAATAAATCATCATGACTTAGGTCCCTATTTAATATTGAGTTAATATGTTTTTCCAAACAAACACCTATTGAAGCCTTCGATCATTAGTGATAGGTTCTGACTAAGCAGGGTATTGCTAATGGTTTTAGGATAAATAGGGTAAATTTGGGAAATTTACAAGTCTTGTTTGTTATACTCAACAAAATCATCAAAAGGGTTTTGAGTTTTGAAGGAAAGGGATAGGAATAAGATAAGGAGTTATCACCTATCAACCAAGAATTACAAGTATTGTAATTAATAAAGAGTTTACTTACCTTGATAAAATAACTTTAAGAGTAGGGCTCAAATCCACTTAAAATTATTTAGCAACTTCTACTTCTTCTTGGGTATTGGATACCGGTTGTGCTTCTCACATTTGTTTAAATGTGGAGGGACTCAAAAGGAATAGAAAGCTGGCTAAGGGAGAGGTACAAATGCGCGTAGCTAATGGAGCAAAGGTTACTGCCACAATAGTTGGAACTTATAATCTACCTGTACCTTCTGGATTAGTATTGGAACTTAATAATTGTTATTACGTACCTAATATTGATAAAAAAATTGTCTCAATTCATGTTTTGGATCATGAAGGATATTTGTTTACGATAAAGAAATATTGTTTCTCTATCTATAAAGGTGACAAGTTTTATGCCAGTGCTAACAATACTAATGGGTTGTATCTACTTAACCAAGATAAGTCTATCCTTAACATCGAAAGCAAGAAACATAAATCAAATGATATAAACTCCAACTATCTATGGCATTGTCGTTTGGGCCACATAAACCAAAGTCACATTCAAAAGTTACATAAAGATGGGCTTCTAACATCTTTTGATTTTGAATCATTTGATGTATGCGAGTCGTGTTTGATGGCCAAAATGACAAGATCACCTTTTTTTGGAAAAGGTGAAAGAGCCAATAAACTATTACAGATGTATGTGGACCAATGAGTACAAAAGCTAGGGGAGGTTATAGCTACTTCATAACCTTTACTGATGATTTAAGTAGATATGGATATATTTACTTAATGAAAAATAAGTCAGAATCCTTTGAAAAGTTCAAAAAGTTCCAAATGAAGTAGAGAACCAACTTGCTAAAACATAAAAGCATTACGATTAGATCATGGTGGTGAATATTTGAACCAAGAGTTCCATGATCATTTGAAGAGTTGTGGGATTCTTTCATAATGGACTCCACCGGGAACTCCTCAAATGAATGGTGTATCTGAAAGGAGAAATCAAACTTTATTAGATATGGTTCGATCTATGATGAGTCTTGTTGACCTTCCTATATCCTTTTGGGGACATGCTCTAGAAATTGCTGCTTTTACACTAAACAAGACTCTGTCCAAGGCAGTTGATAAGACACCATATGAGTTATGGAGAGGAAGAATTCCTAGCTTGTCTTATTTACACATTTGGGGATGTGAAGCTTATCTAAAACGTTTACAGCCTGACAAACTCGCTCCCAAAGTCGGCAAGTGTTTCTTTGTAGGTTATCCTAAAGAAACAAGGGGTTATTACTTATACAACCGTCATGAGAAGTAATGTTTCTTTAGGTTATCCTAAAGTGTTTGTTGCTAAGGATGGTACCTTTCTGGAAAAGGATTTCATTTCCAAAAAGGTAAGTGGAAGTAATGTATTTCTCAAAGAAGTTCGAGATGCGCAACAAACGAATATGGTTCAACCCATGTGAGAAGCAGAAGTACTTGTGTCATTGCCTACGGTAGAGGTTGTGCATCCAATGCATGAACCCTCTCCCATGCATGATTATGTGCTAGAGAAAGAGCATTCAATGTTTGAACCTCCCACTACTGCACTCGAATCTAATCTGAGTGAAAATTCTCAAATCGTTGAGAAGGAAATTTCTCCTATTGTTGCCCCTCGTAGATCAAGAAATCCACCAAAAAGGTTTGTGGACTTCTTGTTAACTGAAAGTCCTAAAATAATGATTTTAGAACATGAGGAACCTACTAGCTATAAAGGTGCCTTGGCAAGTCAAGACTCCAAAAAATGGCTTAGAGCCATGAAATCTAAAATGGAATCCATGCCTGTGAATCAAGTATGGGACTTGGTTGATTTTCCTGATGGGGTTACACCTATTGGATGCAAATGGATTTTCAAATTAAAAACAGACAAGGACAGAAACATTGATGTTTTCAAAGCTATATTGGTTACAAAAGATTTTAGGGAGATTCATGGTATTGAGTATGATGAGACCTTTTCACCAGTGGCGATGCTTAAATCCATTCGGATAATCCTAGCGATCGTTGCATTCTTTGATTATGAAATTTGGCAAATGGATGTCAAAACCGCTTTCTTAAATGGGTTCTTGAAAGAGGATGTGTATATGGCATGGCCTGAGGGTTTTGTGGATCCTAAGAATCCTAGGAAGGTGTGCAAGCTTAAAAAGCCTATTTATGGACCGAAGCAAGCATCTCGGAGTTGGAATCTTCGATTTGATGAGGCTATCAAACTGTTTGGTTTTCTCAAAAATGAAGAAGATTCTTGTGTATACAAGAAGTTTAGTGGGAGTAGCATTGTCTTCTTGGTTTTATATGTAGATGACATATTACTCATAGGAAACGCTATTCCCATGCTTGAAGCTATCAAAGAATGGCTAAAGAATTATTTCTCTATGAAAGACCTTGGAGAGGCTGAGTACATTTTGGGGATCAAGATCAATAGAGATAGATCTAAACGATTAACTGAACTTAGTCAAAGAACTTATATTATAAGGTTCTTACTAGTTCAATATGGAAAATTCGAAAAGAAGTTTCCTCCCTATGCAACATGGTTTGTCGCTAAGCAAGACTCAATATCCTTTAAACATTGATGAGATTAGGCGAATGAGTAATGTACCTTATGCTTCAGCTATAGGGTCCATTATGTATGCCATGATTTGTACTCAACCGGATATTTCATATGCTTTGAGTATGTGTAGCAGATACCAATCGAATCCAGGCGACGTGCACTGGAATGCAGCTAAGAATATCCTTAAGTACTTGAGAAGAACTAAGGATCATTTCTTAGTGTATGGAGGTGAAAGTGAATTGGTTTTTCAAGGTTACATGAATGCGAGCTTCCAAACAGACAAGGATGATTTCCGATCTCAATTTGGGTTCATCTTTCGTCTAAATGGAGGGGCAGTGAGCTGGAAGAGTTCAAAGAAAAGCACCATAACTGATTCTACAATAGAGGTGAGTACATTGCTGCAGCTGATACAGCAAAGGAAGCAGTTTGGATGAAGAAATTCATTTATGAACTAGGAGTAGTACCTAGTATTGGAAATGATATTGTCTTACATTGTGACAATAATGGTGCCATTACTCAAAGCAAGGAACCAAGATCGCATCAGAAGTCCAAACACGTACTTAGGAAGTTTCACATCATTCGAGAGATAGTAGAAAGGAAGCATGTGGTTGTTTACAAGATTCATACGGACGATAATATCGCTGATCCGTTAACTAAACCGTTGCCTCAACCCAAGCATGAAAGTCACACTCTGGGTTTAGGTTTAAGCATATTGGAGAGTGGTTTTACTTGTATACTATTTTATTTCAAAATTAGTCACAAACATAAAACACTTAGATATGTATGTTTATGTTTATCAGTAAAGTTTTATTCTTATTTACATGTGGTTTGGATTGAAATAAAATGTTCAAAGTATTATATAACACTCGATAGGTTTGTCAAATGCGTGATTTGATAAATGAAACCTTATTAAGTAAACTGAGGTTATAAAATACTGTTAGTCCCTAGTCCGAATCATTAACTTGGACATAAATGATTCATTCAAGGACTACTATGTAAGTTGATTGATAGCGCAGTTTCATGGGCTATGGGGATATGGAGATGTCAAGTCATTTACATGGATATGGATATGTATATGGATACATATTGGATAGAGCTACTTGATATTCTTCAAAATGTTTTAAGAATTTCATTTATTATATTTAGTGGATTCCTTTGACATGAGTTCGACACTATTCTCATTTAGTGATTAGTATGTCTTTGACATTCTCAAACGGCATGCCGTAAAAGGAGGTTATAAAGGGAATGTTCGGGATTGCTAAAAATTAAGTGGGAGTTTTGGTTGTACAAGATTGAATAAGTCTTCCTAATTGTTAGGATTGATGCCTTGGGCCTCTTGAAGAGTAAGAACTGGAAAATACATGGCCATGCTCAAATGGATTAAGAGTTAATCAATTGTTTTGACAATTCGAGCTCATATTTCAAGAAATGATTTGAATATTAGTAGGGATGATATGAGATGTGATCATACTATCAAATTCGACATTAAGAGACTTAAGGAGTTTATGGTTACACACTTGTTTTCAGACAAGTGAGAGATTGAAGGAATGTCCTCAACAAGTGTAACAAACTAGATATAATTAGGATCAATTATGGAGATAATGAGATTCGGTTATTTTAGGTGATTACAGTGTTTTACAAGAAACCAACTATAATATGTATATTAATTATATTAATATACTACTAACTATAACCGAGTCCTATGAGGTCACACAAATAAGCAAGTGATTGGATAAATCTAAGATACTTATGTGAGAATTGTAAGTTGATCGAATTAGGTAATTAAGTCACTTTGAGTTTCTTAATTATCATATATATATATATGGGGTTGAAAACCCTAGACCTAATTTGATATACTAGCTTTTGCTTTCTCTCTCACATAACTCAAAAACCCTAAAAAAGAATCAAGAACTGTTCTTGATTCCATACTAGTATACGTAGGTGATCGAATCGTGCTTGTGGACCAATACTAGAGGAACGGCATTTGACGTTCTAGATTCTCCGTAAAACGTGCTCTTTTGCTTCGAGGAATTCACGCATCAAGGCTATGTTATACTATTCTGATAATTCGTATTATTATATGCATAAGATCCTTTTTTAGATGCTAATAAATTGTTTCTTGAAATTCCGCTAATCTCATCTAAATTCCTACAGCACTAATAGTGATGTGATAGAAAAGCTACAGCCTCACACCTCCATCAAAAAATGTGAGTTAAAGGGTCCCTCAGCTTTTTCCTTACCTTTGTAAACTTGGATATGTAAATTCCCAGTCTCTCACAACTGAGTTCCTAGGCGACTCTTGTGAACCTGTTCGTTTATCCCAATTGAGTTCAGTTGAAGAAATTGAGTTGCACAGTTTATCCACCCTCCAATCTTTGGATATCATCAACTGCCCAGAAATCGATAGGTTTCCAGAAGGGGGTTTACCCACAAGCCTGACATCTCTTTGGAACAAAGGAGTAAACAAAAAGCAGCCAATAAAAGAGTGGGGATTGCACCTCCTGAAATCTCTTCATCAACCTACGCTTATGTCCATAGAAAGCGCTGCAGACTCAATAGAGAGTATTCGGAGCCCAGAACTTACTCTCCCGTCTTCCTTGTCTGTTTTATCCATCAGTTGTTTCAAAAATTTGAAAACCATATACAGCTGCAGCATCCCTCCAAATCTCACTCGTCTTTCGGTTAGTTATTGCCCTGAGCTTGTATCGTTGGATGGCAACTTCACTGTTAAAGTGTCACTCTATGAATGCCCAAAGTTCTGTTCTTTCCCAGAAGGTGGTTTAGTCAGAAATCTATCGTCGCTTTATATTAGGGGAAGATACTAGATTGATAAATGATGCACCACCAACTCACTTCTCTTGGAAGTCTCGACGATGCAGATTACACTAGGAATGATCTTTTGTCGTCTTCATTTTCTGATTTATATGTCGAAGGTATCCAAAATTTGGAAGCCATAGGATATGTTCCGCCCCTCCATGCCTCTCACTGAACTCTCGATCCATTTATTATGCCCCAGAACATTGTTTGGCGCACAAGAAACCGCTCCGCGCTCTACAGTCTCTTAGGCCCCAGCAGATTGCTCACCCATGATAAATATGTTAGAAGAAGCTCGCTACTTAGATAAGTGTCTCTGTCAGGAAGTCAACCAAGGTTTGCCCATACAGGTATGTACTACTACTTCCAAATACTGAACGTCTTCAGTTACCCTTTAATTTTCTGTTGATTTTTTTCGTTTCATCCTAACTGCTGGCTGTGCTGAGGGTAGCAAGATCAAAAAGTGGCCTATATGTATGGTTCTCCCTCGAGAAATTCTTAATTTATCCTGATATAAATATATCAAAATATATCAAAATGTATTTTTCGTAATTTTATTTCTATACCTAAGATCATAATATATACAATTATACATTATCTGATATTTCAATATGTTGGTATAATTTATATCGAAAATATGAATTATAAAAGCCTCATTCTCCCTTGTATTTGTTTGTTAGAAGAAAGTAGGGAAAATCTCAAAAACTCACACTAGCTTCAACAGTGGTTTAGAGGTAATAGTGATCAAAAGTGGTTTGTTAAGCAACATAGCTGATTTATTTGTTTGAACTCTTTTAATTTGCGAGTTGGTGCAGAATTCTATCATTTTCATTTGTGTATAACAAGGTGTATGTCAACATCATCATGCATGAAACCAACATGATGGGTCGGCTACATAAATAACATTCTTACACTTCTTATAATGATGGCCTGTGTAGGGAGACAGCAACAATTGCAAGTAGATTCGCACATCAACGATGGAATCAAGTCAAGGGAAGAAATAAAGAGGGTTCTTTCACAACAGGTTAATTATATTAGTTGATAGATAACTGTTTTGAATTAGTAATAATTTGTTATGTTTTTAAGGGACTGGGCTAAATTTTTTTATAGGATTAGATTTTTTTTTTTCTCTTTTTCAATATTTTATTGGAAGCATAGCATGGAAAATTATTTAATTTGTTAATCCATGATGGATTCAAAAACTTGTACTTATAGCCTTGTAGTCTATATAATATGTTCTTCATCATTTTGCTTATGGTCATGAATTGAGATGTATTGACTGCCAATTTTCTGACTTAAAATGACAACTTGTACCGTATTTGAGTAATTTATATGCAATGTGCTTCTATTGAATTTTCTTTATATTCTCGAAATGGTTATTGAAATCTCCACCTTTATATGATATTCACCCACGTGTTTTATTTGATGGTGGAAGAGTGATAGATAAAACGTAAAGTTCAAAATGTTATGAAAACTCAAAAACATGACCCAATATGACCCGAAAGCCAACGTGCTCAAAGTCTAACCACTTACTCTATTGGGTCACTAAGTGAATTGCTCAAATGTTGAAGTTGCCTATCTGTTCTTTTTGTTGCAGCTTATTTGTTAGGCCTAATCTTCGAAGGAATAGGTCACTTGCATTGCCTAACAATTTACTAAGCTAACTACTATATTAGTATATTACATACCGCATTCAAATTTACGACTAATCTTTTGTGTTGCATTGACGAGAATCTAGGCAATCTTCAAGCATTTGACTAAAAGTATATTCTTCCTGTTTGCCTAACTTTTAAATACGTCTTTGTTGCTCTTATCCTTCCTAACTTCTCTCAAGTCAATCTCTTTATGTAAATGTAGCTTAACCAACTTCTACTAACTATTTATTCACGAGTTATCTAGTTAGGTTGCCCCTATTCTTCAGCATATCATTGACTCATCCTGCAGAAAATTCATTTGCAAATTCAAATAGCAACAAACTCCCTTCAACGGTATAACAAAATTCATTTATCATAACCTACAAAATGTACTAAAGCCGCGATTATTTGCTAGTTGTGACAATTAGATAACATTAGAGCCCTCAGCCCTCAAATCTAAAGGTAATCTACAACTGACGATAAAAAGTGCCGTAGGATAAACGGCAATCTAAGAAAGCACAGCCATCACATCGGATACTCTCAACGCGATGTAGTCGCCATCAGCACCCTTCAAATCATTTCCTGCATACTTGGAATACAAAACTGTGTCTCCTGGAGAAACAAGCAATGGGGCCCTGTTTCCCTCTTCATCTAAATGACCAGGACCTGCTGCAACTACCTGTCGAGTAAATTGTGGCAAGGGAAGTAGGATGAGTTTATAGAAGCTTCAAACTACCATCAAACATTCACATCATGACGTCGACAATATGACAAGATTGATCACTGATAAATCATTATCAATAAGGAGGTGTCCAATTGTTGATTGTTGATATAATATGGTGATTGTTTCTCATATTTATAGAGGGATATATACCGTGCCAAATGAAGGTTTCTCCTTGGTAGATTCTGTCAGCAACAATCCTCCCGCAGTCTTACTCTCAACCTCAGCAACCTGTCCATGTATTACAGAAACAAATAAGTAATGTGGTTCACGTCAAGGTTTCACTGAATAGGCTGAAAGCTCCATCTTGTTCATACAGTCTGAACGTAGACCACAAAAGAGCGTGAAAGTTGACAAAAATTCAGAGAAATATAGGTTAATTGATCAGTTTTGTCTAAGCTGTCCCCCCAGATAGAAGAAAATGGGACCTTCCAAAGTTTTGACATGCTTCTAAATATTTACCAATGAAATTTCTTTAAAAGGCCAGAAGAAGTGCTTTTACTGCACAAGAACTTCAACATAGCCAATGCCAGAGTAGCCAGACAATGCATTGTATTTCTGACATGTGTATGAGGTTATATAGTGATCTAGCACTATTGAGAACCCACGAGTATGGAGGGATTGAGAAAATTTATCAAAGTTGACCAAATGAATAAATTAAATCACTAGCTAGACTGCTGGATGCATCAGAGTTCTTTCCTTATTTACGCCTTCAATTTATAGCTAAACCCCTTCCATTGTAAGAAGCATGAATTCAAGGAAGACAAGATAAGTTTCAACAAAACTCCGACTATAAGAATAACAAAAAGGCCAATTGGAACATCTATCGCATTTTTGTTTCTAAAATGATATGACTGCTAAACCCTATACACCATAATTGTATGCAAAAGGTGTTGTTTGTCAGGTTGCAAACCTTGATTAATAGGCGGTCATTCAGTGGTTTGAGGTCCTTAACATCGTCAGTCTCTAGAACGCCAATTATGTCATCTTCCTTCAGTATCAGATGACTTGATCCATCCACTTCTATTTCTGTTCCTGTGTACTTGGAATAAACAACTTCGGCACCAGTCTGCAGAAAAAAATGTTAAGAATTGGTTTTTGCTTGATTATAATATCCAACTAAAAGAGGATAAAGCATCAACCTCGACAGCAAAGGGCAATTTTTTGTCGCCAACTTTCTTTCCTGAACCAATGGCTACAACTTCACCTGACTGAGGTTTACTTTGTGACATTGTTGGAAGAAAAATTCCACTAGTGGTCTTCTCCTCAACAATCTTTATTTTTATCAAAACTTTATCTCCCAGAGGCTTAACTGACGTATACTGCTCAGAGATCAGGTGACAAATAATCATACCAAAGCTCCATTAGATGAAGACAACATTTAATACATAAACACTCATACACTAACCTTGGCTGTGGTTACTGAGGAAGCATTACCCATCAAAGCACGGAATGACCTTGAAGTTAAACTAGGATTTGCAACAGAGAAATTGATCTTCGAGATTCCTGAAGCAGAGCGAAGACCTCCAAATGAAGGTAAGGTTTTGATCGTTAGAGATGAAGTAAGCTGAGTAGTAGCCATTCCTGTGCATATTAAGAACCAAAAAAAAGATTAGATGCCAACTTCATCATTCCATCAATATATTTATCCCCAAGGTAATTTGATGAATTAAAAATTCACTACATACAATCATATTCCTCACTCCCTCAATCCTTATTTGTTTCTTATATTTCTATTTTTAGAGTCAATGTTTTAAAACTTTAACCTCGAATTCTAATTATATTACGATAAATAATATATCCAAATAGGATTTTATTGGCATATCAATGTAAATTTTTAGAATACCAAGTTTTAATAGTTTTTTTATTTTATGTTTTTAGAGAAAAAAAAAATTTAAGTTGTATTTTAGAGACCATAAAAAGGCAAATGTAGCAACAAATAGGAACGGAGGGAGTAGTATATAGTACAACATGTTTACTATCTCATTCATAACTACCTACCGAGTAATAAGCCCCATTGTAAGTTAAGTAGGATAAAATTTGAACTTCTCCATCATACCCTTAATAATGATACCAGATACCCATGATAATATTCAAAAGATAAATAACAACAGTATCATGGAGATGTAAATTTTAAAGCAAGGACCCTTATGGTTTTTTAATCAAGTTTCTTTAGTTTGACCATATGGATGGGGGGAGCATTAATTTTAAATACAACTCCTTCAATTGAGACACTCTTCGAGTCGTCATAGCATCTCTACAAGCAAGCTTAGAGCAGTCTCTTGTGATCCTATTCATCTATGCATCTCTAAGATTGAGAAGTGTTCAGGAAACTCTATGGAACCCCACATTATGTAGCACAGCAATAATGGAGCTCCACAGCTATGCAAAGCAAGGTCAAGTTAAGTGCCCACACAACAAACTGGCGCATCAATCAAATAAGGACACAATTTATTCTTTTATATTCTTCACAAATCCCATAAATTTCAGAGAAAAATGGCGCATCCTGTCTATATTATTCTAACACTCCATTTCACCACAAATACCTGTGTGTCAGATCCTCAATACTCTGACATGGATATAGACACTCGGACACTTCATTTTAGGCCGAAATCATGGTAAATTTTCAGAAATAAAGCTGAGTCAGACCCTTTGCACATGTCAAAGAACATAGCATCCTTTCACTTACTATGGCTACCGAACAAGGAACATATAAAGACCCACATATCTATACTCACAAAAAGCACAACAAATCGGACAGTAGCTAATACAATGCACTCAAACATATAAATCCCAATATGTTATATCATAGGTACATAAAAACAATACCAACATAACCAAGAAATACCCACTTAATATAATCATAATTCATGAAAAAAAAATTACTCAAAATAGCTCTTAGGATAACATTTAACCAAATAAAAATTAACCTAAGAAATCAATTTGAACAAATTGCATAAATTATGTGAACATTGAAAATTTGAAACTAAGAAAAAATGGAGGAAGGGGACACACCAGGTAACTGAGTAAGAGATAGAGAGGGTAGAGTTCGTTTTGGGGGTTTGGAGGTGAGAGTGAGTGAAGAACGATAGAGTGTGAGTCGCAATTGAGATTGCTCTATCCTAATTCCTAACCAAGTTTAGAGGTTTTAGAAGTTTCTCGAAGGAACTTTTTTAATGATATCGCTTGTTTCACTGTTTGAATTCTGGTATATCTTTTTATTTTAACTAAATTTAAGGCTTGTGCGATTTATGTTTTATTTTAACTAAATTTTAAAGCTGTTATAATAATATTGTCTTATGATTTAAGTGGAAGAATTATTGTTGTCATACGCATAATAGTGGGCTCTATAAAATATTGTGATAAATAAAATTATATATAGAAAAACTCTAAAAACTTCAACTCCTCTATTCAATTCTCTCTATAGTACAATACGATATAAATACTACTTTGCTCAAAATCAAAATGGTAGAAATTTTTGTCTCAAACATGTGGATTATGAATGCAATGCTATTAATACCGTATTGAGTAATATTTCCTTTTCATATATATATTTTATAATTGAGCATAATAACGTATTATGTACTCCGAATCCGACGAGGCGAATTTTAAGTCACCACCACGCGTCAACCCATCGGTTGTTGCTGCAACGGACGAAGAACCACCAACCTCCATCCTTAATCTAAATAATTCGCTAGAACCACCAATTGAAATTTGAAAATCACCTTGTAAAAAGAGAAGTAGGGATGACGAGAAAGGTATTAGCGGTATAATGCCATAAAAGTAATTTTTGGTAGCTATGCCACCTTTAAGGAGGGCAAGGATTGCACAATTTCCTTTCAATTAAATTTTTCTAGTCACGCCACATTTATGAAGGGTAAGGATTATTGCAAATAAAGTTATCAACATAAACGGATTATATCACTCAAATAAGATGACAAATAAATGACAAAAATTATCCAGCATTTAGGGCATCGTTAAACATTGCCTAAAAATCTCTACTTATCACTAGAATTTTGTAAGACTTTCACCAAATTTGTGCTTATTACATACAACCTTTGTTTATACTACTTTCACTCACTTTCACTTTCTTTCACTCTCAAAAGGGCATAACTCCTAGCCTATTTTAAACCCCTTATTTCTTTTAAACCCCTTATTTCTTTTAAACCCATAGGTCGTTCGATTCCGTGAATCAGGAGATATATTGAATCTTATTTGAAGGGATGAAACTTTAGCTACATGGCTCTAAACAATGCAAATTTGTTTTGAAATTGCATGTTTTTTCGAGATCTACGATGACCCAAATGTCCATAGGGGATTCGACCTACAAATTTTGCCGAAAAAGACCTCTAAAAGAAAAATTGTGAATCTTTTTCAATTTATCTACTACTAATTTTAAAAAATAAGTAAATCATACTAATTAAGTGAATTTATTCATACTTACTAATTAATACTAAATACATTTACATGAATTAATTATTTTTATTTTTTAAATAAATATTAATTATTTTTATTTTTAAATAAATATTAATTATTTTTATTTTTTAAATAAATATTAATTATTTTTATTTATTTATACTAAATATTTTATAAAAAAATTTATAAAAATATTATCAATTATAATTATTAACTACTAAAAAATATGTATAATAATCTTAATTAAGCATGAAAATCAATGATGAATAATAATTATAAAACACTAGCATTTTTAACTAAAATACTAATTATTGTGCAAAAAATTGCTTATTGTTATTCTATAAATTACTAATTATTTTTTTAACATAAAAAATATAGCCATTCAAGTCTCCTTGTAAGAACAATACAAAATGGACGGTTTTTCCATGGAGAAAATGTCCACTTTGTATAGTTCTTCTGTGGAGCATATAAGTTTTTAACCCCATAAGGTTAATGGGGTCATAATCTGCAAAATACGTATTTTACACGTGCGATAGGTAGAGATATTTTGCAATGGCTAGATATTCACGCCATTTAAGGTGGAATTTTTTTAAAAAAAGTTCTTTATATACATGTCTCTTATTTTTTATTTTTCACACTTCTTTATTCAGTTTTTGCATGATATTGCTTCTTAAAAGTTATAGATGTTTTCGAGCTAACGAATATAGACTCAAATTTTACTTGAATTGGAGTTATGTATTATTGTTGTTTTATTTTTCTCATGCTGTTGAAACTAGTTAACATCATTACGGGAAGTTGCTTCTCATCTCCTCCCTTGTCTAATTGACTCCATAGCAACAAAAATTTTAACTTATTATTTTCAAAAAATGCATGTTGACTAACTCTAAGGAAATTTTTCCTCGGTGATAACTAATTCCTTAAATAAGGATGGGGAACCTTAAATAAGGAAGGTCACATTTTAAATAACTAATTCCTTTTACAAAATAAAATACAACTTTTACTAAAGGATTGCAGCCTTTAATATCTTTCTTTTGAACATCAATTCATGATTGTTTTATTTATGATTTGAACCCATAACCTTGCATACGGATTAGAAAGATCATACAATTGTGGCTTGCATTCCAATGTGATATTTTTCTTATTCTTTGTCATATAAATTATGAATAAATCATTTATCAATCATTATACTAACTTTTTGATAATTTCTACGGTATTACTATGTAATTAGAAAAGAAAATGGCAGGGATTGCAAATAAGGATTCTGAAATCCTCAACACATCTGGTCAAAGATATACCTAGAATAGAGAGTAGATGATAAAGCATATCTTAAGGCACAGAGCCTTAACATGAACATGGAATCATTGAAAATGGAAACCCTATCCCTACTAAACAAGCAAGAGCCTTGGTATGCTTAAAGCACCAAAATCATGAAGATGTCAAATCGGATGATATCCTTGTTAAGGATCTCATAAAGCTATGGGAAAATTTTAGAGATTGATTTAAGAATCTACAAAGGATAATTTCCCTAAGGGTAGAACATGAATGGTCAAATCTGAGGTGAGATTTTACCTCAGTATATGAGTACAATTCAACAACATTCTACATAACCTCCCAACTAAAGCTATCTACGTAACCTCCCAACTAAGTTATGTGGAGAGCTTGTAACTAAAAAGGTTATGATAAAAAAACTATCACCATAATACATCCAAATAAACGTAGTACAACCAGAATAATATCACAAAAGGTGTTGTGAGAAGTTTTGTGACTTAATTGTTTTGTTATTGATGGATGATAAAAAATAATCAAATTCTACCAAATAGCCAATCATAATAAAAGATCAATGGGTTCTAGTTCACTTCCAGCAGAATCAAGTGCCACTAGAAGTGCAAAAGATGGTTCTCATAGGAGAAGCAATTTCTACAACCATGGTAGAGGATCCATGATTACCAAGGAGGACACAATAATAGAGGTTGAGGGCGTTAAAATTCTAGGAGCCCATAGAGGGGCAAAGAGCACCGAAAATCTCATGTTAGTCTAGAAGAAAAGTTCAAGTGGGGCATAAAAGGCCATTAGGCCAAGGAATGTTGTTCTGCTAAATATCTCGTAGATCTTTACCTGACCTCCCAAAAGGGGAAAGGAAAGCGTGAAACTTATTATGTCAAGGAGACTTCCCTACTGCTAAAATTTGGTGTAGTTGAATACTTAGTTGATGAAATAGTGAATGCCTAAAAATCATAAGTTATCCATATCCTAATTTAAACTTGCTTAAAGTACTTACATGTTATTTTTTTATTCCTTACAATGTAATATATCTTTATAATAATTAAGTTATACGTTATTTTATTTGATAATCTTTGTTATACTATTGAAGATAATGGAAACTAAACACAAAGATGCTCAAAAGTGCTTGATCGATAGTGCAACTACACATTAGCCTAATCAAAGGGTCTTGAGTGGATGGAAACCACTAGATCCAAAGACTATAAAATGAAAGGAGTAGAAGTAGACAAAGCAATGGAGTAAAAGAATAGATTGAGAGGGGTACTTGGTGTTAACCGTTTAGGATAGTTTCTTTGCTTGAGTCTTGGTTGAGTGCTTGAGGAATGAGATATGGATGCTTCATGAGTTGATGGTTGAGGGTTTTTTTGAAGATTAGTAATGGTGTTTACTTTGTGTTTGTGAGGATTTGATAAAGAATTCCAGCAGAGTGAGAGTGCTCTAGAACTTTATAATTGCCGACCTCTTGAGTTAGGGAAATAAGGGGGTATTTATAGGAAAAAAAAAGCCAGATTCTTGGGCATTGAATGCCAAGACCAAGTGTCAGGCATACAACTCATGCATCAAGCGCTGGACTTGGGCATCGAACGCTCAAGAAAGAATCTATCACTTAAATGCATTGAAGTTTAAGGCGAGCTAGGAGCTCTTTTGAAGTGGCACAGTACACAAGGCCAAGGAGTCTGGCTCTGGCTATGCGTTAAGAGTTGGGACTAGAAACAAGTCCTATTTTGTTCAGTTTGAGCGTTGGAAGTAGGGAACGCGCTAAACGTTGACTTTGGGTGTTGAGCATTGACTTAGGGTGTTTAGCGCCTGTAGTGTGTTGAGCTTGAAGCCAAGGAAGGTTCTTCATGTGCGCTTAACGCCGGGCTTCGAGCATCGACCAAAACAACTTCAAGCTTTAGGATTTTTATGAATTTGGGTTTGGTTTTTTGGATGGATTTTGGGTGATGTCTTTGGGCTTGGATTTGTGTTTGGGCCTTTTTAAGGTTTTGCTTTAAGGTGTTTTCGGATTACACGCACTTAAATCGACCCAAATGAAGTCTTACCTTTAAGGGTTGGTTCATCATAGAACCGCTACATGGGGAGACACGATTTCATGTCTATAATTGGTCATAAATCAATAGCAATCCTAGGCATATACTGCATAAACATAGTAACTTTCTGCAATAATAAATATTCCTATATACACTTTTATATATATAAGAATTCTAACATATACATATTTGAGTAGGTTATATAATTCTTCACCTTATCAACCATAGAAATCATTTAGCCAGTAATCATCTCCTAAATAATATTTATATAAGTTAATCTTTTGTTCTACAAATTTACAGCTACTAAATTAATTTTTAAATTCCTTTAAACATGTTATAATTTTCTTAAATTATGGTTAAAAATTATATTTCAATATAGGGGAATAATTTCCTTATTTAAATCTTTAAAAACGGTTAGTTTAAGGCCTAAAAACTCACTTTAAAGTATATAATATAAATCTAAAATTTGTTCAGCATAATCAGGAAAAATAATAACTTTAAATTTTAGAATCATCTATAGAAAATAAGTACATTTACTTTGACAAAGCAAACTTGTTTAGAAATTAATATGAATCATACCAAGAAAATGAGCATTACAACACTAATATTAACAAAGTATCTTGAAGGTCATCCATGTCTTCTTTCTCTATATATGTATCTTGGACCAAGGTCAAAATATATATTCTCCTCCATGATCTCAAAATGTATATAAATTCCTCCCAATCTAAGTCAGACAATTGCAATTAATGCACCATTCATCTTCCTCATCCAAGCACTTAACTTAAAATTCTTCCCAAAAGATGAACTTGGTGACTGATATCTTAGCTTAAATTAGCTGGTTTCTTGTTTCTCATGAGAAGAATGAACGCATGAACCAACCCTACTCAGTTTTTTTGATCATTAATTGTTGCTTTTGTTTTTACTTGAAGCTTTGACTTTTTTCTTCGCAAATATTGTGGAATCCTCGGGTACTGAGCATATATAGTTGGAGCAAAGAGGTATAGTCAAGGTTGGGATGAAAATAGTGCATTAGTGCCCATAATTTTGCATCTTATTGTGGTTTTTGACGATTGTGTTTGTTTTTTGTAATAGCATAAGACTTTTCACAAAATTTCTTGTCAAAATTGATGTGTGTTCTTTTCCCTATGATGTACTTACTTTAGACCTTTTTGCAGTCATGTTTATTGTATTTTTGTAGCCCAATATTCATTCATTTCTAAATAAGAAAGTGTTACATATTGTTTTTAATTAATCTTGATTAAGCTACTATAAGCCTTGACTAGGCTATCGCTACCATATAAAAGTAACTTATCCACCTAAACTAATATAGTTCGGATAAGTAGGATCGAAATCCCAAAAGATTATCGAGTTCTAATGCTATCAACTATTATATGTGAATTCATGGACCCAATGCTCGAGAAAAGGATGCAAAAATCATGGCTTAAATTTTCGAGAAAATGAGCCCGAAATGGGAAATGGACTCAAAATGAAAAATGAGCCAAAATTCGACCTATATGGGCCTTGAAATGGGATTGGGCTTGAAAATGAGCTTGGGAACTTATGGGCTTATTCTTGGGCCTATATAGGCTTGGATCTTGACCCATTGACTTGGGCCTTGACTTGGGCTTGGTAACCATCATGGGTTGGACCTTGACTTTAGGTTTGACTACTATGAGGTTGGGCCAAGAGAGCAAGAGCTTAAAGCATATGATCAACAATGGGCTAGGGTTGGTGGGCTAAAAACAAGAAGATAGGCAACAAAGAAGAGGGATTGATCCAAGGAAAGTGGCGTGTAAAAGGGGACTTCCATGCTTAAAAGAGTCCAAAATCAAATTAAAGTACAAGGAGTCCAAGTTACATAAATATGTTCTTGTTATTTATCTTTTATTAAGAGTTTGTTAGGTTTTAAAGTCCTAGTTTTAAGGGTTTGTATTGCTGGTCATATTTGCTTTATTTTAAACAAGTGTTTTTGCTAAATTAAACTAGAATAGGCATGTTTTAAGGAGACTTAATTGTTGGACTTTTGCACATGGTTTTAGGCTAGATTAGTTAGGGTTTTACTAGGGTTTTTCTATGTATTTAGTTATTTAAATTTAGGCAACAGCCAAGTTAATATTCAGTTGATGAAATATTGAAAAAAAAAATTTGAGTTTGCTTTGGAGTTTCTACACTTGTGTGTGAGCTTTAAAGTGTCCATGGTAATTCACTTTGGCAAGTAAATGGTGTTCTTGGAAACCTTGAGAATTCTAATTGGTATATAATCAAGGAGCCTAAAGGTAAATATTTTATTTGGTGAATTATGTAGAATAGGAAATCCCTTTGATCTATCGTCAAAGGTATTCTAAACTTGGTGAAATACTAAGATGGAAGTTGGAAATTTGAGTAGTTGTCATATGGCTTGAGATTTTGGTGGAGAATTTAGGGTTAGGTGGTGTATGATTTTGGACAATGGAATCACAAGTTTGAGGTTTTGATTTTGAGATTTATTTATTTCCTTAAATATAATTTTTTACCGTTTACTTTATGTGTAACATTGTAGAGTTTGTGCATTAGAGAAGGGTGGGGGGTATGTTGAGAGAAGGTGCATTGATTATTTGAAAAATATCTTTTGTTGGTTATTGAGAGAGAAAAAAATCAGTACAAATTTTAAAAAGAGAAAGAGAACCAATCATGTAGCACATCAATTGGGTTTTTATTTATATAAAAATTACAACATCATCCTTGGTAATGCAGGGGCTTGTTGTGCCCGTTATCCATTGAGTCATCCAATGGTCTAGATTCATCTAGAGGTGCTTATTGAGTTGAGCTACTCGTGAGCTACTTAGACTTGACTCGGTCAAAACTCGACTCGATTGAACTCGACTCGAGATCAAACTCGACTCGATAAGTTAACGAGCCAAGTCGATCACATCAAAGCTCGACTCGAAAAGCTCGTGAGAAACTCAAATTTTCATTTATAGTATATATTTATTAAAAAGTATACTTAAAATATAGAATTGAAATAAATAAAAGATGGTTTGATATAAACCAAAAGTCCCACCTTAGATTAAAATGAAATATGGTTGGAGAGAGTTTTATATATAAAATCAAAGTCCCACATTGAAAAAAATGATAGATTGTTATAGTATATATAAATCTAATAGTGTTTTTCAGCTAAAACCAAATTAAGCTTATTAAAATTTAGCCTTCTTCTGGGCCCAATTGGGATATAAATACTTAGGCCTATTAAGCTTTTAATCAAGCTAAAAATGAGTCGAGTTCGAGGTTGGAACGAGCTTGAGCTTGAAAGGAACTTAAATCGAGCTCGAGTCGAGCTTGAAAAAAACTTAAATCGAGCTCGAGTCGATCTTGAAACGAGCTTAAATCGAGCTCGAGTCGAGCTTGAAACGAGCTTAAATCGAGCTCGAGTTGATCTTGAAACGAGCTTTAATTGAGCTTGAGCTCGAGCTCGAGTCGAGCTTAAAACAAGTGTTAATTGATCAAGCTCGATTCGAGCTCGAGAATTGAGTTTTTGAGTCGAGCTCGAGCTTCGGTTTTATAGCTCACGAGCTTTTGAGCTTGAGTTGAGCTCGAGTTTGAGTTATTAAGCTCGAGTCGAGCTTAGCCAAACTCGAGCTTGACTTGGCTCATAAGCACCCCTAGATTCATCCTCACATATGGTCTCATAATGAACGATTTAGGTCTTACTTGCACCGTATTAGCTTCTCAAAAATAATAATATAAAATAAAAAAGTTTGTGCTTTCACATATACCACACATATTCTTTAAATTATCTCTCATGTCTTTATCACCTATCTCATTCCATTCTTGAAATTCACTTCCTTTTTATGAAATAAACAAGCTATAAATTTCTTTCCAATTTTGTGTTCAACAATTTTGTTAGTAGTTTAATTTGAGTTTTTTGATTTTGTAGATAATTTGATTGATTTTACTTTTCAATTTTTTTTCATTTGTTCGTAAGAAGTCTCATGTTGGAAGTCACAATTCGAACTTACGTCAAAATTTTGAATAAATGGCGATTTATGTAGTCAAGTAGTACCTTGAAAAGTATAGAAGTTTGGTGGAGATCGTCATTTGGCAAATTGATAATAGAAAGTAATCTCAAATGGTTATTGTTGGAGGAGGGAGATAATAATATCTTATTATACATTTACCATAACTACCCAATTTAGTCATTATCAAAGTTTATAATATTAATTTATTAGTTTAATAAATATTTTTTTATGTTAAATATTTCTTTTATATAGTAGTAGTTATGTTATTTTTAGCACATATTGTTAGCTTTCTAACTTTACAAAAATAAAATAAAATCCATACATTAGCAAGTGCACCTATTAGTATCTCTTATGCTTAAGTATGGTGTGAGTAGTTGGAATATTTGCAAGGCACAAATTTGCACTATTCAACTCCAATGAAAAAGATGGAATCATTTATTTTCTAAAACCTTTTCCCTTCTAAAATCAAAATACTTTTATTTTCTTGAATAAATTATTTAAATATATTTAAATTAATGTTTATAATTATTGAAAAATACATAGCATATATAAAAATTTAAAAACTGTTATATTATTATATTAGGTTAATTATAGGTTAAGACAATTCAAAATATTGAAAGAAAAAAAGAAATATATTTAAAAATAATATTTTTCAAGTAATATTTGAACATTGTAAGCATAAAATACTTTTAAAACTATGTTAAAATTTGAATATCATTCCCATTTGAATAAAAAAAATGTGTTTTCACCTTTTTTTTAAATTGACATGTATTAGTCATATTATATGATCCTATAATTTGATTTTGTCAATCAATTTGTAGCCCCAAGTCATCAATTTAATGTAGGATCCCAAGTTATCGAGCCTCACAATCTTAGCTACAACTCAAATCTCATGGATCAATTTAAGTAAGAATAATATACAACCCATGATACAATTAGTTTTTAAGGAATTTTTAAAATATTATTATTATAATTATATATATATATATATGACACCCACACATGTATACACACCCACACACCCATACACACATATTAGATTTGTTAAGGTAAATATGACGTGTTAATTTAATTTTCCTTTTTGATGATTATAGTTGGATTCATGTGAATATATTACAAGATAAATTTAGTCACTAATAAGGTTTTGAGTTTTAAATAATTCTTATCTTGTGAGATGACAAGAGTCATTTAATATTGTAATTTTTAAGTTTTAAAATCAAATTCTAAATAGATGTGAAAACCATTATAGCCATTGAATTTTGGTAGGAACAATTTCTTCATTCTTTAAGTTACATATTAAATTGTAATTAAAAGAATTAGTCATCACGATGTTTGGGTTGAGAGAATTATATATACTCATTTGAGTATGTAAAGTATATACAAATTAATTTACTTTTATGTCCACACACAAGGGAAATAAAAAGGGATACTAATATAAACAAAAAAATAAAGTGTAATCCAAACTCCATAAATTATACTCTGTATTGTGAAAAAATTTAAAAATTACTTTAGTTTTAATTAGGAATTATAAAACCTTTAAAGAAGAGACTATTTTGGAAAGAGCCTCTGACATGGACGGATTTATTGTGAACTATGGAGTTCCATTAGGATATAAGAGGCGAAAATTTATATCATTTTTGATTTAGAAATTGGGATAGATGGATTGATGGTGATTAAAAATCATAAATAGGGAAAATAAACAATCTTGTTGAAAAAAATGGATGAAAGAAACTTTTTATATATTTTTTCATTTTTTAGTATTTAAAAAAAATTCTTTATGAATGAGAGTTATGAAATTGAATAGAAGGTTTTAATATTGATTAATGTATGGGTGACATATTGAATGAAAGACAGGAATTAAAGGGGGAAGAAAAATAAGATGGATTAGTTTGTTATAAATAATAATTTGGGAATTTATATCAACCACATATAACACAATTGATAGAAGTAATGTCTTAGAACTCTACTTAGACATCATAAGTTCAACTTCTATACAAACTTTTTTTTAATCAAATGTTTGTAGGAAACTCAACTTGGTACGCTACCTAGTCAATGTCTAGCTACATGTCACATTATTATTCATTATAATGTATCAGTCATTGAGGGGTGACATATGAAAGAATATCAATAATTTACCTTTGTATTTTTAACACAAGGAAGAAACTTATGTAGTGCATATTTTGTGACAAAATACTATGGGAAATGGAAATTCCCAAAAATATGGAAATATAATTTCCGAATTCCTCCTTTGTCATTGAAAGTTCTCATGATTTGATGTATAGTGTATTTGCATAACCATCCTCTAAAAAGTAATTTTGAATTAATTTAATGTTTAAATAGTAAATTAACACAAAGAAGTTTAAATTCATGAGAATTGTACCAAGGAAAACAGACACAACATGGAACATAATTTCATGAAAATTGTGAACATGTTGACTAAATAATCTAAAATATATTCCAAGGAATTTTGTGTAGGAATTTTATTTTCAATTTGCAAATACCTATGGAAGTTTAATTCTCATATCAACCCAACAAGTATTTATATTTCAATTAAATGACTCTTGAAATGAGGTTGAATCTTCAACAAGGAAGGTCAACTAATTTATTACAATTTCTCTAAATGACTAAACTAACAAAAAGCAAAGAAGCTAGCAACTTTAACTAAACTTATTAGCACAAAATACTAATTTTGTTACAAAATAGCTATGATTGTTCAACTTTCATGTTTCCAAACTTATAACTTTAAATATTAATAAAAAAATTTATTCATTTATCATTATGAATAGTTAAAGAATAATTCATAAATAGATATACATTCTAACGACATGTCTCAAAAATTACAATCTTCAAATTTTAGTCACACTAAATAACAATAAAAATACCATGGTGACTTTCCTTAAGGTCTGAACAATTAATTGTCTACCCTAATAACTTCTTCAATGATCAACTCAAATTTTTCTTTGAGAAACTATTTGAATATACTCAAGATTTATAGATCCATTCTAGTTATAAACTAAATTAGGTCCCTATAATGCACATATATTATTTAATATAAGCAATATTTTAAAAAACATTAATTTAAGGAAAATAAAATATAGTTTTTGACTCGTCTTGTTGATAAGAGTCAACCTTTTGCTTATTATTCAAAATAGCAACATTTGGGGGTTGATCTTTTTAAAAGGCCATGTGATTGGGTACCTATTAACAAGGTGGTATGAACACCCACTCAAGGTAAGTATGAGCACCCACTTATAAGCAATAAGCCAAAAGAATAGAACGTTATGAGTGGGGAGTGAACTCCTACTTAGTACAAATATGAGTGAAGCTCAATAATGAAATTCCAAGTTGCAGTGGCTAGTGAACGAGTCGTAGTGAGTGCCCACTTATGTCTAGTGACGACGAGACCTGATACTATTTAGTCCAAGACTTTTTAACAATTCTAACTATAGAATTTTCAAAATAAGGGTAAAATTCTTCACTTTTCTTGTACAACTAATTAATTCTATACAAAAGTGGCTAAACTCATTCTTCAACTCTTCCACTTCCTCCTCCAAATTATTATTTTTCTCATCACAAACACCTTTTCCAACATCTATCTTAGTATTTCAAGTGTCCTTCTCAAGCATCTAGTATCAGAAGTCCTCATTCATTGCAAATTATTCACTTGTTGTCCTTCACCAAATACCCATCCAAATAATTTGTAGACATTAGAATCCCCTTTTGCCAATAAATATTCAAGGTGTATTAATGTAAAAATAATGTTATTAAACAAAATCAGTCACGAAAAAACCACACTTACAAGCCAATAAGGACACCATTAGCATCACATCCCAACATTTAGACCATTCGTCCTTATAGCGCATATTTTCGATGAGAATTGTTGCAAGTAGACAAAGAAGAATTAGAGGAGTTTACAACAACCATATCTGATGAGAGTTAGTACAAGAAGATGACAATTATTGAAAGTTTTTAAAGTAAGATCAAGGATAGAAAAAACTGATGAAGGAAATAGGGGAGAGGTTTATAAAGAAAAGGGAAGGACAAGGAAGCTTGCGACAATCAAAAAGTAAGCATACAATACTACATCATCAAGCTGATCTAAATTCATATAATTATTGTTCCATTTATCCCTCTAAAAAGACCAATCCTAAAAAGTTATATTTTTAAAAAATATGCAAAAGGTTGGACAAAGGTTGTATTTTTGTTTTTGATTTTTTCTTGATTAAATATAAATAAAAATATATGACATATAATAATTTTGAATATAGTAATTAGTGATATGAAAATATGATAAAAAAATAAAAATTAAAGATATGTCATTTAACATATCCTTAATGTTTGAACCAACCTGAAATCATCCCATAACTTAGATATTAGACATTAATAAAGCTCGCGATAGAAACAAAAATACAAAAGAAGCGCTTATAAGAGAATCAAATGTTATTTAGACTTTCCAAGAAATATTGAAAGCAATTAGAGATTAATTATTTAATTACAATATAAATATTTTATTAAAAAATAATATTTTCTCATTATATTCAATAGAAAGAAAAATAAAATAGATAAACTAAAAATCATAAATTAAAATACTCCCTCAGTTCTTTATTAATGTTCCTAGTGTTAATCTTAGCAAAAAAAAAATGAAAGTGATAATCAAAGAGAATCTAGTTATATTAAACAATTAAGAAATAGTGGAGCAATATTTAAAAGTAATGAATAAGGAGTGGAGTAATATTTTAATGTAATAAATAAGTAGTAGAGTAACATTTTAATGTAATGAATAAGCAGTGGAGCAAAAACTTAAATGCTTTTGTTTCTTTTCCCAAGAAAAATTGGGGACAAACTCTAAAATACAATTTTCAACTGAGATTATTTTTTGTCAAGTATTGGATAAAATTAATAAAGATTATAAATAGAAATAGCTTATACAACTGCCTAAAGTAGCTTGGAACATTAAAAAGGAAAAGAGGGAGTATAATATTGCAGAAAGGATATGCTATTTTTCTAACAATACTATATATGATTACATATGAATGATGTGATATATTCAAAATAGTAATGACAACAGATGGTTATTTAAATCAAAAAAGGAAAACATCTTTGATTTCATACTATGATATGATATTTGATGTGAGATAATAATCCAACTTGATGTTGTGTTATTTGATACGATTATAATTTTTTTTTTACAAAATATTAAAAAAAAAATAGGTCAAAGTTAGTGTATAAATAATGTAAGAGTCATACAATTGTAACTAATTTGGAATGGGGGACAATTTAACTTATCTTAAAATATTTTTCTCAAGATCATTAAGGTTGTCTATTAACCAATGCAAAATAGGCATCTTTATGTATCTTGAAATTATTTTCCTTTATTTGACATAGAAGAAAATAAAATGAGCTAAAGAATTTGAACTATTGTATTTTTATAATAAATAAAAAGATCTAGTGTAAAAAAAAAGAATTGATTTCAAAAGCTTAATCAAAGAAAAAGTATATGGATGTGTTGAAGAACAAAATTTTACCGTACCCATCAATTCCAAATTCCTTTCAAATGAACCGAATCTGATTTAAATTAAGGACAATAGAACAACAATTCTGAAAAATTGTAGGAAAGAGCCTATTGCAAATGGCAGTAGGGATGTATAACTTTATAAAAGAATGGAAGGTTGTAACTTAAATCTTTTCCATGTTTGACATCCTCATTTTGGCTTAAAACCCATTGCATAAAAATTAGACCGAAACGAACCCAAATGCTTCTTGTGATTCATGCTTAAATTAAATCCGACTAATTTGACTCAAACAAAATGTAATTTAGATTGAAAAAAATTACCAAAGTGATAAACCTAAACATGGTAAAGTTGATAAACCATAATTGGATCAAACTATCATCTCATTTAATTGCTTTTTTGTTTCTTACTTTATTCTTCAATTATAAGCATTTATTTGCTAGTCAATTAGCTTACTCTATATGTCTATATGAAAGTAACCATTAAAGGAAGTGTCATCGATCATTATACAATTACTAAATATATATTAGAATCGTTATGCAGATAATAAATTCATTTATTTTAGAACTATAACTACTCAAACCCTATCATCCATCCTAAGGAGAAACAAATAACATACTAAACATTGTGATCCTGATGCATTTACAGACCAAATAGAGTAACTACATTTATGGTTCATCTCCATTTTGTTCGATAGTTGAAGCAAACATCAAAGTTATATATAACTCCTTAATATATAGTTTTTATTATAAACATGCATAAGATCCTAAGATTAAGTGTTAGGAAATGTTCCTAAAATTCCATTATTCGCACCTGATAATCCTACAACAATTATATGTACACTAAATAAAATAGAATTGCCTTGAATAATATTGAAAGTTCTTAAAAATTAAGTGAAATAGTTGTTGACCTAACCTAATAGCCATTCGAGTCGACATTGACTAAAATCTATTTTAACCTCTGATAGTGACATAACCCTGAACTCGGTAAAACGCAAAATAGAAAAGAATCGTGGCATGTGAATTAAATAACTAATGCTACAAAAAATAATAGGTATTAGTATTACATTCTAAGGTCTAAAAATGTCATCAGTTCATGCCAATGTAATTTCCTTTAGTCTACATACCTCCAAAATTACTAATTTTTTGTGCAAACTATATTTCTATGTATGATTTGGAACTATGATAGTTCCATAAGACAAACATGAGTACCTGACTACAAATAACACCAAGAAACCAATATAATCAAACTTGTACAACAAAGCAGGAGCTATACAGAAAATGTGCTAAGCGTAACGCCATAGATCAGTGGGATAAGTACAATAATTCCGAGTTCCATTCAATGTGATTCTTCAGTCAGCAACAGGGATCTAATTTATCCCCAGAGAACTATGTGAGCTGCAGATTCAGCAACTAGTTTCTTTAACTTCAAGGTGAGAAATAGGTGTTTTCTGAAAATACCATGAGATGCAAATGATATATATCCACATATGTAAGGCGAGATCAAGACTGATTAACATAAAGTACCGGTACTAGCCCAGCAACCTTTCCGTCTCTGCCAGGACGTTTTTTCCTTACCTGCAAAAGTTTAGAAGTGGCAGAGAGATATCAGTAAAGCGAGAAAGTAGCCAATGCGTGCAATGACATCAAGTTAAATAAAGAAATATAAGAACTCGTCACGATAACAAAACACAATAATGAGAACACCTAACAAAAAACAGCTACATGAAACCTCAAATTCTAAAACTATGCTTCAGACAAGTTGCAAAATCATGACTACAGGCCTAAGCCATGCAGTTCTAATCAGCCACCTAAATTTGAATAGTCCAACACATACACAAGTTAAAATAAGTAAAAATAAGAAAAATAAAGAAACCTGTTCACTCTGCATTTTGATATGACACTAGAATGAGCACAAGCATATAAAACAGCTACATGAAACCTCAATAGTTCCACATTCAAAAGAGCAGATGTACCATGAAGAGAGATGCAGGTGTGCTACCACTACACATAGCACAATATCTTCATGTCAAAAGTCCAATTTTAGAGGTTATTTAACAACAGAAGATTACTAGATAAGTGTCAGCATAGCAGATTCTCATCTGCAAAGTATGCTTTTCAAATTGTCGTACGTTTCTCATTTTAGTCTATAAAAATCCCACCAAATAATAAAGGGAAAAAATCAAGAATAAAAAACGGCTTGCAGATGCAAACTGTGCAGTATGCTTTTCAAATGGGTACAGTTTTTCATCCTACTCCATGAAGGGTTGGTTTTCAACTCAATGCAGAAACCCCTCAAAAAAAAGTTAATGTAAATGAAGAAAAGAAAATTTCAGAACAAAAAAGCAGGAAAATGCAAACTAAAGCATTTTAGTTCATCTGCACAACATGCTTGCAAAAGCAGTTATAAAACTTACAGTATCACTAAATAACTAGTATTTCCATTGAATATTAAGGTTCACAAAGGAAAAAAGAGGCTCTAAACTTACAAAAAACCATCCATCCACTTCATCCTCGATTTCAACCTCTTCGCCTGCTGTTAAATTTAACTGCACAAATACAGGGCATGATCAATATGTAAGTCAAAGTAAGGTAATCTGCTTAACATTTTTGGAAGCATCAAAGGTAACTAAAAAGTTTAAAATTTGATAAAAAAAATTATTCCCTCTTAGAATCTTAGCAAATCAACTAGAAGGTTAGAATCCAAAAATATAACAATTTGCACCAGTTGATTTACCTCATCATCTCCACCAGCAGTAAAATCATATAGAGCAGTTCCTGGCTGAGGAATGACAGTAGAAACCCTCTTCTCATCTTGGGATTCAAAACTACGAGATGCCGAGCCAGCTAGTGGATTCATAAATGAGTCATCTCTTTCAAAGGTGTGTGATTCATATGATGGAGGTTCTTCTCTAATCTGAAGATCGCAGAGGGATCAGAAGATGCATAGGTGATTGAAAATGTATCACAACAGAGAAAAAGGACGTTTAGAAAAAACTGACCGGAGAACTATATCCCTCATAGAGGGATGAGCTACCCCCCATGGAATACTTGTTCGAGGATTTCTCCTGCAAGTTAAAGAAATGCCCACCCAGATATTTAAGTCCACAAGATCACAACGGAAAAAAGGCATAAAACAGATGTGTCAAATTGGACATGTCAGGTCAAGTTTGGGTCAAGAAATTCAGGTTCAAAGCTACGATTCTTGGACTAGTAACCTAGCAATTCATACCCATATTCACATGACACTACCTGAGCGCTGACACATAGAAGTCAAACTTGGAAAAAGTTGACCCTAATTTTTTTATAGATAACAATTTAAGCCCTAGAGAAAATAACAAAACTTACTTCCGTATTCTCTATTTAGACAATATCAGATACCATCAAATCCAATTGAATGAGAAAAAATCATTAGTTATATCCATCTAAGGATTTTAGTACCCAAGGCCAAGGCAACAACTTGACCGAATGGGTCAATGACATTAGGGCTTTCACTAGCCTAAGAGAGTTGGACATTGCCATGGTCCCACCACCTGACCACTATGGTTATTTAAGCAAAATGGTTGCAAGAGTGATCAATTGTCCCTCTCACAGGTCGCAACCCGTAAAAAAAATAGGGAAATGTTTTGCAGGAGGTTATGAATAATAGGAATTAGGTGAAGAGGAATATATTTACCATCTCATTTGACATTGACATGTCTCATTCAAAGTTGAAGAAGCATTCTCTGTCTTTTTTACACACATTTGGACAGGTTTACTCTTGGGTAAGAGATTTACGTTTACAACCTCTTTCCCCAGACAGTGTAGAAGTTGAGGCCAATACGGGTATGGAGTGCATTGAAAACCAATAGGAGAGTGGTGCTTAGATAAGAAAGACCTTCCCCGGGAAGGAATGGGAAAGAGCCTACCTTATGTCATCCATAATGGAAGTTTGGCAACATAAACAATAATGAAAAAGCAAAATGTAAGCAAAACAAACAAAGAGTTTGAGCAAAGAGAGTGAGATGGTAGATTCTTTAAGACCATAGGATAAATTTGACGAGGGTGGAGAGCCATTGGATTGAATAAATTTGATTCAAGTTTTGCCCCATGATGGAGGGCAATGAACAGGGAAACTGCAGCATCTTTGTAAAGGGAACATAATACACCTAGAGGCATTAGGTTTTTAAGATTTGGACAGATTTAATAGGTGATGAATAAGGAGGTTAATGCCTTTTTGGTAATTTCAATGCATTTATTGGTTGCAGGACAAGTTCCAGAACAGAAAATTGAGGCCGATTTTTTTTTATTTTTTTTTGAGTCCTACAGTTAGCCACAGACGATGACTTTGTTGAAAAGAATCAATTGTGATGAAACTGAAACTCCCAAACAGTACTCTGCCAGTATCAGACTTTCAGCTATAAGGAAGCCTTTTCATATATTCTAATTTGTCATCTACAGATTCTACACAATGTCTTGCCACAAAAAAAAAGAAAATAAAAAGGTTGAGAGTATTGGTGATGTGGTATTTTATTGTAACACATGCATTGAAATTAACTGAATAGTTATAAGAAAAGAAAGAAGGATGAGATTGAGATAAGGCGAAAAAGTAAACATACTGATGATTGTGAGCTTAGATAAGATGGTTTTGAACTAAAAAGTGAAGGATAATTCATTCCGCCAAAATGTGAAGATATGGAAGTCCCAACTGATCCTGCTGAATCTGGAGAAGATGATCCAGATGACCTCACATCATCCTCCTACAAAATCATACACATAAAATACAATATAAGTGGCTTCACCTAAGAAAATCGAACAAAGAGGGAAGCTGGGGAGAGGACTATCTAGAGAAGAGAAGACAATACTAGCAATGGAACCCAGAAGATGC
This sequence comes from Dysphania ambrosioides, assembly GCA_026401315.1. Classification (NCBI taxonomy): domain Eukaryota; kingdom Viridiplantae; phylum Streptophyta; class Magnoliopsida; order Caryophyllales; family Amaranthaceae; genus Dysphania; species Dysphania ambrosioides. The sequence continues at coordinate 11,872,926 of CM048666.1, read as the reverse complement.
TCAACTACCTCTAGTTCTGTGGTCTCCAGAAGCGTCTTCGCCCACAAGTCATCATAACCAACTGATGGTCTAGCCATGATGTTCTCCTCCTCAACATCCGGAGCATCAGTTCCCATGCCAGCAAGAAACTCATTAACCTAACACCATCAATCATGCAATTATTCAGGACATGAGCTGATGACTATAACTATTTTGAACTAGTAAACATAATAAAAGCAGCACAGCACAGCAGAACAACTGAATTAAAATTAAGTAAGAGGCACTAGGTTAAGGATTTATAATCCAGTCCGAAGGTGATAAGCATAATGCCATATCACAAGATCCCTTTACTAACAATCGTTATGGTTCATTACGGCTCCGTTTAGTAGGGCGTAAAACATTTTCAACTGAAAATGGTTTTCCATGGAAAACCTTTTACGGTGGAAAATTCATTTTCATGAAACTTTTCGGTTGTTTGGTTGCATGAAAAATGATTTTACATCTAAACATTTTTCGTTGTTTGGTTAAACTAAAAATCAATTACTCCTATTAACTTTTCTAATTGTATTCTCTTGTCATTTTTTAACTTTTTTTTTTTCTGTTGTATTTTTTAGTTGTTTGTCATTAGCTAAATTTTTTATGCTACAACAAATATTTTTAATAAAATCTACGATATATTTCTCTAATCTATTAATAACATATTATATTATACAGAATATCGTCATAAAACCAAAAAACCCTAAAAAATCTGGTTCAACATTATAAAAAGACCTTAAGCTAACTATAAATTAAGGAGTATTCACAATCGAATAAGCAAACCAATCAAACAAGTAAATGTATTCGCAAACCAATCAACTGGTTGTAATGTAATAATTTGTACATTTACATTTTAAATTCAAACAAAAAGAAAATTTCTACTCTAATTTCAAATAAACTGTTGATTGCCCACATTTCATGAGAAACTTTCATGGTTCAATTGAATCGAGGGAAAATCTAGTGTTTATTTATTTATTTTTGACTAAAATGGATAACATTTCCTCAAATTCATGATATAGTACAATAATTTAATAATCAAGACATGAGATTCGAAGAAAAAGTATGGAATTGATAATATTCAAAGACGATGAAAAGAAATTATGGATTTTCCCCCAATTTTTAAGAGAAAAAAGTGTGGAGTAGAAAGGCTACCGAAAAGATGGGAAATGAAAAATGTGTAAGTAAATCTAGGTATGGGTCAGGCTGGCACGTGGGCCGAGTATGCACGCTTTTGGCACAGTGCGACATGAGCACCATCGTGGTACGTCACAACACGCTGTCCATGGAGTGGGTCGTAGGCCAGGCCGCAGACAACAAAAAAAATTTAGGCACTAGCACACAAGTGGCACACCAATTTGGCACGAGGTACGGCCCGGGGCGCACGTTATTATTTAGTATTATTTAATACTATCATTAGTAGTAATATTATTATGACTATTACAATTAATATTACTATTATTTTTAACATTATTATATTCTTATAATATAATTTATATTATTTAAAATTATTTTTTCCAATTCTATTATATACTTTATTTTTTGTTAAAAAAATTTAGGCCAGCACGAGGCACGATACGGTACGCTATTGGCCGAGTTTTAGGGAAATGTAGCACAACATAGCATAGCACGACTACAATTAGGCACGACATGGCACGACAAGATGGCTCGAGTTGAAACAGTCCATGACGAGCACGACACAACTCGTGCCCACCTCTATGCATGAGTTGGTAATGCATGAGTTTTTGGTTAGTTGATATTTTTTTGGAGTGAATGGATGTAAAGTTATTTTATTCTCAGTTTTGGAGGAAAATGTTTTCAATAGGGTGTAAAATGAATTTACATTCCAAATTTTACATCATACATTTTACTCCAAACCAAATAATGTAAAATGGAAAAACAATTTTCAGGGAAAACGTTTTACACCCTACTAAACAGAGCCTACATTTTAGAATCAAGTTCATTAGACCTACATGTATGATCTGAAATCATTATACGCAATACAACATTATCTATGCTCAAAACCTCTCAATTTTCAATATATTCCCCAGATAAGGAGATAAGGTGTTACAAGCATAATATCAAGTTGACTTCATAAGATATTTACATTCATTTAAATATTAATAGATTTTCCAATATGTAGAGACAAATGCAACTTTGAGTTATGTAACAACAACATGCCATCTCAGGACCTTTGCCACCTTTCCACCACCACCTCCTTGAAATCATTTTTCAATGAACAATTTACAGTGATGTATCCAGAGCCTTTAGCCAATCACAGTAAGGGGACATGACATTTTTAGTATAATAAAAGTAGTGGTCATAAAATTGAATGATAGTGCGAATTCATAAAAGTGCAGCATGCATTTTGAAGCTCCAAAACAATGTCAAGTTTATTTGGACGATGATTTTTATCAAACAATATCTGTGTAAATGAGGCTTTAGTTATACATGCATTTAAACTCTTTCTGGCAATGACACTTATTGGGTACACTATAAAATATGAATACATTGTTTGGCTTTAGATGAGGTTAATGGACACAATATATTTTATTTCTGCATCCTACTCTTCATTGCCATTTATTTGAAACAAAACCCTCACATTTTGTGTGTCTTCCTGCATATTCTTCCAATCCTCCTTTTCTACAAATATATACTTCCCCCTCACCACTTAAAAGCCATCTCTAGAATCTCATTAACGCAACATTCCTTCACCCCTTAACTAACAATGCTCCAACTCCCCAGCCAATTACTTTAGTGAATAACATATTGAGTTCTCATAAATTCAATTATTGAATCAAGTTGACAGCAGCCATCTTCTCCCAGACTCATACATTACATTAGAAAGAGGTAGGATGAATAGAATCAGTAACAAAAGAATCAACACTACTTATTGGAATTTATATCTTTAATTTCTCTTCTTAACATATGTGATAAAGCCTTCAAAAAATTCTCATCACAACCCAAATTATTTGGAAGATCATATCTACACATTTCAATATCATGTTCATTGGGTCTCATCCAAAGATCTGGTAGCTACATTAACTTCTATGACTCCTCTCACTTCTCAATTCTGAATTTCCCAATTTACAGTTGATCTGATAGTACCAATTCCAAACTTAGCATAAATAATCAATTTTGATGTTGTTTTTATGCTAATTTATCAAATAACATCCCTAATCTGCATTTTTTTGTTTCCCTGCACAAATTACATTATTTTTTCAATTGTATGCTTGATTTGATACATGTCATCACATTTTGTAAGGGTTATGTTCGTTGAAAAACTCTCTGCTCTATATCAGTTAAGAGACCAAGCAACAAATTTGTTGTATAATGGCCCTATTATACAAGTAGGATCGTTTTTAGGTCTTTTGGATTGTTATGAGAAGATAGGCTAAATTCTAATCACGATACAGACTCACCACGAAAATAAGAAGCCTAGGGCAAACCAATTCAATCAAAGATATAGAAAACACCATTTAAAATGAAGTTGGGTCCCTTAGAACACCATTCAAACTTGCCTTGATTGAATTAGAAAAGGAAAGAACGCAAATTCATTCAAAACAAAGGGAAAAACGAATTCTAGAAAGTTTGTGTTTTGTTTTCAATCTGCAATATTTCAAATGGATAGCATTGAACTCTATTTATAGCAAAAATTTGAATAAATATCAAATGTAAAATGGGAAATTCAGAATTGAGCTAAATGCTTCAAATTTGGCTAGGAATACCACTTTGGTTTAATTGCTTGTTGCTTAGTCTGCTTATCCTAGTGAGTTTTACGGGCCTACTAGACCATAAGCTTCTCAAGCTCAAGCATTTACTTTTTTAGTTAGAGACCAACGTCTAGGAGCTAACGTATGATCCACTCAAGGACCCCTGGTTTAGGTAAGTATCTAATGTGTTATCTGACTAGAGAAGTTATTTTTGGAGGAGAAACTATGCGGTTTTGGAATTTGCATGCTCCATGGTTTGAACCCTTAAGGGGTCCAAATGGTTTGGATTTGAGTCAGCTGAAAAAAGGTATACAACCTTGGCAAGAACGTTGTTCAGCACAATATATGACTCATGCTCCTTTAGGTTCATTAAATTCTGAGGGTGGGGTGTTTTCAATTAGCAATGCTTCAAATGGACAACATTAAACTCTATTAATAGCCAAATTATGAAATAAGCACAAACTATTCAAATCCTTGTACTACAATCTAGTACCATTGAACTCTCAGGCAACAAAGAGTTGCAACTTTTGAGTTCCAATATTCTGGTCAGCAAACTAGAAAGTTAAAAGGACTCTAACAAGCTCAAAAGACAAATAGCCTTTAATTTGGCTTTATTACAGCTCATAACTGATTCTAACTGAATATTAACTAAATTAACTACTTGTTGCATGGGATTTGCTTGGAAATGCATGGGACTCATGTAGCTCTTGCATGGGAGTTCATGGAATCACGTTAATTGCATGGAATCCGCAAGAACACCCTTTCTATTTATAGCCAAATTATGAAATAAGAGCAAACTTTTCAAATCGTTGTACAACATGCTAGTACAAAGACTGTTTAACTCTCACAGGCAACAAAGAGTTGCATCTTTTGAGTTCCAATATTTTGTTAGCATACTAAAAAGTTAAAAGGATCTCAAAAGACTAATAGCCTTTAATTTGGCTTTAGTACAATATTAACTAAATCAACTACTTGTTGCATGGGATTAGCTAGGAACGCATGAGAATCACGTAACTCTTGTATAGGAGTACTTAGAATCACGTCAATTGCGGAATTAGCAGGAATACGCATTCTTCGAATTGAAACTAGATTAATGAATCCCAAAGCACTCGAACTTGCTTCCTTAGCTTGTAATGTGTTAAACAATACTTTAGCAACTATGGCAACAAGCTTAGGGTCTTTGATGAGTAAGGGTGGTGCTTCAATGATATCTATATCAAAATTATAAGAGAAGAATCTTTAGTTTGTGTTTTGCTATGAAGCCTTCATCTATATGCTTCAATGCATTGTTTCCATGTTAATAACATATTATTACTGAGCTATTTTCTTCACAATTAATATCGATTCCATAACCCTCATAACTTGGTGACTTTTTATCCTAGTCTTAGGGTTCTTTAGTTCGAAATTTAAGCAAAAAATTCCTGTACTTTTCATAATTTTGTTGTAATGAGTATATCCTTTAATGACCTAACAAGATGAATGTTGTGTAAAATTAAAGATATATTTGCATCCTCTTCAAAATTCCTATAAAAAAAAGGACAATTTCTACATCACTAAGCCTGATTAGTTTGTGTTTGCAACTTTGTTTGAATCTTAGCCCTAAGATAGAAATATGATGGATCAAACAAACATAACGAGAATTAAAATGCTTAAAATCCAATCCTAGCTCCTCATGCTTGCAACATTATTTGTCTCATCATAGCTAAAATGTACAACATGAAAGACAAATATAATTCCTTACTCTATTCATTGCAGGTGCATTCTTTCCCATCAGACCATCATCACCAAGGTTTGCTGCCCATGCATTTACAAGGTCATCATCAAGTCCATCAGATTCAGTTGGTGTAGCTTTCGTTTCATACATAAGTTCAGAAATCCCAGTTGCAACTGCAGGATCATTCAAACTACTGAAACCACCTATACCAGTTGACGCACTTATATTATGCTTGTTGCGGTAGATCTCTATAAGCTTTGCACTGATGAAATTTCAAGAAGAATCAAAGTAAGCTTAACTGTCAGTATAGTGTAAAATAATAATAGTAAACTAACTCTAGTATCATTGCTACTAATACACTAAGTCCCCCACAAACTGACTTAAAACATGCCAATTTGTAAGTGAGTTGTACAGTATAGGATTTTTTTTTAAAAATAACAAACTAGGTAGCAAATTCATAAATTTTATCCATGAACCCAAATTCATAACGTGAATCAGGTAACACTGGTCAAACTAGACGACAACAATGACATCTACTTTACAATTTAATACGGTGGTGTGCACAACAGGCATCAGTTATCATTTAGTTGAAATTTAAAAGTCACTTCAAAAACATTTATTGTAATAAATTCAGCTATTTATAGCAGCAGTAAAAGTTTTATTTCACATACTGCTTTTATCATTCTCATCCGTCTCAAGTTGTACAGCACAATGGGATTAGGCATACTTATTAATAAAAGCAAGCTAAGGCCATAGTAAAAGCAAATTTATGGAGAAAAGTAGATATACAATTTTTCATCCCCTGCTACCACAATAGCCCACTATTATCCCAACCTTAAACTATCCTACCCTTCCTCTTCCCCTTGCAGTTCACCTAACCACTCTTATCAACATCACCAGTCCCACTTCCCTCCCTGTCAGCGAATCACCCACCCTACCACATCCCGCAAGCACTTTGTAAATCCCCTAGACCCTTTTCTTAAATAAATCTCATTCATTCAGCACTAAAAGAAAACAGAACAGTTAGAGGACAAGATTTCCTCAATGAAAACAAATAAAATTTTACAAAATAGCCCAAATCCTTTGCAACTCTCTGAGTGAGTACTTTGTAAAAGCTCCATTTACAAAGTCTTATCCATAACATATCTGGGTGAGCAAAATCTCCCTTAAAAATCCTTGCATTCCATTCCAACCAACGAAGGAGGAAGTGCAAGCAAGACTCACTACTAGCTTGGCAAAGCAAGTTTGAACCTTCAGTCAGTTCCACCCCTCCTATTGCTGGCACTTATCCCCAGCCACTCCCACCACCCTGTTAGTTTCCTCAATAATTATACCCTATTCTGTGGCAACCACTTCAACATAAAATATCATCATCCAAAAGGTTTGCACGCACATTGACAAGAAATTTGGGAGGATTAAGCAACTGCAATGCAGAAAGGAAAGATAAGCAAACAATTCTGAAGAGAACAATTTTTGCAGCCATGAGGAAGGAGAATGATGGGGGAGCAGTGCACAGAGGAGAGTAGCAAGCTTAGGTTTGTAAGTATTTTTAAATAGGGTGGTTGGAAAATATTGAAGTGGGGACCAATTTAATATAAAAGGTACAGGACAATCTTTTCGCAACATTCTTCAAATTAAAATGGGCCAAACAGTTCAGCATGGAGAGAGTATTAATTTCTATAATCTCTAAGTCTCAATGTCACTTGTTGAACATCAAATGTATCTTAAAACTAACTACACATTTTTCAACTCACATCTTAAGATTTTCACATCAATTATTTAACATGTGTCATTATAATCCCTACATAAAGCTTTTAGTTATCCAGTGTCAATTTATATTTTTATATTAGCTATTATTAGTTATTATGAGTTATGACAAATAAAATGCCAAATATGTTAAGACAAGAGCTTACCTAGTCGGTCCCAGTGGAAGATACTTTGCTCTAGGAACATAACAAAATAATGAAACAAGATCAAGCAATCTCTCATGGGTTTCATATAATTTCTTCAGTTCTTCATCAGCCCATTCTTTATTGGCATTGTCATGAGTCCTTATATCCCTGACAATGTAGAAGGATAGACCTCCTTGAGAATCAACAAAACAATTTGCAAATCAACAAGGGCATACACATACTAGATTGACTTCTTACCTGATTAGGTCATCTTGTGCTTTATACATTTCATCAAGAACTTGTATCATTGGACTCAAAAGAGATCCAAGTCCCGTGCCACTTGCTCCTTGGTCTTCACCATTACTAACATGCAGATCAGATAACTTAGCCTGCACTCCACCTTGAGCTAAAGCATTTAAGAACTCATAGATCTGTATCCTGTACGGCTCGCCGGATCTGATTGCCATAGTTGTCAAAGCTTGCACAGCAACTATGCGGATCTAAAAAGAATACCAGGGAAAAGGGGCATTCAGTATCATCCTATTTGGCTATTTGCATATCAGATACACAACATCATAACCACAAGAGCACTAAATGAGACTTCAATAATAAATACTTGAGTATATTAATCATTATTTTCTCCATTGTTTTACTTTTTTTATTTTTAGCTTAATATCCTCAAAGGGTACAAACATGAACTGGTAATACATGAAGATCAAATCTCAGTTAAAGATTGGCTCTAGATTCCTCGACGTAGATCAGTGAAATAAATGATGAGCCATTACATCTATAGCACAAAACAATACAACTTTTGTTTGGTTCAGGACGGTTTAGCACAAAAGTTCCATAATGTTGTTATTAATCATGCCAAATAATTGGATGCACAAAACTCAGCTCCAGTTTTTCAACAAGGTTCAACAGTTATCCATACAGCCATCTGCTAGACAAGTCAATAAATGGATTGAGTAGGTTCTGGAAATGACACCGTTATTCTTCAAAATAAGGAGGGAAAAACGGGAAACTTAAGATAGGGATGTTGCAATTGGTGACAAACAGGAAAATGATCATGAACAGGCCGCTTAGTGCCAAGAAGGCAGTCCGAAGATTGCGGAGATGTGGCAGCATTAAATAAATCCATTTTGCAGATAAAAATAGATTATAGATATACACAAAGGTTGGGTATGACATACCTCCCAACTACCATTAAAGGCACACCTTTGAAGTCGAGTCAAAGCCGTAGCTAGAGTAGGGTTACGAGAACTTGCAGCTGCAACCATTTTGTCAGCATCCAACATCATTAATGCAGTGCCCGGAGGTGTTGCTGATTCCCAAGCATATTCAGATGCAGCATAGTTTGCGTTTTCACCAAGAAACCACACCTGTATAGCGAAAAGTTCAGGAAACATATAGCTAAATCCTATCTATCACAGGTCCTTGAAAATAGAGAGAAGGATCACTGAAAATTTGTTGATGAAAAAATTAGAGGAAAGGTTTCACAGATAGATGTAATGCTCACCGCTGCTTGGACTAGTCTTTGTAAAGCCAAAGCTGACTTTGGATCAGAAGCTGATACTCTGTCCACAGAAGTGATTCCGGTCATTGAATTTGGCTGTGGAGGTGGTAAATCAAGAACGATAGTCACGGCCTCCAAAGCAGTGTGTTTTCCATCTGGACCAGCTCCCACTAGGCAAGTCTGCAAACATCTAGGACTATTAACTCCACAATTTCTCCATTAGCTAGCAAAATCTTAAATACTGGAGACACAAACAAAAAATCACAATTAAAACATTTGGAAAAATAGCTGATCTCACTGATGGGCAAAGAAAAACAAGACACTAGCAATTAGCAAAGCATCTTACAGCCATTATTCAATGGGGTAAAGGGTAATCTCGGTAAACTAAAAACCAGATGCAAGCATCAAAAGTAAATGTATTGAGGCCCTGCCACATGTTGACATCATAAATCTTGGTAAGGTCCTTTTGATTGAAAAAAGCATGAAGTTAGCTATGGAGAGAAATCACTTCTTAGACTCTGTTCTCTACACCTCTTTTTGTGTTAGTATGTTCAATTCAGGACTAACATGGACAAGCCAAGTTAAATAAAAACTCCAATAATGTCAATAATTTCTTGGTTAATGAAGTTTTGGCCAGTGAATTTAGATAAGTTAATTTCAGAGATAAACAATTTGGATAAATTCAAAAAAGTTAAATTCAGCTGAAGCAAATTCACCCTTGAGTATTAGCAAAGTTTTCAACCTCCTGGATTCAATATTTGCCACTAGTAAGGAGTAGCTAGAGAAGTATAAGATATCCCCTGTTATCGGCTAAATTACAGAAGGAGATCAATGTGCAAGCAGTTGCAAGACTGTGCAGGATTTTTTAAAGACAGCAGAGCAAAAGTTACTGGCAGCAAAGGAATTGCTGTGTAAAATGTTGTTAACTCACTTTCCATAAAAGTTGTAAGACGTCAGCATCAATCTTTCCAGGCACCTTCGTGGCGAAAATCCGAGCAATTTCTAGTAGAGTCACAGCCATATCAGGGGTTGCCTGCAGTCATTAGAATTTTGTTATTTTGGATGGGAACAGTCATGAGAATAAAAAATTCCATAAAAGAAAAATTTCAAATTAAGAGTGTAAGCTGCAACTACAATTCAATAAATTGAAAGCATGATTACATGAGAGAATAAAGTAACAAAATTAGCTAAAGCTTTAAGTTTTCTGTTTTCTTCAGACCAGTCTTAGGAACTATGACAACTATGATTTTTTTCACACAAGCAGATGCAATCTACTATAAACTCAGCATAGAACAATAATAAGGCACCTCCAAACATGAAGTGTATATATTCCTGATGATTCTACATTCTACAACTATCAATTCTTTCCTTGATTTCACCATTCCCTTTGATGATATTTAGAATTGTAAACAAACTGCCACAGCCGAGACCATCTCACACCTTTCACAGAAAACCACACCTCCCAAACCCCCAACACTAAGATTATGCACCTGGTATGTCATGCTCTCGACTACACGTTTCTTTAAATTATACTTATATGATCTTTGCACAGACCTCCATGTTCCTACCAACGCTCTTGTTTATGATATTTTGTATTTGAAATATTCGACATTAAATTTGTTAGAAAAGGTTCATTATATGCTTGATACTTCACAATAACATATTATACTTCCTCTGCTCTGGCATATTATACATGGCCAAGCAGATTTCATTTCAAGAAGCAGATAAGAAGAAAAAGTAACTTGGAAAAGTTGCAACACATAAGTAAAAAGATAGTAAAAATGTTGAAAAGTCCACTCAATCTACATGACCAAAAACCATAGCTTGAACAAGCAAAATCAAATAAGTTATAAAATACAAGACAACATAGACGATAGATCTCAAATATGTATATATATATATATACACACACACACATATTCAGTTGTAAAGAGGCAAATTTTCTTAAGAGATATCAAAGTACGAGAGTTATCACCTTGAACCGGGCATGGAGAGTTAGCAAAACATCATTCAAGAGTGCCGCTGGCCATGCTGGATCAGACAACTCTGACGCAATGATGGATTTTAGTTCATCAAATGATTCATGAGGACTTTGCATCCAGATCAACGCTTTTATTACCATAGCACGGACATAAACACATTCACAAGCAACAGTTGTCCGCACTATCTCCATTAATGAAGCTAATAAGCTTGCTATTGTATCCCTAGCACCATTTCCATTTGAAGTAGATGTTGTTCTTCTTATGCCTGGATATTAAGTGGGAGATAAAAAAAAAACATGTATCCATCGGCATAAGCGACAGAAGGAAACATAAAAACTCAATGAAAAGGAACTTTGATGGCAAGAAAATTCACTTCCATAAAGGTGTACTAAGGAAACATGAGGCATGTGCACATAAGACCACAACAAGAAGTCAGAATTCAGAGATGCAATACATATTTACCTTCAGGATGTGAGCTTTCATTATACTCGGGATCATCCGGTGTATCCGAAAATGTATTAACATAATCTCGTTCATCAATATCCTGTAAACCCATTGAAATAGCTGCAGCTCGACTCTTTCCCATCTCCTGTACAACCCTTGCAGCAGCATGCAGTATAGGCCTTGAGAAACTACGGAAAGCACTCTCCAGCCTGAAGCAGATAATGAAAACATGATTCAAATGAAGTGGCAGGACACTTGCATTCAAAGAAAATAAAATGGAATATAAAGCAGGGTAAATATAAATTTCTATGTCCTTCAATACGATAATTACGGGAAAAGGTTATCAAAAAGGATAAAAAATCCTTGCAAAATAAAAGTAAATTCTTCCAGAGTAGAAAGATTACTGAGAAGGCATAAATCCTACCGTCTCATGACAAGTTTAATAAGGGGCTGAGGCCGCCTTGAGTTCTTTGATTTATCCTTTGCAGACTTTGGAGGGAGCGCATCTTTAGCTTCATCCTTGGCTTCTTTCTTAGCATCTTTTGACTGTACGGATGGTGCATCAGGCAGCTTCAGGATCTCTCGAGTCAAACGATACCATCCAGCAGCTCGTTCTTCAGTCCTATGTAGCATAAAAGTAATAATATGAATAGGGAAAATCTATTGTTAACTAGAGTTTCCAAGGGGAATAGTTTTAAATGGCATGAAAAAAATACATAAAACAGTTGAAAAGATGAGCCTACAAACTCATACCTTTCAGAGTTGTCATATTTACCCAATACACACAGGATTGCCTCGAAGCAAACTCTTTCGCTTGGATCAAGAAGGAGTTGATAGAGCAATGAGTAAAACTGAGTTTTAATATCAGGCCTTTCTGCATATAAACCATTGGCAAGGAAACCATTAAGTCTCAGATTTTGATTTGATGTCACCGCAACATTATTTGGGATTCATACCATCTAAAGCTCGTGCTCTTGAAATTGTATGGCACAATTTTGCCAGGGCAACTCTAGCAAGTACATCATGCAAATGGAGAACATCATGCAGTGCTCCTGCTAGAAAAACATATATATTATCATTTTTGCAAGATAAAAATAATCGTAGCGCATGAAAAAGCAATATCTACGGAGGACCAGAAGTACTTGTAGATCATCAATGATAGATGATGTTATACTGAAAGGCACAGAGAAAAACCTCCTTAAATTTCCCTTCTTTGGCAAACCCAACAAACAACAGCATTATGGGGGTTGTATGTATTTCTTTATTTACCACTCCTCTTCATGAACGTATCTCCTTTCTTACCAAATAACCCCTTTTATGATATCAAATACATGGTGCCAGTTCAGAGGAAGAATGGTAGGGACAGGGAGGGGAATGATAAGTTTTCCTCACTTTAGTATGTTAGAAACCTCACAAGACAAAAATAATTTTAACATAAGATTAATCATCCAACCAATGATTGATTTCATCTAGAAGCTAACTTTAGCCATCACAAGTTTTGTTTCTATGCATTCAACTGATAATCATGAAAAAGAAAGTGAAGATCACAGATAAATAGTACAGAAATAGAGAAACTAGCTACCACTCATCAATACCACAATTACAAAACAAATAAATTAACTAGTATAGCCAAAAGACACTCCAAGTACAATCATAACCAACATACCTCCAGGGGCAATTTGCTTTCCTGCATCAACGATATCTGAAGTCAGATAGCTCAGACCATAAAAGGTTACACTACTTAATAGCAAGCTTAATTGTAACTCAAAAATCCTATAAATGCAGGAAATATAGAAAGAGTGCCAGATAATTATTACAACCATCTAGACCTAAGATGCTCAGCACCAAAGACATCTTTCTTCACTAGAAGTGCAAATCATTGCAAACTTGCAGCAGTCAGCATGTGAGTGGATGTAGTATGAGATTAATGCACAAGAACATTGGTGGTGTACACGACATAAGGCAGAAAATCATTAAAAGAGTGGCATATGACAGCAATTCATTCAAGATCAAGAACACATTTCCAACACAAGCAAAAGCAAATCAAATGACCAAAATCAGAAAATAATTCCAAATTACTCGCTCTTTTAAGAACATAAACAACGATTTTGCACTCCCCCAAACAGAAGCAATCAAACAAACTAGATTTCATGAATCTGAAAATATTTATAGCACAGCTGACTTACAATCATAAATGAGAACTAAGGCAACACACAAAATAAAGAAAGATTGCCACACATGAAAAACAAAACAGCATAGCATGCTCTTACAGATAGATACACGGTTATCAAAAGGAAAAAAATACAAACTAAACATCATTTTAACTCCAATTTTACAAGAATATATCACAGTATAACATGCTCTTACCTAATGTCATTGCAACAGCATAAGGGTCTTTAACTGCTAGCTCAGAGAGTATCTCCAAAGAGTGCCTCACAGCAACAGGATCAGCAAATGAAATTCTGCAAGAATTCACAAATCATGTTTCTATCTAATTTGCAACAAGAAGAGCATAAACAACTTCTAAAATTTATTAAGTAACGCAATTTCCTCAAATCTCAAATTCTTTGAATATATGTGTATATTTCACTCAAAATCACAAAAGCACCAGAATAACCATAAATATTGTGGCCATAGCAATTTTTTCTAGTTTCATACCAAAGCACAAATGCAATGATTTTAAAACAAAAAGAAGGTAGACTAAGATGCCCCAAGCCCAATGCAATGTAAACAACTTCTTCTGAAGATCTTTTCCAACTGACAATAAATAAAAGGAGAATTTGTCAGAAACTATCACTTAAAAATCTCATCTTGTGAAAAACTACCACATAAAAAATTTGGCAAGAAACTACCACTTAAAAATTTCAAATTGCACAACTGAGTTTCATATGGCTAACTAACTAAACCCTATTATCTGTTTTCCCTCCTTTCATCCCTCATGTTTTCCTCCCCTGCTCTCTCTCTCTCCTCTACTAACCCTATCTTTGCTCCCATTAACTCCCTCCTCTTTCTAATCCTGAGCATAACTACTTGCATTGAATTGGGTAATTGAAAAGCATAAAATAAATCTGTACCCAATAAAAGGTAAATTTGTACCCTAATTCTTCTTCAAATTAAGTTTCTTTTTCAAAATCAGTGATGATTGTGGGTCTATATTTCTCGGCATCATGTCGCCCACCTTGCCGCCTTTCACCCCAGCTTTGAATCTTTGATTGATGAATACAAAGAACTCTTTGAAACAAGCGATTTTGAAGTTGTCTTCATTTCATCAGATAGAGAAGAAAATTTCTGATGGCATGGCTTATTGTTCTGACTTCTAATAGGGCTAAAAATTAGAGCTTGGGAAAAAAGTTCAGCATTGATGGAATCCCTCGTCTTGTGATTGGTAAAGATGGGAAAGTCTTGACCAATGACGGGGAGGAATTAGTGAAGGAAGTATGGTATGTAAAGGTAGAGGTGACAGAGCAGTGGTAGTGGTGGCGATGATGGTGGGTTCATTGGATGTAGCCATGGAAAAGGAAGAGGAGAGTATTTGGGTCATCTCTAAAATGAATGAAGAAATATAGATGGAGGATAAGAAGTGAGCAACAAAAGGAGAGAGAAGACAGGAGGGAAATCAGAAAAGTCAATCCAGAAATTCTAGGTCAATGGCCGAAACCAAACAGTGTACCTTAGTGCAATTTGAAATTTTTAAGTGGTAGTTTTTAGCCAAATTTTTTTATATGATAGTTTTTCATACGATGAGATTTTTAATTAGTAGTTTCCGACAAATCTTCCTAAATAAAATAATGTCAACAAAATTCTCAATGACCAACGTAGACAAATATCTAACATGATAGCAAACCCTACCCGCTGCTTTTAAAGCTAACGTATTAGTATTAACCCTACCTAGAAGTCCACACCAAAACGATGTCAACTAAATAGGCACGGAGAAGTACCACAATGGCATACCAAACGAGCAAAGATCTTTATTAGTAGATTAATGAATTGTCTTAAAGGAAAGCAAGAATATTTTTCCAAAGTTAATACTTTTTTCTTTGTAAGAAATTTTTTATAGAACTTGGAAAGTGGAATACAATGAGAGGATAAGATATGTTCAAGGAGAAACAAAAATAAACAATTAAAAATTAACTTATTTCCTTTGTATCTCCAAAATTGGATAAAGCCTAAAAGCCCCTTGCCTTGTCCCAAAATGACGCTAACAAAGAAACCTTACTGCAAAAACAAGCACAAGATGAAGCAAATCATTATAAAGACCATCTGTTCCAAATTAATAATCCACGAGATAGCCACCACATCATTTTGCCATAGCAACTTCTTCTCCTTACTCATCTAAATTCAATAAAATGAATTTGCAACAAGTCCTCTATAATCGAACTTTTGAAGGACAAACCTTTAACTCTATATGACCCAAAATGGTCTCCACCTCCCCACAACCCCGCATCTCCCCTCCCCCGTGCCCCCCCCCCCCCCCCCCCCCCCCCCCCCCCCTCACGATAGCATCACAAGTCACAATGAAGGAACATATGTGAGCAAAATCCATTAATAGCTTAGCAAGCAAAAACATTTCATATGAGATAGCCATCCGACCTATAACTTTGAAACATAACATTCGTGTTGATCCTTCCCAAAGCAAGTATCCACACAAAAGCTTTCACCATAAGAGGGACCTTGGCCTTTGAGATGAAATTTGCTAAATGAAAGGCTAAAATGTTTGTAGCTTTACAACCTACATAGTCATTTGAACTAGCTATTGTTTGGAAAGTATAACAAAGAATTTCATTCACAGATTTTGAATAAATTTAATTCAACAGAAAAAAGTGACGCTTGCACTTTTATGTTTTACATTCATATATAGATGTTCAATAAATCAGATTCAAGGGGAAAAGACACACTAAACTTCTATTTATTTATTTATTAACTATGTATTGATAACATTCGTAAACTAAACGACTATAAAAGTTGGTTACATGAATAACAATAATCCACTAGAAGCTCACCCTTGTGCAGCTCGACCAAGAAACACTGGGTCTCCTGGGTCTAAAGGAAGTCTTCTCAAAGCACTCATGGCAGCATATTGCAAATTACTCCGGATAATGAATTGTAAATTAAAATTTAGGCAAATATTTTAGTAAACCCATCTAAAAACATTCTTGATAAAGAAACTTCAGCAATAATAATAAACAAATTCACACAATAAAATTAGAGGGCAAGGTCTCCAGGGGATTCTCATTGAGAGAAAACAGCGTACCAATCACTCTTGGCATTAGAAAAAGATAACCTGGAAATACCACTTCAGAGTAGCAGCTAAACAAACCAGGAGGATTTACTCCAACTTACACGACATCAATCTCAATACTACTACTACTACTACTACAACTACTACTACTACTACTACTACTACTACTACTACTACTACTACTACTATCTGATGAATTTCAAATACCTCCACCCATTATTACCAACCTACTTTCATAATAATACATACTAACCAACACCACTTCAATGCCCCAGTCACAACGTGTTTCAACTAACTCAGCAATTAAAAAGTATAATATGCATGAAAAGACCACAGCAAAAAGCAATTACAAGAAAAATGAACCAGGGGCTTATATAGGTTTATCAATAGTACCTCCTTATCACCACCCTTCGTCCCAAAAATCCCTTTTTTTTGTTTGTTGGGTCCATCTGCAACCTGACAAATTGAAACAAGGACAGAAAGAAAAACCATAAACTATTGTGTTGGCATTGTTATGAGTCAAACTAGATAGAGTTGCAGGGAAAAGATATGATTACAGCTTACCCTATCGCAGAGATGCAATAAGAAATTAGTCATCATTAAGGACACTCTTCTGACGACTCTAGGTGTTTGTGTGTGCGTGCACGTGTACGTACTAGTGTGAGTGTGCATTGAACGTTCAAATGCAGACAGTGACTAATATGGGTAAGAATGTGCAGCTAGATCTAAATATTCCACACCATTTCATAGGCGGCAGTAATTGTGACATATTTATAGTGTAATGTTGTCGAGACTCTCGAAGTGCTTACTGCCAATGTCCATGATAATTCTTGGACACCCCCAAATGTCAAATCTTATTAAATTCATAAACATTTCTGGAGCTGGTATTGAGTGATAATCGATGTTTATGAAAAAAATGCATGCCTGGGGATGAAGCTCCATTACTATGCACATTGGCATGGAGCTTTCCTCACAAATTTAGATATAAAGTCAATACCATTCCTTTCATTTTCATCTACCTATCAAACAGGCCGTAACAGAATAAAAATGATGGGGAGTGAAGGTCTAACAGAAAACACAATTTACCTCTTTTCATAGTACTTTTTCGAAGCTAGAGTGTTCGAGCAGTCAAGACATCAATTTTTTAAAGGTTAAAAAAACATATATCATCATACATAAAGAGAGCTTCATTTAATCAACACTTTGAAAAGTGGATTAGGAAAGAGACACACCTTATCAAGAATTCCAAAAACTATTTCATACACTTGCATAAGAATTTCAGAGTTGCTTGATGGAGCATATGTTAGAGCCTTCAATGCTTGCAATCTCCGGGTGTGAACTTTTACAAACAACATATACAAAGTATGGTCAAATGTCAAGGCAAAAATGAATCTAGTGGAAAAAACTTCTAGCACATCAACTTCCAATGACATAATGCATAACACATAACATGACTATGATCTCCCCTAGGTACATATTTTAGTACGGAAATCAGTACTCCCTCAGTCACACATTACTTGCAACAAATTTACTTTTTGTACTATTCACATCCACCACTTTGATAAAAATTTATTACTAATATTTGAAAACAAATGTCTGTAATAAGTGCTTAAATTCTAATTAATGTATACTTGTAATTAGAATAGGTATTGATGATCAAAGTTATGCAAGGACATGCATGTTCAATCAATATGTTGCAAGTATTGGGGGTTGGAGGTAGTAGTTATTAACTAAAACAGACATATTCTAAAGCAAGAATCACAAGTTCCAATTCAACTCTGTTACATATGTGAATGTTGAAAGAAGGTCAACCAGCTTAGCAAAGAAATAATATCTTTGGTCACTTAACTTCCAAATGCATTTTCACTCAGCTGGGTTCAATATATCAAGTAAAATATCAGCATTTTTGGACTCCTAGGAATGTAAAAAAAAGGTCAAACACCTTTGTCCTCTAGATGATGTGTCTAGTGGGGTATATCATATTAGAAAGTCAAAACCCTTATTGAAAAAGCTTCCCGATTGGTATGTGTAGGGGAAGTTAGGATACATAAAACTCAACATCAACCCCTCACACCCCTCCTCTCCCAAATCACTATAAACACATATACAACTGAAAAATTCATTGGTGAGAGGCACGGGTTAGTTACCCTTGTTGAGTAACATTTAGCTAGCGACTGCATCCTGCAAGCAAATTGAATAGCACATCTAGTTTTAATATCATGATTCAACCACTTGATTATCCAAAAGAGGTTTGGACTGAGAACCTAAAGCATTATCCTTGTCTACAATTTGGCATAAAGTTTTATTCACAACGAAGACATTAAAGTATACTAACAGGAAAGAGGTCATATTGGGCAAAAATGTCTGATATGATGGTAATTGTGTAAAAAAAATACAAAATCTAGATTATATTATAACAATAGTATCTCCAAAAAGCAAGAGCTCATAGGGAAGGGATAAAAAATCAATATTATGATATAAACAATATGAGAGAAGACGTCATATCCAAAAATAACCCTACCAAAAAGGCAAAAAGACCTCCATAATTGTGACGCAATAAGATCATAAAAGTCACAATACATAATCACATATAGCAATTTTCTAGCAATATTCACATCGAATCCTAATGAACTCCAGAAAAGGGAAAGAAACAAACTTTATACCAGCTTTTCATCATACATGCAGCCTAAAGATAGTTGTAATCTTAGTAATAATCTAAAATCCAACACACAAGGTAATTCTAGCAATAACTTCTACATTTGGTGAACCATAACACTTCATAAAAAACAAAAAATTAAGACAGGTAGAGAATAGACAATACTCACAATCAACATCTTCATTTAATGACTCGGTAGTAAGTTGCTGGGTTATCCTTGGAACAACATCTGCTCGAGTAACCCCACCAACAGCATCAATGTCAGCCAAAGCATCCCAATTAGGAGTTGGAATGCCACCACCACAGCCTAGACCTTGTAAACCATTATCTGATAAAATTCTCGCCAAGTAATAATAAACATATCGTAGAACACTTCTATCTTCGCACTGCTGAAGAAGCTGTGAAATACATAGAAAGAAGAATGGGAACTATTGGCTTACAAACAAAAATATATGTCCATATATGGAATTCAACAAATATCTTTCCCATAGGTGTTAAGTTTATTATGACATGATCATAGAATCATGTTGTCAGCAATGCCTCTTGAACTTGATGTTAGTGACGAGAAATAGATTAAATCACATCATACGCACATTAACATAGTTTAGGGTATTTAATCTACAAGTATATACTTCTATCAAAACAGATTATTAATAGGACTGCATAACAAACATGGATGCAAACATTTCTCAACAACCAAGTATTAGGTAGAGTAAGGGAAATCCACATTATTACTTGCCCTAAAGCAAATTAAACTTGGGCAATTATGCACAGTCAACCTTCAAACAACTTAATGAAATGGGAAATGTAAAGGAAGGTAACGGGAAAACACATATAAAACAGAAATGAACACTACAGAGGACCTAGTAGTCTAGTACCAAGGGCAGCTGCACAAGAAATAGAAACTACAGAAAAATGCTAATTAATCAGCTGTGAAAAAACCTAAGTAAAAATGTCATACTCCTTTTGTTTTCAATAATTGTTCCCCTTTGGCTTTGAACACTACTCATATACTCTACATTGATGACAATTTTTACTGATTCATAAAAATGAATGTTACTTCCATTGTTCTCTTTTATTGTAATATTTTGAGTTATACACTTGCCAATTCCCAACTTTAACCATTACGACAACCTATGTGGCACCAATACAAATATGGTTACGAGGATGGGGACAAAAAACGGAAAAATACATATTTCTAAAAACGGATACGACAAAAAAAATACATAAATTATAGAACACTTAATTTTTTGAAATGTAACTAATACAATTAAAATATAACATAATTTAAATTAAAAGGTTAATTCTCAATGATAAACCTGTACAATTTCGTTTTATATGGAAAAGAAAAAAAATTCTCTATGGTAGCGCTATACTTTTTAATATTCTTTGTCATGGCCTCAATGACTCAATTTTTTGCAAAAAAAATTCATTTTATCTTAACCAGGCTAAAGCCATGATTCCTTCATTTCCCCCAAAAATCAGTCCTTCCCTACCAGCAAAACCTTAAACTGATTCCCCCCAAATCAACCCTAGATTGATTGCCCCTAAATCAACCCTAATTTCACTTCCCCCAAATTCATCTACAACAATGATACATTGAGTTGGAATCCAAATTGATCGAATCAATAGTAGCGGGATTTTGGTGGCCTTATTTTCTTAGTTTAAGCTTGAAACTTAAAGCTTACAACTTGCCTCTGCGCCTTCTCCTCTGTACATAAGAAAAACAAACCAACCTTGTTAAATATTTGTTGTCGTTAATATGGTTGATTAATGGTAAGAGTGAAGCTTTTGCATGACCTTGAAATTATGTTGTTTATTCCCGGACGGACCTCGGATCAAAATTCTAAAATTTTAGCCATGGCTTATTCATGGGTTTCCAGAGAAAGGAAGACCTTGCAAAATTTTATGAGAATCCTTTATATTTATGTGTTCTCAAGGTAGCACGTTTCACCATCATGCATCCTCTGCAATGTAAATTGCAAAGCTTATCTATTCCAACTCAATGTATCATTGTTGTCGACGAATTTGGGAGAAGTGAAATAAGGGTTGATTTGGGTGAATCAATTTAGGGTTGATTTGGGGGAATCAATTTAGGATTTTGCTAGTATGGAACGCCTGATTTTTTAGGGAAATGAAAGAACCATGGCTTAACCGTGGATAAGAAAAGGAATTTTTTTTTACAAAATTGTGTCATCAAGGTCACGACAAATAATATTAAAAAGCATAGGGCTACCATTGAAATATTTTTTTCACTCGACCACATATAAAACGAAATTGTTCAAAATTACCATTGAGAATGACCCAATAGAAAAAAAAAACATTAAAGAATAATTAGGCTCATTAATTGCCAAAAAAAATGGGCTCGATTTAGGATGAATGATGGACATTTGGCATGTTATACCCAAAATAAATTATAAAAACTTTTCCACAAACCCTAAGTCATTACCCAAAAAAAAAACAAAAAAACCTAACTCTATAATTCCCCAGCCTTTGGGCCCTCCACTTCTTCTTCTCCATCCTTCTACTTTGGATCCTCAATCTCCATCACTAGTTTCACCACCACATCATCATATCTGCTTCTTCTCCATCCTTAGATTTCAGCTTCAAATCTTCTGCCACTCCCTCTTTCCGCCTCACATCCAGCCATCCACTTTCTCTTCTCCATCCTTAGAATTCAGCTCCTCTACTTTTAGCACCACCGCGGCACCGCCTTTCCATTCCTCCTTATTAGTCAACTTGACCAAAAAACATTCCTATTTTTGACTTTTTGTGCTCCTATTCTTTTGTATATTGGCTTCTTTTTCTTTTAGTTGCATACATGTTTTCTAGGTACTTCACAAAGATAGTTAGGTGAACTATGATACTTCGAATTTTCATAGTTCTAATTGATTTTTAGTTGCTTGCTTTGGTCAAAAATAGTTGTATGTTTCGAGAAATCTTTATCTCCCTAATTCATCTTTAGTTTACCTTGACCGCATTAGATATCTCCATTACCCTAAACCTCCCCCTTACTATGCAACTCGTAGTCTCACATGCCAAGACTATCATAATCAATTCTTCCTTATCCTCATATTCTCTACACCAGCTTTCTTCCGAATATCCTTATTATTTAATTTTATCTTCACATCTATCTTAGTATTAGTCTAATTGTCGACCTATAGAATTTCCTTTTTAACCTTAAGGTAGAGTACAATCACACAATAGTCTAGTAGAAACTCTCTAATTAAGTCATTTAGATTATTCTTTGTGTAACATCTCAATCAATATCTCCATTCCTTTGAAGAATCGGTCTCAATTATTTGAAATATTCGCTCATAGATCACTCTTTACCATCCAAAATCACATTATCTTCATTTAATCTTTTCCTTATGCTAAAATGGCATTCCTTTTACCCCTCATAACTCTAAAACCGATAGACTCCCATATTTGTCTCCTTTCTTCCAGCTTAATGAAACCTTTGCACTAGTCCCATCCACCGGAACAATAATATATGCAAAGAGCAAACACCACGATATTTCATCTTAATTAACTTTGTTAATTCATCTAGGACTGTCAATAAAAGGAAGACGTTTAGGGCAATCTTTGGTGTAACATAATAGGAAGTCCTCTGTCACTCCACATTTTCTAACATTTGTAGTAACATTACGATATATAATCTTAACTAGGTCGATATACTTATATAGTATTCCCTTCTTAGTCATGCCCACTAAATTACTTCTCACGTACCTTGTCATATACCTTCTTCGAATCAATGAATACCATGTGTAAATCTTTCTTCCTCGCATGATAATGCTTAGTCGTTTGCCTACTAAGTCAGGTAACTTTTATGGTAGATCAACCTAGCATAAACTCAAACTAGTTTTCCGAAATACTAGCATACTTCCTAAACCTATGCTTAATCACTCTCTCTTATAATTTCATTGAGTGACTCAAACTTTATTCCTTGATAGTTTGCACATTGTTGAGGATCTCATTTTTCATATAAATAGACACCACATGGTTTCTCATTTATCCTCAAAATCTTATTAAAGAAATCTGTGAACCACTCAATACCAATCTTACCTAGGTATCCAACAAGGATTCCATCTAGCCTAATAACGTTCCTTAATTTCGTCCTCTTCCTCTTCTTCCACATTTTGCATCCTCTTCATATACTCACAATTAAGTTCATTATTCTTAATAGTGGTGTCACCTATACACCCTTAATCTTGTCATCTTAGACAAGAATCCTTTGGTTTTCATCCTTAATGCACATAACCATACAAAAATCATTGCCAATATTTATCCCTCTTAGCTATCCTATATATGTCCTTTTCCTACTCTTTAGAATTCAATTTGCGTAAACATCCTTATAAACCTTGTCCTTATCCAGCTGAATAGCTTTTCTCACCTAGACTTTAGCTTCACTATATCTTACCATAGTTTCTTCATCTCTAAATTTTCCCACGTCCAAGTAGCATTGTCTCTTCTTGTTGACTGCCACTTTAATGTTCTCATCCCACAATGATATATTTTTGTGCACTTGTTGTTTCCACTTGACTCTCCATGTAACACCTTTACTACTCAATAAATATATGCCTTAATCTTAAGCCGAGTAGAGTCAAGGTCCTCCTTAAGAGCCCAATCAACTCCTTCAACCAATTTTGAACCATAACCTTAACATAAACGCTTTTTAAACTCCATCATCTAATTCTCTTCCCCTTGGCAGTTTGTTACTCTTGATGCTTGACTTGATGTGAATCTCCAAGACCATTAACTATATTATGTCACTACACTTTAATTCTAATCCAAACAACTACTCTCATCTATTTTTATAGCCATCATATAGTCTAGTTGGGTAACATTTGCCCCATTCCTAAAAGTCACTAATTCATCAACAATAACCTTAACAACCCTTGCATATTTATCACTACTTTCGAGTCTAAGAAATAAAAAAAGGCATTTAGTAGGGAACGTGATCCATTTTATTCATCTGTTACAAATCACATCCGTGATTATTTACTATGATACTATCTTTTATACAAATTTCATTCAAAAATAGATCCCTTCCTAAATTGATAACATATTCGTAAAACAAGCCTATTTGAGTTGTGGCCACTAGGGTTGATTACTCGACACATACCACAAGTTCACAACTTGATAGTACTCTCATGCACTGCTATCTTCTTCTTCTTTTAGTTTTGAAAAAAAGAGCTTACTAATATCAAAAAGAAAATATTGTAGAGCAACGTTCCTCTTAATTAGAGAGAGAGGACATCAAGCCAGTACCAATCACAATAATAGAAAGACAACCCAAAAGGCTTAAATGGCTTGTGATGAAAGACAATCTACAAATAGAATCTAAAAAGATAACAAGATTACAATAAACGCCGAGGATAAATTTATCATATTGGCCTACCAACCCAATGGAGGAATATTTTATGAGCACCAACCGACTACTGCAAGACCCGTTCCACCTGACACACAAGACTTACAGCAGTGGTACAAGTGAAACATTGAAATCCTCTTATGCACATATTATAAGGCGGTCCTCTATTTGTGCCACCTTCACACAATCTATCATGTCCTAATTGTCTCACACTCTCACCAATATCAAGATAACAGACTAAGAAATAAGTTTGCACTTCTTCATAGTTAAGCATCCCAATTTCAGAGTTTGTAATATTCTTATTACCACATAAATGTTCCAAACGGTTTGTCAGGTATGTAGTAATTACGATCATGTAATGGTAGTGAATTCAGATATGATTTGTACAAAGAGTCGTAACTATGTACATTGTAATGCTTGTGCACCCCTAAATATGTTTTTCTTAATAAACTTCCATTACCTCTCAGTACCTTGGTACGAAAGGTAATGTAAATTTAAGAAGAAAAAATGTCCTAGCATAGAGTTGCAAAACCATGGACATAGACATGGGACATTACTTGCAAAATTATATATGAATTTACGAGCTCATTCCCACTACCACTGTTTAATATCATCTTGCTAAAAAAATTCCAACTACTTCTAAATATTTCTGTAAACCTATAGCTTAGTTTTGAACCTTCGCTTGTTGAACCCGAAAAAGAATAGAGACACAAACTGACCTAACTATGACAATATCCAGCAATGATGCCATGAATTGCAACTCACATGTTATAAAGAAAAATTGAAGATATATTTACATTAGATGACCATATAAATACTTGAAAAAATTAATCTTCTAACCTATGTAAAAAAGAAAAGAAAACTAGGTCTCTAACTTTCTTCCATCATTCCTCATAAAGCTGGTGAAAAGCTAAGGTTGAGAAACTTACCATCAAAATTTGAGACTCGGCTTACAGTCCCATGGGTTCCCAACATACTATGTATTTAGCTGTAAGTTCATGGTGAAAATGTGTTTTTTTATGAATTAAAAAGAAAAACCAGAGAAGATGTAACAAAAAAGAATTATCATCTCTAGGTCCCTTGTCAAATAGAATATCAGTAAGAAAAGACCAAAGATTAAGTGACCCGCATTAGTATGATATTGTCCGCTTTGGCCAAGCCCTCATGGATTTGTTTTTGGGCATCTCCCAAAAGGCCTCATACTAATGTGGAATCGGATCACTTATAAGTTTGACAATTCTTCCTTCCATAGTCGATGTGGGACTTGGGATGTAAACTCTTCAATCCCTCCTTTAGAACAAGGCCCACAACACCATGTGGCCTCCTCCTCCACGATTATAAGTCTACCTTGTATGCCCGATAACCCACGGGACCTTGCTTTTTTGACCACCAATCATCTTGACTGTCGATACAAGTCACCCGACACCACCGGTTAAGCGAAGAACATTTTAATTTTATACGACTTGAGCTTGGAATGTTAAATAAAAAAGCATCGATTTAGGGGGAGCATTGGTACGTAATATTTAATGCTTTATTTATTCTACGTATCGTACATGAGCATACTGCCTATTTTTTATTTGTACGTACGGACTAAGAAACTATTATATTTTTACTGTTATCTTGATTGTTATTATATTTTATTAATTGGATCAAAATGTATGATGATTATCTTTCTAGATAATTATAATACATGTTTTTCTTAAAATAATTTATTTAAATCTTAAAAAAAATCTTATTTTGGGATTGTGTACCGTAATGTTATATGAGTTGAAATTGCTTTTAGTACACTATACTTATCCTCCAACTTTTTTGTTCTTCAATCTTTATCTTCTTATTTATTTTTATTTTTTTATGTACCTTTTGGTTTCCATGAACCTGATATTTATTTTAGTCAGATACATTTTCGGTTCCCAAAGGCTAGCTCACGGCATTTTCTCAATTCAAAGTTTCCTAAAATCAAGCTTCATGTACTTATCCCTATTTACTAGCTATCATTACCCTCTTACACACCTAAGCTGTCACTTTTTCCTAGCCTTCCCCTTATTTCTTCTCTAGTCAAATCACTCTTAATCCTATCCCATCTAACTGTCACTCATCGTTTACCTTTCCAATTCTCCCACTCTACTTCACCTCCCTTATTTAATTCAACTTCACTCATTATTTTTTTTCCCACTTTTCACTATTCTCAACCGGCCCTCCTTTTGTACTTCACATCATTTTCTTTTCTTTTGTTCACTTCATTCAAACCTTGCCCATTTCCATGGCTTCCAAACGTTCCTCCAACCTTGACGTGCCATCCTCATCCAAGCGTAACCGAAGCTCTACCAAAGGCAAAGGTGTTCAACAAGTCCTATATTCGGTCTCTTCAAACTCGGATTCCCCATCTCTTCCTCTGCACTCTCATGAAGATGATGAGTTCTCTTGTAATCCTAAGGTACCCCATGGAATTCCCTCTTCCTTTTTCAAAAATTTCAAGCTTTTGGGTGTTTGGAAAGATGGATTTAGTTATAGAAAAATCTGTTTTAGTAAACCCATTGACACGCAATTCCTTGAGTCAGTCTTCTTTGGCTAAAATCTTGAACCTCGGGAACATTGCTTACCCTAGGCTTACGAGGTTGTTTTACCTTAATTTGACTTGTAAAAAGGACCGTGGTTCCCTCTCTCTTGAAACCCTTGTTAAAGGTTGATTAATTACTCTTGATTATACAACTTTGGCAAAAATTGGTATGTACCTCTCTTCATTTCTCTCGTGAATCTCACCCTCCTCGGCAAGAATGCATAGCCAAGGCTTAAAATTTGTTTTTAATTGATGACTGCCCTAAAACTAAACAGTTGACCCATTCTGCCCTAAAGTTAGAACCAAAAATTATTTTCAATCTTTTGGTTAGGTGTGTCATACCTATGTCTAACTCTAGAGAGCTTTTGACCGATCAAGCCCTTGAACTATATATCTATTGTTGATTGGTTTCGACCTTGACCTTCTCCGCATTGTTATGAACCATATGCTACATTCTGTGTCATCCTCTAGGTCGAACCCTTTACCATATGCGAACCTGTTGCCCCGTATTTTTGCTTATTTTAGAATCCCTGTTGATGATGAAGAGATTGAGAAAATTGAGTCAGCAAAATTGAATGTTGATAGTCTAGGAAAAATTGGTGTTGTGCGTACTCTGAATGGTATTTGTTAATTGAAAAGTGAGTTGTCAAAGGAAGAAGCTGAAGAATTGTCTCCTCCAGTGTCTAAGGGAAAATCTGTTGAACCTTCTCTTATTCCTTCCAATAGGTTAGATGCCTTGGAATTTGCGCAAGAGGAACTGCACCGGAATTTAATGACTCATTGTGATATTGTTGAAGAAAAGTTGGACAGTACCCAAGAACTTCTTGCTATTGTTAATACGAAATTGAATCAAATGTTTTACTTGAATGCACTGTCTTATACTCTACTAGAAGTATCAAGCCGTTATCTGAAGAAGATGCATATGTTGCTCGTGACAAGTCTGCCAACGTGTTGCTTAACTTTTAGCGTAGTGTGGAAAACCACCCCATTTTACGACTCGAAGGTCCTGAGCCTATTATTCTTACAGTTGAAGAATTTGGGGTAGTAAAGAAATATTATAATGCAGAGCGTGACGTGTGGATGAAATGAAGAAGGATAGGGTATTTATGGATGCTCATCAATGGTATAATGCGGCATGTTAAAGCGACTGTGCGTGACTTTCTTGGTAAAGACAAGGCTGAGTTGCCTTGATTGTCCAGTGGCCTACTTGAAGTTTATGATTCTTATCTATGCTTGTGTGTTCACCATGTTATTTGATAATTAAACATTTTATGCTTTGTTAGTTTAAACACTTTACTTTTTTAACAATTCAATTTGGTTGTAATGAATACTTTTGGATTTCTTAAATGCTTTGTTTTCGATTCTATTTTCGATCCAACATGACAGGCCTTCCTCCCTTTGATTGGAAGTCAAAAAGGGGGAGAAGACATAAGTAGTGCATATGCATGCATGGTAAGTAAGTAGTTTTGACTTTATTTGCATTTGCATGCTACTGTTGCTTATTTTTATATACATATGCATTTGTTTTGACTTCCATCAAGGGAGAGATTAAAGTCTCTACCTTAATGATTGCTACTAATGTTTTTATTTATGATGGAAGTCAAAAAGATTGGTCCATATCAAGTGCATGAAAAATAAAGCAAGGATATTATTTTATTATTTTGTGCATGAGTTGCATGGTCTAAAAAGCAAAGGCAAATTATATCTACTGATGATATCTTCCTACGTGGACTACAACGCACGGAAAATAATTTTCCTAAATTCATGGATTGGACTAAAGTTGAGAAGATCAAGTCTAATTTTAAATTCAAATAATTGTTGGATAAAAGCATGTGTCCATCAACTCCAACAACTTCATTGATTCATGGAATGATTTTTGGAAGCCATCATTTTTTTATTCTCATTTGCTAACAAAGTGGAAGGATGTTGTTGAGGTGCAACAAATCTTATTGGACCTTATTGGGTGCAAGAAAGAGTGATATACTTAGAGTAAATTTATAACACTCAAAAGTATTAAAAAGTGAGGTATATTTTTATTTCTAGGATATGAGGCGCTAAGTTCTAGCAAGGGAAGCTACGGAGCAGAAGATAGATGTGAAGACTTCTAGGTTGCTTTAGGTTTCTAAAGGAATAAATAAAAGGAGTTAAATCCTACGGTTTGGACACCCTAGGCGGAGACATAGTCAAATTGGCGAACTTCGTAACAAATTCTCGTGCCTTGTCTCTCTTATTTATTTGCTTTTCATACTAACGTTTTTATCTATTTTGTTTGAATTGTTAAAACTGCTATAGCGAAGTTAAAGTTTAGAAACAACCTTTGAAACATATTTCAAGGTCTTGATATTCAATTGTTCTCAAAGTATCAATTTCGCCCTTGAGAGTCATATCAAGGCTTTGAGATCCTATCTGCGAAAAACGATCATACTCTATTCAACCCCTCCCCCCCCCCCCCCCCCCCCTTATAGAGTATATTCGATCCACTCTTTGATGATGCGACGAAAATTCAAACACTCCTCATCTCATCCAATAGACAACATAATCTCAAATCCGAAATCTGGTATTCAAACTCGTTCTAATGTTAAAAATCTTTGTATATTTCCCGCATTTGTTTCTCTTAAAGAACCAAAGAACATTAATGCAGCATTATAAGAGCCCGATTGAATCGTTGCTATGCAAAGTGAGCTAAATAAGTTTAAAAGAAATAAAGTATGGACACTCATACCGCGACCAAAGAATCATTCTATCATTGGAACAAGATGGGTGTTCAGAAATAAGCTTTATGAAAATGGAAAGATTTTAAGGAACAAAGCGCGACTCATAGCCCAAGGATATAATCAAGAAGAAGGGATCGATTATGAAAAGACTTTCGCTCCCCGTGGCTCGAATGGAGGCTATTAGAATGTTGCTTGTCTTTGCTTCCTTTATGCGAATCAAGTTATTTCAAATGGATGTCAAATGTGCATTCTTGAACGGATATTTACAAGAAGAGGTATATGTTGCTCAATCCCCCGGTTTTGAAAATGAAAAATTTCCAAATCATGTTTTCAAGCTTGATAAAACGCTCTATTGTTGGAGTTGATGGGTGTATGCTTTTATCCAACAACTATTCTAATATAAAATTAGACTTAGTCTTTTCAACTTTAGTCAAATCCATGAATTTAGGAATATTATTTTCCATGCATTATAGTCCACGTAGGAAAATATCATCAGTAGTTATAAATTGCCTTTGTCTTGCTTTGCTTTGCTTTTTAGACCATGCAACCCATGCACAATATAATAAAATAATATCCTTGTTTTATTTTCCTTGCACTTGATATGGACCAACCTTTTTGACTTCCATCATAAATAAAAACATTAGTAGCAATCATCAAGGTGGAGACTTCAGATTTAATATACCGCACACGATCAGACACAAGATCACCACAGTAATATATTCAAACCACTAGCAATATCCTACAAAAAGCCCTCCCCTTACCTATCAAACCAAATCTAATATGGCTAGAAAAAAAATAAAAAAAAGCATGCCATAACATCTCCTCCACAATCAGTCAACAGTAATAGCCAAGCAAATACTGTTCTCACCAAAATCACATATACCAAATAAACTCTGCCAGATACAATAAATCAGCCAGACAACAACCAGATACTTAATGTCAAAGCATAAGACAAAAAATTAAGGAGACACATTGAGGGAGCTTCGAGCTTGAAGGCAGTACGCACGTATGACCTATCCATGGCAGCATGGCCAATAATTAAGTAAAAAATTAAAGAACATTAACCCTCTACTACAAACTTCGAGTAACCTCTTATGATACAACTTAATGTTTAATCTTGCAGGTGAATAGGTTATAAATCAGGATCCAAGCAAACCTCATCAAAATCATTAATGGTGTTGTCAATTTTGTTTGATGCAAAATAATGGAATTGGAAAAAGAACCTACCATAAGAAGAGATGGAGCCAAAGAAGGATCAACAGAGTTATATACAGCAAGCTTTGGAAAAACGTGATTCACCAACTGCCTTTGGGAATTTTTCTACAAAAATAACACCCCAAAAAAAAAGAACATAATTAAGAAAAGAAATTGTGAAGGAAAACACGAGTACTAAACTAATGGGTCAGAGGGTACAAATACACAGTCCATACTTGATCAGAGGTAGCTGCTAGTTCATGTATACTCCTCGCAAGTTGTGCATATGAAACTGGCTGTACACAATCACCAAAGACAACACCAAGTCATTGAAATTCACCCAGGAATCCAAGAAAACATACTGATAGCATAAAACAAGACAGATTTGTCATTAAAATATACAATCATAACAAAACAGGGCAGCAAGGGATATCCTCGCTCTTTCAAACCAGTCCCTTAAAATCCCACAGACTAAAGAACCAAATTCATTATATAGCCTAAATTCATGGAAAAAGTAAATTTTCTCCTCAACAACCTCAATCTCATATTACACTAAAATTCAAAAAGGACATTAACTGCAACAAAACCTTGAACTATTAAAATGGGGCAAAGTTTCATTTCCGTCACAATAATCACAATACATAATAAAAAAATTAAAAAAAAAAACATTACTATCAAGAATCCAAGATTTAGATCCCTCACATCCCCCCTGGAACTTGCAAACTTTAAAATCACACCTCAGCATTCACATTCATACAAAAGCTGCCCAAATTTCTCATCCTGCCTCAAATCGGTTCTATAAATTCACTATACTAAAGCGGAGTCTGCTAAATCAAATTTGTCCTCCCAAACACATTAAGAACGCTAGACTGAACAAAAGATTGCATCAGAATTATAAGCCACCGGTCTTATCGAATAATAATTATTTATCAAAAACGCGAGTTCCAAAAGAAACATCTAGTTTGTTGATCAATGTCAAGGAAATTACTCAATATACGCGCATGGCTCAGGATTACCTATGTTATTCAAAAATAATAATAATTCAGACTACAGTTGAAAACTCGAAAAACTCAATAATGAAAAAAAAATTAAACAAATAGTTACCCTTTTCTTCTGCTTTTGGGGTAAAATGTTTGCACGAACAGCCTTAGCAGCAGAAATGGTATCATTTTGAATCTGCATGAGTGTATTCCGCTTCGATTTACGCTCAGTAACCGGCTTCCCTAGCGATGACGGCGGGGGTGACTTCGGAGCCACTGTTTGCCTTGGCGCGGGCGTCGCCGGCGCAGACGAAGATGTGGAGGTTGATGGTGGTGGGGCCGCCTTAGGGTCTGACGTCATCAGATCCATCAGTGTCATGCCGGACGAGTCCTGGAAGATGAGAAGAGATGGTGTGAGTGAGTGATGATGATGTAATCGAAGAATGGAGGGATGGAGGTTAAAGAGAGATCAGAGTGGGATTACCGCCATTGTTGAGCTAAAGAATGAGATCACGAAAAATTTTGGGATGTGCTGTGTGCAAAGCAGATGGGAATGGGAAAGACTGTTCCGTCGGAGTCGAAAGGGCCTTGCTTAGCTATGCTATGCTCGATTTTGAACTATGGTGTCCTCCCATTTTTCCAGTTTTTTAAGCTGGAAATGTCTCGGAAGAGTGGTAGAGATGGCCATTAGGCCGGTTCAGCCAGGGCCGTTGAGGGACTGGGCCAAGCCCGATTGCCCCGGTTTCTTAGTGGGCTGAATATGAATCTCGAGTTTTCAACTTTGACCCTATTCCATTTGGTTCGTGGAAAAATTTGATTCGGCCAACAAATTCGGACAGGACTGGCCCACTTATTCGGACCGCCCTGCCCCGTCAGCCCGACCCAGAATAATTCATCAAAAATCTAGCCCTTGCAAGTAATCATTACCCTCAATTCGGTTTTCAATCCTCACTCCCAATCTCTGAATTACTACTAAATATAATTAGTTTACTTATTAATACTAATCTTCTTCTTAATTACTCTCTCAATCTTCATTAGTTATCTTAATTAGTTGGTTTATTATTCTTAAGTTACTTGTTTATTACTACATTTCATAAAAGAAATGATTTCAAGAGGTAGACTCAGCATTAGTAGCTCCTTCGATGATACCGTGGATTTTGCTCATGGCTTGGAGCAACAAATTTTCGGTACTCGTGTTGCTTAAGTTCGTGAAACTACAACTTCGAAGATGCGTCTGCTTCCTTCTACCATTCAAGGTAACTCTTAAACTTCTAATTAATTAATGTTAATATGAAAACTAGTTAGTTTAATTAGATAAATTAATTAAGTTTATAATGTTTAATTAGTTGATAATGTTAGATTAGTCAATGATAATATGTAGATTATGTTAATATGTTGATTATGTAATTATGTTTAATTATGTAATTATGTTTAATTATGTAATTATGTTTAATTATGTAATTATGTTTAATTATATAATTATGCTTAATTATGTACATTATGTTAGTGATGATAATTAAGTAGATTTAGTTAAATTAGTTAAATTTGTTTAATTAAATTAATTATCTTAAATAGTTTAATTAGTTGATTATGGTAATTAGGTAAATTATGTTGATATTTTTGAATTAGTTGAATAGTTGTTG
Source organism: Dysphania ambrosioides (assembly GCA_026401315.1). Classification (NCBI taxonomy): domain Eukaryota; kingdom Viridiplantae; phylum Streptophyta; class Magnoliopsida; order Caryophyllales; family Amaranthaceae; genus Dysphania; species Dysphania ambrosioides. The sequence goes on along the minus strand of CM048666.1, from coordinate 11,839,302 downwards.
ATGTTAGATTAAGCACATTAGGTTTATGATGATAAATAAGTTGATTAATTTAGATTAGTTTAATTAAATTAAATAAATTGATTTAAGTAAACTGATTAGTTTAGTTAGTGGTGAGCCTTGTCGTATGCTACCAAACAAAATCACAACTTATCTAACTTCAAATGAATGTAGTTAGGGAAGTCGAGTTCGTATCCACGGAGAATAGATACTTAATAACTGAAAACCTATGCAGAATTATCTTAGTAACACAATAAGCTAAATAAAGACGAGGGTTTGCAATAGCAAGATAGACTTAAAAACCTAATTAGAACCGAAACTAATCGAATAATAAATCAATGACAAGAACAATCTTGGATAGTCGAAATTCACTTATGAACTACAAGTTGATCATAGAAGTCTCTTCAATTAACACCAGTAAATACCTTGTTGTAGAATTCCTAAATTCTATGTTCTCATGAAATAGCTAGAAATAACAAAGTGTTCCTTTCTAACCCTTTCCAGTGAACAACTCAAGACAAGCACTCTAAATCATTCACAAGAAGCAAACGGACAGAGAAATCAACAAGGATCGACGAAATTAACACAAGCGGTCTAATTTCTTCAATAATACTATTCTCCCTTCAAGTTATTAATCATAAAGCATGCATTAACAACCTAAAGTCACTACTTTGGTAAGATTAACCAGATGCAAGCGAATCCAAATAACCAAACCTAGTAATTGATTCAAGCAAATCATAAAATAACACAAGAGAATAATAAACATTCAATATATATATTAATAGAAGAGAAATCTCACAACTTAATCAAAAGCTTCAATCTTTAACCAAGAACATGCAAATTAAGCTTCCATAGAGTTTTCTCAACAAAAGATCAAAGAGGAATTCCAAACTAAAGCTTTTTAAAAGTTCTGAAAAGTACCCCTAAAATCCTAGATTACAATCATCATTTATATGTTCCTCTCTTAACTAACCTAAACTACAGATACCTAACCTAAGACGGCCCAAAACATGAGTTTACTTAATGAAAAGGTCGTTGGAAAACACTAAAGTTGCGCATATTTGGAATAGCCGCTGCCAGCTACTATTTTGCCGCTGGTAGCGGCTCTGGCAGCATTCTCCACTCTTGATTGTGTGTGGATGCCGCTGGTAGCTGCCCATTTGCCTCTGGTAGCTGCTCCACCCGAATTGTGTTGATACTTATCATCAAAAGCTTTCTCGCTCAAAGGTGAATCGTTCTTCATCATTCCTCCAAGTTCAACATGTCGTTTCAACTCCTTAATCTTCCTTAATTGCACACAAGTGAGTTGAAACGGCTAAAACTCCCAAAAACCAATAAAACTCTATGAAGAACATCAAATAAACCATCCTAAAATACCTCTATCAACACCTTGCAAGATGACTTATCAGTTAGATTAGTTGATTTAGTTTTAATTGATTAGTTATGATAGATTAGTTGATTATGTTATGTGAAGATTAGTTAAATTGATTAGTTATGTTAGATTATTTGATTATGTTATATTAAGTTGTTGATGTTTAATTAGTTGATAATGTTGAAGTTAAATTGATTAGGTTAGTTAACTTAGTTGATTATGTTATGTTAGGATTAGTTATGTTAGATTAGTTGATAATGTCAAAGTAAAATTTATTAGTTGTGTTAGATTAGTTACATTATTTGATTATGTTATATTAGGTTGATTATGTTAATTAGTTAGTTAATGAACTAATAATGTTAGTTTGTGGCTAACTTGATATGAAATGAAGGTGAAGGTAAATGTGAAGATGATGGTGAAGGTGGAGTACCCGAGTCTACTCACTGTAGAAAGAAATCTTCACCTGTATGGCTATATTTCAAGAAGGTTCCAATGACCGATGCTACTTCTAAAGGGGAGAAATTTATGTGCTATTGCTTGATATGGAAGCAACAAAGGAATACGCTAATAAATTTTTATTCATGGAAGACTGACTGGTTATGGGACGGGGATATTATCACGTCACTTGACCGGAGTACACGGAATAAACCTAAAAGCAGCTGAATCCGCAAAGTAGAATCTTTAAGTCAAACACAACTACACGGGTATATGAGTTCCATTCCCGGAGGAGGTGCGCCTTTTATATATAAGAGAGATAGGATGATTGATGAAACGACTAACTTTGTAATTGCAGATGAATTACTGTTTAGCCATGGAGAAAGTCCGAACTTTCAATCTTTCACTAGAACCTCTTTACAACCCACTTATAAATGTGTCCCTAGGAACACACTTAAACGTCATACCCAAAACTGTTTATTACAAATATAGAAGTAATTTCATAGAAATGTTTTTCACTTTTAACGGTCGTATTAGTCTTACTAGTGATACATGGACCTCTTATTTTGTTGAACCTTTTTTTTGTGTAACCGCCCATTAGATAGATGATGAGTGATACATTCAAAAATGTATCATTTGCTTTGAAGCTATGGAGGAGAGACATACCGGTTACAACCTTAAGGTAAGGATAATAGAATGTCTTAAAACCTTTCCCTTGCTTGATAAAGTGTCTTCCCTTTCCTTAGATAATGCTTCAGCAAACACAAAATGTATAGATTATTTAATATCGGAACCTAGCTTAAAATTGTTGAACAGTGGAGAACTTTTACATGTTTGTTGTAGTGCTCATGTTATGAACCTCTCTGTTCAAGAAGATTTAGTTGAGTTAAGCAACTTGCTTAACCCCATTAGGAGTGTAATCAAATGGATTAGAATTACCGCATCGGTTGAAACAAAGAGTATGGCCTTATATAAGGAAAGAGGTAAGAAGAGACAATGGAGTCTCGATACACCGACCCGTTGGAACTCAACATATAGACTATTAAATGATGCCATTAAATATCGTGAGGTTTTGACCATTATTTATAACAAAACCTGAGCAACTCCTAATAAACTTATTATTGATTTCCATTGGAATACCGCAATTTACATTCGTGATATTTTAGCAGCATTTGACCATGCAACCCAAATTCTCTTATGTTTATGGCCCTAACATTCATATATTAGAGTGTGTTAGCATAGTTAACACTCTTAGCGAGCATTTCAACATCTCCTAAATTAGTGATGTAATTACTAGTATGCTAAGTAAATGACACTCTTACTTTAGTGAATTCCCCGTCATATATGATATAACTACTATTCTTGATCCCGGGGGTCAAAACTACGGGTTTAGAAAATGTGTTAGAATTTTACTATAATACTCTAGGTTTACAATACGACGTCATGCCTATATAGAAAAATGTAAAAATGTTTTATCTAGTTTATATGATTATTATGCTTCTATTTATGAACCTTCCCCAAATTTATCGTCGTCTAATGGAAGTTCTGGTACACGTTTCGTGCCAGCACTTAGTTGAATTTAAAAAAAAATAAAAAATATTGGCTTCTTCTTCATCTTCATCTTCTTCACTTTATATTATTAACGAATATCTTTCTTATCAACATGAAACTGATGCAAAATTTTCAATTATTAAGTGGTGGCGCGATCACAAACGACAATTTCTCGTTCTGGCAAGAATTGCAAAGGATATCCTTGCGATTCCCGCCTCCTCTATTGCTTCCGAGTTTGCTTTTAGTGTAGGCAGACGGGTACTTGACGAGAAGAGATCCCGTTTATCTCCAGAGTTCATAGAAATATGTGTACGTAAGAAAGATTGGGATTAGGCAAAGCGTAGGACCCAAGGAATAAGGGAGGAGGACAACGACGAAGACGATCCTTGGATGATGATGGACACGAGTGAATCAAGCGACAACCTAGCAGGTGAAGGAGGTTCGGGGACTGTCCTTGGCTAGGCTAGGCACCCCTTGAGGTACGTAACAAAATTACGGGGGCTTTGGTTCTTTCGGGATACGTAGGCAACTTAATTTTGAAAATCAATATTTAATTATTTTATTAAATTTTGATTTCCTAAATTTAGTGCAAGCCCTTTCTTTTTTCCCCAACCCCCAAAACTTGTATAATTAAAATAGATTAATAAGATAATGGACCATAAGTAAATACATAAATATGAAATTAGGTGAATATATGTAATTAGTTTAATATATAATACATAATTATCAAGAAAAAAAACAAAGAAACGACCTTATTTAAAAGTTAATAAAAAAATGTCATTATGATTGCATTATAAACGTTTAATTACATTCGAAACATTTTCTTTATTCTAATTTGTAAATGTGCTGATATGTAATTCGTTTTGATTCGGTTCGTGATTCATTTCGATTCAATACAAAATTCGCTCCGATTCGATTTGATTTGGTTTGTGATTTATTTTTTTATTCGGTCCAATTCGGTACCAAATCACCCCAGCCCAAAACCGGACTGGCCCGCCCCTAGGAACAGTCCGATCCCGGTCCCAAATACCCCAGACAGGCCCATTGGCTGGCCCGATCCAGCTCGCACGGACCGGCCCATTGGCCATGTCTATAGAGGAGTAATCCATTCATCCAAATCCAATGAGTAAATTTTACAAATTTAGAGATGTATTTGTCAAAGTATGTGTAAATAAGGGAATAAATATCATTATAATTATAATAGATAAAAATTTTATTATGAATAAAAAGTGAAAAGTTTGACCTGTCTTTCACTTAATATACAAATTTTGTTTATCATATTAATACATACGAAACTTTCCCCTATTGTTACGACTATCTAGTCCTTTTTTCTATTGAATTATATATGAAAGTGATGAAAATCTATAATTATTCAAATGATTATGAATAAAAAATTATAAATAAAAAATCCATTAAAATATTTCATTTCAACTATTTCAACACTCTCAATTTCGAATTCTCTCTCTTAGTCTCTTTAACCTTCCACTAATGCACATCAAAGAAAAACTCAATCCTTTCATTGCATTGATAGTATATATTCATGTGACACAGGAACTTGGGGAGGTTTTCAATATTTGTTTATAAAATTCATGGCATTTACATGATTTGAAGATGCATAGGTGAATACAAGGCATCAATTCCTTCTAAGGGGGGCGCTTAAGGTGATTTCTGGGCCAATTCATTTGTTTTTAACGATCTTCTTCATAGGGTTTGCTCTGTTTTTTGGGTGGGTATAAATATGAAAGGGAGAACAACATGTAAGGGTTAACAAATTTTCATAGCTTAAACATTAAAGAGAACCTTTTGTTCATGCAATTATAAGATCATTAAAGATATAGCTAGTATTGGCTTTGACATGTCACACGATTTTCTTGGTGTGACAAACCTAATTAAATACATTGACAACTAGGCTTTAGTTTCCGTGAGCATTAAATAGTACGCCGTATTTTTACATTCTACATTTTATTCACTCTTTCATTCTCTCTTTTCGCAACATTTTACCAGAATTATTGAATCTTACGAAATAACGAGTTTGAATACATTGGTGAAGAATTCTAACAAAACTACGAGTTCGAAAGAATTGCAACTGGAAATATATAATGTTTCTAAATCAAATAATTAAGATTTGAAAACCTCAAGATGTGAAGGTAACTATCATATCTGATATAATAATATTGTTATATGATCTGAATATCTTTCACTTAGTAATATTTAACTTTTAATTTACATATCTGATATAATAATTGCTACGAATATGATATTAGAATTTGATAATTGTATATGTGAAAATATTGGTAATAATAAATTCAATACATGAGATGATAAATTGATAGTTGTATTTAATTGTATAGTGGTAATAATAAATTCAATACCTTAGATAATAAATCCAATTCATAAGACCTTTATTTTTATATATGATATAATAAATGCATTGCCTATTTCAATTATACAAATAAAACGTCTCAAGTATAGTTATAGATATAAAAGATCTCAGAAAGTAAATCTTAGACCTTTATTTATATAACTGAGATAATAAATACAATACCTGAGATCTTTTATGTATATACCTGAGTCCTTTATTTTTTTAACTAAGATAATAAATTAAATATATGAGACTTTTGATTTAATAACTTAAATAAATACTTATATACGATTAAAACTTAAATTGAAATAAAAAAATACCCGAGAGAATAAATATCTGAGACGTTTTATTCTATAACTTAGATAATAAATTCAATACCTGAGATAATAAATTAGTAATCCTATTTAATTATATATTGGTAATAATAAATCCAATTTCTGATACCTTTATTCGTATATATGAGATAATTAATGCATTTCCTATTTTATTTATTCAAATAAAAGGTCTCATGTATAGGTATAGATATAAAGATCTCATGAAATAAATCTAAAGACATTTATTTATATAATTGAGATAAATACAATACTTTAGGTCTTTATTTATATATCTAAGACCTTTATTTCTATAACTAAGATAATAAATTAAATATCTAAGATGTTCAATTTTATAACTTAGATAATAACTTATATACAAGTAAACATAAATTGAAATAAAAAATACAATACTTTAGATCTTTTTTTGTATAACTGAGACATTTATTTCTATAACTGAGATAACAAATACAATATCTTATACGTTTGATTATATAGCTGAGATAATAACTTGTATACGATCAGAACATAAATTGAAATAATAAATACAATACCCAAGATCTTTTTTTTGTAAATTTGAGACCTTAATTTCTAAGATAATAAATACAATATCTTAGACGTTTGATTCTATAACTGAGATAATATATTGTATATGCTTAAACATAATATTTATAAACTGGAATGATAACTTTTATTCCTTATATATAAATGAATACACCCGATAGATTAATTTATATATCTGATATCCTTATTACTATAACTGAGATAATAATTTTATTCATTTATTCTATATCTATAACCAAGGACCTGAGGTTTATATGTGTATATCTATGTTTCATATTAATTGAGATAATAAACTTATTCTTAGATTGAAAATACTATAACTGATATATTAATTTATAATACTGAGACATCATTTATAATGTAGGATTCAATACAGAAGATTACTACAAATTTGATAATATTGAAAATATTGACGGATGTCTTTTGAATAAAACAATGGCTAATTATGATGAAGCTTTTTTGTTGTACAAGCTAAGTCTCATTAAAGATTCTTAGGATTTAGTGTTAGAAAATCCACAACTACGAAGGTTAATGGGAAATTACTAGAGTGCTACTTTCGATACTTAAAAGAAGGATTTTATAAAGGAAAGCAGAATAAGAATAAAACTAATGATGATGTTGATATACCTTTATTGGATGTTAATACCAATTCTGATTTGAAAAAGAGAAAAATAAGAGTTAGTAAATGATACTTGGGTAGGATGTAAAATTTATATCAGATTCAAGAGCTCTAAAGAAGGAGAATTCATTGTTGTTGATCACAATGTAACTCATAATCATGAATTTGTGGATAAAGCAGTACGTCATCATCTAAAGTTTGAAAGATATATCAGAGAAAAGATTAGAGAAGTTATTGAGAAATGGTTGAGAGTGGTATCAAACCTATGGATCCATATAATTATCTTTGTAATGAAGTTGGTGGAGAAAAAAAATCTTGGACACACTAAAAAAGATCATTGAAATTACATTACAAGATACAAAAAGCAAACGATCCTAATTTCTTTTATAGATCGAATTTTGGAGATTTAAATGATATAATAGCATATTTTTGGAGAGATTCAATGTTGTTAGAAGATTTTAAATGTTTTGAAGATGTTTTGATATTTGATACAACTTACAATAAGAATATATACAACCTGATTTGTGCTCCATTTGTTGGCATCAACAACCACTAGAGAACAACAATGTTTGGATTTGCTTTTATTACAAGTGAGAAAACTGAAACATTTGAATGGTTATTAGACACATTCAAGAAGTCTATGTGTGGTATAGTCCCAACATCTATCTTTACCGATTAAGATCTTGCTATGTGCAATGCAATAAAAACGGTAAAACTCTAAAACTTTATACCTTTTATTATATATATAAAATAATTATTTTAATGATTACTTTTTATAGGTCTTCCCAACATCAAGACATTGGTTATGCTTATGGCATCTGCAAAAGAATTTTGTATCAGATTTTGGTAACTTGAAGAATGATGATGATTTCAAAGCAATGTTTGATAAATGTCTAATGGGATGTGATAATAAAGAAGAATTTAATTATTTGTGGGTTGAAATGATAGAGAAATATGATTTGAGTGATAATGAGTGGTTTATCAGGCTACATAGCTTGCGTCAAATGTGGTGTACAACATTGAATAAAGATATGTTCTCTGTTGGCATATTATCATCTCAAAGGTCAAAAGTAACAAATCATGCTATCTCTTTTAAAGCCAATATAAGTACTAGTTTTTTTGAGTTTATTCACATATATACTGTAAAAAGATGGCAATCTATTGAGAAATCTGATAACTTTAGGTGCACAATTGAAAAACCAAAAACTTAACTTCTAAACTGTAAGTTATTGAAACATGCAACCGAAATATATACATTAAATATATATAATACCTTCTTATATGAATTTAATTTGAGTATGAGCACATATGTGAAGCCTTTTATTGGAAGAAGGTGATTTTAGTTTTTTTGAAGTTTCTGAGAATGAAGATATGACAAGGAGCAAAACTGTTATGATCACTCCTGATTTTACAGAATTTACATGCTCATGTATGTGCTATCAAGAAACTGATTTATTATGCTATCATATACTTAGAATAATGCATATTCATTCTGTTTTCAAAATTCCCGAAAGATATGTTAAAAAGTGTTGGACGAGGTTCGCAAAATCAGTGGTTTGGGAAGGTATATTATTTTGCAAAATAATTAATTATTTTACATTATTGTTTTGTGAGACTTCTTTCAATACTAACATAATATTTCTATTTTCTTCTAAAGGTAATGATTGTGAAGATTCTTCAACAGTTAATCAATCATCTACTATCTGTACTCCTTAGATACAAAATGTTATTCGTGTATTCTATGATCTTGTAACAGGATGCCAAGGAAATGAAGAAACAAGAAAGAAATGTGACCAATCTTTATCAGATTTATATAGAGGTATGAGGCAAATAATGCCATTTAAAGAAGTTATTGAAGAATCTAAGTAAAATGAAAGAATTCTAGATCCAAAAAAGGCAAAAACAAAAGATAGACCAAAGAAAATAGAGAGATTGACAAGTCATTTTGACAAAAACAAAGCAAAAACTAGTCATCCTAATGAATTTGGAATAAAAACTCCAAATGAACACATCATTTGAATAATATTATTAGTTTATATATACGTATACTTATTAAATATGTTATATATATATATATATATATATGATATAATCTTTTTATTTGAGTTTTTCTTAACTAAGATATTAATTTTTGTCCTTGCTTATATATTTGAAATTATAATTTCTATACCTGAGTTAATATATTTCTTGATTTTCATATAAAGTGAAAGAATTCCAAAGATCATAACTTGTATTAAATTTTAATAATGAGTTATTTGAGATTTTAATTACTATAACTGAGATAATAACTTTTTCTTCCTCATATTTACATAAAACAAAGATGCCTATTATTGAGATTTATATATCTATAACTTAAATTCTAATCATGAGTACGTTATAAATTACTAATCCAAATATATATATATATCTAAAATTTAAAATCAATTTAAAAGTTATTATATCAAAAAGAATTAATGAGATAATAACTTGTATTAAATTTTAAAACTGAGATATTTGAGACAATAAACCCTATACCTAAGATACTTATAGTTATAATTGAGATCTTAATTACTATAACTGAGATCATAACTATAAAAAGGCCTATAATTGAGATTTATATAACTATAACTTAGATTCTAATCCTGAGTGCGATATAAATTACTAATCCAAATATATATACAATCAAAATCTAAAATCAAATTAAAAGTTATTATATCAGAAAGAAATCTTGAGATAATAACTTTTATTAAGTTTTAATACTAAATTATCTAAGATAATAAATTCTATACATGATATCCTTATAGTTATAACTGAGATCTTAATTACTATAACTGACATCATAATATATTTACACATGAGATAATAAATTTTTCTTCCTTATATATAAACTATACAAAATGGCCTATATCTATATTTTAGATTTTAATCCTAACATACTAAATTTTAATACCACTTACTAACTCAACTTCTTTCTTAGAATAAGGTATTCCTAACATAGAATTCATATCAGTAGCATTAATTTGAATAATTTTCTAGTCTGCTAACTTTAAAAATCGACCATATGGATTATAATTCCTTACCAAATAACTCTTGACACTGTCTTGAGATCTAAATCCAACAAAGATCCAAATCCTATTTCAAAAATATCATAATTATGTTCTTTAGTAATATTAATTACAATCAACTGATAATTAGAATAGATGGACTGTGATTGAACTTCAATTTCTCCATCTCTGCAATAAATTAATAAAAAATAAATCACTTTAATATAATATTACAGTTATAAATAATAACTAAGATAATAAAATCTAATCCTTAGATAATAACTTCTATGCATACGATAATAACATCTTATCCTTAGATAATAAATCATGACATAATAAATTTTATACATAAGATAATAACTTCTTATCAATAAATAGATATACTAATATAATAAATCATATAATCTATAAATTTCTAATCATGAGATAATAAATTCTATACCTTAGATAATATATTCTAATCCTGAGATCATAACTTGTATTCTTAAAATAAGAACTTCAAAAACTGAGATATTAATTTCTAAATCTTAGATGGTAAATACTAAAATTAAGGTCATAACTGGCATCCCTAAGATAAGAAAAATTATAATTGAGATCTTAATTACTATAACTAAGATTAGAAAATCTAAATCTTAGATATTAATTTGAATAATTTAGATATTAATTTTAATATCTAAGATATTAATTACTATAATTGAGTTCATAACTGGTATACCTATGATAAAAAAAATCTATACATGAGATATTAATTATATATTTAAGATCTTAATTAATATAAATGAGATCAAAATATCTATATATTAGATTTTAATATCTATAACTTAGATATTATTTCTATACCTACCTAAGATGTTAATTGCTATAATTGAGATAAAAACATCTATTACATAGATACTAATATCTATAACTTAGTTATATCTAAGATCATAATATCTATAACTTAGATATTAATTTCTATATCTAAGATGTTACTAACTATAACTGAGATCTTAACAGGTAAATTCAAGATTAGAAATTACGTATTTGAGATATTAATTTCTATTTCTAACATAATAAATACTATAACTGAGATCTTTAATTTTTAAAAAGCAAGATTACTGAAACTAAGATAATAACTTATATTCCTAAGATAAGAACATTTATAATTGAGATATTAATTTCTTATCCTAAGATAATTAATTCTAACTCTTATATCACATAATTTTTTTTCTCCTAATTCTTTGATTATAAATAGTATATCTGAGATAGTAACTGTGTAAACTGAAACAATAGTTTCTATACAAGACATTATTACTTCTAAAACATTTAAATACAAAAATAAACAAAACAAAAAAGTGTAATTCGTAAAAAAAAAACTAACAATTTTTCGAATTTAGGTATAGGTCTATGACCAAGTTTTTTCGAATGTACTTCTTGACATTTAGCCATGATAATTTTGTGCTCTTCACCTTCAACTTCTTTTGATTTCTTTTGCTTTCGTGTATAAGTATTCAACCTCTTCTCCATTGAACACTGAAAGTTCAAGAAACTCAGTTTCGACAATAAGTTCTTCTAATCTTTAGTATAATTGTACTTTAATTTCAAAAATATTAACAAAAGCTGATAATAATTTCAAAAAATTACTCACACTTTACTGCCAAGTGAAATTCAGAGAGTCTTTGAGCAAAATTCAGAGAAACTTTGAGAAAAATTGAGAGAGAACGCATAAGTTATAGGCAAAATTGAGAGAAAATGCGACATTCTTAATCGTAATTGGCAAAGAATGCGAGATCTTAGTTCAATAATGACAGATATTAGTGCGGAATTTTAGAAAGTTGTAAGAATTAAAACTAGGAGTCAAGAATAATGAAATCCTAATTGTTAGCACGAAAACCTTTAATACTTTACTATTGTCACACCACTCGCCTAATGTGACCGTCTCAGCCAATATTTTCAATTAAAGATAGGCACAATTTTGTGAAGTATTGAATCATTTTTTCCGAATTTTATGAGTAATTTCTAATACTCCATTATTCCTTTCTTCTTTTGCTTTAGTGAATTAATGTTTTCTTTGATTGCAAGTGTTGTGCTTATTTGCATTATTTGTTTACAGTATCAATTTAAAGGTGTTTATCAAAGATAATCATGAGTAACTAGTTTAGCTAGGGAATGAGCATGGATTAGGTTTAGAGAAGGGAGTTTGGAGCAAGAATTAATGGAGTTGATCTTTCCAGTGTCATGAATCGATGGAAATAAAAAATTGGCCATATAGGTTTTTCGCCCTCCATGTTCCTTAGTCATATCATTGCGAAATGGTGTTGGGGTAATGTTCCTAATGCTTAGGATGTTTTGATCAAACCTTTAATTCTGCGTTTGGTTTATTTTATGTTGTTTAGGTTGCTTGAGGTAGAAAATTAGGTGAGAAATCCCAATTGTGAGTGCATATGCTTCCTTAAGAGTCAAAAAGATCGAATCTTGGTTGAATCCCCTTCTCTTCGGTATAGCTTTGTCATATGTGGTTTTGAGTATTTAGTTTAGGAAACACTTAGGCTTGTGTTTCTCCTGAGAGGAAGTCACCAGTTTAGGAACCCTAATTCGTTCCTTTCTATCTCTTAAGTTCCTCCCTAACTCGTTCATGTTATATTTATGTTAGATCCGACACTCTTTAGCATTTTCCATCCTTGAATTCTTCATATTTAACCTCACATTCATAGTTTCCATTTAGTTTATCAACTCTTACACTCTTTGTTCCTAATTAGCTTTTTGTTTGAATTGCGAAAGTTAGTGTCTATTAGAGGTCATTCATGGTGAATCAAAACCCTTATTTACCCATTCCTTATAATTTCTTAAGTCGAGGTTTCTGATAGTGGAGTTTATCAATGACCCGAATTTCCTACTCATCAAAACTAAGAAGAGTCTAGGTAGAAGGGTTGTGGCTTGCCTAGATTTTAATAATGAAACCAATAGGAGCAGAGCAAGTATATGTTATGGTTTGATGAGGTCAAGACATATTAGCGAAGGGATGCCATAATAAGGCTTATGGATGAAAGAAATGAGCCCATAAACAAGAGGAAACAATTGAGAAAGAGATTGGCAGAAGTGAATTACAATGAATTGAAATTGATGCATTTTTATTTGCTTATTGTTTTTTTATCATTAATATCCCCATAAAATTTTTATTTTTAGTTAATTATAATATCATTTTCCAGCATAACTCGCTGAAAAATACGATTGAGTAGTAATAATATGGGTAGTAAATTGATGAAATAGTAATTCACAAAAATAGAAACAAAAGGTAATAATTTACAAATTGGTAAGTTACTAGGTAGTAATTTACAAATCTCTCCAATTATTTTATACACTTAGCAATATGATGCACATGATAGTTATGGTTCATGAATGAAATAAGGCATCTATTATGATTCTATATTTTTTTTAATGATATATACTATGGTTGAAAAATCTATGACTCAAAGTATAAAATAAGAGAGTGTGTATCGTTTTTTAAAGGGATTAAATTTGCTAGTGTGTAGGTGGATAACTCAATGAATAAGTTGATGTGGCTTTTGCTATCGTATTAAAAGTATATATCTACCTAAACTATGTAGTTCGGGCAAGTAAGGTCAAAATTCCAAGACCCTATAGTAGATATGGTTCTCTATGGTTCTTTACTTCTATTAGGCAAGGACATGAATTAAAATGGGTTTCTAATCTAAATTATGAACTAAAATATTCTAAAAAAAGAATTATGGCTAAGACGAATATCGATATAACAACAAGCATATAAGACCACAAATCCCCACTAATATGAGTAGATATAGAATACACACGCGATCTATCGAATTCAATTCATAATGCAATTCCTAAGACGAATGCATCCTCAACAGAACTAAGGATCTCTCTCGAGTATCAGTAGCTTTCCCCTACAGAAATCAAACCTACTTTTGTGGAATCATGCAATAAGAAGACATTAACACATTATTAAAATAGTCTTAATGATCGTGACATCTACTTTCATGATTGACACTCACACCTTAACCTATGACTCTAATTTAGATTATGAACCGATTGTCGTCGTTGAACTTGATCCATGTTAATAATTAACCGCCAATAATAATTAAAAGAATTGATTCATGCATTGAGATTTGAGTTTCGAGGTTAATCAATACCTAACCCATATTAGGGTTCTTTGAAATCCTATATTAGGAGACTACTCACACATAATGAGCTTAAAAACAAAGAAAATAATAGAAGTAGACATGATGAATAACAGAAAATATACTAAAAATAATAAAGAGAACAAAATACTAAAACTGTATAAAAACAAACCAGAAATCTGCTGTCACAGGGCTAGAGTATATTGGAAATCCAAATGCTTCAAGGGAAATTAAAAGAACTAAGAGAAACTAGAGAGAAAACTTCAGAGAAAACTAATGGAAAAATGATAATAACTAATGTAAGACGTCCTCTTCAACCTAGGAAATCATTTAGTGTATATATATATATATATATATATATATATATATATATATATATATATATATATATATATATATATATATATATATATATATATATATATATATATATATATATAGAGCAACCGAGTTTGAATAAGGAAAGTGTAGGGACTCGATCAAGTGCTCTGCACACTCGATTGAGTGTCATCTTGTTCTTACTTTTTTTGCCTAGAAGCTATGTTTTTCCTATTTCTATGCTTGCACTCGGTCGAGTCTTCTACTGTACTCGATCGAGTCTTTCTATTTTAGACTAGTGCATCTTCTATCCCACTCCTTTGCTTCATTTATGAATCAGATATCGATTAACTGTTTCCCGTAGTTTTGTGTTGCTTCATTTTAACTCCCAAGACTCCATAAAATCCCCTCCATGAGATCTTTAACTCGTCCCATGAGATTTTAAACTCGTCTCATGAGATTTTGCACTTGTCACCCTACTCGAAATCTCAAAAATCTTTAAAAAGACAGCAAACACTACAAAAACATGTGAACACATCATATGAAAGAAAATAAGTAAAATTTAAGTAAAAACTAACCTAAAATACATGAAAATAGTCACAATATACCCTTAAATCATCTATATAATTGATACTAATCAAATTCCCCCAAGCTAAACGAATGCTTATCCCTAAGCGTTCAAGAGCAAAAATGAGAGAGATAAGATAACGTCAGGAAATACACATGCCTTAATTTTATAAAACTCTAAATTAAAATATATTGCAAAACAAATCATTATATATACAAGAGTTATATAAACTCCATGAACATTTCTATTATAAAAAATAATGACTATATACTCCCCTAAGCTCGTCTCGTTCATATATTATAGACTTCTCACTTTAGGTGTGCATAGGAAAATAAGCTACTCATGTGTTTATGGGGCAAGAATTTCTCTCAACCTAGTAATGCATTAACTTTGTAAGATTTTCCTCTTTTGGCTTGTTTTTCAACTCTCTCCACTACTAAGTATGATGCTAACTCAATAAGGTCATGACTCTCTAGATCGGGTAGGCTTGGTTAGAAAGGGTAGGGTGATGTTTTTTCAGAAAATGGTGCTCAAAGAGCTAAATAAAACTACACTACAATATATTGTACAGGTTAAAACCATCCTTGTAACCTCTTAATCGTCCGAATTTGGCCTCTTCTTCTCACTACTTTGAATCTTTGCTTCCTCTTTGACACATATCAAATGTAATTGCTTCTTTTGCTTATTGAGGGTGAGCAAGATCCTTTCATGAAAATTTTCCAACAAACTTTTATTCTTACTTACTTTTTTTCTTTCTTCTTTTACTATTCTCTTCTTCTCAGCTTATTATTTTCAAATCTATGCAAGAGTCGGGGATGAATAAGATACTCTCTACATATGTGTTCATTCCATTTTGAGTGGTGTTGAACTAATGTTGATCACTTCTTCAAAATATAAACCTAGAAAAAAGGTTCTAAGGCTTTTTAATGATAAACATCAAGAAAAGGGAGATGTAAGGCTCAACGGGTTTCATCCCAAGAGTAAATGTAAAAGAAAAATAATTTGTTGAAAAATAACCTAAGTAATGAGAAAATTGACTCTAAAATCTAAGGGAAAGTTCAATTATTCCAACAAGCTGCACCAAATAGTCTCAAAAAGCCAAATAGCAAACCCAAGATTCAAATCTAACAAAGGGTAAAATTTAATGCACAAGAAAAGAAAAAGAAATGAATAATGCCATCAGTCTAGGAGAGAAAGGATGCAAAGACTAATGTTGATCAAGAGGAGGGGAATAATCATAACTAGGGGAGGAGGTAGGTCCACCCTGGAAGTACCTACACATCAGCTCATCTATTATATGGAAACTTGTCCACATAGTGCGATAATTGATCCTCCTACCATCATAAGCTGCATACATGGCTTAAAGGCACTCCTACATCGCATGATAATCAATCCTCTTATCGTACAACGATGTGCTCATGGACTGATGTGATGTAGGCATCTCGGTGTAGCCATCTTGCATATGCCCAAAGTCGATTTGTAAAAGATCAAAATCATGTTGAAGGGCTGCCATGTGATCCTCTAAAGAGTAGAACTAACCACTCGATGCTACATTCTCTGTGAAGTTTGGGATGACGTATTCTTCCATATGAGCGATGGCCTCCTGATCTTTAACCCCCTCCTTTGTAGGAAGTGGAATACCTTCTATCATTAGAGAAGGCCACTAAAAGTTGGGATGCAGTATCCAAGTCCGTGCTCCCTCTAGAGGTAGGAGCTGCGCTTGGGGTAGAAAAGGATAAGGGCCCAAAATGTTCAGGGAAATCCATCTCGTACCCTTGTTTCGACCTCTATGAGGTCGAATCCACGAAATAGAATACATACTGTGCAAGGTAATGCATATAAGACCCGACACCATATAGGGTATATAACCTGAAAGATTTATGTCACGAGAAAGCACAAGTAAGGTTAGAAGACCCCTACCTTAAAGCTATCTCGGTAGAACCCTCTGCTACCTGGCCTAGGTACTCCATGAACTAGGCTGCTAGACATAAAATTCTAGAGCCAAAGGACCTCTTAGCCACAGGAATTGGCCTCGACTCATTGGCAAGCATGTGCCATTAAAAATAAAGCTCACGAGTCAAGCAAACACTACCCCTAACATCTTTAGTGAAGTGGGTCTAAGCAAGGACCCTATAGGCTATTCTCACCATCAGGTGTATAATCTATGTGACCTTAGACCTGCTAGGGTCATAGTTAGTAAGCTCAGTAATGTCTCTGTAAAAGACATTATCCTAATATTCCTCTAACCTAGGAAAATGAAGAGTCAACAGTCCATTAAAGGGCAAGCTTAAAACCTTGAGGGTAAATTGCATCCTAATAGTGCCAAAACAGTTAAAGAAGATCTTAGTCGGTGTATTATCAGCAGCATTGTAGTTTACATTTAAAGTGAAGATGATTTCTAAGGTTAGATTCCTATAGGTAGGTGCATGCAAGTCAAGAAGGGACTCCCACCCAAACCTAGAAATAATTCTACCACTAGTAGAAAATACTTTAATTGCTTCGTCTTAAATGCTGCGTTTAAATACATTTTAAAGCACATAAATATGAAGAACATACCTTTACATTAAATACTGCAGTTAAAAGACTTAACTACAACATCTCCACTGCAACTCCCATCCCTAAACCTTTAATGAACGAAAAAAAACTCCCAGAATACTCCCTCTTTTTCTCTAGCCCTAACCCCACAACACCCACCCTTTTCTTCTCTATCCCTAACCCCATAACATCGACTCCCTAAAATTCTCTCTCTTCGTATGAGACTCCATATATGGCGTAGTCGATCTTAACCCTTTCTTTCTTCATGAATTTCTAACTCTTCTTTGCGTATTCGACATTTGGAGGTATTCCCTATTTGTTTTTTTTTCGAAAATTTTCTTGAATAATTTGATTAGGGTTTAGTTCTCTTGGATTTTCTTGGATATTCGATTAGGGTTTATCATGCTTGTCGAATTTTCTTGTGAACTATTTGCACACCTATTTGCACACGTCTCCTATTTGATTATATCCACTATTAATTTAGTTATCTTGTGTTGATATTTGAATATGTATTCCATAATATTAACTTATACAAGTGCTCTGTATATGTTTATTTATTTAAATTTAACATACTAGTGAATATAAGAACCTAGTTTTATAGTCGTCACTCGTTAGTTGAACTTAGTAACTCTTACTGAACATGTTCTTTAGCTTATCAATAAGTTTTATCTGAATTTTTTCACAATTAGGTCATAAACTTATCTTAATTTAGTTATGTGAACTTATATCTCTTAAAACATTATTAAGATAACATAAGAAGATAGAATAGGGTTTAAAGTTACTTTATTTTCTCCCAAATAGTTGAAACTTAGTAAATGTTTTTATTTATCAATAAAAAGATGTTAAGTGAAGTTTATATTTAGAGAGTTCACACAACTTTGCAATCAAAACAATTTATATTAAGTGAAGTTAGCACAACTATGATCACTTCGCTTCAAGTTTGAAACGGGCAATGTCTTTCAATGACTTCCCAACTAGAGAGTGTTTCCATTCCATTTTCTTGCCTACCTTTCCATATCTTTGTTTCCATTC
Source organism: Dysphania ambrosioides (assembly GCA_026401315.1). Taxonomy (NCBI): domain Eukaryota; kingdom Viridiplantae; phylum Streptophyta; class Magnoliopsida; order Caryophyllales; family Amaranthaceae; genus Dysphania; species Dysphania ambrosioides. The sequence continues at coordinate 11,820,479 of CM048666.1, read as the reverse complement.
CATTTACTTGCCTATCTTCATATAAAACATGCTAGAGAGTGTTTTGTATTAATATTGCAATTTTTATGAAGTAGATAAAGTACGTAGTAGAAGGTAGTACATGATACTTCAAAATTTGAGATCATGGATGATGGAATGAAATACATATTATGTGACCTTTACATACATATATAAAGCTAAATTAGTTATGTACAAAAAAAATTTGATTTTTGATTAGTTATGATATAAAGAATATGTTACTGGACCTAAATTTGATTGTTGATTATTTATACTTGTAGGAAACTAGCAAGTACTAAAGCACCAAGCAACAACAAAATTGTCTGTGCCATTGATCATATCCTAGAAGCACAAGAGAAAGAAGAAATCAATGAGGACAACATTATCTACATAGTTGAGAACATCAACGTTGCTTGTGAGTCATTTATTTCTATAAATTTTGGCTCAATGATCTTTTCATATGTACTCTCAAATGATGAACATCAATGTTATTAGGCATGCATAATATATTTGGATCAACTTTTAATTCAAGGTGCTTTTCGTGTTCATATTTTGATATATGAAATTATTGTATTTTCTTTGTTGAGACTATGGTTAATGATTGGAATTTTTGTTTGAGTTGATAAAATGGTGAAAATAGGTTTGATACAATGATAAGGATATGTTGGGATAATCCCATTGTAGGGAAAACTCTGTCGAATTTTTTAGTGAAAATTAATATACATGTAATCATTAGATGTACAAGTTGCTATGATATTTGATTTTCAATGTGAAAAGTGTTAGATATAGCATTGAAATGATTTTCTTAGTATATAAAATAAGGTTTTTGATGATAGTTACATTGCCTTGAACTAACAACTCAAGTTTTTTGTTTATTTCTTAGAAGTTGTCAAAATAGATCAAGATTGGATGTATAGTAACTGAACCTCAATAGAATGTATACAAGGGGTTGATGAGTTTTCTAAGAATGCACTTAGACACTAAGTAGACAATCATTCAAAGATAATATTGTATCCTTGTTGTGATTGTAACAACTCCAGGGATTATCATGACATTAGTGAAATCAAAGATCATCTAATTCGTTAAGGTTTTAGAGCATATTATAGGATGTGGAATTGGCATGGTGAAATATTATATTTTGGGTCAAGAGCAAGTAAGTGCACTAGTAGGGAGAAGCCACCTTGCAATGAAGATGGGTTGAATGTTAATGAGGTATATGATGAGGTTAGAGATGAGGATAGAGTGGAAGAGGATGGAATAGATGAGATGATGCATGATGTTGAGGATGATTTCATAGATCGTCCTTATATCTTTGATGAAATCCTTAGATCTTTAGAGAAGCCTCTGTATCCTTCTTGTACTTCACACACAAAATTGAGCGCTATTATGAAGCTCTTCAACTTAAAGGCATGCCATAATTGGATTGACAAGAGTTTCACACACTTGTTAGAAGTTATATCAAATATGCTTCCTAAGGACAATTAACTTCCACTTTCTACCTACGAGGCCAAGAAACTCATGTGTCCTATGGGAATGGATTATGTGAAGATTTATGCATGTCGATATGATTGTGTTTTATATCAGAATGAGTATGCGGATCTAGATGAATGCCTAGTATGTGGAGTTTCCCGTTATAAGAAGAATCACAATGAGCTGGATTTGAGAAAGAAGAGGATAGCGACTAGAGGTCTATGGTATCTTCTAATTATTTCGAGGTTTAAGTGACTTTAATTAGAAGATAATAATGTAAAATTATTGTGGTGGCATGTTGAGGGGAGTAAGAAAGATGGGTTGTTAAGGCATCCTGCTAATTCTCCTTAATAGAGAAACAACAATAGGATGTTCATGGATTTTGGTGGGAAAGATCGAAATCTTAGGCTAGGTCTTTGCACGAATGGAATAAATCTGTTCGGGACCTTAAGCACCTAGTATAACACTTGGCCCGTTCTTCTCACTATCTAAAATTTGCCACCTTGTTTATGCATAAAGAGAAACTACATCATGTTATTGCTTCTTATATCTAGACCTAAATAACATGGTAATGACATAGAGATGTATGTTGCTCCTCTTATCGACGACTTAAGGTTGTTGTGGGAGGAAGGTGTTCAGGTTTTTGATGCTTACTCTAAATCAAATTTCATTTTACGTGCCTTGATCTTCTGCATAATAAATGATTTCCCAGCTTATGGAAATCTTTCTAGTTTTGCTGTGAAGGGAAAGACTACATGCCCAGTATATGAAGAAGATATAGAAGATGTGCACCTCAGAATTATGGGAAGTATGTTTACATAGGTTTTCATAACTATCTTCCAGAAGATCATCCTTTCCGAAGAAAGAGGAAAGCTTTTAATGGCTTCATAGAGTTTCAAGAAGCTCGTCTCCCTCTACGTGTGAGTAAAGTATATGATTTGGTGAAGGGCATTGAAACTGTGTTTAAAAAGAGCTCTAAGAGTAGATCAGGCGGTGGTTATAAGAAGAGGTATATGTTCTAGAGTCTTCCCTATTGGCATCATTTGGAGGTACGACATTTCCTTGATGTCATACACATTGAGAAGAACATTTGTGATGCTATTTTTGGGACTCTCTTGAATATGCCCGGTAAAATCAAGGATGGGGTTAAAGTTAAGAGAGATATGGATGCTATGGGGAGAACTAAATTGGCTTGTTAAGAACATGATAAACAATGGTATCTTCCTCCAGCTTGGTTCACAGTTTTAAGGAAGGAGAATATCATCTTTTGTGAGTCTTTGCATGGACTTAAGGTTTCAGCTGGGTTCTCTTCGAATTTTGCAAGACTTGTTTCAATGAATGATCTGAAGTTATTAGGAGTGAAATCACATGATTGTCATGTGTTAACGCAACAATTTCTTCCCGTTTCTATTTGAGGGATATAGCTTCCACAAGTGAGATACCCAATTACAAGGCTATGCATTTTCTTTAACGCTATTTGTAGCAAGGTAATAAATCCAGCGGTGTTAGATGACTTACAAGTTGATGTGGTTGAGACCATGTGTTGATTTGAGATGTATTTCCCACCTTCTTTCTTCGACATCATGCTTCACTTGGTCATTCATTTGGTTCATTAATCTATATGGGCCAGTTTGGGAGAGGTATATATATCCATTTGAATGAGAGATGAGTACCTTGAAGACTAGAGTCATGAATCTAGCCAAACTAGAGGCTAGTATAGTACAAAAAATAGTTGCTAAAGAAGTTGCATCATGGATTGCACAATAACTTGCCCGAGCGCATGAAATTGGGGTGCCAAAATCAAGACATGCAGGGATGCTTGAGGGTCATGACACTATTGGTTGAAAACGGATTTCAATTAGTTTTGATTTGAAATATAAGGCCGAATTATTTATTTTACAAAACCTGAGTAAAGTTCATCTGTACTTAGATGAGCACATGAACACTATGAGGAGTCAATATCCTTCTAAAAGATATTTTCAGTTGATAAAGGATAATAATGCAACATTTTTTGAGTGGTTCAAAGAAAGGATCATAGCTCAATTATCCGACACACCAAACAATGTTTCTTATACATTAAGATGGTTGGCATATGGTGCTAAAGTTCAAGTTATGTCGTATGAGGGATACGACATCAACAATCATTAGCATGTCTTTTTACACAAAGCGCCAAGATATGAAGTCGACTATATAGAATAGTGGTGTAATGGTCATTGGTATGCCTTTAGAATTTACTAGTTCAAAGGATCAAACATTAATCGAGAAACGGAGTTCATACTCTGGGGTCATTATGGATATTTACGAGCTTAACTACGTGAATTTCAATATTCCTCTTTTCTATTGTAATTTGGTTGATAATAACGCGGGGTAAAGAAGGACGAAAATGGGTATTTAACCCTTGTAAAGCCCAATCGCCTAGGATATTAAGTCAATCCATTTATTTTAGTTTCACAGGCAAAGCAAGTTTTTTACGTGGTCAATCCTATCGATTGTAATTGCTCGGTTGTTATTGAAGGGAAGAGATGGATTCTTGGCATAAGGGATGTTGATGAAGATGATTATGATGAACAATTTGATGAAACCCCACCATCCACATGGAATATCCCAAAATTAGTTGTTGATGATGTTGACGATATTCAAAGACACTATGACCATGATGAAGGATTCCATGTAGCTAGGGAGTCCGAGTATATAAAATTTCAAATCCAACAGAAAGGTACTAATAAGAAAATGGATAGATTAAGAGAAACTAAATAACTTGTTAATAAAAGAAAATTTGCATATATGAGTTCATTGCATATAAATTCTAAATCCTTTTTTTATTATTTTTTTATTCTACTTATTTATTCTGTTATTTATATTGACTTTACTTATTTATTTGCAAATTCAAAGAAATGAAAGAACAGAGAGGGCCCGAGCCATTGTCTGCTGTCGACACCCAGCAAAAGAAGAAGAAGGGAGTGGGAGAAGTCCCTTAAAAGGGATTAAGTCCATCCCTGATGTCTAGAGAGTTCTAAAGCTGGATGCACTTGGATGCCTATGTGGGACATACTATAAGGACTACAAGAAACATTTGGGGGAGATCAGTCGTTTGAAAGTGTTAATCTTGATAAATGGTTGAAGCTCCGTCCCAAAAGGTGTGAAGGATATGCTTTGGGAGGACGAAAAGGTAATATACTAAATTGTTTTCAATCCCAAAAGTGTCAATATTTTTTGCAAATCTAATTGTGTTATTTTTTGTTTGTAAATCATATAGAAAGAGTTCTAGATCGAGGAGGATTTATGAATGAAGCAGGCGGTTCTCACCTCTTGCGACCTGAAATGGAGAGAATTCAAGGCAAAGATCATGAGTGGTTGGATCTCTTATACAAGGAATAAGGAAGGCCAGACTAGGAAACAACCTTGGGAGCTCTACAACTTCATCTCTGAGGAAGACTAGAACTCATTCTTGAAGATGCATTCCATAATTGAGTTTAGGGAAAGCATTTCTTAGCATATTATATGATAGTATATAATATTGCCTTAACAAAACAATATTTTCTTATATTTATTTACTTGTTTCATATAAACAACAAAGAAGCGAAAAGGTGAAGAGGAGTGTGGCCTAAAACTTGTATCCTCATCATATGGGTCAACACTCATATGCTAAGATGAGTGAAGTATGGAGGCGAAAGGGCTTTATTTCTTCGTCTTCATCATTGTTGTCTAGTTGTTCTTTAGTTTTTTTGAGTCTGCCAGATAGGAAGATGACTCTGCTTCTTGCGAGATCTATCCCTGATGACAAAGGATGTCTCATAGTGTCTAACGAGCAGACCGCGGCTATCTGAGACTCCATTGTAAGCTATGTTTATTTCTATCATTACCATATTCATCTTATTATTTACTTAACATTCACTAATTGATCTTTTCTTTTCTTTTGTTAATTAAACAGGAGGAATAGAGAGGGAGAGAGGAATTGGGAGAATTTGTCTCTCAGTCACATTACAACGTCTTATCCCATGCCCTCAACAAGAAAGACCACCCTGGTCGGGTGGTCAATTACGAAATCGGAGTATGGCAAAAAAACTATGTATGGGTCTAAGAAGAGGAGCTCGATCCTGAAAAGGGTAGAGGATGTGGAAGCGCAAATTGAGAACACTGTGAGACAGTCTAAGCAGGGAGTTCAAGCTCAAACGATGAAGGAAATGGAGGAGAAGATGGAGCATATGCTCTAAGAAAAATTCAGGTGGTTCGTTGCTCCACCACCTCCGTAAGAACCCAAGAGTAACATTAGGCCTGACCCTCCAGTCTGCTCATCCAACAGCATCTCGAGGGTAAAAGATCCTTTCTAGGATCTGAAGATGTGTTACTCATTTTTGTAATCTACGAATCACATATGATATTCATAGAATTCAAATGCGTGAGATACTGACTTCTTTGTCACTGTTCTTGCAGGGGCAAGTTTCCTGTTAGTTGTTGCACAGGTTGAATGGAGATCAAGTAATTGTTGTTGCTTTAGGAACCATGTATACAAATCTGACTTGAGACCACCATTTTGACATCCTTCCTGATCATTTAATGGTCAGCGTCAACGACTATGATCATGTATATAATGATGTCCCTATTCTTGCCTCTTCTTCCTCTATCAAAAGGATCAAGTAAGCCCACATGACCATTACACAGTGGCCAAAGCACTTAGTTAGGCTCTTGATGGCCGAGGTAAATGCATGAAAACCTTTTAAGTTGTATTAAATTCTACTAATATATCTTGCCTCACTAAATTCTTGAATTTGTTTGAATCAGCCATAAGGTACGAATAGAAAGAAGAATGTAGCTGATGGTGTTACCAGCGGTCCTAGCGGTCTAGAGACAATTGAGTCCATGAAGAAGATCGTCGCCCGGACTAATCTAACCGAGATGACCTTGAGTCATCTCAGTGACAATTGTTGAGAAATCAGGGCTTAATTGTCGAGACTTTTACTAGATAGCCTCGTCTCCTTTCTTTATGGGAAGACAACATTCGGGTATGCAAAGGACCAGGACATTATGGTCGTAGAAGAGGATGTCACTCATCTTCCCACAAGAGACGAGTTGAACGTATCTATGATCCAAGTGTTTATGATGTAAGATACCTAACCATTTCATATAGTTCCTAATATACTATGTGTTTTCGATTTGTTCTTGTGGCTTGATGTTATTTAAAAATAATTATAGGGCTTGCTATGAGTTGGACCAAGAAGAAGGACTAGGATCCTTCAGTTTCGTGTGCCTTTCTAGGATCTCTGCTACCATGATCGGCAACGACCTAGATTTTGTCACTTCTTACTTGGTATCTTCAATGGCCAGATACCATAATAAGCATTTCATCTTCTACCCATACCATGAAAGATATGAACTTTTAAACGTAAGATTTTTCATGTATGAATATGTTCTATTTTAACCATTTACCAATCCTTTCATAGGCATCACTAGATACCGCTTGTTTTGTCCTTAGAGAAAAGGACAATATTAGTTTTTGATCATCTCCAAACAAAACGTAATTTAGCGATTAGGGATGTGTTAAATACGCAATTATTCGTTACATACATCTTCATTTACAAGAGTTAGAATTAGAGTATAGTTATTGACTCTACTAATTTTTGTTTCAAATGTAGTGCTTTCAAGAGCTATAAAGTTCAGTTCGGCCACTGAACAGGACTGAAGTTGAACTGGATTCCAGCTTAGGTATCCCTATTTTGAATCATATGACTATTTTATTGCCTTATAATTGGACTAAATCTATTTAATTTACATTTGATTTGCTTTTCAAATGCAAGTCCTTATCAAAAAGGTAGAACTGAGTATGGCTACTTTCTTATGTGTTTTGTATTTAACATCCTCCACAACCATGCTACTTATGAGGATCTTTCAACGGTACATATTATTCCTCTATTTCGTAATTTATTTTGGAGATCTAGCTATAGATAGCTCGAGTTGAGAATGGATGGATGGATGAAGTTGTGAATGGTGAAATTGTGTTGTGAATAGATGGATGGATGGATGTAGTTGTAATTGTGTTGTGAATGGTTAATTGTATTGTGAATGAATGGTGAATTGTATTGTGAATGAATGGTGAATTGTATTGTGAATGAATGGTGAATTGTGTTGGACTATAATTATTGTGAAAACAAGTACTTATAAAAATGGAAATAGGCCTAATTATAGAGGAAATACTATTGAATACTTTATTGGGCCGAACTACATGTATAATTAGGTAGCTAGCTCAATCTTCTCATTTATTTTTACATATTATATAATAAATTAGGGTTAAATCTAATTATATAGCATTAGGTTAGGCCATTCTTTTTTGTATATAACATTAGGTTAGGTTAGGTTAGGCCATTCTTTTTTGTATATATTATAGCATCTAGTTAGGTTAATCCTATTCTTGTTGATGTAAATTAGTTTATAAGACCAATTCAAGTAGCTTAGATTAGATTTATAATTAATAAAAATTTTGTGAGAATTTAAATAAATATTTTATTAGCACATTTTCTTAAATATTTTGGAAAAAATGTTTTCATATTGACATCAGTTCCTTAAAGTGTTTAGGAGTGGGTTACCATAATCAAAGAAAAAAAGGAATAAATGCTGCGATTATTTAATAAAACCGCATAATTTGATATATAAGTCATGCGGTTTTCTAAGAAAACTGCAATATTTGAATTATATTTTTTTGTGGTATATTTAGAAAACCGCATCACATATAATTTTCAGAATATAAAAATTCAAAAAAAAAAAGAAAATATCACTTAAATGATGCGATTTTCCAAGAAAACCGCAATACATATACTAATAAATGCTGCTGTTTTATTAAACAAGCGAATCACTTATATAATAAAAAATATTTTTTTAATTTTTAAAAATATATATGGTATTATATGCTGCAGTTTTTTCAGAAAATCACAACATTTATTGATAAAAAAATATTTCTTTAATATAATATTTATGGTAATAAATGCTGGAGTTTATCCAAAAAACCGCAGCATTTATTAATAATTTTTTTTAATTTTTTAAAATATTAATGCTGCGCTGTTTTGAAAAATTCGCATCATTTATGAGTTATAGGTATTTGTTGTTTTTATTGTTGCGTCTAAAAATCGCAACATTTGTTGTTTTTCCATGCGCTTCGCCTATATGTACTTTGTATCAATAACCGCAACATTTAAATCTAAAAAACCGTAATATTTAGACATTTCTCTATTAAACTGTCCCAGCCACCCCCAAGGCCCTTGTGGTTGAAAGATCATAAAAATGGGAAGGGATTGAGTTTCTCTGACTATTCCTAAGAAAATTCCTCATATAATCTTCACTCTCGCCAAAGTCTATCCCATAGGTTTCTACAGCCAACAGTTACACTTTAGGGAAAGGAGAAGGGCTCCTATATCTTCAGGAGGATGAGCTCATAGAGTTGTTCCTACATGGAGGCATTTTCTATGAAAAGTTCAAGGAAACAACAAGGTATGGGGTAAGGGTTAAGGGCTTGAATTCCAACAGCTTAAAGGTATGCTTACACCACAATCAACCACCTACTAATACTAAAACCAAATTTAAGAACCAAAAACACAAAATAAGTGAAATAATCTAACTAATACAACACAAAATCAATCAAGAATATGATAAAAATCAGAAAAATGCAAGAAATTTTGAAAATAAAGGAAAAAGAAAGGGTTCAATGTGCTAAGTATGTAGGAAGAAATTACAGCAAGAACTCTTGTAATCACCCTAAAAAATGTGCACACACACCAAAAACCCAACCAATTTAGAAGACAAAGCCCCAAATAAAAAAAACCCCAAAATTTATTGTAAAAGTTAGGGTTGATGGGTTTTTAAAGGATTAATTTGGGTGAAGTTTTGGTTCTAGTTGGAAAAGGATTGTAAGTTTTGATGAATTATAGGTGTTTAATGGAGTGAAATTGAAGATTGAGTGAAAATTTTAAGTTGTTGAGGAGAGGGGAGTGCGTGGAGCAAGAGAGAAAGAGGAAAAATAGTGTAAAAATATCGGGGGTCTACCCAAGTTTTTAATAGCCTGGTTGAAAAGGACTCGATCGAGTGTCCTGCACACTCGATCGAGTCTGTTGCCGAAATTATTCTTTCTGCTATTCTGGAAATCTTGCCAAAATTGAGTTTCTGTAAGGGACTCTATCAAGTGTCTACATACTCGATCGTGTGCCTTTAGTTTTAAGCAAAATGCTAGTTTCTGCCAAACTGCAAAAGAGGAAGATCTAGATAGGACTTGATCGAGTGCAATGCACTCTCTATCAAGTGTCTAAAGCCTGCAACTCTATCATCAATGTTTCTAGCACCTTGAATCTTGCTTGCACTTGAGTTCTTCCTGAAGACCCTAAATGGGATCCAATCACCTTCCTAATGTTCGTCATAACCAAAAACCTACAAAATAAACACAAAACATAAACAAAAGCATGGATTAGAATGGCTAAGGCTAGCCTTTCCAAGGATAGGGTCTCCTATGCACTAATGCTTTATATGTTGACCCTTTCTAAACATGCTAAGATATGACGACTTCTTCTTATGCACTAAGCTAGAATCTACCTGAGGCGGAGAAGACAAGATTTGGGATCACTAGGTGATCCCAATTCATTCATTACCTTCAGCTTCTTAACATCTTTCACACTCCTCAAGAGATCAACTCTTAACTCTTGATTTTCAATTAACGAGGGTTCTTTACATAGATCCACCCTATAGAGTGTTGTACTCATGGGTAACTTATTTTCTGGACCAGGTAAGGCACACTCCACCTTCTCATCCCCAACCTTAAAAGTGATCTTACCATTCTTTATATCTATAACAGCACCTGCTATAGCCAAGAATGGTCTCCTTAGAATGAAAGGAACCTGTGAATCTTCTTCCATTTCCATTACCAAGAAGTCACATGGTATATAAAACTTCCCTAAATAGTGAGGAACTTCTTCCAATCATTAGAGAATTTGCATTCTTGTCTACTATCTAAAGAGAGATACGAGTGGGTTTTAGTTCATCCTTTTGGAGTTTCTTGTATAGGGAAAAGGCATAAGATTTACTCTAGCTCCTAGATTATAGAAAGCATTTTTTATCTTTATGTTACCCAATGCAACTAGAATGGAGCAACTTCCTGAATCACCCCACTTCATAAGGTGAGTATTTTGAATGATTGTGATACATTCTTCTATAAGGGGCACTATAACATCATCCTCAACCTTCTTCTTTCTTGAAAACATCTCCCTTAAGAACTTAGCATACAAGGGCATCTCCAAAATGATGTCGAGTAATGGAATGTTAATGATGTCGAGTAATGGAATGTTTAAGCGCAGTTTCTTCAAAACATCGAGGAATTTCCCGTACTTATTCTTAAGCATTTCTTGAGTCAATCTTTGAGGGAAGGTGGCAGGAGGCTTGTATGTTTTAACATGAGTACGAGGAAGTTCCTTCTTTCTTTCTTTTCTTAGTGTCTTCAGCACAACCTCTTCAACTTTGACCTCTTTTGAAGTTGTTACAACTCTCATTGGGATCTACTAATTCTTTACCACTCCTCATAGTCATTATATTCATTATAGGTGTTCGAAAATGGATCAAACAACCTCTTCTGGTTATTATAGATGACGTTTATCTGCTCACTACCTAATCACATGTAGTGTACTAACATTGGCTCACATCGTGCCCTATAATACCAAAAACCTCACAAAATGCAACCATGGTAGACTTCCCATGTATCTGCCCCAAAGTATTAGTTATAACTTGCATGGAAGCTACCAGTTTAGAGATATTGGCTTTTGAGGTTAAAGAAGATGACTCTTTTTTATGATTTTCTCTCAAAGAACATTAAGTATCAGTAGCAACTTTTTTTTAATATCAATGCCAAGGTACCCTGAGCATCATTCATCTAGATGTTATCCCCTGAAGATGCGTTGATGTATAGCTGATAACCGATTTTTTAGGTCGTTAACTAAAAGACAAGTTATGCAAACAAATTTTATTCCAACCTACGAACTATACGAGTATAGTGGAGTAGGGGGTCGAACCACAAAGACAAGGTATATAAAGACTTTAACTCTTAACACAACCAGACTATTTGGATTTAGAAAATCAACTAAACTAACAACGAGAATGTAGATCACGGTAAGTCAAATAGAGAAAAATGGGGACAAGATTAGATTCACCCTAGGAATGAAGCTTTCAAAACCGAACATGATGGGTTAGAGAAAATCTGATAATAACTAGCATGGACATCCAAGAATACGAGAAGAAGTTGGTAATTCCACAAATCACAACGAACGACCTATAACCGCCCTATGTCTCCAAAGAAGTGGCAGGACAAGATTCGCATTGGATTCCAAAACTATTTATTATCATCGTTTCTACAACCTTAAGCAATAAAGATCATAGCTTTCCTAGGGTTTCACCAATCAAAACCACCAAAGGAATTACTTACACATATTCATGCTTAAAAACATAAAGATATTCAACAACGCAAAAGAAACGAACATGGAAGGAATTCACGAGAATGAAAGCAACTCTGAAATTATGCTAATAAACGATAAACTTAGAACTAAACATGCAATGAAGTAAAGCAATGAATTAAGAGCAAAGGAATAGATTAAACTCACAAAAGCTTCAATGCATGATCCACGAACAAAATTCGAACGACAAAGTGTTTAGAAAACTGAAAACCGAAAGCTAAAACTAAAATAATTTGGAGGCTAAAGTAAACTAAAAGTGCATAAAAGTATAAAAACCTAGCTTCCCCTCCTCTCATCAGAGGAAGGGGTATTTATAACAAAACAAGAAAAACCTACGAAAACCCTAAAATGCATATGGGGTGGCCCTAAAAAGAAGTATTTGATCCAGAGAAAAACACTGTCATTCGCCCGAATGCAAGGACCATTCGGCCGAATATAGTCCCATTAGCCCGAATGCACATATATTTGCCCATTCCAGAGGCTTCAAAGAATCGATCTCTATCTAGCATTCGCCCGAATGAAGAGGTTGATTTTGCCAAATGGAAGCTTATTTGCCCGAATGAGTTCTATTCGGCATTCCCGGTGACCAAGGGTCAAATGCTCTGAAGTCTGTCACTCATTCGACCGAATGTGTCTCAGATTCGGTCGAATCTGCAACCATTCGGTCGAATGTGTCTCAGATTCGGTCGAATGTGTCTCACATTCGATCGAATCTGAGACCCTGCATTCCTCTTTTCACTTCTTTCCTATTCTGCACTCCATGGGATCTTCATGAGTGACTTGAAACATTTGCCCAAGCTATGATACACGTGTCACAGGCTCAATGCATCACATTTCACCTCGAGATCATCAAAAGTACCTGAAATGAACTTAAGACAACTCAAAGATAAGATCAAGGTGAAATCAATCATAATATGCATAAAACCAATATAAAACTACGAGACTTGACACTAAAACGAGGTAGTAAACGTGCTCTAAAATGAGCACATCAATAGCTTGGTGTTGTGGTTTAGAACATTATAGAAGGTTTGAAGCAAAAGCTAATTTAGTAACCCATGATGAGGACAACGCTTTAGCATCCTATTAAAAGTCCTCCAAGTCTCATGAAGGGAATCATCATACAACTGCTATAACTTGTTTATCTTAGCCCTCAACTTAGTCGTTTTATCTTGGTCCCAAAACTTCATGACAAAGCCTTTAGCCAACTTCTCCCATGTATCATATGTACATGAACCTTCACCTCTCATCCATTCCCATGATCTATCCCTCAAGAAAAAGAGAAATAACCTAATTTTCCCTATGTCTTCTAAGCAATCCTTCATCTTTATGGTATCACACTTTTTAAGAAAGCTCTCGATATGTGAAATGGGCCATTCAGTTGGGAGCCCTACGAATGAATCCCTTGAGATGAAATAAATAAAAGCAGGCTTCAGTTCAAATTTAGTAGTAGTAACGTATGGTTGAGACATGCTTAACATCATCTCAGGTATGCCATACTCAAACAACGTCTTATGAGGAGGATTCTCAACCATATTATTCTCTTTCTTTTCTTTCTTCCTCTGCTTCCTTTGCTTTTTGTGGTATTCTCGATTTTGGGATCTAAGGTTATCAATTCTTCATAACCTGTGCTTTGAGTGTACAGACACAGGAAAAATAGAAAGCAAAAGATCAAATAGATAAAAAGAATATCCAAAGCAACTTAATAAAAAAATTATAATGGAAACTAAAACTAAAATAACAAAATTAAACTGTTAGTCCCTAGCAACAATGCCAAATTTTGATGGGGCTGTCGTTGCCCTATCAAAAGTACATATCTACCTAAACTATATTTGGGAAAGTAGGGTTGAAATCTCAAGAGACTATTTGAGATTTGGTTATATATGGTTCATTGCTTTTGTTATGTAAGGTTAAAAATAAAAATGGGTTTCTAATCTAAACTATGAACTAACCTTTTCTAAAACACAAATTATGGCTAAAACGGATGTTAATATAATAACAAGCATATAGGATAATAAATCCCCTCTAATATGAGTAGATATAGAATACACACTCGATCCCTCAAATTCAATTTACAATGCAATTCCTAAGACGAATGCGCCCTTAAAAATACTAAGGATTTTTCTCAAGTATCAATTGCTTCCCCTTAATGCTATCCAACCTTCTTTTACGGAATCATGTAGTAAGAAAACATTAAAAACATCATTCAAACAAGCTTAATGACCGTGACATTTACTTTCGTGATTGACACTCACATATGATGAACATAAAACAAAGAAAATGATAGAAGTAGACATGATGAATAATAGAAAATATACTAAAATAATAGAGAGAACAAAATATGGAAAACTATATAAAAAGAAACTAGAAATCTGTTGTCATAAGGCTAGAGTATGATGGAAATCCAAATTCTTTAAGAGAAATTAAGAGAACTAAGAGAAACTAGAGAGAAAACTTAAGAGAAAACTAACAAAAAACTAAAAAAAAAAATCTAATGTAAGTTGTCCTCTTTAACCTAGGAAAACATCTAGTATATAGACAAAGCAACCGGGGTTGATAAGGAAAATGCAGAAAAATTATTCTAGTAAAATAGACACAATCAAGTGCTCTACACACTCGATCGAGTGCCTCTTCATCATATAGAATTAAGTGAATATCAAAACTGGCAATTCTAGCTAGGACTCGATTTAGTGCTCTACACACTCGATCGGGGTGTCCTCTTGTTCTTCACTTTTTCTCCTAGAAGTTATGTTCTGCATGTTTTGACACTCGATTTAGTCTTTTGCTATACTTGATAGAGTCTTTCTCTTTTAGACTGTTGCAACTTTTATTCCACTCCTTTGCTTCATTTGTGAATTGTCTATCCACTAAAAATTTCTTATAGCTTTGTAATGCTTCATCTTAACTCCCATGACTCCATAAAATCCATCCATGAGATCTTGAACTTGTTCCATAAGATCTTAAACTCGTGTCATGAGATCTTGAACTAGTCTCACTCCTTGAAATCTCATAATTCCTCAAAAAGACAATAAATACTACAAAAACCTATGCACGCATCATTTGAAAGAAAATAAGTAGAATTTACATAAAACTAACCTAAAATGCATCTAAATTACATGCATATGGTCCTAATATACCCTTAAATCATATATATAATAAAGACTTATCATAAGTTATTACTAAAAGGCCTAATTCTTTCTAACCAACCCTCTCTTTTTCTTGATGAAGAAAAGAGAGGGAGCCTTTTTCTACTAGCACTACGGTTTATGTGTGTTTAAATGCTGCTTTGAATATCCTTGTATGGTTCGGGTCTGAAATGGGTTGTTTAGGTGTAACCACCAAGCACTAAGGTAATTTTGACACCTTCTTTAGTTTAAATCCCAAGTTACTTAATGTAGGTCTCGAAATACCAAAGGTGGGTTTAAAATAGATAATCTATGTCGATTCAATGATGATATGCTTGCAAAATTAATTGTGATGAAACAACATTAGGTTAATATTTCATAGGTACATGCACAAATAAGAAGCAAAATCTTCTAGATTTGGAGGGTTCACAAGGTTATATTCATACAAGCATCTAGATTCTAGGTGAAAACTTCTATAATGTCTTTAATATTAAGAGATCTAGTTGTCCAAGAAAATTCTTCTTAAGCATGATGCACTTTAATAGGTTTTAAATTAGGTATAAAAAGCAAAGGTGATCAAAAATTTTACAACAATATAAGGTTTTTGCCTAAATAAAGTGCAAAAATTTAAATAAAATGATAAAGTGCCATATTTAAAGGTGTAAAATTAAAATATGCAAGGGGAATGTATTTTCTTTAATTAGGAGAAGGTCATCCTAAAGGAATGATTCCTTAAGATATAATCTCAAAGGTAGAATATTAAGGCTTGAGTATAGTATTAGATGGAAGTTCCTCCTTGACTAATACATCATTAATTTAACATAGAAGTGCAGTGCTTATTAAGTTAAGCTACTCGCATGCTACTCGGACTCGACTCGAGATCAAAATCAACTGATAAGTTAAAGAACCAAGTTGAGCAAATTAATGGTCGATTTAAAAATCTTGTGAGAAGCTCGAATTTTTATTAATAATATATATTTATATAAAATATATATTTAAGATACAAAACTAGAATAAAATAAAAGATGGTTTGATATATAAACCAAAAGCCCCACCTTAGATGAAAATGCGTCATTTACTAAAAGACTAGTTATGCAAACAATACTTATACCAACCTACAAACTATACGAGTATAGTGGGGTAGGGGGTCGAACCACGAGGACAAAGTATATCAAGACACTCAATTCATAACACAACTAACTTTTTGGGTTTAAAAACAACTAAAATTAATAACAAAAATATAGATCACGATGAATTAAGAGGGAAATCAAATGGAGAAAAACGGGGACGAGATTAGATTCACCCTAGGAATAACGCTTTCAAAATAGAACATGATAGGTTAGAGAAAATCAAACAATAACTAGCATGGACACCCAAGTATGCAAGAGGAAGTTGGTGATTCCACAAATCACAACGAACGACTTATAATCGCCCTATGTCTCCAAAGGAGTTGCAGGACAAGATTCGCATTGGATTCTAAAAACTACTTATTGTCATCATTCCTACAACCTTAAACAATAAAGAACATAGCTTTTCCTAGGGTTTCACTAATCAAAACCCCTAAGAGAACTACTCATACATATTTAATATAGCAAACATGATGATATTCAATAAAACAAATGCAACAAACATGAAAAGAAATCGGCGAAAACAAGACTAAATCAGGAACTATGCTAGTAAACGATAAACCTTAGGCTAAACATCGATTGAAAGATAACGAACAAATTCAAAAGTAAAGGATAGATTAATACTCACAAAAGCTTTAATGCAATATCCACGATCAGAATTCAAGCGATAAAATCCAAAACTCAGAGTACATTTGCTGAGAAAACCGAAACCTAAAAACTACGACTAAGAGAAATTTGGATGCTAAACAAAGCTAAAGTGCATAAAACTAATAAAACCTAGCTGCCCTCCCTCTATTCAGAGAGAGGGGTATTTATAACAAAGAGTAAAAGAGGCCCGGAAACCCTAAAATGTCTATGGGCCGTCCTATAAAAGAAGTAAAATTTCCGGAGAAAACACTGTCATTCGACCCAATGTAAGGCCCATTTGGCCGAATGCTTCATCATTCGCCCAAATACGCTTCAATTTGCCCATTCTAGCAGCTCCTCAGAATTCCTCTCTATCCAACATTCACCCGAATGGAGACTATGATTCGGCCGAATGGAAGCTCATTTGCCCGAATGAGTGCCATTCGACCTTCCTAGTGACAATGGAACATATGCTCTCATGAATGACTACCATTCGATCGAATCACTCTCAGATTCGATTGAATCTAAAACTTTAAACTCTCTTTTCAGCTTCTAATGCTTTCTTAACTTCTTGGGATCTTCATGAGTGACTTAAAATGTTTGCCTAAGCTATGATACGCGTGTCTAAGAGTGCCAAAGACTCGAATAAGTCGCATTTCACCTCGAAATCAACAAAAACACCTGAAATGACCTTAAGATAACTCAAAGACAAGATTAAGGTGAAATCAAGCGTAATATGCATAAAATCAATATAAACTATGAGACTTGACACTAAAACAGGGTAGTAAACATGCTCTAAAACGAGCAAATCAACTTCCCCCAAGCTAAACCTTTGCTAGTCCCTAGCAAATGAGTTAGGAAGGTGACAAGAAAGCTTATGGAAAAACAGTTATAGAAGCGAATGAAGAACAAGGAGAGTGAAAATCAAGACAATGTAAGCCGTGCATGTGCAAAACTCTTCCCTAGCCATAGACGTGCAAGTACAATGGGGTTAGAAGAGCATACCAATGTTTTACACATACTCGGGATCACCAAGCAAGCTACATCATAGTTCATTCCGCCCATTACCTAATGAGGTTGCAAGTCTACGCTCCCGAGGTTATTTCCCAAGAGATGTGGGAAATTTCTATTACGCTCATATGTTTATATGGTATGTGTTTCACTCAAATTCATCCGACTAAAGATGAGTCGGGAATTAAACACCTAAACAGGGAGAAATCTCGGGGATTATGTCTTATCTACTCTAGAGCCCAGATCTTACTAATCAAGTTAAGTCAAACAGGTTTGGAAAGGGTTGTAATGTAGGCTAGGATCAAGGTAGGGTAGAATTTAGGGATGTGGAATTGAAATAGAGGATAGTAAGTGATCTAAGGTAACAAAACCGAGGAAGACTATGCCTTTCGACAACCATGCCACTCCCAAAATTCCCAATAATGAACTCTAATCCATTATGTCAACCTTATTATCAAATTTTTTATTTCTTTTTTTTTCTTTTCTTCCTTTTTTTTCTCTTTTTTTCTTTTTTTCTTTTTCTTTTTTTCTTTTTTTGAACTTTTCATGTAAATAACTAAGAGTAATGTATATAATCATATCATCCAATAATCACTTTTCGAAACCGAAATCCTATATCACAATGCAACGTACACCAACTTCACTATGATCACATGACTATCCTCTAGGTACAAAGAGGGGACATTTGGCTCATACTGAGTTAAATAGTGTGGCTATAAAGAAGAAGGTAAAGGCACAACTTGGCTTAACCAAAAGTAAATTCATATTCATGGTAGGCAGTTTGGCTAGGTAGCTTTTACTACAAACGGTTATCATCCCTAACCTTTAGAAAAGCAACCTATGCTAGAGGAGAACAAATACAATCCTTAAGATTCCCTAACTAACACTCAATAATATAGGACTCATAATAAAGTCCTAGAAGGCTCAATTCCTTACTAGGTTAGTCAAAATGTGCCTCAATAGGTAGTCATCCAAACCACATACCAAGAAAGCTCAAATCCCCTATGTTAAGTGGAAAACAGTCGATAAACTCAGACCCAAAACAGGCACAGGGCTAGGGGAATACGAATTTGCATATAATCAATGTAAAGTGCACGACAGAAGCTTACATGCTTGTTTATAGCATATGATGGAAAAAAAGGATTTGAAGCATATGATGGAAAAAAGGAGGGTTTGGAGCATATGATGGAAAAAAGGGGTTAGAGCATATGATGGAAAAAAGGGTGGAGCATATGATGGAAAAATGGAAGCATATGATGGAAAAAAGGAAAACAAACACAAATATAACTAAATAAATAAATTTAGATTTTCAAGCGAGAGCAATCATACCAGTACATAGGTGAAGCAGCACGTGGAACTCATTACAAGCACTGAAAACAACACCAAAAAGCAAAACATAAAACAAAACAACACCAAGAAACAGAACACAAAAACACAAAACAACGCAAAACTACAGAGCACTAAAACCAACAACCAAGACCAAAAGATACGCAACAAAATAATGAGTAGTAGACAATGGTTATCCCCCACAAGCGAGGCTGAAGCCGTCCTTGGCGCTAAGGGAGGCCTTTAGGTCTACCACTACTCTTCCCTTATGAAACCCTCATCATCCCACTGATCATCCTCCTCATTATCCTCCTCCTCCCCACCCATATAGTCCATCTCATAGTCATCTCAGGCTCTTCTAGGAGCCGGTGGGGTGAAGTTGTTAAACCTATGCCTACCCACCCGAACCCGGTCAAACCCATAACTTAATGATATTTCATTACAGTTGTCATGGCGAGGGTACCAGGAAGGGGTGGCCATGCTTTCACTGACCATATGGGAATGGTAGGCCATGTCATACCATGGGTAGTTGGCCCGCTCGAAGTTTTCCTCAAGGTGATCGAGCTGGGCGGTGTGATAGGCCTAGGTGGTAAGGACTTGGTCAAGTCTTCTCTCTAAGCGACCTAGGGAGGACATAATATCAGATTCAGATTCATCCTCTGAATCGTCATGGTCTAGTAAAACCAAAGTGGAAGCCCTATGTCTGTCACGCATAGAAAGGGTGTGAGGACGAGGAGGGGGTACAAGTGGGGGCTCGACAGCGTATCTCGGCACATCATCGTCTAAGAGATACGAGTCCCCAAACTGCAAGAGGGGAGGAAAATAAGGACAGGGAAGGGGTATGGTGCGGTCTTTAAGGTACCGCCATCGCATAGGGTTAGTGAAGATAAAGTCGGACCGTACAAGGCATTGCTCGTGAAGGGTGGAGGAAGCGGCAAATCTATCACTGAATTATATAGGGTTTATAATATTAAGGAACTTAGTGATGCGGTACACGTGCCCCCCTAGACATAGGTCAGTTTTTGCATCTAGGGTGGCTGTGTTGTTTAAAAACTTCCACAGCATCATTGGAAGGCTTAGTACTGTGTCATTGTGCGGTGCAAGGTATCGGTGTAGAATATGCACTTTATGTGTTCTAACTAGGTGAGGGCTAGGGGAAGGGAACAATGTCTCCCTAGTAAATTTGAAAAACATACGAAGAACAGGGTGTTGTACATTAGATGCATATATATTCCTATTCGGATAAACAAGTCGGCCGACAATTTTAGGCCATAATTCGGAAACTCGAGAGTTGTCCGGTTGTTTATCCGGAATAGGTTTGTTATTAAAACCAAAAATGGCACAAAATGCAGCATAGTCTAGGAAATAGGTTGTATTCCGTAACCGAAAAGACAAATGCAACATACCTTCACGTTAACATGGGGTTAAAGAACTAAGAAACTCATAAGTTAAAAGCTTATGAGTTGGTGCCACATGTTGATCCAGTTCTCTAGGCCACATTCCATTAACAATGCAACAAATTGATCATAAATACCCATTTATTATATAATAGAAAGATCTAAATAACGACTAGAGTTTATTTTTCGTACCTTAAGCCGTTGAAATTATTCAAATTATTCCAAAGATATGAACACTACTGATGGATGATCTTCATCGAACCATAATTCTTGGCCGGGAAGACGTTGTTGGTGCTCCGGTTATGGTTGGGAGCCGGTTTGTTGTTCTTCCTCAGCCACACCTGAAGAAGATCCTTCTTCATGCTTCTTGGATCTTTTAAAGGGGTTTCTTAAGCTTTTTCTTGGACCCATGATGATTGATGAAGTTTGAGAAGTAAAATGAGGAGTTTTAGGGAGAATGAGCGAGTGAGAGAACTTAGGGAAGCTTGGGCCAGCGTTTAGGGTTGAGAAAATTACATGAAGAAAATCGTGGAAATGAAGGGTATTTATAGAACTGGCCTTCCATTTGGCCAAATGGAGCATTCATTTGCTCAAATGGAAGGCCCTGTTCGGTCAAATTTCGAAGAACTACGAAGAATTCTTTGCTACCATTCGAACGAATCACTTATGTATTCGGTCGAATGGACCTCCATTCGCCCGAATGGAGTGTCCATTCGGTGTTCCTAGAGGTATTCTATAATTTTGTTTGTAGATCTGTTCGACCTAATGGGGCATCCATTTGGTCGAATGACTCCCATTTACCCAAATTTGACTACTCATTCGACATTCTCAGAAACTCCTTAAATCTTGAATTTGAGTCCATTATACAAGCTCATTCGGCCGAATGGAGCTATCATTCGACCGAATAGAATGTTAATTTGCAATTTCTAAGCTTAGAATAATCAAATGACTTGTGTTTTTCCAAATCGAATATGGTACTAAGATTATTTTTCATGAAAATCCAAATAAAACCGGGTTACCTCCATTAAGTGCTTTGTTTAATGTCATTTAGCTCGACGTAGCTAGGGTAATAAAAATAACACGAAACAAAAACTGGAGTTAAACTAACTACTCAAGACTAAACAAAACTCAAAAGAATGATGATTCGAAGTTTAGATACTTGCTATATACCAATGATTATACCAATCATTCAACTTCGACATCATCTACCTTATTCACTCAATGGTGTTGAATTCGTGAAGGCTACTTTCATGGAAGAGTTTTAACCAATGTCCATTCATAATGAAACTACCTCCATGATAGTCTTTCAACTCTACCGTTCCATAAGGAAATACTTGTATAATCTCGAATGGTCCAGACCACCTTGATTTCAATTTCCCGGGGAATAACTTTGCTCTTGAATTAAAGAGAAACACTTTATCTCCTACAAGGAATTCTTGTTGAATGATACGTTGGTCGTGCCAACGCTTAGTTCGTTCCTTGTAGATATGCATGTTATGGAATGCGTCGAGCCTTAGTTCCTCCAATTCCCTTAATTGGGCAGCTCGCTTCTTGTAGAATAAAGTAGGGTCCAAATTAAGGGTTTGGATCGCCCACCAAGACCTACATTCTAATTCCATCGGTAAATGACAAGATTTTCCATACAACAGCCAGAACAGGGTGGTGGCAATTAGGGTTTTGTAACATGTATGGTGGGCCCAAAGAGCATCATCTAACTTGAGAGACCAATATTTCCTGTTTGGGTTAACCACGTTTTCTAGTATACGCTTTATTTCCCTGTTGGCTACTTCCACCTGTCCTTGAGTTTGGGGATGGTAGGGTGAACCGACTTTGTGTACTACTCCATATTTCTTTAACAATTTATTTAGTTCGTGTTTCGCAAAGTGGAAACCCCCATCACTTATGACTATTTTGGGAACACCAAATCGAGGGAAGATTATGCTTTTAAAAAGCTTCATAACTACTTTATGATCATTTGTAGGCAAGGCGATGGCCTCCACCCACTTAGACACATAATCTATCCCTACCAAAATATATTGGTTCCTATGAGATGATACAAAGGGACCCATGAAGTCAATACCCCAACAATCAAAAACTTCACACTCAAGGATGTAATTTTGAGGCATCTCATTCCTTATTGAGATAATGTCAACTTTTTGGCATCTCTCATAGCTCTTCATGAATGTTTCAACATCTTTGTGTAAGGTTGGCCAATAGAAACCCGCGGTGGCGACCTTCGCAGCAGTGTTCATTATACCATGGTGGCCGCCACACGTGTATGAGTGACAGTGAGCTAGAATCTTAGGGACTTCCTCTTTAGTGATACAACGACGGATTATGTTGTCGGCGCAGGCATGAAACAAATAGGGGTCATCCCAAAAGAAATTCCCGACTTTACCAAAGAAAGCCTTTTTCAAAGCCCTTGATTCAAACTCTGGAAGTTCTCCATAAGCTAAATAATTCGCAATATCTGCGATCTAAGGGGATTTTCCAACAACTAACACTGTCATCAAGGTTTCTTCAACCATTTCATCTTTGATAGGTAGGGAGTCATAATTAGGCTCAGGTAAACTAGACAAATGGTCAGCTACCACATTTTCACTTCCCTTCCTATCTTTCAATTCAAAATCAAAATCCTGTAATAGGATTACCCAATGGATCAACCTCAGCTTTGCATCTCTCTTCGTCATTAAAAATTTTAGGGCTGAGTGATCCGTGAAAACTAAAACCTTGGAACATATCAGATGCTGGCGTAATCTCTCAAAAGCATAGACTACCGCCATCATTTCCTTTTCTGTTGTAGAGTAGTTGTGTTGTGCTGGATCTAGTGTCTTGCTGATAGAGCATATGACGTGGTGCTTTCCTTCCTTTTTCTATCCAAGGATAGCACCTACAGAGATATCACTAGCATCGCACATTAATTCAAATGGCAAACTCTAGTCAAGAGCATGCATAATGGGCATAGAGATCAGAGCTTGCTTTAGAAGGTTAAAGGCATTGAGGCATCTCTCATCAAAGTTAAAATCAACATTCTTCTGAAGTAATTCATTCAAGGGTTTAGCTAAAGATGAAAATCCTAAGATGAGACGCCTATAGAACCCTGCATGTCCAAGAAAGGATAGTACTCCTGTAACCGAGGTAGGTACAGGAAGGTTCTTTATCACATCAATCTTAGTAGGGTCTACCTCTATGCCTTTGAAAGACACTTTATGGCCTAGGACAATGCCTTCTTAGACTAAAAAGTGACACTTCTCCCAATTCAGTACAAGATTCATTTCTTGACACCGTAATAAAACTTTCTCAAGATGTGTCAAGCAAGTGTCAAAAGAAGACCCTCCAACAAAAAAATCATCCATGAACACTTCCATGATGTCCTCCAGCATATCAGCATATATAGCAAACATGCATCTCTGGAAAGTGGATGGAGCATTGCATAAACCAAAGGGCATTCTCCTATAGGCAAAAGTCCCAAAAGGACAAGTGAACGTTGTTTTCTGTTGATCCTCATGGTGGATTGGGATTTGAAAGAAACCCGAGTAATCATCCAGAAAACAATAGTACTTGTGCCTTGCCAATCTCTCAAGTATCTCATCGATGAAGGTTAAAGGGAAGTGATCCTTTCTTTTAGCCTTATTGAGTTTGCGATAATCGATGTAAACTCGCCACCATGTGGTGGCTCTAGTGGGGATCATCTCACCTTTATCATTCTCGACAATGGTCATTCCTCCCTTTTTCGGAACAACATAAACAGGGCTAACCCACCTACTATCTGAAATTGAGTAGATGATGTCGGCCTTGAGGAGTTTGAGGATTTCATCCTTAACTACCTCTTTCATGTTGGGGTTCAGCCTTCTTTATGGCTCAATTGAAGAGAAATCCTCATTGTCAAGATGAATTTGGTGCATAACAAGGGTTAGACTAATCCCTTTCAAATCACCTAGTGAGTACCCAATGACATCTTGATATTTCCTTAATAAAACAAGTAGTTTTTCCAATGAAGTGTCATTTAGCTCAGAATTCACTATTACCGCACTACCCTCATTATCATCAAGATAAGCATATTTTAAGGCTAGGAGGTAGAGGTTTCAAACTTACTTGGGGAGAAGGTTTAGGATTCTCCCCCTTATAGATAATACCTTCCTCAACCTCACATATTTGCTCATATGCTGCTTCTTCACCCTTATATTCTTGAGCCCTCTCTAATTGGCTCTCTAATTGGTCATCTTCTATACAGGTATCCTCATCATTCATTGTATACCCGACTTTTTATTTCCCTTTGATAATCCTCCATTTCCCTATCATCCACTTCAAGGCGAGAGACTTGTTCAACCATAGGTTTCTTTAAAAGCGGGGAAATTTTGAAGACTACCTTCACTTGGGCTACTTCTACCATTATAGTGTCATTATGGCAATTAATAACTGCCTAGAGTGTTTTTAGAACGACTCTTCCCAAGATGAGTGGAGTATAAGGGTCCTCTTCCATTTTCATCACTACGAAATCGCAAGGAACCACTAGTTCTCCCACTTGAATAGGTATATCATCAAGTTCTCCACATGGCACTTTTATACTCCTATCTGCTAGTTGGATTGTTTTCCTTAAAGGTCTGAGGTTAAAGGGTAGCTTCTTGGCGATTGATAGAGGCATAAGACTAATCGAAGCCCATAGATTGGCGAGCGCCCCTTTGGGATCAAGATTTCCCAACTTTACTGGAAGGTTATATGGACCGGGATCTTATTTTTTTATAGGCATTTTACCTTGTAAAATGGAGCTAACTTGATGGGGGAGACTGATTACTTCTTCCTCAAGCTTTTTCTTATTGGACAATAAGTCCTTTAAGAACTTAGCATACTTTGGCATCTATGCCATAGTATCAAGGAATGGAATCTTTATCTCCATCTTTTGTAAGTGTTCTAGAAACTTCTTGAACTTATCATCAAGTTGCTTCTCGACTTTCCTATAGGGAAAAGGAAGTAGGGGTGCATATAAGCGATCTAACCTCTTTTTCTCCTCAATCCTCTTCTTCCTTTCTTCTTCACTCTCTACTAACTTCTCACTCCTTCTCTTTTCTTCCTCATCATCCCCACTTTATTCATTTTCATCTTTCGACTCCTTACCTTGTTCCTCCTCTTTTTCATTTTCATCCACTCTTGTCTCATCACTCACCCATACCAAAGGTGCATCAACCAGATATGAAGGACCGTCATACTGAGTCCCTAATCTCAGGTGGATAGCTTTTACAGTGTGTTGGTTTAGATTTGGGTGCTGAGGTGGAGGTTGTGTAGAGGGGTTTGGTTGAGGGTGAGATGGGAATAGCAGTGGTGCAGGAGGACTAGCCATTTGGGCAAGTTGAGTTTCAAACAACTTTTGCTGAGCTTGGAGTTGTTGCATCTGCTATATGAGAGTCTGATTTATCTGAGTGAGACTCTGGTTTTGCTGAGCAAGAGATGTTACTTGGGAAGCTAAAGGGTCATTGCTTTAGGTGTGACTTTATTGTGGTTGAGAAGTCACGTGATGAGGTTGACTATGTGGGAAAGGCAGATTTGAACCATTTCTAGGCCCTTGATTAAACCCTGGTGGTCTATATACATTTAGCCTTGGTACATTTCTATTCGATTAGTTCCCTTAAAAACCTTGGTTGTTAAACCCACTCTGAGCATTTCTATTATATCCCGGGTGGAAGTTTCCTTGGTTTTGGTTCAAATTGATAGGAGGTTTGTATGGTTGATTTGGGAAAGGTTGTTGTCCATACCCTACTCCTTGTCCTTGTCCACCATAGTTAAGGGCGGCAACATGATCAGGTTTATACCCATAACCGTCATAATTCATCACCTGCGGTTCTGGGTTGTAACCTCCATAATTAGCTGCAGCGACATGCTTAGAGTACGAACCACCACAATAGGAAGTATCATGGTTGGTACCCCTACATATGGCACATGCAAAGTGCTTTTCACGCACTGGAGGGGTGTTTGAACTACCAGCTAGGCTTAATTTGGACAACTTCTTATTAATAACTACTTCTATTTTAGCACTAATGGTGTCCAAATTGGTTGTGTCAATCATCCCTCTTGGTAAACCCTGACTCCTTGTTCCTCCCCAGGCACTATTCTTAGCAACTTCCTCAATTTTGGCTTTTCCCTAGGTGCATGGAATTTTAGAAAGTTGGTCACCTACTGCTGAGTCTAGAAGTGCTTTGGTAGAGTCATTGAGACCATCATAGAAAAATGTATTGAGATGGTTCTCCCCGTACTTATGGTGGGGGAATGCTCTAATCATTCTCTTAAATCGACTCCAAGTAGCACTAAGGTTCTCATCATCTTCTTGAGTAAAGGACGCAATTTTCTTACGCCAATCTTATGTTCGAACTGTAGGATAGAACCTCTCTAGAAAAGCTATTTTCAATTGAGCCCAATTAACAATTGAATTAGGTTTGGTATCTCCAACTAGACTCAAGTGAAATAGGTGCATTCGCACATAGTCTAGGCTATTGGAGCAAGGAAGGATAAGTCCACAAATATCAGAAAATGTCTCGAGATGTTGAAGAGGACATTCATTTCTTAAACCACTAAAAGGGGTTTCCTTAACCATTCTTGTAAACTGAGGGTGTATTTGGTATGGTGTAGTAGCAATAGGAAGCACTACACCTCCTTGGAACTCTTGTGAGCCAAGAGTCCTAAACTTACCAAACAATTGATGTTCGTCGACCATTGTGAATATGGGTGGGTTTTGAACGGAATGTGATGTCTGTTTTGAAGGGCGTTGTCTACTCAAGCGTTGGATTTCAGGATTATAAGGTGTTATTGGTTGGTTTGACCTATGCGTGCTATGGGGCATGCAATGGCAAACTCAAAGGTAACTACTAACAAAAGAAAAACACAAATAGCAAGCAGAAATGAAATGAAATAAAGTTATATCAAGAACAGAAAAAGTTTAAATATAACGCCTTGTCCCCGACAACGGCGCCATTTTGGTAACCGGCTTTTAGCGTCGTTTACTAAAAGACTAGTTATGCAAATAATACTTACACCAACCTACGAACTATACGAGTATAGGGGGTAGGAGGTCGAACCACGAGGACAAAGGATATCAAGACACTCAATTCTTAACACAACTGACTTTTTGGGTTTAAAAACAACTAAAACTATTAACAAAAATATAGATCACGATGAATTAAGAGGGAAATCAAATGGAGAAAAATGGGGACGAGATTAGATTCACCCTAGGAATGACGCTTTCAAAACAGAATATGATAGGTTAGAGAAAATCAAACAATAACTAGCATGGACACCCAAGTATGCGAGAGGAAGTTGGTGATTCCACAAATCACAACGAACGACCTATAATCGCCCTATATCTCCAAAGGAGTTGCAGGACAAGATTCGCATTGGATTCCGAAAACTACTTATTGTCATCATTCCTACAACCTTAAACAATAAAGAACATAGCTTTTCCTAGGGTTTCACTAATCAAAACCCCTAAGAGAACTACTCACACATATTTAAGATAGCAAGCATGATGATATTCAATAAAAAAAATACAACAAAGATGAAAAGAAATCAGCAAAAACAAGACTAAATCAGGAACTATGCTAAACATTAGGCTAAACATCGATTAAAAGATAACGAGTGAATTCAAAAGTAAAGGATAGATTAATACTCACAAAAGCTTTAATGCAATATCCACGATCAGAATTCAAGCGATAAAATCCAAAACTCGGAGTACATATGCTAAGAAAACCAAAAACTAAAAACTAGGACTAAGAGAATTTTGGAGGTTAAACAAAGCTAAAGTGCATAAAACTAATAAAACCTAGCTGCCCTCCCTCTCCTCAGAGAGAGGGGTATTTATAACAAAGAGTAAAAGAGGTCCGAAAACCCTAAAATTTCTATGGGCCGACCTATAAAAGAAGTAAAATTTCTGGAGAAAACACTGTCATTCGACCGAATGTAAGGCCCATTCGGCCGAATGCTTCATCATTCGCCCGAATACGCTTCAATTCGCCCATTCTAGCAGCTCCTCAGAATTCCTCTCTGTCCAGCATTCACCCGAATGGAGACTATGATTCGTCGAATGGAAGCTCATTTGCCCGAATGAGTGCCATTCGGCCTTCCTAGTGACAATGGAACATATGCTCTCATGACTGACTACCATTTGACCGAATCACTCTCAGATTCGGTCAAATCTGAAACTCTGCACTCTCTTTTCAACTTCTGATGCTTTCTAAACTCCGTTATTTTAACTTCTAATCCTGAGATAATAAATTATATTCTTGAGATAAAAAAATTCTAATCCTGAGATAATTACTCTTGATCTTGAAATAATAATTTCTATATCTGAGATCATAGATGCTACATATAACATATTAATTTCTATAAATTATATTACATTTTAACATGATATAATAAAATCTATACCAAAGATAATATATTATTTTCCTAAGATAATAAATACTATTTGTAAGAATATAATTGAGATCATAACTTGATAAGAACTTTAAACACTAAGATATTAATTTCTAAATCTTAGATGGTAATTGCTAAAACTAAGATCATAACTTCTAATCTTGAGATAATATTAAAAACCTGATATTCTAGTACTTGAGATAATAATTTATAATCCTGAGATAATAAATTCTAATCCTTAGACGCTAATCTTGAGACAATAAATTCTATTCCTGAGATAATAATTCTTATATCTGATATCATAGATGTTATCTCTTACATATTAATTTTGTATAAATAAATCAAGAATTACCTTTTGCTTCTCATGATTAACTTCTTTTCCAATTTGCTTAATTGGATGTCCATCTTCCTTTTTACATTCTGATGAACTCAATAACTTAAAATTATCAAATGCATTAAAATCTTCTTATCATCTTCTCCAATGATCCTAGCTTGAGGAATATCAGTCAATTCAAGATGAACTTCATCCTGGACATGATATTTTTAAGAGGAGTTACTCTTAAAAGTACTTGAATCATTTCTATTTTCAATAGGACTTTTTGGAGTTGCTGTAATTATATCTATCTATACCAAAAAGAAACAGTATTAAAATTATGTTTGATATTATTTTTAAAAAACAAAATATAATGTGAATAATTATTAACTTACTAATGCACTTAAATCCACTTTCTTACTAAACTCCTCTTGAAATTTTTTCACTCTTGCCACAGTTACATCAATGACTTCCCAAAAGTTAGGATCATTATATAAATCTTTTTCTTCTTGGGAAAGGGAATCCTGGGATGATTTCTTCTCAACCTCTTCCTTCAAAGCTTAAATTTTCTTTAAATAACTTGAAGTTTCCATTGATATTTCATGAACTAGTTTGTTATTGAGTTCAAAAATAAATTTCAAAGGCTGCAATGGTCAAAAACAAGAAATGATATTATTAAAATGAACAAAATTATATATTATTAATATCATAATAAAAAAAAGTAAATCATAAAAACACAACTTACTTTACTTGTTTGCAGCTCATTAATATTAGCTCTAGTTGTATCAGCTTCCATTCCTTCATCATCCATTCTTAATAACTTATTACTAACACATCTATCCTCTGAAGTGTCTACTTCATTAAATTTTCTTTTCCTCTTTTTAAATTCAATGTCTTCTTTATCTTCATCTTCTTTCAATATATTTCTAATGACATCAATTGGTTTTATAGCACTAATAAAAGGAGGTATCACTATAGGAATTCCAAGAACAATTTTTTATTCTAAAGATTTGACTTTAGAACTCAACTTCTTTCTTTCCCAATATCTAATAAATTGAGGCTTCACAAATATAGGTTCACCATACTGAACCCTATGAATATATGTAATAAAAAACCCAGGCAAGCAACCATTAATAACTTTTGACTTTATAATTTTAGAACTCTTCACACCACCTTTAGTTTTTTCCTCCTTGATAGCCTTCATTTGCCCGGCCTTTGTTTCTTGAAAATCCATAATATAACCACACCAATTTCACTGTTTGATATCATCAACATTAACCAATGATTTTACAATATTCAATGTTAATGTTTTATCAGAAGTTGGGGCAAGAAATACTGTCATTGCAAATAGTACAAAATATCTTCTTAAACACTACTCCCATTCTCCAATTCTTTAAATTTGGACTTCCACAAACTCATAGATACATAACTATTATTATCCTTCAATCCAAAAAAATCCCTCCAAAAATTTTTGAAAGGATAATATGGATTCAGATCATTATTCTTCAGACCACTTGCTACCTCAACTTCTTTGTTATCCCTAACATAGAATTCATGTCAGTAGCATTAATCTAAACAATTTTCTTGTCTGCTAACTTTAAAAATCGACCATTT
This sequence comes from Dysphania ambrosioides, assembly GCA_026401315.1. NCBI lineage: Eukaryota > Viridiplantae > Streptophyta > Magnoliopsida > Caryophyllales > Amaranthaceae > Dysphania > Dysphania ambrosioides. Next base: position 11,789,600 of record CM048666.1, on the reverse strand, counting down.
GGGTTATAATTTCTTACCAAATAAGGATATAAAACTCTTGGCACTTCCTTGAGATCTAAATCCAACAAAGATCCAAATCCAATTTCAAAAATATCATTCTTTTGTTCTGTAGTAAGATTACTGACAATCAACTTATAATTAGAATAACTAGACTGTGATTGAACTTCAATTTCTCCGTCTCTATAATAAATTAATAAAAAATAAATCACTTTAATATAATATTAACAGTTATAAATAATAACTAAGATAATAAAATCTAATCCTTAGATAATAACTTTTATACATAAGATAATAACATCTTATCCTTAGATAATAAATCATGACATAATAAATCATATACATAAGATAATAACTTCTTATCCTTTAATAAATAGATATACAAATATAATAAATCATAAAATCTACAAATTTCTAATCTTGAGATGATAAATTCTATACCTTACATAATATATTCTAATCTTGAGATGATAAATTCTATACCTTACATAATATATTCTAATCTTGAGATGATAAATTCTATACCTTACATAATATATTCTAATCTTGAGATCATAACTTGTATTCCTAAAATAAAAACTTCAAAATCCGAGATATTGATTTCTAAATCTTAGATGGTAATTACTAAAACTGAGATTATAATTGGTATACCTAAGTTCAGAATAATTATAACTGAAATCTTAATTACTATAACTGACATTAGAAAATCTAAATTTTAGATATTAGTTTCTATAACTTAGATATTAATTTCTATATTTAAGATGTTAGTAACTATAACTAAGTTCATAACTTGTATACCTAAGATAAAAAAATCTATAATTAAGATATTAATTCTATATTTAAGATATTAATTACTATAAATGAGATCAGAACATCTATATCTTAGATAATAATATCTATAACTTAGATATTATTTCGATATCTAAGATGTTAATTACTATTACTGAGATTAGAACATCTATAACATAATTATTAATTTCTATAACTTAGTTATTTCTAAGATTAGAATATCTATAACTTAGATATTAATTTCTATATCTAAGATGTTACTAACTATAACTGAGATCTTAACAGCTAAACTCAAGATCAGAAAGTGAGATATTAATTTCTATTTCTAATATAATACATACTATAACTGAGATCTTTAATTCTTAAAAAGCAAGATTACTGAAACTAAGATAATAAATTATATTCCTAATATAAGAACAGTAATAACTGAGATATTAATTTCTAATCCAAAGATAATGAATATTAAGTCTCATATCTCATAAATAGTATATCAGAGACATTAACTATGTAAACTGAAATAATAATTTCTATACCAAAAATTATTACTTTTAAAATAAGTAAATACAAACTAAACAAAACAAAAAAAGTGTAATTCGTAAAAAGAAAAACTTGCTTACAGTTTTTCGAATTTAGGTTTAGGTCTACGACTAAGTTTTTTCGAATGTACTTCTTAACATTCAGCCATGATAATTTCGTGCTCTTCACCTTCAACTGTTTTTTATTTCTTTTGCTTTCGTGTATAAGTATTCAATCCCTTCTCCATTAAACACTGAAAATTCAAGAAAATCAGTTCCAACAATAAGTTCTTCTAATCTTTACTATAAATATTAAATTCAAAAATATTAACCAAAGCTAACAATGATTTCAAAAAATAACTCACACTTTACTGCCAGGCGAAATTCATAGAGACTTTGAGTAAAATTAAGAGAGAACGCGAAAGTTGTAGGAAAAATTGAGAGAAAATGCAATATTTGTAACCATAATTGACAAAGAATATGAGATCTCAGTTCAATAATAACAGATATTAGTGCGAAATTTTAGAAAGTTGTACATAAAAACCTAGAAGTCAAGAATAATGAAAACCTAATTGTTAGCGCGAATGTGACCGTCTCAACTAATATTTTCAAGTATTCCAAAACCTAAGAGAACTAGGGAGGGGAGTAGAATCACTTGCCTTATTTTATGGATTTAAGGAGTTGAATTTCGAGCTCCTTGCCTCCTCCTCCACTAACTACGGTGGCTACCTCCTCCTCACCAAAATACCAAGAAATGGGATATTAAATATAAACTAATTAGCATACTAGTTTATCAAACATTATAAAGGGTTTATACTTGCCTTAATTAAGATTAAAACCTTTAATTTCATCCATTGAAGTATACCTTCAATTCATCAAAACCCAAATTTTCTCCCCCTCACGGTCACTAGAGAAATTTTGGGTGGCTGGGTATAGCCCTTGCACTAGTAGAGATTTACTTAAATATTACGGGTTTTTATGCTTAAATATTGTGGTTAATAGTGCAAAGCACTTAGTAATACGAATATATGCAAGTGCTGCATTTTGGGCGAAGCAATTAGGAACAAAAATGCTACAGTTTTCTGCTTAGATTTCTTAATGGATAGTATGTGCTAATAACATATAATTTCTTAGTATATTATTGGAATTATTATATCACAAAGTTGTTATATTACAAATAATATACATATAATTACACTTACAAGAAATCTAATCTAAACTAGTTTGCTTGCTAATAAGATCCTAATACTTAGAACGTGATTGAAAAGATCGATTGCAAGAAACCTAATGATGCTAGTTATTTAAAGAAATCTATCTAATGATATACAAAGCCAAAAAGATGATCGAGCTCCCTAAGGTTGCCGGGACACTATAAAGTATTTTTCCTAGATTTCCTTAATCTCACTCAACTCAGACTCTAAGTGAGGTGTTGATAGTAAAAATTCCTAAAAATTAAGAAAAGACAGATTAAATTAGTATAAAATAAGATTCTACGCATGATAAACACATCGATATCATTATTGACACACTTTCAAATGTAAATGTCAGTAGAGTTTCCTCTGTAATATGACTATTTCCATTTTCATAAAAACATAAGGTCTCTGTTTACAAACAACATTAATCACAACACAACCACAATATAAGGGACATGCCACATTAACCTTTTGATTGACACCAGTCACTCATTCAATTCCCATCCGCCTCCATTCAATTCACTTCCATTTATAACATTAATCCATCTATTTCTTATTTGCTCAAGATACTACAGTGGAAAAGCAAAAATTTCATAAATCAAACTTATATTTGAGTATAATTTAACATCACGGTTCTAGAACAAACTATATATATGTACATGAGAGTTCTTTTCTACTCAAATACTAGTTTCTTAATCTAAATGATTCATATTTGAGTTATATAGACTCAAAAAGATTTACTTGGCCCGACTTAGGCATATTTTAGGTCAAACTTACTTTAATATAACCCAAATACTAGTTCCTTACCATAAATACACCGTATTTGAGCTACTTTGACTCAAAATGATGTATTTTGATTGATTTATGCATATTTTACGTCAAACTTGCTCATTTCTACCTAAATTTTAGTTTCTTAGACAAAATGTTTCCTATTTGAGTTATTTAGACTCAAAATGATATACTTTAACTAATTTAGGCATATTTTAGGTGAAACTGACCCTATTTTACCCAAATACTAGTTCTTTACCTTAAAGGCATCGTATTTGAGTTACTCTGACTAAAAGTGATTTATTTAAACTAATTTAGGCACATTTTAGGTCAAACTTGCTCATTTCTACCTAAATTCTAATTTCTTAGCCAAAATGCTTCCTATTTGAGTTATTTAGACTCAAATGATGTACTTGGACTGACTTATGCATATTTTAGGTCAAACTTACTCTATTCTTCCCAAATACTAGTTTCTTACCTTAAATGTGCTCTATTTGAGATACATTGACTCAAAAAGATCTATTTAGACTAATTTAGGCCTATGTTATGTCAAACTTGCTCATTTCTACCTAAATTCTAGTTTCTTAGCCAAAATGCTTCATATTTGAGTTATTTAGATTCAAAAATAATGTATCTAGACTGATTTAGGCATATTTTAGGTCAAACTTGCTCTATTCTACCTAAATACTAGTAAATTGAGTTATTTCAGGTCAAAATTGAGGAAGAATCCAATTTAACTTCAAACCTGTTTACTACTTTTCAAACAAATATTTCTATTAAAGCACTAAAAGTCAAATTAAGCATGTAATTGATAATTACGTATTCACCAGATCCTTGATAACTTAATTATGTTTTCTCTCCAGAGGATCAAAAATATATATTATCCTTTTCTTTAAGGACGGAACAAGTAGAATCCCATTACTCCTACTAAATGGTTATCATATTGTTAATATGAAAATTGAAAAAATCCATTATATTGAAATACAAGTCAAAAAGTTTAGAATTCCATACTTGTCATAGTCAGACAGACGATGAAATGTTTGTTGTGCTGGTTAGCCATTGCACATGTGTAGAAACAAAATCATGTCTCCTTGCCTAGAGGTCCGATGATGAACCAACCCTTGTAGGTGGACTTAGCTTAAGTCAAGGTTGAGTATGTGAAAACTCGAAATCACCTCAAACCCGAACTTTAAAAGGCCTCAAACACAAACTAAGCCCAAAACACTTACCTTGGCCCAAACACAAAACATAAATCACCAAAAATAACATCATTATACCTTAAACAAACCCTTAATTCATGCAAAAAAAGAAGTTTCTCAGAGCCTTAATGCTCAATGCTCGAAGTTTTGGACAAATATGCTAACATAACAGCAAATGTGTTGAGTCCCTTAGGTTTTGATTGATAGTTTTGAATGATGACAAACAACTAAGGGAAACAGGTCTTTGAAAGTGTTCAATACAGTTGGGGGAACCAGCTAAAATAGAACACTGTTTCCCTAGATAAGTTATTACTTATATGAGATATTTGTTGAACTAACCTGTCTTTATACAGGGAACAACTAGATGATAAATGAGCTACGCATCTAAGTTGATTTCTAAGATTGGAAGCTTGAAAAGATTTTCGATCAACTTAAAGGAAGGTCCTTGGTCAATAATTGAGTTCATTCATGGAAGCTTTCAAGACTTAACGAATGCATGAAGGAAGACTACACTCAAAGAGTTATTTAGGATCTTCATGTAAATGCTCCGTAGTATAACTTATATAATTGAGTATATAAAGTGCTTTTAGTATATTAAATATCGTTATGAAATTTGGTACAAGGTTTGGAACAAATTTCATAACATATTCAGTTCAGGGAACCAGGTCAGGGAACCAGGTTAACTGAACAGATTATTTAAGCTGCGGTTTTTACAAAGATTTTACAAAAAGGATATTTTCCGAAAAATATTGATTTAAGATATATCCAAGCAGCTAAAAGATAAGATGATATTTTTGGTTAGCTAAAAACTAGGAAGTATCTTATCCTAAATTGATCTTATCTTATGATCAAATTAATTAGGATAAATACTTATCATAAAATCGCATATATCTTATATGCATGATTTTAGGGTTTAGCCAACTAACCTATAAATACATCTTACTCTGAATAATCAGAAGTACGGCTCTCACGCATTTTTAATAGAGTTCTATCCTTGAGAGCTAAAAGCACTAATTAAATTATTAAGTGATACATAAGAGCATAATAGTGTTTTAACGTTTTTCTCTATTTGACTTTTGAGAGTTAGATCATTAGAGAGTTCTTGATCTTGTATTAAGTCTTTGACAGAGGGGTTGAAGACTTGGAGAGTGTTTGTGAGTTCAAACACACTAGGAACTTACGAGGGTAAGTTTAAAGCACATTCGGAGTAGAGTGTGGGGTTTATTGGTTCCCAGAGTAGGGAAACAGTAGAGTGTTCTTTATCTTTATTTTTTGGAGTAGATTAATAAAGGACTTAGGATAGGAGGACGTAGGCCAGAGTTGGCTGAACCTCGTTAAATCTGTGGTGTTCTTTATTGCTTTGTTTTATTCCGCTGCATAAGGGAACCAGCACAACTGGTTCCTTACACATAATCCGAAAAGAAGCAAAAATTGCTAACGATTACTTAACACTCAATTCACCCCCCCTCTTGAGTGCCCATTGAACCTTCAAAATGCATATGCATGATACTGTTAGTTGGTGGCATATGGCTTCAATAACAATATAGGCTAATAAACACATGAATATACTCATAGACATCTCTATCATTATTGAGACTACCTCTCTCATCTTTATAACACATTTCATAGCTTTACTATGTGCTAACCTAAGCGATTGCCACCTTATATGCCCCATTAATCAGCAATGTACATGCTTTTTAGATCACACTCCTTCATCATAGAGGATCTTTATGCAACTAAATACAAATTATGATGCTCAAAACAATGTAACAAGAGAAAAATGCATGCTGCAAACACTCTAAATATTAGAAATACATGTATACCCTCTAAGAATCATAAATAAATTTATACTCTCTAAGACTCAGAAATATACTCTAAGAATCATAAATACATGTATACTCTCTAAGAATTAGAAATATACTCTAAGAATCAGAAATATACAAAGCACATACAGAACACAAGGAGTAGTTATATACACTGTAATAACTATAATAACTAGAAACTAAACACAAAGCACTTACAGAATATAGGGAGCAGTTATACACACTATATATAATAACTAGAAACTCAACACAAAGCACATATAGAACTTGCATAGAGCAGTTATACACACTATAATAACCAAAAAATCAACACAAAGCACATATAGAACACAAGGAGCAGTTATACATACTATAATAACCAGGAACTCATCACATGCATACCCTCCTTACTACCCAAAAAACATACATACCCTCCTTACTACCCAAAAAACATGAATTAAGACTAGAAACCCCTTAATAAATATCAAAACCATGAATGCAAGCAGACAACATGTCATAAGTTCCACCCCAAAACCTTTGCACACCCTCCATAAGAAACATGAGTCTTAAAGACATGAATCTTAACACTAAGAAACATGAAGGAAAAAACCACCCTAAAACCAAATGTATACCCTCCATAATACCCAAAATATATGAATTAATGCTATACTTGCATAAATAAATATGAAAACCATGAGAATAGTAGACAATAAGTCAAAAGTGTCAATATCAACACACAAGGTTCACCAAAATCACAAGTAGAGCCCATAACCAACACAATAATATGCCACCACACCTTAAGTTTCAAACTAGCACCCCAAAATCCCAAAAAGACACCAAAGAAAACATACGGCTTCATCTAACAATTAACAAAATCCATACATGTGGCTTCATAATAGCAAACAACAAAGATAGCAACAAAGAACACATACAAACAAAAAACAACAAACAAATAGAGAAAAAGTTAAAGAAAACTTCACTGTGGCTTCATGAAGTAATGAGGGACAAGCATTTTTCAGCATGTCACGATTAGGTCAAGGCGTGTAGCCTAGAGGTAGCCACTTGGGCTCCTTATCTTTCACTCCAATGTTGGTGGCCTTAGGTAGGTTTTCTTCCTCATTGGTCGCCAAAGCTTCAAAATTTAGGCCCCTACTATACTCAATACACCCACATTCAAGCCTCCTCTTAGCCTTTCTTCTTTTCCATCTTCTATACTTAGGGTTGGACCACACCTCTTTGGGTGTCTCTAGCACCACTAAGTGGGGTGGTAGTCCAAATGGAGGAGCTATTATGTGAATTGGTAAGGGTAACAAGAGTGGAGGAGTGTAAGGAAGCAATGAAGGAGGATATTGGGGAATGGTTGTAGGAGTTTTGGGTTGAGGAAAAATGAATCTAGCCGGTTTTGAAGTAGATCTAACATTAATTGAAGAAGGGAAGTGTCTTTTACAAACTCAAACCATTGTTCACACAAATCGGTTCAGATATCATCATTCATAATAAGCTTAATAAGAATCGACAACCAACATAGGGTGACCAAGGATTTAGAACCCTAAAATCGCCAGAAAAAACACCATAAAATCGAATAGTGGTGGAGTGAAAGTTGTATGCCTAAGAACAAAATACACCTCAAAATAAAGAGAAAGAGGAGAAGATAATTTAGGTGTAGTTATTTCTTACAATTGATGAAAATGATATATAGATCTAGTACTCATGTGAGAAGTGAGAAGACATTGGGAAATTTGAGAAAGAGGAATAGGTGAAATGGAAAATATTACAATAAGGTTAGGAAAAAGGAAGGAAGGGTTAGTAGGGGGAGTGAGTGTAGAGATCCGTCCAAGGACACAAAGCAACCCAAATTAGGAGGGCTAAGTGGGCTTAATAATGTCCCAATGCTTACCAATTTAGGAAATGGAGCAAACAATTTAAGACAATCCAAACAAGAAAGTGGAGCAAAAAAATGGACAAAGGGAGTCTAAATAATAGCATACGAGCTATTAAGATCCACTCATCATATACACAAGTACAATATTTCACTTAAGTTTTACAATGATAAAACTCAATAGTTATACATTTCAAGATAACATTTTTAATAGTATTTCATAATTCATGCAATTAAAATAGTTTAACTTTTACTAAATAGAATAAATTTCTTATAATCATAATATACAATTATTCATAAAATAGTTATAAATACTTTAAGTTAAAATCTTGCTTATTCACAAAATATCTCTAATTATATAAATTAAATAATTTATTTATGATATTTGAGGCTTTTAAAATACTTATTGTTACATTTTCCCACCTTTTAAGAGTTTTTCCTCGAAACTCGCAAGGATTAAGGAATCAAACTTTAGGAAATCAATTTAGATTTTAGAATAACTACCAAAATTGTCAAGCCATACTCTTTACATTGAAAAGGATGGATAACTACAAAATATCATTTCATACACAAATGTACAATTATATGCTCAAAGAGAAAAATTACATGAACTTACATGTATGCACATAACAAAATATACACAATCAATAATTTATTATAACTAAATTCATAATGATTAATGCGGGATATTTTTCCGAAAACAATAGTTTTGAATCTTAGAATATTCTTGTTAGATCATGGCCCGATTATTCTAGATACAAATCCTAGTAGGAGCAAAAAAAGACCATACACAGTAGAAGTATAGTCATTAATGTTAGACAGTGAGTGGAGGATTGTACATGATATAAGGCTAAATAGTTCTAAAGGCTCAATAAAAATTTGTGCATATGTACTAAAAATTCTAGAGGCTTTGGTTTCCTAGATGGAATAAGTTTCAAAAAGAACTCATTCTTTCTCAATGCGAATTCAAGCTACTGATGATGCTCAAGTGTTTTTAAACCTAAAAAGTGAGCTAGTAAGTGATGCAACGCTTTAATATTGGTATTGAAGGTAAAGAGAAAAGTTAAGATGGGACTAATAAATGGATTAGAAGTAGGTTAAAAGGTGTGGAACATATTGGGTTTTCAGTCCTATTTTTCCCATCATCAATTAGTTATTATATTAATATGATTCAGGGCTTGGTGGATCCATTTTGTAATAGCAATCCTAGAGTTGATTTGATTCATCTTGGCTTTCACTATAATTTTGAACAATTTGGAATGGGGGGAGATGATGATGTCTTAGAGAGTAATGGCGATGAGGGTGGGCATAGAGACAGTCGTAATGAAGGTACCAATGTAGATCATAGAGGCAGCTTTGAGTTCCATTCGGCACAAGATGGCTCTCATGAATCTCCTCGAGCTAAAGAGGATTTGGATCATATCAACATAGGTTCAAGAGTTTGGCAACGTAAAGGCTCAAGATTCGGATTTCAAGATGATTCCTATGCTGAGTTATATTTAAGTAACTTAAGGAAAGTAGGTAAAGGAAAAGCTCTTATAATAAAGGATATTATGGGGTTGTATTAAGACTAGAGGAGTTATTGAGTTTGGAAGTGGTGTTTAGGGAATCCAAAGGGAAAAGTAAGGTCCTCAAACCATCCATCTAATTCTCAATTCCATCAAAACCCCGCATTCAAAGGCTTAGTGCTATGACTAACCTGAATTTAGTGCATGGGAGTGGGGTATCCAACAATATCGTCACTTCACCTACTTCTCCAACAATTATAGCACTTGAAGATAATTACCCAAGTGAAGTTGGAGACCCAACGGAAGCTACTTTATGTAGGGGAAAATCAAATGCATCCTTATCCTCTAAGTGCTTATTCTCTTAGAAAGTGATCCAAGTGAAGAAGAGAGTGGTGCAACAGCCAAAGAAAGAAAATTTGACTAAGAGTCTTTAGCAGATTGTCCTAAACCTACACTTAGTGGGTTTGTCACTACTGGAGCTATTAGGAGCACCCAATTTCATGGGTATGAAGGAGTATTGACTAGTGGTGGACAGCCTTTTACTCTAGGCAGACCTTATAGAGCATATTTTAATCATTTTTGGTGGTTAGGAAGTACTCCTCATGTTATCCAATAAGTTTGAAACGAAATGAGATATATAAAACTTCACTCCAGCAGCTTCAAACTCATTTATTGGACTATAAGGTGTCAACTGGGAACTCCATTTATAAATATGTAAATTGTTTTGCTAAGAGGAGATGAGTACGTAAGAAAAAAATGGTCAGCATAGGTTACTTAAGGAGAAAAGTGCTTGACTAATCTTTCTAAGGCCTCTTTATGGTTTTGTACCTTCCATGCCAATGTTAAGAAAAAGAGGTAGCATGAGATTCATGGAACACAAGTATTTTATTCTTCCTTGGTTAATAAGAACAAGGCCTTCTAGATGATACAGTTATGTTTGACACGGGCTTGGGTTTAGGAACTAGCTCTTCACAGCTTCTCCAGGTTCCATAAAGCTTATTTTTAGTAATTGTCAAGGATTAAATGACATCTCCTTATCGTAAATTCCTTATGTTTTTTGGTTGTATAATACTAATGCTCCTCATTTTAAGTTTTTGTCTAAAATAAAGATATAAGTCTCTTAAGTAGTTCATAAGTTTAGTTTCTTAGTCCCTTTATTTTCTTGTGGTGTAGGCTCGTTGGGGTCAAGGGGTGGTCTAGTTGTTTTTGGATGGTTGTCCTTTGATGTCTCCTCTGTCGTTAGTTCAAACAATTTAATAGTTTGTAAAGTATTGGAACCTCTTTGTACTTGCTTTGTTATGTTTGTTTATAGGTTTCTAATTTTTGGGAGAAAGGTTGATGGTTTGGAGTTCCGAAAGGATCTTTTGAAGTTGTAATCTCCTTGACTACTTATTGGTGATTTTAATCAATTAGATTACTTTTCGAATAAATTAGGTGGATCAAGATTCATTCAAGGGTGGCAGGACTTTGTTGATTAGAAACTTGATTCTGAATTTATAGATGCTCCTTTTTCAAGACCTAGGTTCACTTGGTCTAATTTTAGACAGGGTAATGACTTGATTATGGAGTGAATGGATAGGGTTACATGACTTACCCTTGGTTTAAATTATTTCCTGATATTAGAATAGAAAATTAACCTATTATAACTTTTGACCATGTGGCAATTTTTGTTTTTCAGGACCGATTTTACAATTCCTTTTGCCCCTACCAAATTAAGGAATGGTGTTTTAAACTTTTTAAAGTTTCTTGCATTGTGCACTAAGATTGGTCTCTCTAAATTTTGGGTTCTCCTTCTTATAGTGTGCTAAGGAAAATAGATCTTTTGAGATGTCATTTAAAATCTTGGTGCCTAGATCATAAAAAAAATTGGGGTGTCAACTTGAGAACATGCTCCTCATCTTTAGCAAGTATTAGGCATATATTGATTCTTCATCTTTGAGTTAGGATTATGTTTGATCAATCTTATCGTCAAGGATCAAAGTGGAATCTCAATATCACTATTAACATCAATAACTTAAATTAAAATGGGGTAGTAGAGGGAGAATTCGCAACTCGTGTGATGTATTCCAAAGTGAAATCTGGTTCGCACAAAAAGTAGTTACTCTTATTAAAAGACGGGAATGATTACTGGCATTATGGTTTTCTAAAGATCCAAGATTTGGTGGTCTTATATTTTAAAGTTATATTTAGGTCAGATCTATTATCCTCTTCATCCTCAAAGGTGTTTACGGTTCTCTAGGAAATTGATACTCCCCATCTTTTGAGATCTCATGGTGATGACATGACTCGACCATTATCCTTCTTGGAAGTCGAGGAGGCAATGTTTAGTATTAACAGCGGTTTGTCCCTTGGCCTTGATGGTTTTCCTTTGTCATTATTTAAGAAATTTTGGAAGGTGTTGAGCCATGATGTTTTCCAAGCAGTTTTCCATTTCTTTTCAACTGGGTTCTTACTTAATGAATATAACCAATCAATTCTTGTAAGGATTCCAAAGGTGTAGAACTCTAAAGATATCAACCATCTATATACGATTGGCCTCTTCAATGTGATTTATAAGTGCGCTTCAAAGTGTTTGGCTAATAGATTGAAGAAACATCTCCCTTCTCTGGTTTTAGATAGTTAGTTTGTCTTTTGGGTTAATATATGAGTGATAATGTTATCCTTAGCCATGAGTTTATGGACAAGATTAACAAAAGATAGAAAGGATTGGTTCATCTTGCGTCCTTGACATTAGATATGAGTACGGCCTATGATAGAGTCTCATGGGAATTCGTGATGATTGTTCTATAGGCTTATGGGTTTTTGGTTCACTTTATCCAATTATTCATCAATGTATATCAACGGTGCATTTTAAAGTCTTAGTTAATAGCCAGGTTTCAGCTCCATTCTCGCCAAAGTGTGAACTTTGTCAAGGAGATCCCCTTTCTCCTTTTATTTTTCTTTTTCTATGGATATCTTGGGCAGAATGCTCCATCTGGGTGAAGAAATGAATCAATTCCAAGGAATTCAATTTTCTCATCAAGCTCCAAAAAGTAACCTTCTTTTTTACCGATGATGTGCTTCTCTTTTTCAGAATCAATCGATCAATGGCTAAAGCGGTATCCTCTATTATAAAATGTTTCTACAGAATTTTGGGTTAGCAGTTGAATATTTAGAAATCTCTTTTCAAGGTAAGGCCAAATATTCCTTCAACAAATAAAGCTGCATATAACTGTATATTACATATACAAGCTGCTGAGAAGCTTAGGAACCACCTTAGAGCTCCTATTGACATTATTAGAAGTTGTAAGACAAATTTTCAGTTTCTTATTGATAAAGTTCTTTCAAATATATCAGCATGGAATTCGGCCTTACTTTTCTTGCTACAGCACCTAATTCTCATCAACTTTGTCCTTATGTCCCCGGCCTTCTCTATCCTTTCGACAATGGAGATTTTGACTTCAATTTCATCAAAAGTAGATACTTTAGCATTTAGATTTTTATGGGCAAAACAGTCTCAAGGGGGGATCCATTGGGTAAAGAAAGTAATTGTTCATCGGCCGAAAGGCATTTGAGATTGAGAGTCTATTGTTTTTCAGACTTGAAAAAATCTTACTTAATGAAGCAGGTCTGCGTATGGCGCATAACCCACAAATACTTGTATCTTAAGTTTTCGTAGCTTCTTCTCATTTTGGCTTAATTTAAGGAAAACAAAATGATATCTGCAATTCTAGATTATAATGGGGTTTCCAAGGCTTATAGAGAGCGAAAAATATTATCCTTAAAGGTTGTTTTTGGAAAGTTGGCAATGGAAATTTGATCATATGTTCAGATAAATGGGTAAAGGATCATGTTTTGGTGTGTAAGTCATCAATCTCATTATCTCAGTTTTGGGTTAGTGTTTTTCTAAACTAGGTTATAGGCAATTGGAAATCAGTCAAACTATTTCAAGTTTTTGAACCAGTTTTGGCAAGGAAAATTATGAGTCTTAACCCTCCCTTTCCTAAGGAGGAAGATTCCCTATGCTGAAACTTCCATGAATCAGGAAACTTCACCATGAAATCATGTTACGCTTTCTTCCAGAAGCGCAAAGCCTCTCCAGAGTCCCTTTTGGAATGGATAGCCAACCAATCTTTTTTCTAGGTTTAAAGGCATATCCCACTATGGCCCACCTAGCTATTTTTTATGTGGAAAATTGCTTATAAAGCTCTTTCAGTCATGTTTCAACTTTCCAAAAGTGACTTAGATAATGTTCAATTGCCTTGCACTGAGTGTGGCTTGGATCAGGAAAGTGTAGACCATGTCTTCCAATTTTGCACCTTTGCAATTCAAGTTTTGCAAAGTTGTTCTTTAATAATTTCTTCAGATCCTCAAAGACATCAATCCGTCAAGGAATGGTTGTCTACAAATATCTGGCTTTTCTATAGCACAGATGGTTTAGGTGGCTCAAAGTTGTTGTAGTTCATTACTACTCTTTGGGCATAATGGAACAAAATAAATGACTTGGTTTTTAACAATATTATAAACAACTTGTCCACCTATTTGGCATTAATTGAAAAATATCTATTTGATCACTCTGTTTTCCTATTAGGTCGTTATCAAAGTTTGCGGTTTCTGCATCCTCTAAAATTGGCTACTCATCCACCGCCAGGTTTCAAATTAGTATCATTGGGTAAAACATCTAGTTTTTACGCATCAAAAATGGTACAAGTTGATGGCATTTGGGAACGAGAAATAGGAAAGTCGGCAGGTGGTTAGGAGATTTGCATTTCAAATTTAGATCATTAGAGTGGATCATTGAATGGTTTAGGGGGATCAAATACGGGTTTTGCCTTTTTGGCTCTCCATGCAAAATCATTAGCATGCCTTAATGTTCTTCAATGGTGTTAAGCTAAGGGCTTATTATCTTACCATTTTCTGACAAACTCGTCGACCCTAGTATCTTCCATTCGAAGCACTAGTATAGACATTATGGAAAAATATCAAATATGATTCGTTGCATTAAGTCACTTGCAGCACAATTATAAATTTGAATCATTCATCAAGAGAACACCTTGATGTTGGCAAAGCATATAAAAGAGCAACCTCTGCCCTAACATGCTTTTTATTTTAAGTTTTCCTTTGTTAATTTTCTTAATAGTTAATTTTTGGGATGTAAAAAAAATGGGACTAATATGGAGATCAGATGACGTCTTTTTTCTTTAAATTAGTGAAGGAACAAAAAGCCAAGAATGAAACCAAAGCCCTTAAGACCAAAGAAGGGAGCTAGACATCAAAACCTCTTCGAATAAAGCAGGAATTCATGGCTTTCTACGAGGAGCTCTATAATTGGAATGACTCGTCCCCTCAACCATGACAGGAAATAAGGTTGAAAGAAGACATGGACAAAGAGATAAAACAAAAATAGTTTTCTAATGTGGCGTCTTTTCACTTCATATTAGTCATTTAAGCAAAGCCTTTAATAAAGAAGAGGTTAGACAAGTTGTATTCTTAATAAAGCATCTAAAGTCTCTTGGACTAAATTCCACCAGTTTTCTTTTAGAAGTTTTGGGATCTCATAAAAGATGACATATGGCAAGCAGCTTAGGATTTTTCGAGTGGTGTCATTTAGCTAGGGAATGGAATAGAACTTTTATTATGCTTATATCGACGAGCAACCATGCAAAATTAGTAGCTCAATTCAAGCCCACTAGTCTATTAATTTAGTCTATTCAAGCCCACTAGTCTCAAAGATTGTTTCCAAGTATTTGGTTAGATGAATGAAAGGAATTCTTAGAGATATTGTTGGTCTCTTGTGTAATGTTTTTGTTCCTAGGAGGAATATGACAGATAATTGTCTCATTGCTCATGAAATGGTACATTATATAAAGCACAAGAGGAAGAATTTGGGTTTTGCAACCATCCTCAATATGGATCTTAATAAGGTGTACGATAAGATAAAGTGGGATTTTCTATGGGCTACTATGAAAGCTATGAATTTCCTGAGGTAGTGGATTGACAAAGTGATGTAATCATGCAATATGTTTCTTCGGTGTCTTATTCTATCTTGATAAATGGGTAACCATTTGAGTTCTTCTCATGTTCAATGGGCTTAAGTCAAGGGGATCCTTTAGTGACTTATTTATTCATCCTATGTATGAAGGTTCTCTCAAGGGAATGATTGATTTACAAAGACAACAATTTATTCAAGGAGCAAAGATGAACAGAGGTACTTCTTCTTTGTCTTGCTTATTCTTTACTGATGATGTTTTATTCTTTTATAACCTTTTCTATAGGTGTGTTAGACAATAAATTATATACCAAATGAATTTTTCCAGTTATTCAGAAATTTGGTGAGCACGAAAAAGTTTTATATTATCTTTAGCCCGAATACTCTCTCCCAAAGTTCTTGAATTCCTCAAGAAGCCTATTGGCTTTAAGAGCAAGTTCAAGTTGGGAAACTACCTTAAATACCCAAAGGAGTTAAATGGTAGATCTTTTGGGGCCCTGAATATGAGGACGAGTAGAGTATTCTAGAAAATATCTTCATGGAAGTATTTTTCTTTAAGTCAACTTGGAAAACTCCCCCAGATTATGGCATTCTGGTAGCCATGTCTATCCATATCCTCTTCTATACTTTCTCCCAAAGAAGATTTTAGGAAAGATATAGCCAACAGTTTTGACCTTTTGGTGGAAATCATTCTCAAATAAGAAGAGCATAGCATGGACAAAGACAAGAATCTTGGGAAAAAAAGAATGAAAAGGGGGTTTAATATCAGGAATTTAGCTCATCTAATTAATGTCTTAATCTTTAAACAAGCAAAGGCAGGGACCACTAAAAGAGGAATTTAGGTGAAAAAAACATGTGCCATCTATAAATTTAAATAAGAGGACACTAACCATTTGTTCATTGGATGCAAATTCATTCAGAGGATTTAGGCATCCTCAAATTTAGGAGTAAGAATGAATTGGATGGAACCTTTAGAAAGATAAGATTACAAATCGAGGAAACAAAGGACATAATTTATATTAGTATAAAAAATAGATAGAATTAGATATGAAGTAGAACTCTATACATTGTAGTATAAATATACAAGCTTTGATAAGAAATAATAATTGAATACAAGCTTTATAGATTAAACCTTGTGTTCTCTAAAATATATGATATCAGAGCCGTAAGATTTTTTAATCAAAACTTTCAAAACACAGCCATTATATATACCACTTACTCACCTGAATATGTTGAAAGACAATAATGACTCAAAAGATTACAAAGATCTGACATACTAAACCGGTTACCATGGACCAATTGGTGCAACTTTTGCATCAATTAAACACCACCAGACTTGGCCTAGAAATCAGTGTCCATTAAACCTCTATGATCTTAAGCGAGAAGGTAAACTATATTAATTTCACAAACTGGTCAAAACTCATGCTTTTGGCTATAAAGGGATCAACTGGGTGATTCTACGCCACTAGGAAGCTCCCAAAGAAGGCCAACGGAGAGTAGGGATGGCAATTTAATCCGACTCTAAACCAAGTCTGATTTGATCTGAAGGAAAAAGTTCAATCCAAACCCATTTAAAAAAACTCCGACTCCGAATAGGAGATGGGTCGGATTTAGATATTATATTATATCCTACCCGATTGTGATCCAAGTCTGATAGTCTGATCCGAATGAGTAGTATCAAGCCTAACCCAAAATAAAATAAAAAATAAATAAAACCATGGTATTTGCTTGTGTTGCATATTTTTTAAAATTTACATTATATATTATAAATGAATTATAGTATTAGTAATGATAACAAAGAATAGGTAAATATTAAATTTTGGATAGAATTCAAAGGTCTGACGGATTCGGAGGTCCGACGGACCAGATTGGATTCGGAGGTCCGACGGATGGATCAGATTTGGAGGTCCGACGGATCGGATTAGATTCGGAGGTCTGACGGATCGGAGTCAGAGTTTGCGGATAAAATTAAGGTCCGTAAACTTGTCGAATCAGATTTGGATTTTATTGGATCCACTCTGACTCTCATTTATTGTCATTCCTACCAGAGAGTAAGGAGTTCCTCTCCACTACATAGTGAACTATTAGCAGTTTAGGAAAAGTTTGGTAGTGGCAACGGGTAATCATTGGATGATAAGGTTGGAATGTGCAGAGTTTATTAAAGTTTTGAATAATCTGGAAATTTGTGATTTGTATTTAAGTTAATAGATTTTATGTTCTAGGGCGTATCATCAAGTGATCGCTGCTAAAGAGAAGTCCTAATTTTTTGTGCCTTCTTTTCATTGTTAAAAAAAATTATAACTATAGTAATTAGGAAGCTTAATTTTCTTGATTGTTACACTAATCTAGTTTTCTTATTGATCAACGGTATTATATAAACACATGATACAATAAAGTTATTGTGTCCCTAGTAAACCCTTAATATAACAAAAGTTACCTTTCAACACAACATATGTCAATCTTTATCAACTTTGGGTATTACTTTTATTATATTAAGGAATCTGAAGAATCAATAGGGAGATGGAATAGGATTAATTATACTCTAGAGGGGGGGTGAATAGAGTATAACTGATTTTCCCGTTCAAGATCTCAAGGTCTTAAACTGGCTTTCAAAGGCGGAATATAAGCATTAAGGCTTATCTTTGAATCAGGATGTCAAAGCCTTGAAATTGGTTTCAAAGGCTTTTGCTCAAGCTTTGACTGTTCGCTGCTTTGATTAATGAGCGAAGCAAACATAAAACGTAACCAATGAAGACAGAAATAAGATGAGACAAAACACGGAGATTTGATACGAAGTTCGGCAACTAATTTGCCTACGTCTCCACCTAGGGTTGTCTAACCCTTAGGATTTAACTCGCTCTTTTATTACTTCTCTTAGAGACCTAAAGCAACCTAGAAGACCTTAATCCCCATATTCTACTCCATAGCACCCCAGCTACACTTTAGCATCTCAGATCCTAGTAATAAAAGGCTCTCTCTTTTTCTATACGTTTGAGTATTATGGGTATACTCTTAGTATAACACTCTCTTAAAATATTCTTTTAAACACTCAAGCGATTATACTTTGATTTTCTCTCAATCTAAATACAAGAAAAAGTTTATGGAACTAGAGAGAAAATAGTGAAGCTTTGTTGATGTAGCTTGTGACTGAAATTCACGATTAAATCTTATGTTCTTGTCTCACTTTCTGTCTCGTTGTGTCTCTACTCATCTCTACCTTTCTTCAACTTCAAAGCTTGGAATATATACTAAACTTGATTTCAGGCCGTTGAAAGGAGGCTCAAAATAGGCTGCTGAAAATCTGATTTGCCTTCAATACTTTCAGCAAGATTTCCTCCAATATGGTTGTAGAGAATCATTCATTTTCCAATATGGTTGTAGAGAATCATTCATTTTGGCTGTTGAAGATTGATATCATTTGAATATTTTACAGTAAGAATCCTTTCACTTTATTTTTTGTACTTTGAAGATTCAAATAGATTTCTTTTTCCATAACCACAATGCTTGAATTTTGGTAACTACCAAAATTAACTTGAATAATCTTCAACATATATGAGCATCACTTATTTGCTGAAATTAAGAGATATCTTTGACAGTAAAATCATGTATAAATAAGTTAGGTTAGAGAATAAAATAAGTGAAATAAGGAAAGGATAAAACACAAGATTTAGGCAATTAGAATATTCTTATCCTTTGACAAAGTGTTTGAACTTTGCTGACTGCTTTAAGACGTGGCTCAAGCTTTTGAAGACGTGGTTCAAACTTTGAGGACGTGGCTCAAGAGTTATTCTCGTCCTTTGACAGAATGCATAAAGCTTTGCATTATAGCTTCCACTACTTCCATCACATTGTTAACTCTATGTATTTTTGGATTCAATTCTATTTGACTTTGCATTTTGGCTTTCATCATTAGACATAAAAATGTTAGTAATCAAGGTGGAGTCTTGAATCTCCCCCTTGATGGAAGACAAAACATTATATGCAAACGTCAATGAATAAAATGTATAAATAAAAATATTCTCCCCTTTAAATAAATAATACATAAATACTCTCCCCCTTTTTGTCTTCCGACAAGGTGGAAAAATATAAATGTTGGATCACAAGAAGACTTTTTCAAAATAACAAAAAGATAAAAAATAGTAAAACTTTAAAAGACATGAAAACAAAAAGACGTTGCTTTAAGAAAAAGGTGAAACAGTCAAGGCTTTGAAAGCTAAAAATAAAAGACGGGAAAAACTTTGAAAACAGCTTCAAGGCCATGAGAATCTTTAAAACGAATGGAATAAGATTTTAAAAACATTGAAAGCAAAAGCAACAGATCCATTCGCAATTTATGTATCCAAAACATTTCAAAAATCATTTAATAAATATTTGATAATTATCTATAGGATAAGTACCAAACATTTTGATCCAATATTAATATTAAAAAGTGACAGTACGTCAAGGCAATGACAAGAGTGTCAAGACTTTGACATACACATGCAAAAATAAACATATACAACTTACTCAAATAGCTCCCCCTAAGAGGATGCTTTCCCATTTAACATTCCAAGCTCAAGACGAATAAAGTTAAATCGTTCTTCGCTCAAAGGCTTGGTGAAGATGTCAGCGAGTTGCAAATCAGTAAAAATAAAAGATATAGATACGTCTCCTTTCTCCACATGATCATGTATGAAGTGATGTCTAACATCAATATGTTTAGTGCGAGAGTGCTGAACTGGATTCTTCGTTATGGATATAGCACTCGTGTTGTCACACTTAATAGGAATGCCTTTGAAGTCTAACCCAAAGTCTCTTAGTTGTTGAGATATCCACAAGATTTGTGAACAGCAAGCATCGACTGCAATGTATTCGGCTTCGGCAGTAGAGATTGCCACCGAATTTTGTTTCTTTGAATGCCAACTAATGAGAGATGATCCCAAGAATTGAAAGCAACCTGAAGTACTTTTTCTGTCCACTTTATAACCTGCAAAATCAGCATCTGAATATCCAACAAGTTCAAAGTTACTATTACAAGGGTACCAAAGACCGAAATCCTTTGTCCCATTGAGATAGCGTAAAATCCTCTTAACTGCACTCAAATGAGATTCTTTGGGGTTAGCTTGAAAACGAGCACACATACACACACTAAACATAATATCTGGCCTACTTGCCATGAGATAAAGAAGAGATCCAATCATACCTCGATATTCCTTTTGATTTACCGATTTACCATTTTCATCTTGATCTAAAAGTAATGTCGAACTCATAGGAGTCTTAGCTTCTTTAGATTGAGTCATATTGTACTTCTTAGGAGATCTCTTGCGTATTTGCTTTGATTTATAAATATACCTCCTTTCTCTTGTTTAACTTGCAATCCATGGAAGAAGTTCAACTCACCCATTAAACTCATCTCAAATTCCCTACACATAATCTCAGAAAATTCTTTGCAAAGGGAATCGTTAGTAGCACCGAAAAGAATATCATCAACATAAACATCAACTATTAATAAATCTTTACCTTTGGTTTTCACAAAAAGAGTTTTGTCAATCAACCCTCTTTTGAAATTAATTTCTAAAAGATATTTTGAAAGACGCTCATACCAAGCCCTTGGAGCTTGTTTCAAACCATAGGGCGCTTTGTCAAGTTTAAAAACATGATTTGGAAATTTCTCATTTTCGAAACCGGGGGGTTGAGCAACATATACTTCTTCTTATAAATAACCATTCAAGAATGCACATTTGACATCCATCTCAAATAGCTTAATTCGAATAAAGGAAGCAAAAGCAAGGAGAATTCGAATAGCCTCTATTCTAGCCACGGGAGCGAATGTCTCTTCATAATCTATCCCTTCTTCTTGATTATAACCTTGGGCTACTAATCTTGCTTTGTTCCTCACTATCTTTCCATTCTCATCAAGCTTATTTCTGAACACCCACCTTGTTCCAATAATTGAATGATCCTTTGGTCTTGGTGTGAGTGTCCACACTTTATTTCTTTCGAATTCATTTAGCTCACTTTGCATAGCTAAAATCCAATCGGGCTCTTGAAGTGCTTCATTGATATTCTTCGGTTCTACAAGGGAAACAAAAGCGTGAAATGCACACAAATTTTTAACATTATAGCGTGTTTGTATACCAGCTTTTGGATCCGAAATTATATTGTTTGTTGGATGAGATGAGGAGTATTTGAACTTTTGTGGCAGCATCAAAGGAGCTGATGTAATTTCCTGAAGTATCCTTTCAAGGCCTTGAGATAGGTCTGAAGGCCCAGGAGTGGCTTCTGATATAATATTGTCCATTTGTTCAAGGCTTTGAGATGGAGTTTCAAGATCTTGAGGCTGGTGGTTAAGGCTTTGATCTAATTCATCTACGTCTAAAATTGGCTCTTGCATATTCTGGGTAGATTTCTCCATTTCATTATCTGACGAACTTTCTTCTCCTTCTGTCTCAAATGAATATCCTTCATGCTTATTCAAGTTTAAACCTGTAAAACCATCACTCAAGATACCGTTCTCGGTTTCATCAAAGATCACATGTATACTTTCTTCAACAACTTTCGTACGCTTATTGAAAACTCTATAAGCTTTAGAATTCAAAGAGTAACCTAACAGAATTGCTTCATCACTACGTGCATCAAATTTACCAAGGTTATCTTTGCCATTATTATGAACAAAGCACATACATCCAAAAGGTTTGAAATAGGAAATATTAGGCTTTTTACCTTTAAACAATTCGTAAGGAGTTTTTTTAAAATAGGGCGAATCAAACAACGCTTTAAAATATAGTTTGTTGTATTAACAGCTTCTGCCCAAAAGTATTTTGGCAAATCATTTTCCAAAAGCATTGTCCTAGACATATCCTCAAGAGTGCGGTTCTTTCGTTCCACAACTCCATTTTGTTGAGGTGTCCTAGGAGCTGAAAAATTATGAGAAATACCATATTTAGCACAAAAGTTATCAAACTTTAGTTGATTAAAATCTCTACCATGATCGCTTCTCACAGCAACTATGGGTAGGTTTTTTAAGGTTTGTAATTCTTTGCAAATTTTTGAAAACTCTAGTAAAGCCTCTGATTTTTCACGCAAAAATGAAATCCAAGTAAAACGGGAAAAATCATCAACAACAACAAGGATGTATTGTTTACCTTTAGGTGATTTAACACGCATAGGACCACATAAATCTATGTGTAGAAGCTCTATTGGGCGAGAGGTACTTACAACCTTTTTGGCTTTGAAGGATCCTTTTGTTTGTTTACCTCTTGCACATGATTTACAAAGCTCTTTTTCTTTGAATTCTAACTTTGGTAGTCCACGTACTAAGTCCTTTGAGAAAAGCTTCTTCATGGTATACATATTAATATGACCTAACCTTCTGTGCCAAAGCCTTGAGTCGCTGGTCAAGGCCTTAAGACATTTTAAGCTAGTACTTGCAACTTGGTTAGTATGAAAAGCATAAACATTATTGCAACGAGGAGCAATTAAAATAATTTTAATGTCCACCTTGCTTTGCACCTCGCATTTTTCTTCATCAAAGATGACTTTATTACCTTTATCGCATAATTGAGAGATGCTAAGCAAGTTGTATTTAAGACCTTCAACTAGGTACACATCATCAATGGTGTTTGATGCATTATCTCCAACTTTTCCAATACAAATTATTCTACACTTTCCTTTATCACCAAGTGTAATTGTTCCAGCAGATTGCTCTTTGATCATTGAAAATAAAGAGGACTTCCCACTCATGTGCCGTGAGTATCCACTATCTAGAATCCACTTATAATCTTTGCTCTTGGTGATTTCCTACAAAAGAACAAAACATCAAACCTTTCGACTAGACCAAATTGCAAATTTAGATTCATAATCGGGATGGACCATGTTGGGTGGTCTAGTCCCTTTAGGAACCCATACTTGCTTGATCTGGTCTCGAAGAAAAATAGGAAATGAATTTTTAAGAATTTGAGGGTCATTCCTACGATAAGGACAAGTTAGCTTAGTATGACCCTTTTTGCAATAGTAAAAACATGTAGGTGTTCGCCAATTATCCTTTGTTTTTACAAACATGGTCATGGTTTTATTTGGAAAATTTTTGTTGTACCCAAGACCGCTTTTATTCAAGGATGATTGGTGCTCACCTAGCATTTTTTCAAGAGTAGATTCGGAGTGAGCAAATCTAACCAAAGAATTATGTTGCTCTCTACACTTCCCAGCTAGTAGCTTCTTTTCCTTCTCCAAGTTATCATTACAATAACTCAAAGAGGTGAGCTTTCGTTTTAAAACAGTGTTTTCAGTTTTCAAGGCCTTGACCTGAGTGTCAAAGGATGACTCCGAGGCTTGAACCTTGAGTTTAAAAGCTGACTGAGAGGCTTTGAGATCAGTTAGTTCCTTAGCGAGACTTTCAGAAATACTTACATGTTGGTTTAGCTTCTCCTTGAGAATCTTGGATTCAAGAATCAAACTCTCTTCATTTATAATCATATTTTGCAAGAATTCGGACCGAACATCAATAGGACTTGAGATTAAATTTTTCACCATTACCTCAAGATGTTCTTTCTTTGCATCATTATGATTATCCATAAGACATAGGTTTGCTTGTTCATCTTCTGAGTCACTAGATGAATTTGAATCACTCCATGAAGCAACCATAGCTTTCTTCTTATAATCCTTTTTGTGGAAAGGCTTCTTCTTTCGTTGAGGGCAATCTTTCACTAAGTGATCTGTTTCACCACACTCATAACATGTTAGAGTATTAACTTTATTCATTGAGTTGGATGACTTACCTTTATATTTATTTGAATGATAGTCTCTACCTTTTGAGAAATTCTTCTTCATTTTTAGAATCTTGGCAAGACTTCTAGCAATGAGAGAAAATGGATCTTCATCATCACTATCATCACTATCTTCATTGTCCGTTGTAGCTTCTTCTCTCTTTGCTTTGAATGCTAATTTTTTGGCTGAAGATACTAGTTCTCCATCTTCTTCATTAAGAGACATCTCATGTGTGATCAATTTTCCAAGAAGATCATCCAAAGGCAAGGTTCTCAAATTTTGAGCTTCTTCTATCGTGGTTACCTTCGGACCCCACTTTGATTTTGGAAGACACCGTGGAATCTTTCTCACCTTTTCTTCATTTGTGAATACCTTACCAAGAAAATCCAGATTGTTCACTATTTGGGTAAATCTTGTGAACATCTCTTTCACGGTTTCATTAGGCGTCATTTTGAACAACTCATATTGTCGAAGGAAGATGCTTATCTTGCTCTCTTTGACTTGACTTGTTTCTTCATATGTGACCACTAATTTATCTCATATCTCTTTAGCACTTTTGCATGCAGAAACTCTATTGAATTCATTTTCATCTAAACCACAGTAGAGAAGGTTCATGGCTCGATAGTTTTTAGCAACACTTTCCAAATCCGATTGAGTAAAATAATCATCTTCTTTAGGAACCATTGTGCCGCTTTCATTAGTCTTCATTGGCACCCTAGGACCTTTCTTGATAATATCCCAGAGTTCCAAATCTTGATCAATCACAAACATTTGCATCAATGAACACCAATGGGCAAAATTGTTACCACAAAATAGAGGAGGGCAATTGGTAGACCTTCCTTGAGCTAAACCACCATCACCTATCGAATTCATTTTTCCTCACAGATGATTAAATCATTTCCTTGTGAGTCTAGCTCTGATACCAATTGAAGAATCAATAGGGAGATGGAATAGGATTAATTATACTCTAGAGGGGGGCTGAATAGAGTATAACTGATTTTCGCGTTCAGGATCTCAAGGTCTTAAACTGGCTTTCAAAGGCAGAATATAAGCGTTAAGGCTTATCTTTGAATCAGGATGTCAAAGCCTTGAAATTGGTTTCAAAGGCTTTTGCTCAGGCTTTGACTGTTTGCTGCTTTGATTAATGAGCGAAGCAAACATAAAACGTAAGCAATGAAGACAGAAATTAGATGAGACAAAACACGGAGATTTGATACGAAGTTCGGCAACTAATTTGCCTACGTCTCCGCCTAGGGTTGTCCAACCCTTAGGATTTAACTCACTCTTTTATTACTTCCCTTAGAGACCTAAAGCAACCTAGAAGATCTTAATCCCCATCTTCTACTCCATAGCACCCCAGCTACACTTTAGCATCTCAGATCCTAGTAATAAAAGGCTCTCTCTTTTTCTATGCGTTTGAGTATTATGGGTATACTCTTAGTATAACACTCTCTCAAAATATTCTTTTAAACACTCAAGAGATTATACTTTGATTTTCTCTCAATCTAAATACAAGAAAAAGTTATGGAACTAGAGAGAAAATAATGAAGCTTTGTTGATGTAGCTTGTGACTGAAATTCACGATTAAAGCTTTTGTTCTTGTCTCACTTTCTGTCTCATTGTGTCTCTACTTATCTCTACCTTTCTTCAACTTCAAAGCTTGGAATATATACTAAACTTGATTTCAGGCCGTTGAAAGGAGGCTCAAGATAGGCTGCTGAAAATCTGATTTGCCTTCAATACTTTCAGCAAGATTTCCTCCAATATGGTTGTAGAGAATCATTCATTTTGGATGTTGAAGATTGATATCATTTGAATATTTTACAGCAAGAATCCTTTCACTTTATTTGCTGCACTTTGAAGCTTTAAACAGATTTCTTTTTCCATAATCACAATGCTTGAATTTTGGTAACTACCAAAATTAACTTGAATAATCTTCAACATATATGAGCATCACTTATTTGCTGAAATTAAGAGATTTCTTTGACAGTAAAATCATGTATAAATAAGTTAGGTTAGAGAATAAAATAAGTGAAATAAGAAAAGGATAAAACACAAGATTTAGGCAATTATAATATTTTTATCCTTTGACAAAGTGTTTGAACTTTGCTGACTGCTTTGAGACGTGGCTCAAGCTTTTGAAGACGTGGCTCAAACTTTGAGGACGTGGCTCAAGAGTTATTCTCGTCCTTTGACAGAATGCATAAAGCTTTGCATTATAACTTTCACTATTTCCATCACATTGTCAACTCTATGTATTTTTTGGATTCAACTCTATTCGACTTTGCATTTTGGCTTCCATCATTAGACATAAAAACGTTAGTAATCAAGGTGGAGTCTTCAGAATCACTTTATTGTATTCCGTATATATACAATACTTTGTGAAACCTTGTACCTTCCAAGTTCATAACACTCTCTACTAGTCTTACGAGGGTTGAGAAATACATTATCCATAATCAAGTCAATTGTCACAATTTGGCCCCCAACGTAGTTTCTTTCTTGGAGAAGGATCTTCATATAACTTAGAAGTATCTTGTTCTGATTCTTGAATCTCGTCAAATTGGCTTAGATAATATATTATTTTTTCCTTGAGAAACTGGTGAAATTTCTTTAAACGAAGACTACCAAAACAACAAAATACTTTCTTTTTTACTAAGATTTTCTTATGCAAATGCACGGTATACATCTAATATGTGAATTCTTTTTTATATTTTTTCAGTAATTTAAGTGGAAGATGTCGTGGGTTTTTATTTGGAAGTGGTTAGCTAATGGTTTTTACTTTTATTTTCCAAAGTTTTATTTAGACGAGAGCTAGTTTTAGAGCGGTGGTTTTTTTTTCCTAATTGTAAATGGATGATTTTGGGAGGATAATTGTGTTGTTTGAAGTCTTGCTCCATTGAAGTTTTGAAAGCCTCTCAATAAAAGATTTATTTCTATTGATAAAGTAGATAGCAAAAATATACTTCCTGAATTTTTGTTAACTTTTTTTGTATAGGATCAAGCATAGCTATTTCGTATGAACATCAACCCTCAACCCACATCTAACTACCGAACATTTGCATTGTCACTCAAAACCCACTGATGTAATTACATTTTCGTAGAGTAACTCGCAAACTAACTTTTGAATCTTTCGTGATTGCAAACCTAGTTTCGCCATAGTTTCGAATGACACACAAAGAATGTGAGTTTGCTTTAAGAATACTGTTGGCTATGTAGTGAATCCCTGGCCATAGAAGTATCGCGGTTATCTCATAAAAAAGAACACTACCTACTTTATAGGCAAAACCAAAGCCTAAAAATTAGATTAATAACTTCGACTCTGCTTCTAACTCCTGCATCTGAAGCTCATTATAATCGGCACACAAACGCCACACAAGCCGACTCAAAAGTAATTAGAAGGAATCTACTTTTGAATAAACAAGTGCATTATGTCGGGTTAGAGACGGGATGAGTCACATACAAAATGGGTCGAGTCAAAGGAAATACAAAACAGGCCAAGCCAAACCAAGTCACCTAAACAAAGTATAGTTTCTATCTATATAAGAAGATAGTTTACATGTATCACCTCTAATTTTTTATAATGGGCCATCAACAAGTACGTGAAAATAATGCATTACCTGATAGCGTTTAAAAGTTTTGAAAACTAGTTGTTCATTATTGACCTTACGTAACCCATTAAAGACCAAATAAAACATGACCCTTTAAAAAACCAGTCATTAGGCCCATAATAAATTAGACCATTTTACAAATGGATTGGTCAATAATAATCTTTAACGAGACCCCTCTCATTTGAACAAGTCACCTTTCGAACAGAAAAAATCAAAGTATATTACATATAAAAGAAAAAAATCAAAAGTATATTACATACTTAACGTAGCATATACACATAATACCCATCAAGCCTCAATACAAGGATATGTGAACATTTGAAAGTTTAAATAGCATGCAAGCGAACCCAATTTTATGACTTCAACAGCAAGGATATATCACATACTTATGAAGATAACTAAACCCATTAGGATCATTGTTTCTTAATACAAGGATCATTGTTTCTTAATATACAGAGTAATACGGAAAACCTTCTCGTCACTGCAACCGCTCTGAAAGCTACACAACTCTAGAGTTTATACTGAGCAATGACGAAGAATTCCGAATAGCCAAAGGATGACTTGCCATTTGATAATGCAAATGGAAGAGACAGAGAATAACCACTTCCCGGAGTTTTTGCTACGAAAGCTCCTCTGTAGCGGCTATAATGGCAGGATGATCGCTAATTCAGAAACTATTCCACAATTAGAGCAACCATCCTTTTTGTACCCTTTTCTCTGTTAGACTTTAAAGAGGTTGCAGCGGTTTCCCTGCTTGTTTCCTTCCATATTAGCTAAAGGGTGGAAGGCAAATGGACGGCCAGGATTGACTCCAAAGCAATCAAATTCTTTGCTGTAATACATGCTTGTCACTTCGGTACCAGAGAAGTTTGAGCTTTTGCAATCAGAAGCTTCCTTAGAAGGGTTCAAGTTTCCCCCTTCTGACTGAAGAACTTCAGAGCTTGATGAATGTGAGGAAGGAAAGCTCAGTTGATCAGGTGCCTTCTTTGCTTCCAGATTATTCTTCTCGTTCTCAAGAGTCTTGGTGTTAAGGAAGCGTCCACCGGCACCCCTTGCTCGACAGCAAGCATGGCGGTGCCGCGATTCATGAATATATGGCTGTGATTGCATCACAGACAAATAGATATGGCTAGTTAATAAAAAGTCAACAATATAAAGCATCAACCTAATCAGAAAGGATCCCTGTTATAGTGAAGCATGGTAGTACATTTTACGCAACCTTTTGCATGCATCAGCATAAATATTGATGTATTGGCACAAAACACTTGTAGTACAGTAAAGATACTTTATGTAGATAAATCATCAAAATCCTAAGCCAGAAGCTAACACTAATAAGACAACTAATAACATTTTGAAAACGGGGGAGGGGAGAAAGGCGATCAGGACATGGTTTGATGTTTCAAACATCATTTAAAGCATAAGCATTGTTAAATAACCTGGTTGTGGGCCAGTTATGTGAAAATTCAAATATAAGTAACTTCCAAATGAGAAATTCTTTATCTTTTGTGTTGTGAGGTGATTGATGCAAAGCATTCTGCCTCTAGTGTTAAAAATACAATAGTCCATTCCTCAGTTTAACCAATCAAAAAGTGATGAAAAGTTAAGAGTGATTTAACTCTTAGTATTTCTAAATCTTAACTTAATCAGATGATTTTCACTCTAAACCTTTGAATAATTGCATATTCCACGATGAATCAAAAAACATATAAAGCCCCTTAGAGTAGACAAACTAAAACTTTTCCAGCAAATCATTATGAAACTTTCAGACAATTTTCCTACTTGACCACAAGAAGGGGTATAGGCAGTAAGGCAGGACAGACATGGGACATGTTCTGGGAATGAATAGCAAAGTTTGCAACCCGCATTGACCAATACCAAGGAATCAGATACCATTATTAGTGATGCATATAAAACATGGAAATGATACAGCAAGCAAGTATAAATTCCACATTTTGACATACAAAGTGGTACAGTGTGCAAATGAGCAGAGCTGTTTCATCAGCATATTGACAACATATATAGTTTGAAAAGAAGCAAAGATGAATGTTATCAAATGTGGAACAATTAAGATAGAATCGAATTTATCCAAACAAGAACCAAATAGAGGAATGAAATACAGACAAACAATAGAACAAAGAACTTCAAAATCCAAGATCAGTACCTTTTCTTTAGTTGACCGGGTCTTCATCCCTTCCTTTGCTCTAATTTTACGACGACGCAAAATTCCATGATACTGTTTTGGGTTTACATAAATAGGTCCATCTTCAGTTGTTATACAGGATGGCAGCATCACATGCCTCTGTGTTGTAAAAAGGAACTTCTTGTCATGAGGCTGTGTATTTCATGCAAACACTTAAATTTCTAAATATTAAAAACTACAAACCTTAAAAGAACATTTACAATGAACCATAACATTTTATCCATGAAGGAGGTTGATGGATTATTACTCTTCTGACCAATCACAAATTATTTCCTCCATTCCTTTTTAATTGCAACATTTGACTTTTTTGCATTATTTATAAATTAACTTTGACCATTAATATATTTATTCATACATTTGAAAAGTTATAAAAATGGTCATATTATAAAAATATACATTAAGATCAACCCAACTATAATCAAGTTAGTGACATTCTTTTTATAGATTAGTACCAAAATGTGGTAAAATTTAACCCAAAAAAGTGTAAAAAAGTCAACTAAAAAGAAACAGAGGAAAAACAATATTTCCATTTGCAAAAGTTCCAAATGTGAAATAGTGGATGGCTACAAAATTAAATCACTGTAAAACAGTAGATAATTCACATCGCAAGTACTCCTAGATTCTTTTAGTTTGTCTTCATATTATTTAAAACTGTCAAATACATCATGCATAAACATTATAATAGTACTAATTGAATTCTTATTGACACATGAAAATATTCCAAAAAACACGCAAAGAAAAACAAAGATACAGAAGTGCACAAAAGAATAACTCCAAACAGATAAACATCCACCGAGGTTACTGAAAAATCAGACTAAGCATGCATTTAAGATGGCACTATACTTCAAAAACAAAGTTACACTTCTGATCTCTTGTTTGGTGCTATATTTCAAGATACCATGATGAAGTTATTTAAATCTCAATTAATCAAATTTTACACAAATATTTTGGTTCAACGGCTGGCTTGTTTTCACTCAATACCCCACTATACAAAATCCGTTTTTCCTCAGTTCTATCCACATTCCATCAACATCCGATCTCTAAAATCTATAGCTTCAACCCACTTCTACTCTTTTCCTTTTATGTCATTATTCATTTTTAATCTTCTCATACCCTACCTTATGAGCCCATATTATATTTAATAAATGCTTTACTCTCAAGCTCTCTCCTATTGAAAGTACAACAACCAGTACATGAGGTCCCTCTTTTGGGTCCTCCTTCATTTCTGTTACTACAACTCAGGAAAATAGAGTTACTATCAATGTGTGCATCAACAAAATGTTCAACTACAGCAATTAATCGTTTTTGGAAAAAAAAAAAATTAATTTGTTACAATAAAATCATATAAATATCCGATAGATGTACAGCACCAAGAAATGAACAAAGGGTGTCACATTAAAAAAAAATACAATTCTTGTTTAGAGATATCATCACAACAGAATCCTATGAAGCATATCACCACCACTACTATACGAACCTAACGGGAAAAATTAAATTGAAAAAAAATTGCCAAAAAGAACATAGTTTCTGGAAGAGCAACAAACCATGGGCTGAGTCCCATAAACTGCATATAATCCATTGCATTGATCTACAAGAGGATAATTTTCATAGACCTGAAGATTTTATTTGAACAAGATAAGGAACTATAAAAAAGAAAGCAATATCCATCAGATCAAAGACATAGAAAAGCTTACCATTGGCTGACCAAGTCCAAGCTCAAAATAATTCTTCTGTTGAGGAGGAGAGAAGTGCTGGAAACAGTTTGTTTCTTGGACATTGTCTTCTTTCAAATTGTTCTTGTTCTCCTCTAAATACAAGAAATTCATCAAGTAATTATTCAACTGCATATAAAAGGTTTTAAAGAGTTGATTTATACATTAAGACTTGCACAAACAGAAAATAAAATACACGCTGCATATTATAGGACCATCAGATATAAGGAGATACGATTCCTTATTTAGAGAAATAGCATTAACATTCTGCATTCTACATTTTCAAACTTCATAATTATATAGAATTGGCATTCAGTGTAAGCTAATTACTTCAAAATTTTGCTTATGCTTTCATTGTCAACCTATCAGGAGGCAGATGAAAGTGGTAGTTATCCCATGCGTAGACAATTACTAGAAAACATAGGGTTGGGTGAGAGAAAGTTATCACAATTAAAATGAGCAATAAAATAAGTCAGGCTATATCTAGCAATCTTTTCTATCTGAAAATGAGAGATTACAACAATAGAGTAGGATTGATGAACTTAATTCACTCCCTCGAGGCTCAAGCTTTCCAGCAAATTACCCAAGGGCAAGATCACTTAAGGCATATGGAATCACAAATGTGAATTAAAGTCAAGTTCATTTGTTGAAATTGTCTCAAAATCACTCAAGTCAATTTCATATTTTCTATGATAGAACATAATTGAACATGTGCATTCTCAATTTTCCATGGAAAACAAAATATAGGTATTCACAATGGGGAACCTTTTATTTTTTGCAGTTAAATATGTGCACTTTGGAAGTAACTCTAACATTTCATCATATTTAATCCACAAGGCTTGTATACACCAGAAATTTGAAATTAGTGATGTGTCAGAACAAGCATGCGATCCAACTCTTGAAAGTTAAACCTAGAGACAAATGTATGCCACATAATTCTACTACTCAATAATTCCTTCTAATGTGTTTTTGCTTCAGCCAGTTCTGAACCATATAAAGGAATGCTGGACACTAAGCAAAACTCTTGCGGTCTTCAAGGAACTTCACTTGAAAAAAGTTCATAGGCAGCGAAAAAAGGATGATTAGAAATTATTCTCTCTTCTTCCATACCATCCCAATGAAGTTAAAGCACAAGTAGTAAGATGTAGACATCTTCACTAATATTTTTGCATGGCCTCAAACTCTGACATAGTGGAATTGCTTCAAAAAGGAGTAACAAATCTACAATATTCACATAACCATATACTCAGCTCAATAGATTTGTAGAAAGCTTTCACAACGTTTACAATGTTTTTCTTTTTTCACACTACAGTAGGATCAAATCAAAGTTATAACCACAATGCCACACTTTACCACTAATGCTAACTTAATAGCTTTACGTGTATGGGGCATACAACTAGCTTCAACTCTGTGTACTAGCCAATGAAAGAACCAACAGTGCAGTCACAACTATGAATCATACTCCAGATAAAAGTAAGCAGTAAAAAGCAAGTACTCCCATGAGAATTTGTTTGCAATAGCCTAATCAACAAACAATAAACTATATGACTCCAAAAATTTAACCAAATTCACAGGACAGTGATATGATATTTCAAACCAAAAAAAAAAACTGTATTGTTTTTGCCTAAGTGAGCTTTGTACACACTATAATCAACCAATCAACACTAATTAGCATGAAAATAAAGCTCACATAGACCATACAAAGCTCAAACAGTAGAATCCAAAATTTCACCAGAAGAAAAAGTAAGATGGAACACTGTTTGTTTTTCCTTCTCAGGTGCTCCACTCATTATGTGCTGAGACTTTTGGTGCTCGCCACCCCAATCAATTTGATTGAGATTTGAAGAGTTTATTTGTTCATCTTGTGATCCTGCAGCAACCCACCAAGGCATAGATCCAACGGACAAAATCTGACGATTTGACACACTCTTCTGCATCCCTTTATACCTATAAATTTGCTCTTTCCAGGGTACAGCACTACAGCTTATTCACCTGTAATAATTTTCATAAACTAATCGGAATTTAACTTGAAAGCCAAATCGAACTATGACCACTAACAGCAGTATACAGCACATAAAAGCAAACAACAACAGCAATCAAAAGTTCCACCTAACAACCTTCCAAAAAGATCTAGAATTTAATGGAAATAATGAGCCTACTCCTTACACCCTCAAAATCTCCCACCCTTCAGTAAAAAAAAAATCAGAATAAAACTTTACTATAAAAAGGGTCTGTCCATTGCAAACTTAAACAAACTCCCCAAAAATTTACAGAAAGGTACTGTTATACTGTTCTTTCTCTTGAACAAAAACATAGAGCGCCAACTAGAAAGTACAGAAATTTTCAACAGAATAAATGATTTATGATATCGCGACAATTACCAAATATAAATTTGATCAGAAAAAGTTATTGTCAAAAAAGAATGGTCAGAAAATCCAAACATCAACATGTAAGCTTCCTTAAGATTAAATGAATGAAATTCCTTGACATATTAATATAATGATTAAAGATTATCATATGAAGTATACCACAAAGAAAGAGAAGCACCCACCAAAATAATTTCACCAAAGATTTCATCTTTACTAACATAAACAGTAATCAAAACTCCCAAAAAAAATCAAAGAATTCAACAAAATTACCCATAAACCCCAAAAAATCAACAAAATTTCACCAAGATTCAATCTTTAATACCATGAACAGTAAAAACAAACCACTAAAGAGCACAACGAATTCAGCAAAAATTGACCATTAATTTTTACTTATCATAATCAAACCAGCAAACATCAAAGATTCAGTCTTTATTAACATAAATATTGAAAAAAAAATCCATTCAAATAAAAACTAATTTTCATTTTTTAAAAAAAATACAAAGAATTCAGCAAAAATAACCCATTAATTTTTACTTAAAATAAACAACACGTAAACATCAAAGATTCAACCTTTAAAGCCTTTATATTAAAACAAAAAATAAAAATAAAAGACACAAAGAATTGAGCAAAATATACCAACCCTAAGACTGAAGAAGAAAAACAGAGTAGCAGGTTGAGTATGAAGAGTAGAGTACCGTTGAAGAAAGATAGTAGGAATGAACGAGAAGTAATTAGATTAAGGAAGTTGAAATCCGAACCATAAGGGAAGAAAATCTAGTCTCAAGGTAGGAGACATAAAGAGATAGTCTTAGAAATTATGGGAAGAGGATAGATACTGGGTTTGGTAATATGGGACCTGTGGGGCCATTACCAATCAGATGACACTTTCATGCTACTTTTTATGTTTAGAACTACAAGTTGGACCACTGCGTGCGTACTGTTATGGATGTATGCGTACTGTCATGGATGTATAATGGTTATTTGTACGTTGAATATAAAACTTTACTAATATATATCATATAAGATATTTGGTATTTTTTATTTTGCATATAATAATTTACAATATATTAAAAGAAAACGTAGAAATATACATATGAAATTGAATAATATAATATAATAAAAACAGACATTTCTAAAATATATCATACATATTATGTATGTAAGTATGTATCGTACAAAGCTACTAATATTTTTACAGTGTAAATTTACTAAAGTTGGTTGATATTTGTTGCAATAGTTGCTCATTGTTTTGCTCTTCTAGTTTTAACTGTTAATAATTGTAATATCCAACGTCGACGTTGTATATTTGTTGGAGAAATTTGATTGTCTGTCTAGCAACATTTTGTTGTGAGGAACCAAGGCGAGTAGCAAGTTTTCCAATGAACCTCACAGCACTTGAAGTATTAGGAATACCATGTATATTGATATATGCTCTCATCTCATCATCTGTTACCGCATGAATTTCATACTCTGCTTTTGGCAATCCTAATTGCGTTAATACATCATAGAGTATTATTTTGATGTTTACTTCTATTACTCGGCGTACTTCTTCCATTGAGGGTTAGCAAGCCTATATGTAAAAATATGTATTGAGTTATTAGATAAAGTGTGAAGATAATTAAGAAATTTTTCCATGCATATTTATAGAGAAGTTATAGGAATATTAAATGTATACATGATAAGTATGCATTTCATATACGTGTCTAAAGGTTGGTACATTGTAAAATACGTGTCAGATAAGTAGATATTATATCAATAGGATTACATGTGTTTTGTGACAGTATATGTGTCATGTAGACAATACGTTTTTTTTTTTTTTGTAATGATAGGTCATATTTGGAAATAATACTTAAGGAAAAAAGAATGTCATGATTATATGATTACAGAATATAAAGAAATGTAGCATAACTGTATGATTATTATACGTGTATATGATGTGCATGCATTTAGTTTACATGTCTGAAGGTAGACGTTTTTAAAACTACATGTCAAATAAACAGATATTACATTATTATGATTACATGTGGTTTGTAAAAGTAAATATGTCATGTACATAATTTGTCGTCGTTTCTACATGGACATTTTATATTAAGAAATAATAGGTAAAGTAAAAAGAACTTCATAAATATTTGCTTATAATATTTAAGAGAATATTGTATAGCGGTATCATATTAGGAGATGATTTTTAGAGGGGAAAAAAACATTTCATATGTTATAGGTAAATTTTTTCTGTAAAAAAAGCTTTTTTAAAAAAAAAAACAAAGTTAGTATTCATGTTGTTAGGTACACGCTAACATACTTTAAGATATGTAAAAAAAATCTTACAAGGGTAGTAATTTGATAAAGTTGAACATATCTACAACTACATAAATTTATTTATAGACAATGACGTCCAGTGTATGGCATACAATTCTAGTTCAAGATTCGACACTCACAACGCGCTTAGCTTTCCAACGTTGTTGTTGATAATTTTCTCCAAGTGTATATATATAGTTAGTTAAATTCGAAAGGTCTTGTCATGGAGTGCTCTTATATGATCATCAATTAAAGATCTTCGATCCTAAAAAAATCACTTTGATGTTAAACTTTATATTTACCATTTGATATAATTATAGAATTCAAGTCACTAATACCTGTAAATATAGTGTAGCCATTTTTGTCAGCATCTGCACTTGAAAATTGTTCAGCAAGATGGCCAAATAGGGTAATTGGTATGCTTTCGCTAGCATTTTCAAAATCAAGATGTAAAACACACCTAATATTGAATTACAAATGTTGGTAATATTTTATGTAAATTTCTAATTGAAATATATAGTATTAATGTTATGGGTTCGTTTCATTTCTAATCGAGGTTTAGATTCAAAGCATTATCAATAGTCTAGAAGCTTTATGCATGTATTAGTGGAATCATATCATGCACATCCAAATGCTTTAGTCTTTATTTTATTTTTGTGTTATAATTTTTAATTATATAATATGATTTGTTAGAGAATGTAGAGGCTTATAATCACATAGCATGAATGCCCAACAGAACAATCAATCAAGCAATTACGTTTAATAAAAAAAACTGTTTCATCTTAGTATGTGTATAATATATGGTTTCGAGATTTATATATTCCAATTTGTAAGCAAAATACCCATTCGGCTTCATAAATGAATCTTAGGATGTAATAAGTATATCATGGTCTGCTAGGGATTCAGAAACTCCCATCAGGGCAATGCATGATACCCTCAAAGCCAATGTCACCGAAGCTGTATTTTTGGGTTTGGCAATTTTATGACCAACTGCTCACTCAACTGCAATTTTATATTGCTAATATTTCTTTTTTTGTATACATCTACACTTCACTTGCACCCATTTATTTGTCTCTATATATTTGATTTGTGCACATAAATATCCCTCTTTCACTTCATTACTTTTCGGAGACGTCATTAGTAATAATTTAATTATTAGAGTGGATTGAGAACATTTTATGATGTCAATATTATATAATATAACTGAATATTAGGTTTGTTAACAAAGAATATGATAAGTACATATGTGTTTTTACGTATACATGATCAAATTAATCACTTCCAAATTAACTTAGTCCATTACTAAATAGTTCCCAAAAAATAATAGCTACAAATTATCTCCAATGAAATAAAACGGATGTGACAAAAAAGAAAAACAATAAAAGTTTTCATAATTAAAAAAATAGACAATTATATGGACAACAGACTAATTACATACATAAACATTTGCGAAGGGAGACCCTAAGTTATATGCACAGAGTTCCCACAACCAAAAGAAGATGGCGACAATAACGAATTCCCTCACCATCACAAGTTTGTGCATATTGAGGAAAAGGAGGCGGGATTTGGGATATGTTTACAAACCAACTTAACAGAGCAAATGATTGCTTGTTCTTGGCAAAGCTCCAAATGGGTTCTGGATTATATGCATCATATCAAGATTACCCCTTTCTGTATCACCCATTTTGGTTTTAACACAGTACCCAATTGTTCTTCAATTATCCAAATTTAATCCGCTTCTCACAAAACCCCAAAATTTCAACTGAAACTCACTATCAGAAACAGGAAGAAATAGCCAACAAAATGAAGTTAAAATAATCAAATACCCATAGATAAAATGAAAAATAAACAGGTTTATATTTAACTTACAAATGATAGCAACATAAATTCATTCCACTGAGGGCCAACTTACATGAGGCGGATAAGAGTTACAGAATCGTATAGGGGTGGTGTGGTGTGTGGAAAGGAAGGCCAAATTAATTATGCGGAGCAAAAATCTGAAGAATATGGTGATGTGGAAGAAGTGAAGGAGATTGGGTTGAAGATGATGCAAAGAAAAACAAATGAGGAGAAGAAGATTGACCACTGTAATTAAGAACTGTAAGTGCCTTACGGTAAAAGTGTAATTAAGCAAAAAGTCACCGCTGTACAAATGCCCTTTTGAGCCAAACCTCTCGTTATCTTTTATGTATAGTATAGATTATTTTCTTTTGTTTGTATTTTTTGTGTTTTTTAAGACATCTAGAAAACATACAAGAAAAATATTAAACAAGAACAACTAAACTACCTGCTAATTTAGCACGAGAATGTATTATAACAACCCAATTTCTCTCGACTTTATGTTCAATGCAAACTTTCGAATCGAATTCATGATATCCAACATATCAAATCATTATTCTGAAGAGTAGAAATCAAATTCGCGGATTATGCTAATATCCTTATCCAACTTATCATGTTAGACTAACACCAACTTAATGAATACAAACATGCTAGTACCTCTGAGTCTAATGAGGAAGCAAAACCAGAAGAGGAACCCTCACTACCAATATTACCCCCTCCAAGTCAACAAAGACTTCCCAACCCATCCCAACCTTTCTAGAATAGCGCCTCTATACCCCCATCAACATGAATTGAAACCGACGTAGTTGCCTAACAATTCCCACCTATTGAAACCATGTCAAAGCCAAGGGGAGGCAGAGAAGCAACCTATGGAGGATGGAGAAAACGCAACCCCTCCTTTCTCTTAACGGAATGGTCTGCCATATACGAATTTATGTAAGCTAAACAAAAGGCAACATTACGATTCAAACTGTTAAAAACCAAGTTGTTCCTACACAACCACAAAGGCTATAAAGTTGTCATATATAAAACTAGTCTAGGACTATATACACCATCCATGATATAAAAAAAACGTTGGATATAGGTAGATAGCCAACCCTCAAAAGACCTATTCTCATTATCATTCGAGTGGAGAGTGTAATCCCCAATATAACGAAACAAGTTTTATTCAATGAAATATATGTTTAAGTATCTATTTAAAAGAATTATTGGATTTATTTTTAATAAATGATATTTTATTTAAGCTATCAAACTCATAAGCCCAATAAATAAATCCAAGCCACTAACGTTATTATTTATATGTAAACCAGTTTTTTTCCTAAACCCTAATCATAATCTACACAATGCAAAACAAACACACACAAAAAAAAAAGAGAGGAGTGAAAACCCTAAGAGAACTGACAGCCACTAGCCTCCCCTTGCTGCCAACCACTATGCCCCTAGATGCCTAGCTGACGCCTGTGTTTTCACTGTCATCCGGTCTCCTCCTCCTTCCCTTCATTTCTTCCTTAATTTTATGCCCTAGAACACATGATTTGGGAAAATTTGTTTCAATGGTTGTTTTTATTATTTTCAAGGGTTAAATATATGTTAGAAGTGTATATAATCATAAGTTTTATGAATTTTAATATAACCTATAAACTTTTAGAATTTTTATTCATGAAATTATGGGTTAAATATACTAGTTTTCATGTTTTAGGGTTTATAGTCATATACTATTAAGTATTTCATGTGACTAAAATTATTTTGTGATTGAGTTGATGATGTTATGTTCAAAATAAATTTTTTATATTTTATGTGTTATGAATTTTGGATTTTATGTTGAGTATTTGAAGGATTTTTATGATTTTATAAGTAGTATATATGATCCAAATCAATATAGTACATGTTTAGAACATTATAATTAACGTTTTGTATGCTTTGGGGATTTTCCAAAATTTTATAAATCTGGTTTTCATGTATTTTATGGATTTAAGTATTAAAAACAAATGTTTTAAAGTATTTACATGATTTTTGAAGCCTTTTTAAATGGGTAAAGTTGCTGTAAATTTGTTTGTAGTTGTAAAAGTGACAACTCGATTGTTCTATATATTTAAGGTACGTAGAAGTTACAAAAATCTTGCCTTTAGGAGCATGATCTATGATGGAATAAAAACTTTGTATCATGTTTAGGGAACCTTTTGGATGAAGTTGTTTAATTTTGCATTGATGATTTCGTGTACTTTCTCTTTAGAAGCATGATTAGGTAATTTTTTGTGATTTGGATGGTGATTGTTAATACTAATCTTGATATGATTATGTATGGTTGTGGAATCTTGATTGATTTAAGTGGAGTTAATTTGATAATTAATCCATGAGGTTATTCATTATTATTCCTTCATAACTAATGGCATGAATTGAGTAAAGGGTGATTTTTAAGTCTTAATGACAAGGTTATTTGACTTCTCTTAACAAGTTAAAATTTAAGAAGGAAATCAAAGGGTAAATATTACAATATAGAAGAGGTTGATTGTGTATTTATGATGTATTACATGTGCTTTCTTTGATGAATGGGAACCCAACTGTTAAACTGTAAATCATGTAAAGTGAAAGAAGGATAAGTAATAAAACTTTGAGCTAGTACATATCTAGAGTATTGATAATCAGGGGTTGGGGCTTCACGGGGTATTATTCGTGACTTTTCTTGGATGCCATGTGATGTATGAGTATTTTTATAAAGTTTTAAACTTAAATTGGGGTTAGTTGAGATCTCATCTAATCATGGTGATAGAGTTGTACCCATTTACCATTGGATTTATCTTGTTTTTAATGCCCTCTGACGAGAGAGCATGGGGTTTATATATTTATTTTGATGTTCCTGATTGGGAAATAGGGAGAAAAAACATTGTCTGTTGCTTAATCCAAATTATTTATGAAATAAACTATGGGTTAATTTGGATAAAGTTAAGGAATGTGTTAAACGAGTAGGAATGTCTTACATTTTATTGTTATGAGGTCAATATATTTTATTATGTTTTTGTGACCTTTATGTACTCAGCTTTGCTAATTACGTGTTTTGTTTGTGCTCTTTTGGTCATGCCTTCACCTTTCAATAACCTTGTAATGGTCCATATTTATACTTGTAATTTTGGGGAGCAGACTTTAGACAGGTATCACTAGGATTTGCAGCATTTTTGGGAGGAGTGAAAAGTACTTTAATTTTCTTGCTTTGTTTGACTTAATGTTTTCTAAATATTTGGAAACTAGTTTGGATTTTGTTTGATGGACGTTTCAAATATTTTAAAAAGGGCCATAATGATTCTGAATTGGATGTTTGATTGAGTTTGACATTTTGAATTTTTATTTAAAAGTTTTATGTTTTTCGCTGCAAAATTTTGATTTAAATCATTAGCGTTTGAACACGTAACGGTAGCACTTCGATAGTTCTCCCGAAGTTATGATTTTTTTTTGGAAAAGGGGAATCATCAAGGTGTTAAATATAGCCAATGATTAACTTCTCCAAACCTGAATAGCAAAGGGAAAAAACAAAAAACATGTGCAACATCCTCAAGAACTGATCCACATTCCTGACATTAGAGCTGAATCGCACTCACTCTCCTCTTATGAAGCTAGCTCATCCTTGGATCCCCTCGTAAGAAAGTTTCCATGAAAAGCATAACCCCTTAGTTTTCATGGGAATGTTCCATAACTGGCGAAAATACTATTGTCTCTCTAGTGAAATTGGAACATTAAGAAAGGAGTCCTCCTTCCTTAGAGAAAGACATAACACGACTTCATCTTTAATCGTCCTGACTTATGAAATAGTCAGTAAATTGAATCCTTATCCTGCACCATTGAGACATCCAACCATAGAATTTCCCTAGCCGAGGGCTCCTAAAAAACTTTGTGCAGTTTTACTAACTTCCAAACTCCTAATTTTGGAGAATCTAGATCCTCTAAGAATATTCTTTCTCCCTATAAGCAAAGGGTGCTCTAGCACTATAAAGTTTAGAAACTACTCCCTCCATCCCTCAAAAATTACCCCAATTCTATTTTTAGAGTCAAAGTTTTAAAACTTTGACCACAAATACTCATTATATTATAAGAAATAATATATTCAAGTGAGATCTTGTTGGATGCATCTCAATGTAAATTTTTAGAATATCAAGTTTTCATAATTTTTTACATTACGGATTTGGAGATAAAAACATTTAAATTTGTGTCTAGAAGACCGTGAAAAGTCAAATGTTGCAATTTTTGAGGAACAAATAGAGTAATAGCTCAAGACACCTAACCATTTACCACGCATGTCTCATAAAAAAAGCTCTATTTGAATTGGCTAAATTTCTTACTCCCAGATCTCACATACCTTTCAACCTCTAGACTATTAATGTATTAACCTAATGAATACCTGACCTTGTGGATTAGCCCAAAGGAAACAAATAATCATAGTCTAATTTGGATAAAATAGCAAAAGGGATTTCCAAGAAGAAAAAAAACACGAAATTTGCATTAGCAACTAAAATTGAATTGATAAGAATCAATTCCTCCGAAAACGAAAGAAAAATAGCGTTCCAAGCAGTAATCTTTGTTAGAACAGTGTCCACAATGAACCTAAAATAAAGTTTCCTACTGCCAACCATATCTTTAGGAGCTCCCAAATGACTACCAAAAGTACCAACCCAGTAAACCGTAGTTTGCTAGAGCTAATATTTTCATGATAATGTAAAAAAGCACTACAATTTATTTGGTTCTTGTTTTGTTTTTTTTTTTATGGAAAATTTGTCAATTGCTTTTTTTTTTTTTTTTTTTTTTTTTTTTTACAAATTTTTCACTTTTTGAATTATAATTTTCATTATTATTTTGCAAATTACTTCCTTATAAATATATGTACTTATGATTTCACTTCCTAATTTTATTTTATAGCAAATTTGACCAAAAAATGATGTTATAAATTAAAAATAAATCCACATATACTAGGCTATTTTTCATTTAGTGTTTGAAGAATAATTTATTTTATAGTATTTCATTCAATTTTCTTATTTATTACTTTGTTTTTTAATTCAAAAATTGATTTCACCATATATATTATAATTTATATTAGACTACCAATGCCGAATCATACTCATTTCTTGATTTCTTTATATGGTACGCCAGTAATGTCATGGAGTGATTACCAAGTATTCAATAATCTAGTATAATCCCAAATAAGTAAACTAAAATCGTAAATAATAATATAAGATATCGCATCTATAAATTGAAGAAGATTTACGTAATAAATTCAAATTCCTATCAAATGAGATGTTATATGACATATATACTTATTTAGTAAGTCCACTTCTGAAGATTATATGATTTTTTTTTTTATCTCAAAGCAATGAGATGGGAACCTAAAACTTTATATTATAATTGATAAGGTGGATCATCAAAATAATTGAAAAACCTAACACTTTATAGGAAATGGAATTACATTAAGCAGTGTTAGTTAGTGGAGAATGAGAAATGATAATTCCATTTAACAAGCCTAAACAGGAGGAGCCTTAACTAAGTTACATTTATATTATATTCCAGATAATCAATTGAAAAGTTAACTACTGAGTTAGATGATGTAGTTGATGATGTAGTGATTCGACCAACTCAGCAAGTGGAATGTCTTTTACTACTATTTAAATGATTTGAAAAAATCAATTTATTATTTGTTTAATGTGAAATATCTTTTAACTTTTAGTTGTTTCTAAGTTTCATCGAATTATTTTTAGTTTGGTTAAATTTTATATTCCTTTTGTCTACATCTACACGTTCTATGATTGCTTTTTCTTTAGGTATCTATAATAATATAAAAATATGCATGCATCGGACTATATGAGTATATTTTTAAAAATTAAATATATCAAATTTTTATTTGGTACATTATCGATAATTCAAATTTAAAATATGTGCTTTAGGTGCATGCGGAGCATGTGTGTCAGAAGTTCCAAATAAAAGGTTACACCCTTATGCATGATACATTCAATTTACAAAGGAGGCCTAAAATAGA
This sequence comes from Dysphania ambrosioides, assembly GCA_026401315.1. Classification (NCBI taxonomy): domain Eukaryota; kingdom Viridiplantae; phylum Streptophyta; class Magnoliopsida; order Caryophyllales; family Amaranthaceae; genus Dysphania; species Dysphania ambrosioides. Next base: position 11,745,198 of record CM048666.1, on the reverse strand, counting down.
CCCGATTTAACCCAAATCGATAAGAACCGACTCGTAATGAGTCAACCCTGAACTAATATGTGAACCCGATTTAACACCCTTAATATTTGATATTGATTATTTTTCTAGAGACTAAATTTTTATCAGTTTTACTAGAGCATAGATTATGAAAAATAAAGATTTAAATAGTTACAATTAGATACTATTCTTATACAGAGTACCACGTAATAATTATCATATGTAACCATTTATTTTCCACTCACTTTTTTCTCTACCTTAATAGTTGTTCTATGTGGAGCAAATATATAGTAATAAAGGTAGAAAGGTCATACACAGTTGAAAGTACACTGCACAATAGGATATTAAGTTGATTAGCTTCCAAAATGTGAGGGTGACACATCCCATTCTTGGATATCTTGCTTTATACAAATCCGAGAGTTAAAAAGTTAATGGTATTTGTTTTTTCTATAGCACGTAGGCAGCATTTAATTATTAAAAAAAGGCCTCAAAAAGTTAGCATAATTATTCAAGTTATACATGATTAGTAGGCGTGAAAATATCGTATCTCTACTTTCTCTATTCCTTCAAACTATTTTTCACATCCGTTTATCTAAAGTCTAACAAATTTAGGCCCTACCATTTCGGAATAATTGTGCTCAACTTAAATTATTTTTAGGAGATTTCTTAACTTAAATCATTTTCATTGAAATCAAATTATATTTTTATTAATGTGAACTTACTTAAGTCGAGTTGTTTAGGGTGCTTAGGCATCATCAATGGCTTCCAAAGCTTGGTAGCATTTGTACAGGCAACAAATTAAGAAGCATTTTTATATACGGGCAACAATGAAGTATTCATAGAATAGAATCTACTGTTATGATGTTGATGTGATTATTCAATAAAGTAGCTGAAGAAAAAGAAAACTTTTAAAGGTTAAGATAAAACGACTAATAAGTTGACAGTATTACTTTAATTGTCTTTTAGGATTTTGATTTGGGCTTAGGGTTTGGGCAGAGTGGGTGACTGACCAAGTAAATTTTTTTAATCTACATAATATAGTTTGGTTAAAAGGTCGGTTTGGGTTGACATGACTTGATTATGACTCGAAAATAATTTCAGATTATGTGGGTCATTTTCAGGTTGAAATTTTCAACCTTAATCTAACCCATTCAATTTCGGGTCGAGGTGTTAACCCATTTAAATTTTTATGTCGAAAATCTCAACCCAAACCCGCTATTTTTGGGTCAGGTTCGGGTCGGATCAACTTTTGCCACCCCTGTGTAGGAAAACATCTCTAAATGTTTATGAGGTTACCTACGGTATATATTAGACTTACAACATTATAATTCTATTATTATGCTTACTATGCATTAAGCAACCAGGGACCATAATCTAAGGGCTCAAAAATCACACAAGTTAACAAAAGGATCAAATGAAGCTTTGTTAACAAAATTGTACGTGATTTTATTTTAGGTACACGTGTAACTATTTAAATCGGGTTGTTTACAGTATTTATGATATACAAAATCGCCAAAACCTTAAAGAGGTTACCTGTTTTCATGGTATTAGAGCTTCAACAAAAACAAACCTTTTTTCTACTGTAAAACTTTATCACTTACCATTCCTTACCTATCATGGAAGCTTATGAAGAAAGTTCGATTTTTTCCGATCAAATAGAGTAGCTAGATCAACAGTTGTAACTGCTAAAGCAGCTAAACACCAACAAATCAATCCATGAATTAACCAACTCTATGATCAACATTTCTAATAAACTAAACATCAATAATTAATCATCATGGTCTAGATTAATGCATCTAGCCATCAGTGACAAGCTTAAACATATCATTATTGTACCCCCAAGCAAAACAACTCTAGAATACACACTTTGGGCCCCGAATGATTCAATGGTGTTCTCATGGATCATCGAAAATATTTAATCCGAGTTGATTAATCAATATTTGGATTATCCAACGACGTACGATTTATGGAAAGCTATCAAGGTAATGTTCAATAGTGAACATGATGGACTACGAAGCTATGATCTCGCGTGTAATCCCTCTTAAATTTATGAAATTTTGTTTATATGTTCATTTACAGCACTTGGAAATATTTTCTAATATTAATTTAGTATAAACTAAACATGATTTACATTACAAAATATATATTTAATTATTTATTTAAAATAATTATTAGATTATTTTAATAAAAGATATTTTATTTTACGTCATAAACCCAAAAAATTCAAAAATATAACCAACCCATATTAGGCCTAAATTATTTATGTAAACCTATTTTTTTCCCGACTCATCAAGCCTAACCCTCTTTTTAAGTAAACCTTCTTATTTTCTTCTAAACCCTAGTCATTCACCAAAAGCAAAAAACAAAAAAAAAAAAAAACAAAGGAAGATAGAGTCGTGCACTTCTCTGTTATCGCCAGTCCTTGATTCTCCCCCTTTGCTGTCGCCCCTTTACATTGCCGGTGAGTCGCTGCTGGCCGGCTGGGTCTCACCCTCTTCCCCTTTCTTCTCCTTTTATCTTTATTTTCCCATAATTTCATGTACTAGAATGCATGTTTTGTAAAACTATGTATTGTATTTATATTGATTATTTTTATGGGTTAAATGTATATTAAAAATGTATAAGATCTTATATTTTATGTTTTATGAATTATGTTATGTACTCTATAATTTTTCATAATTTTAATGCATAAAATTATGGGTTAAATGTACTACTTTTCATGATTTAGGATTTATGATACTATTCTATTGATTATTGAAATTATAATAATGTAGCGATCCAATTATGATGATTTTGAAGATGTTGTATTTTAAAAGAATTTTCAGAATATATGTATATATAATTTTGGTTTAAACGTATTAGTTTTTAAGTTTTAATGTTTAAATTCTTATACTAGTAGTTAATTCATGAAACTATGACTATAGTATGTTGTATTTTTTATGAAATTGATAATATGATATTTAGAATGAATTTTCAGAATATTAGGCCTGATAATTTATGATTTAATTGATGTAGTTTTCATGTTTTAAGGCTCAAAAATCTATACTATTAGTACATACATCAAACCATGGATATTTTATAATATATTTATGAATAATTTTATGATATTATATTCAAAATAAATTTTTGGATTTTTTGAGTCATAAAATTTTAGTTTTATGATATCTTTTTGGAGGAATTTTAAGGATTATTGTATACTATACTATTACAAACATTACTACATGCATAGAACACAAAAACTAAGTTTATGTATACTTTGGGAATTTTTTAAAATTTTGTAGGTTTTTATGAAATTTCTTGAGTTTAAGTGTTAAAAATGAAGGATTTAGGTGTATTACCAAGTTTAAAATGATTATTAGTACAATGCTACAAGTTTGAGTTATAAAAATTGTAAAATCAAGTAAAAATGAAATTTTCAGCATACTGTGTTCTACTGATTTGAAATTAATTAATGGGGTGTGTATTTTGATGAAATTTCAATTAATACTTATAATATATCCATCCCAACCAAAATCAAAACCGTGCAAAACCTAAAGCTTGGAGCGATATTAATTGATGTTTGAAGCTCGGCGCCAAGCGCGTAAGTAGATTCTACCTTGGCTTCAAGCGTCAAGCACGGAGATCAGGCGCTAAATGCAAAGTTTCAGCACCTGACACCAGAAGCTAGGCTCAACGCCCAAAGCTAGCCCCTGACGCATGCTCTTCTTCTAGTGCCCAAACTATAATATAACCTAAGTTGTTTCTAGTGCGAGCGCTCGATGCCTAGCCCTACGATAGATGCCTAGGACATGTGTACCACTTCAAAAGATTTCCTAGCTGCTTCAAGCTTTTGAGCCTTGGAGAAAAAGATTCCCTATCGAGCGCCCGACGCCCAAGCCTAGTGCTTGACGCACAACATGTGCGCTTGACACTTGGCCTTGGCGTCCGACGTCTAAGACCCGGGTATTTTTGTCTATAAATACTCCCTTATTTCTAAGACCCAAGATGTCGGAAATTCTCATAAAAATACTGATACTCTGCTGAAATTCTCACTCAAGCCTAAAACAAACACAAAGCAACCTTAAGCAAACACAATTACTACCTCTCAAAATAATCCTCAAGCCTCTACATAAGGAGCAACCATATCTTCTTTAAGCACTCAACAAAGACTTAAGAAAAGGAGCTATTCTAAATGGTAAAGACATAGGACCCCTCTTAATCTACTCCTTTCTTTTAATTTGTCTACTTCTACTCCTTTCACCTCCTAATCTTTAGGATCTAGTAGTTTCCATCCACCCGAGGTCTCTTGGTTAGGTTTATTTTGTAGTGATTGTGTGAGGTGAAAATCCTTTTCATCTGAAACTTATTTCAATGTTTTGTAATATTTAGATGAGCTTTGATCTAGAAGAGAGGCCTCACCTTTGATGTCCTCTTTTGATCAACTCACATACCCCATTTCAATGTCTCATCTTACCTATGATGTGAAGAACAGGGAGCAACTACTTCTTCACTAGGTCAAGCCTCAAGATTTCAACTTTGAGCACCTTAATCAAAGAAACATCTTCATAGATTGGTCTCCTATCAACCATTAAAGCAAATCCCCTCCCCCTTACATATTTCATTTTGTTGTAAGTTATGACTCTAATCTCTTTTACATTAGGTCTATGATGCCTAGGACTTGGACATATCCAACCTAGCTAGACTTGCCTCTATTTACCCTCTTTATGAGAAAACCCTAGATGTGTATTAATCTTGAATACATGTTTAGGAGTTGACCCTAATGCTCATTCTTTCTTTAGATTTCATAATTCTTACTTTGATTTCTATTAGCATTCACTATGTCAATGATGTTCTATGGCTAAATTATAGTTACCATTTGAACTAGACCCACTTCAAGTTAGAGAATTATCATGAAGTGTAGTCTCTTTAGACTCACCTCTTCATGTGATCAAGTAATCCTCTTTAACTCATCATGCATAATTCTTATCTTGCATTGATTCTAACCCTAGCCCTAACCTATTATTGTCTCTTATCTCTTGTCTCTTTGCCTTATTTAAATTATGTTCTCTTTATATTATTCTTACTTTGAATTTCATGTCCACCCTTTATCTAATGCTTATAAATAAGACCTACTATTTCCAACCATGCCTAATAAGATAATTTTGGAAAACTGGCCATAGGAACCCGAAACTATGGACATTAATATAAGTGATCACCTAATTTATACTATGAGCCTAAATCTTAATTTGCTCAACCCACTAAATTAGAGTGTGCTATCTCTTGTATATGCATATTTGCCTTGAAACTAAATCTGATTTGTTCTTCTATCTCTAGCTTTTTGTTTTGCACACATTCCTTGATTGAAATAAGCCTCTCATTCTCGAACCTTCTCATGGTTTATAGACGACTTACGAGAGTCATTTTAGAATTCCAGCCCTAAGCTTTCCAAATATACCATTAAATGTTTAGTGGCGACTACTGGCCCATTCGATGTCTCTAAAAGCCGCATAGCCAATCCTTATCGATGCAAACCCGCAAGGTCGCTAATGGGGAGAGCTCCTGTGGGTTGTAAAATCCGAGCTCCCTAGTGTCGATTCCCTCATCGAATCGCCCACCCAAAAACCTAGTCCAATTCTCTCTCTACAAGTACTATATTTAAACTACTAGTATATGTTTTTAAGAGACTTAAAAATATGTTTTGGAACGATTGTAAAGCCTTAGAAAATTGAGTATGGTTACTGTAAATTTGGTTGTTGGTGTATTGATTAAGGTTGTATTATTCTGTGTAGGAAAACACTTAATAGAAGGTGCTTGATAGTTGAGAAAGTGGCCACCTGTTTATTTTATTCAAGGTATATATGGATTACGAAAAGCCTTGATTTAGGAACATAATCTAGGATAAAAAATGAAAAGCTTAGTATCAAGTTTAAAGAGCGTATTCATTTATCCTTGGAATACAATTTGGTATGTTTTTGTGGTATATGAATAATAAACGTTAATAATAATCATGATGTGATTATGTATGGTTGAGGAAATTTGATTTATGTTTAAATGGAATTGATTCATTAATTAATCTATGAGGTTGTTTAACGTTACTCTTTCATAATTTATAGTATGAATTGTGTAAAGGGTTTGTTCAAGTTTTAATGCACATTTAGAGTATTGACGATCAAGGGTTGGGGCTTCACGGGGTATTATTAGTGGCTCTTACTTAGAGGTCGTGTGATCTACGACTTTTTTTTTTACAAACTTTTGAATTAAAATTGGGGTTAGTTGAGATCTCATGTAGCTAAGGTGACAAAGTTACGCCTGTTTACCATGATTTTATACTATTTTTATGCTCTTTGATGAGAGTGGATGATCGTGTGATCTAAGACTTTCTTTTTTACAAACTTTTGAATTAAAATTGGGGTTAGTTGAGATCTCATGTAGCTATGGTGACAAAGTTGCGCCTGTTTACCATGATTTTATACTGTGTTTTATGCTCTTTAACGAGAGTGCATGGGTTTACTCTTCTATTTTGATGTCCCAATTAGGACATGGAGAGACAACCTTGTCTATTGCTAATCCAAATTATTAATTAAATTATGAGTTAATTGAACAAGATGTTGTCTTAATTCTTTAATCATGCCATACATATTTATGTTTAAGAACTTGTTTCATTTGTTTACTTTTTGTAATCCTTTATGTACTCAACTTGCTCATTATGTGCTTTGAGAGTGATTTACGGTCATGACCTTTTCCTTTCTATGGCATTGTGATGATCTAATACTACACTTGTAATATTGGGGAGTATAGTTCTAACATGTATTCAGTTGGACACTCATATATGGATGGGTTGAGTGGAGTATTGTTTGATCAACTAACTAGAATGCTTTAGGTTATTTTGAAAGCTTTTGAATTATTGTTTTGAATTTATGTTTGATGATATATTTTGGTATTTTAAAGTAGGGGAATCAATGGTTCTAATTTGTAATGTTTTAAGAGATTAGTTTGGTTGTCAGTTTATTTTGAAAGTATTTTATTTTTCGCTGTAAATTTTGTTTTAAAGCCTTAACGTTTTAACACGTGGTGATAGCACATTAATAGTTCTCTCAAGATTTTAGTTTTGGAAATAGAGAATTATTAGGCTGTTACATTGTGATCAAGGAAAATATCATCAAAGAGGCTACCATTCCAATCGAGACCTTTTACTATAAATTGATCTCAATTTAAAAGGAAATAGATTGGAGATGACCAAACCTAATAAATTTCTCGCAAGATACCACAACATATAATGATATTATCCAAAGATCTAGGTTCTATAAATTCTGATCCTTGTTGAAATTGATGACTCCCTAGACCAAGACATAAGAGACTTACACAAATAAGAACAACTTATGACATAATTCGAAGAGAAATGGAATAAAAAAAATTCATGAAGACCAAAGAAAACCCATTATTGGAGGCAAGCTTCTCAAGTATTGCAAGTGGACTAGTCACAAAATTTCGATCAAGCAAGCCTTCACACCAGCAAGAGGATGATAAATCAAACCTGATATGTAACCATTATGGTGCCAAAAGTCATATAAAGGAGAGATGCTTCAAGTTTATTAGGTACCTAGAATGATGGCTTGACGACAATAAGAAGGGATCAAAACCAAGCATAGTAGCTATCAAGCTCACTAATGGTAAAGAAGGTAAGCAAGGAGAAGAAAGAGAAAGGGAGACTAAAGACGATTGCCATTAATGAAAGAGGAATACGTAAAGTAATTAGGGTTGTGAACCCTAATTGCATTTCTGTTCCTAATTTATGTGGGTCACAAGGGGAAGCCCAAACCTGTTACGTAAACACACTAATGCAGAAGCTACTATAAAAACGAACAAAAACTTGAGGAATCATGTTCTTTAAGGTGGAAACAATCAAGAAAATCGAGATCCTAGCTCAAAGGCTATCACATTAAATTAAAAGCAATCAAAGAAAGCTCAACTTCTGAAAATACTTCTTGGTTTATTATTTCAATGAGTTAGAAAACATAACACATAAGCCCCTATTTATATACATGTCTAATCATATTCGATTAGGACTATAACTTTTTCTTTGAATAGAACTAAGACTCTTAGCTACACTATAAGTACCCTAAATCAGATTAGGATTGCACTAGAGTTTTGTACTCTTTTTGAACCAAGTTTGTCCCATTTTGTTCCATTTTGAATCATTTTGTTCCATTTTGAATCATTTTGTGTGTGGTCTAGGCTTAGGAGAATTCTTCATTATTTTGGCTTATTTTACTTGATTTCCCATATATTTTCTACTTTTATGCGTGTTTTTCGTGGCTTGATGCAAGACTCTAGTTTCCATGAGCATGAGAACGAGGAATAGAGATGTATAGTAGAAAATTCGAGAAAAGAAGCCAAGAGGTTGCTCAAGAATGGAACTAAGAGACCTCTCAAGAGAAAAAGGTCTGAGCAGTCACTCAGAAGAATCCCAAGTAGCTGCTCAATTCAATGGGAATTAACAGGCAGGAATTTATTAGCGTGCATTAAGTGGTTTCCAAGAGATCGCTTTAAAGCTTGAGTGGACGCTAAAAGGTGAATTGAGCGACCGCTCAGTTCATTGAAATCTTAGAATTAACCTTATGAGCAAGCGCTTTCCATTGAACTAAGCGCCCACTTAGTTCTATTTTGGCGAAGCTCTATATTCTCTTCAAACTCTTCTATGGGATTTTGAGAGAAAAAGAAGGCATGAAGCAGGGGGCATTCATCACTCAATATTAGGCATTATTCTAGCATAGTTTTAGAGTAAAGAGCATAGTTTTAGGGTTTAATATTTTCCTTCAAAAATTCTTAGATTATTGGTAGATTTTGTTATCGCTTTTTCCTATTTTCAACGGGATTGCAATCAACATTTGTCAGATATTGATTCTACATCAATTTATCTGTATTTTTATGTCTCTCTCGCTTATTTTTTGTAGTTTTTCATATTTTTGCTGTTTTGTTAGTTTATGCTTGACTATATTCAGTTTTTTTTTTTGCATAGTATTGTTAATCATTATTCGTGATTTGGTAGTATGTCTAGTATATTTAATTTTGTGATGTTTACTAGTATTAGACATGAGTAGTTAGATTAGTTAGGGGATAGGGTGGAAAACTTATCTTAAGCATGGTTTTTGTTTAAAGTTTTGAGTTGGCTTCTTGATGAATAATGTGTGATTTGATGTCGGGTTTTGGTTGGAGCCAGATTGGCCATATAGGTTACTTCTATTTGCGTTATTAGGTCAAAGACATTAAGAAATGCTAATTTAGGTAGTGACGCGTTATTAAATGTTGTTGACTTTTGAGCTATTGGTTGTTGTTTTGAATCTATTATGTTACTTGGGTGCTTTAGAATATGATTAGGCGAGTAATCCTAATTATAATGCTTTCTTCATTTAAGATGACTGAGAGGTTGGTTTGTGGTTAAAACTCCTTCCTTACAACATGTTTTAGGTTCAATGCATAGATCAATAGTGTGTTCATGAGCCTTATATTATCTTATTTAGAGTCCATTTTTCAGCTTTAGCTCATTTATGTTAGGAATCGGTATTAAATTCCAAATCCTTTATGCTTTTATCCCATAAACCAAACCCTTTAGAACTTCACACTAGCTCTATGTTAGATTTAAGCCCTTTCCTTACTTTAGTTAGAGCTAGCTTGTAATTAGATTGCTAGAGTTTGGTAACTATTAAGAGCCTTTCCCTATGGATTCAACCCTTACCTGCTCGTTACTTGTAATAGATTAAGTCGAGGTTTTATTGATAGTAGGTGTCGTGACGACTGATCCCTAAACCTATCAAATGATGCTGTTGTCGAAGAATGACGTTTAGTATCGAGTCTTTTGCGGTTTTTACGAGTCTAGTTTTCTTTTTTTCATTTCATTTACTTTTTATCTTTTACTTTTTCATTGTGATTTTCACTAATAACCTTCAATTTAGTTTTGATTTTGTATGCCATCAAGTAGAAGAATAAGAGCACAACCATACACTCCACTGAATCCTGAGATAGAGCGTACAATTTGAGCTATAAGAAGAGGGTTGAGAGTAGGAAGTAGTTCATTTCAAGTAGAGGGCGAAGAAGCTAATGCAGATCTCTTTAGCCCTATTCCTACAAAACTAGAGTTTTGTCAGAACCTTTTCTCCACTCATTCAAATCCACTATTTGCTATGTAAGATGGTATATATAGACTGTTGAGGTAGTATAGAGCTCCTAGAGCTTACCAAGTCTAAAGTGGTATATGCAACCCTCTTTGGAAGCTAAAAACTTTGAGTTAAAGCCATCACTAATTACTTTGGTGGAGAGCCATCCATTAGTAAGAGAGAAACACGAGTCACTATATGCCCATCGTAAGTAAGTTTATAAGATACTGTGATACAATCAAAGCAAATTGTGTGACTTAAGATTACATCAGACTTAGTCTATTCAAGTTCTCTCTAATGGGAAAAGCTAGTGAATGGCTTGAGAAGATGAAGCCTAACTCTTTGAGGACATGGGAAGAGGTGACTACAGTATTCTTATATAAGTTTTTCCTACCATCAATGCCCACATCATGGAATGGTGAAGTGGTTAATTCTTTATAGCTTCTATAATAGATTGTCTCAATAGCATAAGACAAGCCTCGATGTAGGAGCCGGTGGAGCCATAATGAGATTGAGTCCAATCGAGGCATTCAAGGTGATTGAGCAGGCGATCGTGAATTTTTCTTATTGGAACTAAGGTGAGAGAGTGCAACCCTAACAAGGAGAAGGTATAAAGTAGACTCTATTAGTGTACTTTCTTCTAAGTTGGATGCTCTTACTAATAAGTTTAATGAGGTTATTCTGAACAGCCCAATGCATGACATGCAATCCCCACAGGAATCTAGATCTAATGCTCCTATACTGGTGCTATTTTGTGATGTTTATGGTTATTATGATCATAACCCATTGCAATGTCATCTTCTAACATCTATAAGTCCTGCACCATCTAACATGGAATGAGTAAATACCATGAAAAATATGGCTCCTAACCCCAAATTCGATCATTACTATAACACATACAATCCAAGGTGGAGAGCTCACCCTAACTTTGGTTGGAGAAATGGGTAAAACTAGGGTACTGAGAACTTTAACGGGCATAACTAAGGGAACTTTCAAAACCAAGGGAATAGGAATTTTAGTGGCCAAAACCAAGGAAATTTTCAAGTTAATAGATACTATGAGAACAAAGGGTAAGGTAGTTTTAGAGGACAAGGATATGGGAACTATGGGCGATATGGGAACTATGGGCCAAATTATAATCAAAATAGGTTTTAAAACCCAAACCAAGGCTAATTCCAAAATCCTAATCAATAAAACCCACCTAGTTTCAATTCAGGACCTAGGCCTAATGTCCCTTTAACTCAACCACCTACTTAGAAGTCTAACTTAGAGTCTTTGATGAAGATTTTTGTGGCCACCCAGACTAAGAAGAAAAATTATATAGAGGAAATGCTGAGGCAAATGCAAACCAATAACAAAGTGCTTGAGAATTAGATAACCCAGCTTGCCAATGCTCTTAAGGATGGCCCGAGACCTTCAAGCCCTAGCCAAGACATAAATCCCACTAAGCATACTAATGCCATTATGACTAGGTGTGGAAAGGCTTTGAGTGAAGCACTTAAGAGAGTGGTTAAGAAGATGAGTAAAAGTCAACCCAAAGGTTCTAAGGTTGAAAATGTGGAGGAGACTAGTGGAATTAAGAGTGAGATGGAAGAGAGAAAGGAAGAGAATAAGAAAATGAGTGTTATCCCCTCTTATAAGAAGTTTCCCTATCTAACTAGGTTTACGCGGTCTAAGATAGATGAGAAGTTTGTAAACTTTCTAGAGGTCATTATGAAGCTGTACATCAATATTCCATTCACTGATGCAATTAAGTAAATGCCTGCCTATGCCAAGTTCCTTAAGGATATCCTAAGCAATAAGCATGAGGTAGGTGTTATTGAGACTATTAGCTTACCAGAGACTTGTAGTGCCATCATCCAAAATAAGTTTCCTACTAAGTTAAAGCATCCTATTAGTTTTTCCATCCCTGTTGTGATAGGTGAGATGTTGATTGACAAAGTATTATGTGATTTAGGGGCTAGCATAAGTTCATGCCTTATTCCTTGTGTAAGAAGCTAAACTTAGGGGAGTTAAGACACACCACATCTTTCTTTAGTTGCCAGACCATTCGGTGAAGTTTTCTCTAGGAAAGGTAGAAGATGTCCCTCTTAGAGTAGACAAATTCTATAACCCAGTAGACTTTATGGTTTTAGATATGGAAGAAGACCCCGATGTGCCTATCATTCTAGGATGACCTTTCCTAGCGACTGTAAGAGCCGTGATTGATGTAAAAAAGGGTAAGTTCACCCTAAAGGATGCTAATGATAAGGTTGAATTCATTTTAACATGGAAGATTGCATGTAAATTGATCTTACTGAGAATGTCATACTTGACATTTTGTAGGAATATTTGCATGTAACTGAGGAACCCTGTGAGTGTTTTTTTGTTAAATGAAGACAAGATATGCAGGGATGAAGAAGAGATGAGAAAGATGAGGAAGCACTTTGATTCTAACCTCTTATTATCATTGTAGGAAGACCAACATATCGTGATTGGAGATGATGAGGTCAAGACGGAGCTAGATGAGACCAAGACATCCCCGAAAGTGGATATAAAGCCCTTACCATCAAACCTCAAGTATGAATTTGTTAGTCCCTCATCCACTTACATGGTCATAGTGAGTTCTTACTTATTAAAATGAGGAAACATCAAGTATACTTGATGTGTTAATACTACATAAAAGGCAACCTGATTCCTTCATGAGGATACATAGGCAACCTCTCACGAGGCCTGGTCATAAAAAAAAATCACAAATCTTTATACTACAAGGAATTATCCCAAGTCCAGGCTCAAGAGTCAAATGCTAATGCAAGGCATCAGGTGCATAAATGCCAAGTGCTGAACACCCAAGCTTTGACGCTAGCCATAACATTTATTGTCTCCTTCACTACTATTGTGTAATATCTAAGCATAAAGTTCCAAGCGTTGAGCACTCATTTATGCGTTTGACGCACAACTATGTACTTGGTGCCAAATCTCAAGCATCAACAAAAACAACTCTCACCTCGCCTGATCCTCACTAAGTGTAAAGCAAAAGGTTCCTAATTAATGTTGGCCATTTCCGCGTCAAACATAAAGGCTTCTGTTTAAAGGACTTAATGTTCTTCTTATTTGGCTCTCAAAAGTGTATCTAGACTTTGTAATAAGTTTAGTCATGGTCTTTCAAGATCATTTTAGCTCATTTGGTCTTAGAGGTCGATTTTAAGTTTGTAAAAATTGTGTAAATGTGATCCTCGAAGCATGTAAATTGACATAATAAAAATTTCAAAGCAAACTTAATTTCATTTAGAAGAAGAAAAGGTTACATAAGATCCTAAATTTATGGCCTAATGCCTTCTTAAAAGCTTAAAGAAAAAAAAGTCTAATTCTAAGGAGATAAAGAAAGAAGTGGCCTTTGTAGAATAAACACAAAGCCAATTTTTCATTTATTTTTACAAGCTTTTTTATACCTCTAAGCCTATCCACATGCCTAGCCTATCGTGAACCGATTTCACCTTCTTATCGAATCGATCCTTTGGTGGAATGACTCGCACACCTAAGAGGTCACAAGCCAATCGTTGCTTAGGCTTCAGCATTTGGACTTGGGTAGGACTAGAGGAAGACACATGCACTTTGACTTCCCCACTGTTCTCCCAAATCCAAGCCAAATAGCTCCCCGAGAGCATGGTCATTTGATGCAGATCTTGCAAAAATCACATCAGTTTTTCCCTCCAATATGACTCCCAAAACTTTACCCACTCCTCCTTGAGAGGTATGCTCTTGGGTCATTCCATCTCATGGTTTGGAGCCACTTATTTCTTCCCAAATTGCCTTAAGATTTGAGCCAAAGAGCATGCTTATGTTTGAACCTCTAGGCGAGGTTTCCTATGTATCTGCTAAGGGAATTATGACATAACGTAGCTCTAAGATATTGACAGGTGCTAAGAGATGAATTTCTTCAACTAACTGAGGTTCGTCAATGAACGAAACTCATTTCCATTCATGTCTTCCAACTGAACAACTCCTCCGAATAAGATCTTTTTTTCAATATAAGGTATGGCCTAGTTTGGTCTAAATTTTTCCCAAGGATCCTTAATTGTTTTCCGGAGAATAAGGGGTCATGTTTATTGATGTCCCAGTTACCATTCTGTAACCCCATAAAGCAAAGTGTAATTTCATCGGCCAATCTTTATAATTTTAGGTCATTTTCTAGATTACAATCTTGATATTTTTGTTTGTTGCTTCAATTTCCCCATTCGTCTATGGTCTATATAGAGAAGAGAGATGGTGTTGAACTTTGTATTTGGCTAGCATGTCTGCGTATTCACCATGGAAGTGGACCCCTTGGTCGCTTATAAGCACGCTTATGAGTTGGTGAGGTACACCATATTTGTAGATGATGTTCTCTTCTAAGAATCGGGCTGCTTACTTGGAACCTAAGGAACTATAAGATTTAGTTTCGACCCACTTATTGAAGTAGTCAATTGCAACTAGGATAAACTCATAACCCCCTATGCCTAGAGGAGCTATTTTGCTAATAACGTTAATATCCCATGCTAAGAAGGGCTAGGGTGAAGAATATGGATTCAGGAATGATGGAGGGATATGCTGAATGTTTGCGTAAATTTGGAAAGTCATACATTTAACTATGCACCGAGCACAATCACCTTCCATGGTGTTCCAAAAGTAGCCAAGTTGTGTTATTTTCTAGGCTAGCATACGACCGCTTATGTGAGTCCCACAAACACCATCATGGACCTGAGAAATTACAGTGTCTGCTTTCTGTTTACTTAGGCATCTGAGATGGATGTCCTCAAGGTCTGCTTATAAAGTTGATTGTCTTAAGCTATAAACTGAGCTGCAAAGAGACTTTAGGTTCTCTGATCTCTTTTAGAGGAGTTTGGAGGGTACTCCTTCTGCTGTATGTATCTTAGGATGTCAACATACCAGGTTTTGACATCCTATGCGTCAACTTCCAAAATGTTGACATGCGCCAGTTCAGATTTCCTCTTTATGACGAGGGACAATGTTATCAGATTTGATAGAATATTGACCAATGATGCTAATCAAGATAAAGCATCACTGAATTAATTCTCATCTATAGGAAGATAAGTAAATTCGATTTTTAGGATCTGCTTGGTCAATTGTTCAAGATAAGACTAATAAGGAGTAAGAATTTCACTGTAAACTCTCCATTTCTCAGATATTTAGTTGATTATTAGGGAGGAATCACCATAAACTCAAAGCTTCTAGAGGTTTAAGGATATTGCTGCCTATAGACCCAAAATGTATGCTTTGTACTCTACGACATTATTGGTAGCTTTAAAGTCTAGGTTGACTGATATGGGAGTGTGCTTTTCTTTTGGAGATACCAAGAGTATCCCTACACCTCATCCCTTCTGGTTTGAGGTACCATCAAAATATAATGACCAACTCTCATTTTCTCTTACAAGGAGATCTTCATATGGGAGATCATAGTTTTCCTCGAAATCTTCTACTAGTGATTTAACCAAGTTATCCAAAAGTACGGATCCTCTTATTGTTCTTTATATGACATATTTGAGATCTAATTTGGCTAGTAGGACTATTTACCTCGAAAGGCGCCCATTGAGAGAGGGCTTCTCAAATAGAAACTTAAGAGGATTCATTTTTGACATGATATATACCATGTACAAGAGCATATAGTGCCTAAGCTTCTTAGTTGACCAGACTAATGTAATATTGAGTCTCTTAAGGTATTTGTATCTTATTTCATACTTGAGGAGCTTTTTGCTAATGTATTAGATTGCATTTTTGTTTCCCTATACCTCCTAAGAAATCATAGCCCGACCACTGGGTTGATGACTATGAGGTATACACAAAGAGGAATTCCTAGCAAAGATGGTGAAATTACGGTTGAATTTAGGTGATAGCTTTTGATCTGGTTAAAAGCTTTTTAATAGTTTTCATCCCAATCCTTAGGAGTGTCCTTTTTTAGCTTTCAGAACATGTGCTCACATATTATTGTCTATGACTATGAGGTATACGCGAAGAGGAATTCCCAGCAAAAAAGGTGAAATTACGGGTGAATTTAGGTGATAGCTTTTGATCTGGTTAAAAGCTTTTTGATAGTTTTCATCCCAATCCTTAGGAGTGTCCTTTTTCAGTTTTCGGAACATATTCTCACATATTATTGTCTATGACTATGAGGTATACGTGAAGAGGAATTCCCCACAAAGATGGTGAAATTACGGGTGAATTTAGGTGATATCTTTTGATCTGGTTGAAAGCTTTTTGATAGTTTTCATCCTAATCCTTAAGAGTGTCCTTTTTTAGTGTTAGAAACATGTGCTCACATATTATTGTCAGCTTAGATATGAACCCATTGATATACTAGAGGCGGCCTAGGAAGCCACATATCTCCTTTACAATATGAGGTGGTGTCATATCTAAAATAGCTTTGATTTTGATAGGGTCGACCTTGATGCCTCGAGAATTTATGACATACCCTATATGTCAATGATGTTAGAAGACTAAAACACATATGTCCTCATGAACTAGACCCATTTTTCTTAAGTTGGAGTATGTCATGAAGAAAGGTCTCTTTAGTCCTAATCTTCATTTCATTAGTAAATCTTCAACTCATTATCATCATGCATTATACTTACATTGTGTTTTAACTAACTCTAACCTAATGAATGTTGACCCTTGTCTCTTGCTTCTTATTACGTGTGATGGTTTTTGTAATTTTATACATGATTCTTACTTTGTATTGAGATTGCATGATCATCTTTACTTATGCTTATAATCAAGACCTATGTATTGTAAATCATTCCTAACAAGAAAAGCAATGGACAACTAACATTGGTCCCCATTAATCTTGACGACTCTTAATAAAGTAATCACTAAATATAGATTTATGTGCATTACTCTTAACTAAATCAACTAAATCGAAAGTGTGTTTTGCCTTTGTTTTTACATGTTTGCCTAGGACTAAATATGATTTGTTCATCATCTCTATGCCAATTATTTTCACACATTCCTGAAGTAAAATAAGTTGCTCATTCTCAGACCTTCTCATAGTTCAAAGACCACTTATATGAGTCAATGTTGGGAATCAAAACCAAGGGTTTCCAAATAGCCCATAAATGTTTGGTGGCAACTCCTTAACCCTTTTAATGTCACAAAGCCATGTAGTAGATCCTTATGGACATGAAAATATAGTAGGGCACTATTGAGGGAGAGTTCCTTCCTTTCTCTTCACCAAGAAAGGAAGTTTGGGTTGTAAAAAACTTGGCTCTCTAGTTGTGATTCACTCATCAAATCATCCACTTGAAACCTAGTTGGGTTCCTGACCCTTACAAGTACTTAAGCCCCTTAAAAATTGGTGACTCTACTAGGGATGTGTATGCCTAAAGTATACTTATCTACACCTGCGAATGAGCAACCGAAAGAATTTAGTTTGTGTGATTATGATTGGCTTGATATTGTGTTAGGCATACTTGCATTTCATCCACGTAACTCTCCACGTGTGAAAATTACATCCTAGGACTCAGTCTCATAAAAATATGTTCTACATTCAAGAAAATTTGGGAGTGGAAGATTAGCCAATAACCAATTAAGGCTCATAGGCCAACCTTTGGGTTTTCCGAAACTAATCAAACCATGGCACTTGGCATGCGCTCAAGGCGTTATGTTGGGGGGTTGTCCTCTTACTTTGGCCTCTTTCAAGTAGTGGCTCTTGATAAATTGATCTTCCTCTAACCCATTGATCCTTTGACTTATGTTCAACCAACCCTAGTTCATGTTAAACATATAACCTTATCTAGGTGGAGACTTATGTATGTCATATTCATCCAAACATGCTAGCGTGACTTTGTGTAATTGTGTGCTATTACTATATTTGTTGCACTGACGCTTGGAATTTAGCTTTACAAAACCTTAGGGAAACTTAATACTCTAAAATATGAGTTATATATATCCTTGGTCCACAATCATCAATTAGGATCATTCACATCATTTCATGCATCAAAATCACGTCATGTCCATCCTAGTCTCATTATGTCCCATTATACTCGCGTCATACCAAACCATGCCACCTGAAATTCTTTTCCATACACTACAAAAATGACCCAAACACAGTAAAAACTCAACCTTAACTCTCAAAACGATCCAAACACGAAAAAAACCCAACCTCACCTATCAAAATGGCCCAAACATAGTAAAAACCCAACCTTACCTCTCAAAATAACCCAAACACGGTAAAATCCCAACCTTACATCTTAAAATGACCCAAACACGGTAAAACCTCAACCTTACCTCTCAAAAATGACACAAACACGATAAAATCCCAACCTTTCCTCTTAAATTGACTCAAACACGGTAAAACCTTGACCTTACCTCTCAAAAATGATCCAAACACGGTAAAATCCCAACCTTACCTCTCAAAATGACCTTAACACGAAAAATTCCCGACCTTACCTCTTAAAATGATGTAAATTTCCACATTACCTCTCACATGATGAAAACCTTAGCTCATCTATCAATTGACCCAAATCTACTTAACCCCGAGGAAAACCATACTTCTCCTCTTAAAACATCCAATAACGCTAAAAGCCTGCCTTACAACCGAATTATCCCAAGTCCCCACTAAAATCTCGAAACCACCTTCGAAATGCCTCAAGTCTCAATAAACCATGAAATTACCACCGAAATATCCCAAATCCCTGGTAAAATCATGAATTTACCTTGAAATGTCTTTAGACAACGGTAAGAAGCCTACCTTACCATTGAAATGTCCTAAGGCACCGGTAAAAACTTGAATTTACCTCTAAAATATCTTGTCGATAAACACCTAAATTTACCCCTAAATTTCCTTATCGATAAAATTTCAAGTTTACCTCTAATTTCCACCCGATAAAACCCAAACTTTCCTCTGAATTGTTGCACCGATAAAAACCTAAATTTACCCCTGAATTTCCTCACTAATAAAAACCTAAATTTACCCCTGGATTGCCATTGGTAAAAACCTGAATTTACCCAATCTAACATTATTAGTTGCATGTATTACTTTTGAATGCATGTAGTTTAGGTTCATTTAACAAAGCTAAATTCACTAGAGACGGGGTTTTGATGTCAATATAGAATTGGGAGATGAGAGAAATTATAACATGGGGTGAATTCCCAAAGAGCAGAAGCTAAAAAGTTAGAAATTTAAGAACATGCCAATATAAGCATAGAAAAATTATGTATGTGTATTACTTGGAATGAAATTATGTTAGTATTCATATTATTAGGAATTGAGCATAGAAACCGTTGTATCCTGGATGTAATAAATACACTAAGTTGTCTGCCACATTAACATTGTTTAAGTTGAATGCAAAATATGGTTGGATTGATACTAGTTTCACAGCCTTATTGAAAATATTAGGGGACATGTTTCTAGAGGGTAATGATTTGCCTATATCCACGTACTATACAAAGAAGGATGAATCGAATTGGACTTTAGTCGACATGAGTCGGATGCGTGATACGGAGGAACCTTTTATACTTGCATCACAAGGTAAACAAGTATTCTATATTAAGGACACAAATAACCCTCGATGGGCTATTGTTGTCCCTGGTAAACTACAGATCCTAGGAATTGGTGATGTCACTGATGAGGAAGAGTATGATGACTTTGATGATCTCCCACCATTCTCGATGCCATGTAATGATGGCATGGATGCTGAACCAAAAATGGAAACAAATTATATGAGAATGGATCACCATGAAGGAGTTACTTTAGATGAGTAGTATTCATTGTCTAGGTATTTAATTATTTCGTATTTATGTTAATGTTTGCCTTATTTCCTATAATATTGTTATATGATTCACTAACTTAATTTGCATTGTACTATTGTTGTTTTATGCAGTTATAGTCTTGCATCATGGCTAGTGACAAAGATTTCATTGTCTCTTCTGAGGACGTTAAGTTCGATGTGCACCTCAAAACTGATCGAGGTGATCCAGAAGACGTAGCTGCTGAGTTAGAAGCACATAGATTGGATAGACTATTCGACAAACATGAAAGGATTGCTGAAGTGGCAGCAACTTTAGGGGATGATGTACACATGGATATTGTCATCCCCTTGTGTTTGGGTACCGGGAGGGGGAAGGGTGGTGCTCGGGGCGTAGGTCGACGTAGAGGTCCGACTAGAAGTCTTAGAGTGGCCGAGCCTATGCATCTAGAGTTCGATCATTTGCACGCCCCATTGGTAGGTGGCGTCTCAAGTACGGTCAGCACATTAGACTTCTTATTCGGAAGTTCAACATCAACTGGGAGTGGTCGAGAGTAAATGAAGGATTTCGACAGACCTTGTGGGTGGACACAATGGTACGTATTCCTAACTTAATCTTAATTATTTAAATATTTGTGTAAACTACCTTACAAAATGAAATTAACTTAATTTAAATTTATTTCAAGCTTTGTTTCACATTCCAAACAACCCCCAATTGAATATGTCATAAACACTTGAAATATATTGATTTGAGTCAAAATCGGTCATACAGGAGAGGTTTTGGGTATAAAATGACCTAAACAATTCAAATACATCGATATGAGTCAATATAGGTCAAATAGGATCGGTTTTGGGTAGAAAGTGTCGTATTTAACGTGATTACATCAATGAGTCAATATATGTAGGTCGGATTTGTAATTTAGGACCATATATGTTTGAACTATACTTTTCAAATACATTGCATTTTATATACACTTTAAAGATATGGTAATCAATATTAGGTATGCAAAGGATTCAATGAGCCTTCTCAACCAAAGAAATTGATGTCATCTACAACAAACTGGCCAAGTATTGGACAGATAACTTTTTTAGATTATGTATATTACCTTTTTGTGTATTTTGTAGTTTTTATACGTCAAGTTCATTAATTGTGTCGTATTTTTTATGTCACTTAATGGTTGATTTTACGACCCTGTTAGTATATATAAATGAGAGATGGATCACCATGTGTATATATGTATTTTGGTTGGCAGAAATTGCAAATGTAATATAGCAGCTTTTGAATTTGAAATTTGGGCGTAGTAGGGATAAAATTAAAGCATATAAAAAAACCATTTATATGTGGTGGGTGTCCCCAAGACCCGCCGTATATTCCTCTATTATAGGACCTTTTTTCAATCTGGCAAGGTAAATATGTGGCGGTTCTAGGCTAAGTGACGTCGCATATTAATGATTAATATGCGGCGGTTCTAGGCTAAGTGACACTGCATATTAATGATTAATATGAGGCGTATTTTTTACACCGCAAATTAAATAGATTAATTAGTTGCTATCCTAATTGCTGCTAGCCTTTTAACGCCGCATATGGTACTAAAAACCCCGCCGCATATTAATCATTTTCTACTAGTAAAAGGCTGGATTATGTAAAGCAAAAGCAAGAGGTTTGGTTGGGAGTAAACCGAAACCCTAAGAGACTCGGATATGCTTACAGAGTACTCGTCCAAGTTCTTGCACCTTAAAGACCAGAAATGAGGCAGAAATTGGAGATTTTGAAGAAAAGAATAGACTCAGACGAGTGTGTGAATAGGCTATCATACACCTCTAAAAAATAAACCGATAACACCAACTAATATAGCTAGGGAAGTAGGATCGTATCCTTAAGGAAGCGATGTAATTCTATTAGCTCTTAAAAGTATAAATTGTATAAAGGGCCTTGGTTAGAAGGGTAGTTAAGTAAGAAAGTAATGATGAAAACTTTAGTGAAGACTTATTCAATTTTGCTAAAGCCTAGGGCAATGGTTCACCATGATCAAACAAACCAATTGAGAAATGACAACTAACATGTTTCATGAATTCAACAAATTAGGGCTCACTAATTCTTTCAAACTTAGACTCCCTCAAGACTCTTCTAAAGGCTCTCTCTCTTGCCTAGATTTGTCAAGCCTATTATTCTATGATCTTATTGTGGTATTTTACCTCTCGGCATCAAATTCAATAATTACCCAACATACAATTAATCGGCCTTGTAAGCAATAATAAACCAATAATAAGAATTCAATTGTAAACGTGAAACCAATTAATTAGCATAAAACTATTTAATTAAAGTGTTCATGGATCCCCAAAACCCTAAAAAGAAATCTACTCAGAATTCATGACTAAATTGATGAAAACAATAACAACCATAAACATGAAATTCATGAATGAGAAATAAAAAAAAGCAATACTAACAAACAATGATAATAGAAATCAAAGAAATAAACATAATAAAATAGAAAATAAAGAAATAAAAAGTACCTCTATAAGTCTTGATTTATGGGGAAAATAAAACTAGGGTTTTTCATTCATGGAAGAAAGAAAGAGAAAAAACTACTATCCTAGAGAAGAGAAAACTTGGAATCATAAAACCTAAGATAATAATGCATAAAAAGAATAATCATAAAACCTACTGTATTTAAATTTTACTAAACTATTTTAAAACAGAAAGATAAGATGACTAAACTAGGTATTAGGGACGAATTAGTAGTTGAATTCGACTATAACTCAGTTTCGTTGCTCTCTAGCAGTTAGGTTTTCATGGTCAACTTTGCAAGACTGTAACTTTTGTTCTCAAAACATCCACAAAGTGTGTGACCTATTGTTGTGAAGATCTTTAAGTTGACTTTCTAAATCAATTAGAATCACATCAATCCAATTTGTATAATTGAGTTATGCTTAAAAGAGTGAACATGTGTTAGATTTGTTCCTCTTTAACTCCTATTTCTCCTTGTATTCAACTCAAATTGACCTTGTTAGCTGATTTTCGACCCTTGTGGAAACCAAAATAACTTTATATGAATATGAAAATCAATAAAATCATCCATAAACATGAATCCATCAATCGAAATCCTCAATTCGTCGATTATATGTTTAACAACTATCCAACTCATCCAAAATCGCTTCGAAATCATTTAAATAGCTATAAAACTACCTGAAATATTAGGAAAACGATAAACAAAGTGTAATAGAGCACACAATGGATAATATATGCAAATGATACCTAAAATGAAACTAAATAAACTAATATGCTATAATGATCTGACCTAAAAATACCCAAAAACTTTATAAAATTGTGTTTCATCAAACTCCCCCAAGTTAGACCGATGCTTGACCCCAAGTAACAAAGATGAGATTCTCAAAATATAAGTAGGTTTCACCTTATAAAAGCAACATCGTAAAACACTTGTGATCACATCCTTTAAGTCAAAGCATTCAAATGGTCCAATGCCTATCCAAGAGTAAAAACTGTTCAAGGGAAACCAAGCCGTATTTAATAAAAAGGACTAGGAATCATGGAAAGAGTTCTCACTGGTGACATTCTCTCTTTGTGGTGAGTATAAGATAAACTTGATTGCTCTTCACCTATAAATATGCAAAAGATGTGCATATGAATCAATTTTTGTAGCCTAGGATACTATAATGACACCCTCCCATCTTACCAACACTTGTGTGTTTGAAAGGAAAAATAATAGCACTCATCCTAGATAAGTCAACTCAAAATGTATACATATACTCTTCAACCTTGGCAAGACATTGAATCTAGAAGACACATATAAAAGCATGATTATAAAGAAGAGTTTAAAAAGTTCATTTTGGGGGAGCAAAATCTGGTAAGAAACTTAGCCTAAAAATGAGGTTCAAAACAACTCCAACTAACTCCAAACTCAATATCCCCAATGTAAGTGCCATTGTATCATAATCAAAATAGGAAAGATTTACAACTTTCAAAGCCAAACAAAAACCACTAAGCAAATGGATTGAAACTTTTTTTTTTCCTTACTTTCTATCTTTCTTTGTATTTTTCTATATTTTTTTGTTTTTTTTTCAATGCATGGATATTTTTATTTGAAATAAATGATCGTGATATAACAGACCGATAAAGTAAACTCTAATTGAAGAAAAATAGTCCACCAAACTCTCACAACGAGCCAAGATGTTAATAATAACGACATCACTCACTAATAAACTAAAATTCTCCCCCAAGCTAGACTTGGGTTAATCAATTGAGGCAAAAATGTTTTTAATGTGGTTGATCATGAAGAAAAGGTATAGGCTCAACATAGGGGATCAAATGGAAAATCTTGTCTTCTAAAATCAATGTAGCACGGCTCCTAACAAAAAAGTGCCTTCTATCATGCTCATCACGCAATTATATAGCTAGCTAAACCAATATCAAGCCAAGATCAAGATTAGTGTTACACTAGGAACTAATCACACAAGAAGGAAATAAATAAGATTGAAATTAAGGCTCAAATGCTTACAAGTTAAACTCTTCCCTGTTCCAAATAATAGACAATAAGGCTCAGAAACTCATATTCTAATTATACCAAGGAATCGGAAATGAAACCAAGAGTTAACCATAACTAGTTTTAGCAATCACAAGTTTCAAAAAAAAAAAAATTTAACCATAGGGCATAAGGAAACATACTTTGTTAGGGAATCCAATAGTAATACCAAGGGAAAATAATAAATGCACTAGAGACTAATATTTTTTTTAAAAGAAATAAAGATAAGTATCCCACCCCCAAGCTAAATGAAACATAGTGTCCTCACTGTAGAAATGCATAAAAATATGAAAAAGGGAAAGAGAAATCTTACTCAGCACCACATCATCCTCTATAAGGGATTCAAGAGGAGTATGAGTAGAGGGAGTGGTGATGCCAAAAGCTCCTATCTAATGGCGCAAGGAAACAAATGTAGAATTAGTTACTGCGGTGACTAGTGTAGAGAGTCGGATGCTAAGATCATAAATGTTAAAGATAGGGTGGGGGTTTTATGGAATAGGGGCATGAATGTCAATACATGGCTCATCAACTGTCGATGGCGCGGAAGAGGAAGTGCTAGGGGAGAACAATAAGGCACCAGGGTTACTCAAATGGATGGCAAGAGTAGGTAAATGAGCATGAGAAACCCATGCAGTATATTTTCCTTCGCCTTTCACAACCATTCATAACTATCACCACGTGTTAGTAACCATTTATAGTTCATCTCCATTTGCTTAATATCAAGGAGTGCATAGACGGGAAATTTAGCATGAGTAGATAAGTCAACTCCATAATACTTGGGAAAAAATGGTGACATAACTACCCATAGTTATGGATCTAGTGTTATGGTTTCTTTCCCATATGAAAGCATTAATTACGAACCTTCCAATATTAAGTTGACCTACTTTATCTAGATCATCATGAACAAACCACTATAACATCCTAAGATCATTAGTAGCCACCTGTCCCGTCTCACCATTAGGATAGAAGGCATGGAGTAGATTCGATGCAAAAGGAGAATAATAGGATTGACAAAAGCATTAGACTTTGTTGAACCAACAAACCAATTATTACAACCCGTAACTTCCTTCCAAAATTTCTTACGAGAAAAAGAACTTCCAATTGCATTATCACAGAAGGATTTGAATGACCCAAGACCAATGGTTCCTTCTAGAGGGAATTGAAACAGCTCATTAACTTTCTTTGGATTCATTTATTTATTAACACCACCAATATAGAAGGAGATGTCACCCTTCTTTTAGATGACCTTAAGAGAGGATAGGAACTCAAAAACCAAAGCCGGATGGACCTCGTCTTTCAAATTTAAAATCATTGAAAACCCATATTTTTTAGCAAGGTGCTTCAAGAAATCGGCAACCCCTAATTGCATAGCATCATGAGGTGAGTAGCAGAGTGTAGATTTGACCCATCTCTTTAAAGATAGGTGCAAATTTCTTGTTAGGGATTGCTTAACCAAGAGAAAATGGGTTGTTAAGATAGAGGGAAGCTTGGTTCAATTGTGGGTAATCGAGGTGGTGGAGGAGCTTGTTTCTTTTTGGCAATTTTTTTGGTGGTCAATGAGTTAGTTTTTGGTTTGTGCTTAGAAAGGTCTCATTTGTTTTGTTTCATGATGTCAATCACTCTTTATCACAAAATAGGTAACCTAGAATAGCTTTGATATCACAAATGACCAATGTCAATGCTTATAGTTCACCAAAATAATTCACCATAAAAATTCATCATGGAAATGTTGCCATATTAATTGCATCATGCTTATAATCAAATGATCAAAGTATTCAATCAACCCAAATACTTATACAAATTAAATCATAACAATATACCATAAACAACTAATTAGTCTAACTGAAAAAATCCAAATAAATGTATTAAGCTAGGGTTTAGAAATTTTACTGAATTTGTGAAGATTGAAAGTTGTTATAGTGGGGGTGGTTCACCGAGAAGTGCAGTGGCACAGGGGGCTACTTCGATGGAGTTTCGCTGGTGGGTGGGTGGGCTAGAGAGGAGGAGACTTAGATGGGCGTGACGCTGGGCCTGCGCTGGGGTCACGCCGAAGAGGGGAGGTTTGGGTGCTGTGGGCTATGGGGATTTGTGAGGAAGGGAAGGGGAGTGTGTGTTGATTTTCAATCTTTTTTTTAATTATTATTATTATTATTATTATAATTATTATTTTTATTATTATTATAAATATTATTATTATTATTATATTTTAAAAAATTAGTAGAACACATCGGGAGATAGAAATCCTTTGGGCCGACCATAATTTCACACACACCCCCGGAGAATGAACCATCATGCGATGGAAATCCATCAAGCCAACCAGATTTCCACCCATTCATCCGAAAACCAATCCATTAGGCGATGGAAAACCATCGGGCTAATAAGAATTTCCCCCTTTTCCCAAAAAATTAATCCATCAGGCCAACCAGAATTTCACCTTTATTTCCGAATATCAATCCATCAGGCGATGGAAATCCATCGGACCAACCTGAATTTCACCTTTTTATCTAAAAATCAATCCATTGGGCCGATCTGATTTTCACCTTTTTCTTCCAAAAAACAATCCATCGGGTGATGGAAAACCATTGAGCCAATCAGAAAATCGCAATTCCTCCTACACAAACAATGACAAAAACACATTGTTGTTTTTAAGGGATCTAAAATGAAAATAGAATAAAAAAATGAATTCAAGTGAATCCAAAAATTGAAATAAAACTAACTAATACTAACAACTAAAATCATAGATAAACAAGAGTTAGAAATTCAGTTTGCCTCCCGAAAAGCATTTTATATGGTTGTAAGCTAGATCGTGCTTCCATGTGCTTAATGAGAGTTTGGGTCATGGAAGTTGATCTTTTCCACCAACCTGACTTAGGCTCCTTCATAGTAGTGCTTAAGACGTCCATTTACTTTGAACTTCTCACCCTTATCATTTTGAACCTCAACGAAACTAAACTTACTCGCAATTGTGACAATGAATATATGTATTATTTTGTCTAAGTTGTTAATTTGAATATCATATTAAATGTATTGCCTTTTGTTATTATAAAACTCATATTTCAGTGATTAAATGTCAATATATAAATCTAAACCTTATTATATCAAATGATAATTACCTCTAATGTATTTATATATTTTATTTGTCATAATCAAAAGTTATATAGATTTAAGTGAGAAAAAACATAACATAACTCATTAATAGCTAAAGTAGTAAAACATTCGACTCTTCTACAGAAAGTCCCAACTTTGAATCATTGAGTGCGAACTTATATTGTACATTAGCTCATGATCTCTATTAGTTGATAAATTAGATGATGTGACATGTTCAAATTGGACGACGATGAGGGTGACAAGTGGTGCATTTACTATCTTTGTTATTTGATTGGATGAATGTTAAAATGTTAAAATATATTTCTATGTTAAAATCTATATCTTTATCTATTTGTATAGGCATAAATTATTATAAATTTAATAAGCATTTTATACCTCTAAAAATATTTTTAGTCTTATATATGATCATTCGTGAATTTGGCATAAATCAGACTCTAAATACGATGAACAAATGGCATAGATATGCTTAACTATATAACGATCAAGTAAGAATATAGCATATAAAGACAAGAAATAAAGCCCCTATAACTTTATAAACGAATATTGAAAATGTCATTTGTATAATTAAAGACATTTTCATAGTTTTAAAATGGCATAAACAATGGTTTTTAGATTTGAATGACTATTCATTTTTGGATTGATTTGATTCAATTACATTAACTCTTCTATACATCAAAATCAAGCTAATAATACTTTTAAAAGTAGGTTGATTTAAGAATTATGATGTCGCTAGTGTAATAAGTGGTTAATTTTATTTTTTTCATAACTCAAAAAGTCTATGATATCTATATTTATTGTAATACATATTATATTGATGCATCTAACATGATAATTGTATCATTGAGTATAATTGACTCATACAATGAAAACATTACTAAAGTATATTGGAAATCCCTGACGATGATGTGCCTAATGAAGTTTTAATGATTGTGAACCATGGACACCAAAACACCTTATCAATAAATGGTGTGGTCATTATAAGCATGATTAATATGAAGAAGGATAGAGAGAATAATCAAGTAAATTGAACTTGCATTTGTCTAAAATTTCTAACACTTTGAGGCATTCATTTTGAGTTCCATACTAATAGAGTTGTTTTATGAGCAACATTGAATATTATAACTAGGTAGTTGGGTAACTATTCTTGTACTTAGACTTAAGGGAAACCTAGTGTTGATTATTGAGAGAGCATTGTGATATTTAGGAATCACTTGTGTCTAGTTATGGGAAAAAGAGGGGAACTTAGTTGTGGGAACTTAGTTGTGGAAACTTAGTTTGTATAAATAACTTATGATGGCTTGTGTAAGTTATTTGAGGTGTGTTGTTAGTGGAATCTTGGTGAAAATCCCTTAGGTCATGGTTTTTCCTTTTAAAAGCCAAATAAGTTTTCACGTAAAAATCTTTGTATCTTTGTGTGTTATGTTCTTTACTTTCATCTTGTTTTGCAAATTCAATTTCTAGTATACATCTAATTCAAATTTCACAAAATGTGCAAAATAAGGAAAAGTTCCTTATAGAACATAATTCACCACTATGTTCTATGTCTTCTAACTGAACACTTGACTTTTTGTGTCCAATGTGCTGCCTCCTTACATGTCATTACCAAACTTGCCACATACTTCTTAAAGTAAAAGTTACAAGTCTTTAAGAAAACTTAACATTCTATAGTGCTTTAATTTAAGACTAACCCATTTTGTTTGGCATGTCTAGTGAACTTTAACCTAAAAACATTATTTTTTTTCTCTAATACTGCATGTTCTCTTTTCTTTAAAATTCTAAGTGGTTGTTCATTTTCTTCATCAATTTTATGTGGTCAAATCTAATCACAATGTATCACTTTCTTTTTTATTTTAATTCCTTCCTATTAAGTTGGTTTACTTACTTTTTTGTATCTACCTCATTATCTCTACTATCTCCGTATTTGTTTAGTTCAATACTCCCTTCCTTCTTGGTTAAGTGAAATTCTATTTTAATATGGATAGATCAGATATAGAGAAGATATATGGTCAACAAAGTAAATTAAGGAGAATGAGACAGATTTTTAAGCATTGAAAAGAAGAGGTGAGGAGTGTTTTAAATAGCAGTGACTAGAGAGCAGCGGGAAAGTTCATAGACCGAAAGAATAGCTGTTTTTTGCTAAAAGAAATTCAAGAGGGGGTTGCAAATTTCTAGAAGACACTTTTGTTTTTCTATTAGTGTGTAAGGTTTGGGATTATTTTATTCCATAGTAGTAGTTTAGAGGATTTTCTTATCTTCTAAACAAAAGAATCCAAAACTACAAAGGGGCTTGTCTAGTTTTGAAGCATTGTCAATTCCACCATGCAACTAAAACTCTTGAATTTGAAGCCCAATACTTGTGGGTAAGGATGTAAGATTTACCGATTAAGCTCAATGACTCATTTGTTGTAGCTAGTGCTTTTGAAGGAATAGGCCCAATCATGAATGTTGATGATAGTTCTGTAGTTTTTGGGAGGATGGGCTCTATGAGAGTCTAATTACTCATTTTATTTTCTTAGACTCTGTCGAGATTCTATTTTGAAGTAGAAGAAGGTAACTCCATATGTGTAAACTTTAGGGATAAGGGGGTGTTTATTTACTATAAAAAATGTGGAGACATTGTTTATTATGTAGGTTGTTAGAAGAATAAACTTAAACTCGGGTGGCAATTTGAATAGCAAGAGCATTTAATGGTTTAAGTAGTAATCTAAAGGTGAGCAATTCTTTTTTCCACTATATACAAATAAGCTAGGGGGTTTGAAGAGAGTGGAAAGGAATAGAACATCCTTAATTAACCTAAGTTTGTTTAAGTCGGGCAATCCTTATAATTGGGATAATGATTAGGGATCATTTTAGGGATGTTGCATTTTTTTGGAAGGAAATATTATGTTCGTATAATCCTTTGTCTCAAGAAATGTATTTTAGGGAAGAGATCTTGTTTGTGCTCATTAGTCCCTAATGAATTTCATCTTTGGGCTCGAGGAGTTCCATCTCTTAAAGAGTTTTAGAAGGGACTACACTTTAGAGGCTCTAAAACTAGTCATTCTTTTTCCCATGCAAGTAAGTTAACAACTTATGCATTTTTATCTTCCTCTCTCGCTTTACCTATGTGAAAGATTTCAATCCCAAATGTTCAAGGACAACTTGGTATCTTATAAATATGATAATCAAGCTTCTCCTTCTTCAGTAGACTTCTGCTCCTTCATAAACTCCCTTTAATTTTCTCCCAACATTTACTCTATGCGATAATGATCGAATTTTTCAAACTCTCAATCTAAGCATGTTAGTCTCATATATGAAACTTTCTAATATCTAATGTATTCTCCTCCCACTCTTACTCCCCCTACAAAATGTACATGGAATAGTCCCTTCTCTTCATCCTCCCTCCCCCCCCCCCCCCCCCATCCCCTTAGAAACTTGCTTTTGACCAATCTGTGTACCCCACCCTCCCCTAACCTAATTTCCCACATTACTCTCATCCTCTATTTGCCCACATAGAGGAATTAGAATCAATCGTAGACCTAGTAGGGCATGTTCACTTAGATGATGAATCTCTTAACAAGCTGATGTGGCTCTCCTCTCTTGATCGTCTTTCCCATTCAAATTTATCCAAATATGATGCTTTAATTCCCAAATGTTCCTTTGGTCCAACATGGCCCCAACCCTTTTTCACCCTCTAGTGGATAGATTAGCTGAAAAAGACCAGTAGATTTATCCACCTTTTGAGTTCAACACCACCTCATGTAGTCCAACATTCTTTCCTTTTTTTCTTTTCCAAAGCCCAAAATCTTTCAAAGAAAATGTGGAGATAAGCTAATTTATCACCCAAACGTGATTTCTTTCTTTACCTAAAAGCCCATTGTTCTAACTCTTTAAATAGTGTTTCACCTAATGTTAAGGAGTCATCTTATGCACGAACTCATGTCCCTACTAATCATGTATATTTCCTAAGCCTCAAGAGTCCTCTTACTCTTTCTTCTCATTCAAGGCAGCTTTATGTTCCTTAGAATGAGAACTAGAAATGGAAGTTTTAGATTCAACTATGTCTAAACTAAAAATTATTTCCATTTCATCAAAGAATTTTAATTTTGTTAAAGTAAAGTCGTTATCTCATCTATTTTATATAAATTTAAGAATATCAAAGGGAAAAAGATCAAGAAGATATAATAATTATTAGAATGCTTCTAGGGTTTTGGTAGATATGTTGGGAAGGAATTTGAATGAAGCACTTGCTACAATAAGAGCAAAAATTGGGGATTTGATCAAGTATGTAAAATGGAGAGTAAAGGAACAAGAGAAGAGCTAAAGAAAGAAGATATCTAAAGAAACAAAAGGAAACAAGCATCTATATAAAAAGGATTTGGTGCTAAAGAAACTACGGTTAAATGATGATGATGAAGATTGTTTTCTTTATGGAATAAAGGAAAGTTTAGGTGATGCCTTTGATGAAGGGTTTTTTGCCGCTTACACATAAAAAATAAAAGGATATGTTGGTTGACATAACAACCCATAAAAGATTAAATGAGAATTTGGGCATGGAATTATAGGGGACTTGAATCTTCTATAACTCGTAACTATAATTCCTTATATTATTAATATAATTAGTAAGTTTTGAATTGAAGATTTATTTTTATGTAAAACCAAATGTAATGTTGAAGATATCTCTCCTATTTTGTAAATATAGGCTTCTAGTTTTGAGATGGTGTTGATTTGCTGGGTAGTGTAGGTGGGCTACAGGTGTATAGAAGAAGATCATGTAGGATTAAGGTGCGTGATTAAAGCTTCCAAGAATGTAATATTTTGTAGTGTCTTAGATAGTAATAACAATGAAGTTTTTATGTCATTTGTATATGGAGCTTTAATTTTGGAGCAAAGGAAAGTAGTTTGCCTATTCCTTCAATATTATTTTATGCACTATACTAGAAGACCTAATTAGGGATTTCAATCAAGTTGAATTATATTCCACAGTCAAAAGGTGGGAGGATCCTAGAAGATAAGGGGAACATGGTGTTTTTCAAAATGGAAAGTGACTTGTGGTCTCATTGAATTTCCTTCTTATGGTGTCAAATACACATGGAAAAATGACATGACAAGAAAGGAAATATTTTTAAACATTTAGATAGAGGCTATTGTAATGCACCATGGAGAAATATGTTCCCTCATTGACTTCCTAATATTTTTATCAAAACATGGATTGATAATTCTAGAAACATATCTACTGCAGAAAAAAGAAGAAAAGGTCATCTAAACTAGAAGCTTGGACATTTATGTTTAAAAGATTTTAAGAATTAGTGCCAAGTTCATAGGAGACGAAAGGATCAGTGGCCATGATGGAGAATATGTCAAAGAATTACATGATCGTTTCCACGATACTTAAGGACTAGTGCCTTATTTATAATAAAAGGATAAAGGGATATGTTAGGACCATTTTCATGAAATACTTTTGCAAGATTAGTAGGATGTTCGTTCAGATCATGATGCTTTGGTAGTATTATCTACCAAAAATAGGTATGTACAAAAGTAATTCTTTAGTGGTGGTATTAGAGGTAAAGAGCAAAATCTAAAAGGGAAATCTTAGGGGATTAGATGTATCATTTACTCTTGAAGTTTTTCAAGGAAAGAAAATCCAAGAATGAAATTGCAACACTAAGAACTCAAGATAACGTGTGGACTTTTGAGATCAATAAAATAAAAAGGAATTCCTTTAATTCTTGAAAAGGCTATATATTAGGTATAATGGTCAATTTGATTAATTATGTAGTGATACTAGTAAGACAGACAATCCTCACCAAATATGTAAAGATATAATCAATGGAAAATAGAAATCAATATGGTTTTCAAATGTTCCTAAGCTATAAGAATCTCATTTTCATCACTTACTCAAACCATTTTCTTCACAAGAAATAAGGGAGGTTGTGTTTAGTTTGAATCCACTAAAATCTCATAGTCCAAATGGTATTCCTCTTATTTTCTTTTTGAAATTCTAGAATGTGCTTAGTTGGGATCTAGTAGTTATAGTGATGAGCTTCTTCAGTGGTAATAATTTGCCAAAATACTAGAATAAAACATTCATCTCACTAATTTCAAAGGGTGACAAACTCGAGTCAATAAATCAATTTCAGCTTATTGGATTATGCAACTCAATTTACAAAGTGATGTATAAGTGTTTCATCTGTAGATTAAAACCAATCATGAAAGATATTGTTAGTGAGTATTAAAATGCATTTTTTCTAGGAAATAATATGTTTAATAATTATCTTATTACCCATGAGGTTATGCATTGGATCAAGCATAAGAAGAAAGGCAAGTCCTTTGCAGCTCTCTTGAAGGTTGATCTTAAAATAGCCTAGATAGAGTAAAATGAGAGTTATTTGAGGAGGTTTACAGGATATTAATATTCCACAAGTTTGGTCTGATTGGATCATGTTGTGTGTTACTACCATTTCCTACTCAAGCCTAATCAATAAGGAACCAACTTCCCTAATCTTCCCTAGAGCATGACTTCGACAAGGAGATTCATTGTCCCCTTATATCTTTATCTTGTATATGGAGGTTATATCATCTCATCGCTTGATGCTAGAAAAAAGAAAGGAAAATAAAGGGTTGGAAATTGGGAATAATGCTCCAAAATTTTCTCATTTATTCTTTGCTAAAGATACTCTCTTTTTCTTTAAACTCACACCAAATTGCTTTAGTAGAATGAGGAAGCTTCTAGATAAATTTTGTGAATTATCGACTAAGCTGGTCAGCTCAGAGAAGTCATTTGTAGTCTTTTCACCTAATACTCTAAGCAAATTCATTAAGTTTATACGTAACCCATTTGGGACTAAAAAACAAATCCATGCTAAGGTCTTACCAGGGAATTCCTATGGAGATTGACAGAAGATCCTATAATAAACTAGAGTTTATATATGAGTAAATAGTAATGAAATTGACTTCGTGGAAATTCATCGAATTGGGCCAAGCAAGAAAGCTAATTCTCATCAATGCCATCCTTGTAGCTCTTGCCTCTCATGTAATTTCATTATAATTGTTGCCAAATAAGCTCATATCCACAATGAGTTATGCACTCCTTAGATTTTTTCGGAGTTCTACAGGGGACATAAAATTGATCTATTGGAGGAATAAGGAGTTGATGTTTTTTCCAAAGCATGAAGGAGGTTTAAATGAGAAGTTTAACCCATATCAACTATTCCCTATTGTTTAAACAAGTTTGGAGAATGCAATAATCTTTGTAAATTTTTGTTGCAAGGATGATGGTGGGTAAATACAAAGTCTCTCCTATTATAGTAGTGTAAGATAATAGGAAGATAGGGCTAGGCTCTTGGGCTTATAGGAGCTTAGTATCTATATCTAGGGTAAAGAAGGAGGGAATGGGAAAGATCATTAGAAATGGTAGGTAAAGAAAGATTGGGGAAGATTTGTGGCTTCTAAGGGGTAGAATTAAGCTAAATCAATGAAGATTATACTTACAAGAAGGAAAATGTTTGTCGTTATCTGACTTGATGACTAATGAAAATATTCAAGACTCAAGGAAAGTTTTTAAACTTTTCAACTAGTAGAAAACTAGATATATTCTTTGTACTCACATATCTGAGCATGGAGAGGAAGATGAATTGACATGGTGGAATTCTTTTTCAAGAAACTTTTTAGTAAAAGACAAATGTAGATTCATGCGAGAAAATGAGGAACAAGAGAGGATTCCACATAACAAGATGGTCCCCTTTCAAATTCAGTGAAGGAATCAAGTGGAACACTAGAGTTCAACATAAGAGTGTCTACCAAGTTTGTAACCTGAGCTCCAAATATGTAGAGCATATATTCCAGGATTGTGATATTGATAATCATATATGGGCAACTTCTTCATTGGAATAAGGATTACACACCTTGATCTATAGATGGGTGTTTGGGTAAGAAACTGGTTACACTTTCTCATAAAGGAAGAGAAGCAATGTTAGGGAAGAGTCGATGACTTCCTTTTGGGTGTATTTTGCTTCACATGAATGATGTATATTTTAGAGGGTCTACACCAAACTAGAGGGTAATTTTCACCTACTTTGAAGAATGGGAAATTCGGAGTCTACAAATAAGATATCCCCAAGGGAGATCAAATGAGGTCCAAGCTCCAAAGCCTTCTAAGATATTACAAGTTGGAAATCTTTAGGGTTGGGATGATGTATTTGATCTAAAATGACCAAATACTAGAGCGAAAGTTTAACTTTGAAAGGGTTCTCTAAAGGTCACACCACCAAGAACATATTCATAAGATCCAATTGCTTAAGATGCTTAAAGAACTTAATCACTAAAAACTTAAAGAAAAACTTATTGTTATGAAAGATAAAGAAATAACCACCACACTAGTGGAAAAAACCTCACATGTGCCACTTTTTTAAGGTTCTATGCTCTAGTTTTGACCCAAAGTAGATTTTACCGAAACATATAGACAAACTTGGAAGTTTTACTAATTTTTCTTTGTTGTGAATTGTTACAAATAAAGCCTTTATATGCTACAACTTGACCTTAAGATTTTGAATCCTAATCAAAATCTAAAAATAAAGTTAAGACTCTTAATAAAAATAAAAAAAACACCTAAGTGCTTAAAACATGTAAAATCTATCCCAAGTAGGATAGTAAACTAAGAAAGAGAATCCTAAAACAATTAGGATTAGTAGAAGAAATTATTTCTAACTCAACTAGAAAAAGTGAAATATTCCAAAATCTCATCCAAAAATAACACAAATTCTAATTCAATTAGGATTAGTAAACTCATCAAATCCAAAACAAAGTAGGATTAGCAAAGATATGATGAGTCCTAGAAAGAATAAAATTCAACTAGTTGTCAACTTTGCCTTGATGCGTAGGTAAACCAAATCTATCACATTTTGTTACACAATCATCAAGTAAATTGTGCTTGAAAGAATTTCATTCATGCATTCACTTCAAGGAAGCTAATCATAGTCTAAATAGATGGAACTTGGAAGAGAGTTAAAAAACAAAAACAAAATGCCTTTATTGAAGCCATAATATGATGTTTCATATTATAACTAAGATGGTTGGAATGAAGGGGGTGGTGAGAGAGTTTGGGCATAGTTGAAATTCCACTCCAAGCTACTAGTTGTCAAGTAGGTAGGGTTTGAAGGAATCATATAAGAGAGGTGATTCTTACTTAATATGGACGGATAGTGTTTAAGTAGTTTAAGCATTGATGGACCCAATCAAAGCACCAAGGGATTTGAGGAAATTGATTGAAGATATCTGTAAAGAAACTTCTCAACTTTATTTTCTCTCTTATTTTAAAGTTTCTAAAGGTTTGGTGTCTAAGGTACATAATCTATTGATTAAAGTTAGAATAAGTGTCTAAACTTATTGTTTTATTTATTTGACATTGCAAATAAAAAAAGAATTATTCTCCCAATAGCACCGTATCATAATACTTATATTCAATATTTTAGCCCCTAATTTTTATTCTTCTAGTGTACCATTATACTACCTCCATCCCTAATTTTTTTTGCCCCATTTGACTTTTTATGATGTCCAAGAAATAACTTAAAACTTTTTTATCTCCAAATCTTTAAGACTAAAAAATTATGAAAACCTAATATTTTAAATATTTACATTGAGATGAATCCAATAAATGGAGTAAATTTTAGGTGGTTGAGGGTGTACTCGATACTTTAGCCATTTGACTCATTTCTTGACTTTTTTAAAGCTTTTTTGAAAAATATTTTCAAAACTAGGCTTGGGGTCAAATAGAGATTTTAGTTGGGCTAGGTAAATAGGTTGAGACTAATATTGAGTTGAAAGTTAAAAAGATGCAATTTCACAATAAGGAATATTGCTATCATAGTCATAATTTTTTTTTGAATTTTGAAAGGAGCGACCTGTGATAATGACTTTGGTTTAATTTTTTTAAATAAATACAAATTACATTTGGGCCTACTCGATTCAGGTTGACCTAAAATCATTGCCTCAAATAGTGTTTTATCTCAAATTTGAATAAAATTATTTTTAAAAATATTTATTTCGGAGTTAATTTTTGAAAACATTTTTTTTAAAAAAAGCTTATAAATAAAAAAAAAATCCCTCATTTCTTTGCTATCTGATAGCTTAGTAGGATATGGGGGTTATTAAACAAAGTCCGTAAATATCTAAGTAAAGCCAACAAACATAAAACATATTGACCCTTTTCTCATTTTCTTAGAATTTCTTCAACCGAGCTATGGGAACTCGTAAACACGTACGAAAGCATGTTACAGAATTCAAACTCGTCGGAAAAAGAAGAATAGTCATCAACACCGCCATCAAATTCTGTAAGTGTCATACAATGTGGTGTGGCGTCCAAATTGGACACCACCTCCAGTGGTGTGGTGTCCATTTTGGACGCCAAACAACTTTTTTTTAAAATTTAATATTATTATTTAATTTATTATTATTAATAATTGAATATTATTAGTACTTAATAAAATTAATAATTAGTTTCATAATTATAATTATATATTTTTATAATTACTATTGAATTTTACTAATAATAGTATTAATAATTAATAAAATTATTTATTATCGAATATAAATTAATATAGAAGTATTTTGAGTAATAATTAAATTTTGTTGTTTTATTTTAGTAGTTTTGAGTAATAGAAGGCAATTTGTACATGTAGGACGATGATGAAGATTATGGAGGTGATGGAGTTGATTACAACGGTATTTTGTGCATGGTGGATACTTTGAGGAAGCTCAGAAAGCGATTGATTGGGCAAAGTAAGTTGTGATAAGGCACTGATTTTGTTTGGTTGTAGCAGGGTATAAAACACAACGAGATAACCGTCAGGATAGAATATTGATTGTTGGAGTAAGAAAGAACCACGGGATTTTAGCGTGGCAGTGAGGGTGATAACCTTTCTTTTAGGTCGTTTAACTAAAAGAATAGTTATGCAAACTAAATTTGTAAACACCCTAATACTACTACAACTAGTGTAGTGGTAAGTCGGGGATCGAACCACAAGGACAAGGGGCGATAGCTTTTAGACTTGATGCAAAGGGTTTATTTGGAGATGTGATTAGATGAATCTAATGACAGAAAAATAAAGCGAGAACTAAAACGATGTTATGCTATGAAGGGAAAACGGGGACAGATCAGTTCCACCCTAGGAAGGACAATCAAACTATCAATACGCTAAATTAGGAGAAATCAGTCAACAATGAATAATGACACTCAAGATGGCGAGAGGAAGTTTGTGACCCTATAAATCACACGAACAACCTATAATCGCCCTATGGCTCCAAAGGAGTGGCAGGACAAGGTTCGCATCGAATAACAATCAATCAATCATCAACAATCTCAAATCCTAACTCTA
The DNA here is from genome assembly GCA_026401315.1 of Dysphania ambrosioides. NCBI lineage: Eukaryota > Viridiplantae > Streptophyta > Magnoliopsida > Caryophyllales > Amaranthaceae > Dysphania > Dysphania ambrosioides. The sequence continues at coordinate 11,706,349 of CM048666.1, read as the reverse complement.
CGCATGAAGAACGAGCCAACCTAGGGTTTCATCAATCAAACCCCTAAGAAAACTACTCACACATAGTAATAAAGACAAGGGCATACACAATGATAAAGGACATGATTGAAAGCATGAACGATTTGAATGTACGTAAATAAGAGAACGACAACTACTCTATCAAAACCTTAAGCAAAGCAACGATAATAGCAAAAGCAATGAAATTACCAAAAGCAATAAATGAAAGCATTAAACGAAATAGAACAGAAATGCATCAATACCTTGCATAAATGAAATTGCATGAACGAAAGTAATTCTGAATCCAAAATACAAAGCTTGAAAGGAAGTGCAATGAAAGCTATAAATCTAAACTAATGCATGAAAAAAATGAAAAGCTTTAAAGTGATGTTCTAAGTTGAGGCACAAGAGCTCTCAAAGTAGGCATAAGGGTTATTAACAGAACAAGGGGATATTTATACCCTAGAGACATAGGGGGTAAAACCCTAGGAAAACCCCTCGAGGGCCGGCCTAAGAAAGAACCAAAAAAGTCGGAAATAGGCTCAACTCGGCCGAATGGAGTATGGATTCGGCCGAATGAGTGGCAATTCGGCCGAATGAGTATGTCATTCACCTAAAACAGGAGCAATGAGTTTCTGGGCTCTGTCCACCATTCGGCCAAATGAGTGCAACCATTCGGCCAAATGAGTGCAACCATTCGGCCAAATGAGTGCAACCATTCGGCCGAATGGGTCTTGATTCAGCCGAATGAGTGTTCATTCGGCTATTCCCGAGAGCTTGATTTATTTGCTTGAATCCCTGTCTTCCATTCGACCGAATGGATGTCAGATTCGGTCGAATCTGAACCTGAACCTTGCTGAACAGCTCCTTTGCAGTGTCTAATGGCTTCTAGAGTTTATGGGATCTTCGAGAATGACTTGGAATGCATGCCCAAACTATGATACGCGCATCCAAACTCTTGATAAAAGTGTCAAAGCCTCAAACACGTCTTATTTTACCTCGAAATCATCGAAATCACCTAAAATGACCTAAAAACAGCTCGAGGACAAGATCAAGGTAAAATTGAATGTAATGTGCATAAAACCAATATAAAAGCACGAGACTCGACACTAAAATAGGGTTGTAAACATGCTCTAAAATGAGCACATCAACTTCCCCCAAGCCAAACCTTTGCTAGTCCCTAGCAAATGAACTAGCAAGGCAATACCGTGAGCAAAGCTCATGAAAAGCAAGGTGAGCGGAAAACAAGACAATGCCAGCCGTGTACGCGCAAAACTCTTCCCTAGCCATGGGTGTGCAAGTACAATGGGCTCAAAAGAGCATAATACCAAGATGAACAACGTTTTCCACAGACTCGGGATTACTAGAAAAGCTACAACACAGGCCATGCCACCCACTACCTAATGAGGTCACAAGTCCACGCTCTCCATGGCTATTTCCCAAAAGATGTGGGAAATTTCTAGTACGCTCGTGTGTTTAATACGGTACTTGTTTCACTCAAAATCATCTGACTTAAGATGAGTCGAGAACTAAACACTCAATTAAGGATACATCTTAGGGATTGTATCCTATCTACTCTCCAGCACAAAACTTGATAATCAGGCCAAGTCGAACAGGTTTGGAAACGGTTGCAATGTAGGCTGGGATCAAGGTAGGGTAAAATTTGGGGATGTGGAGTTCAAGTAGAGGATAGTGAGCAATCTAAGGTAATCAAACCAAGGACGGTTATAACTTTTGACGACAATGCCACTTTCCAAAATTCTCTAGATACGCATAAATGAACTCATTACACCAACTTTATTCTCGAATTTCTCTTTTTCTATTTTTTTCTATTTCTTTTCTTTTTCTTTCTTTTTCTTTCTTTTTCTTTCTTTTTGTTTTTAAGCTAATGTTTCTGAAATAAACTAAGAGTAATGTAAAGATTCATATCATACGACAACGATTTTTCAAACCAAAATCTTTCACCACGATGCAACGGGCACCACTTCACTATGATCACTTGACTATCCTCTAGGTAAGAAGAGGGAATATTTGGCTCATGTGGAGTTAGGTGATGTAGCTACGAAGAAAAAGTAAAGGCACAAAATTGGCTTACCCTAAAGTCAATCGATATTTATGGTAGGCAATTTGGCCATGTAGCTGTAAATACAAACGTGTTATCATCCCTGGTCTTTAGAAAAGAAGACTATGCTAGAGGAGAACAGACACAATACTTAGACTCTCTAACTAGCACTTAATAACATAGGACTCATAATGGAGTCCTAAAAGGCTCAATCCACACTAGGCTAGTTGAAACGTGCCTCAATAGGTAGTCATCCAAGCCACAAACCAAGCAAGACCTGATCCCCCGAGTCAGGTGGAAAACAGTCAATCATTCGGTCCCAAAACAGGCACAAAGCTAGGAAAACATGAGTATGCATAAGACCACTATAAAGTACATGTCAGGAGCTAGCATGTCAGTTTCACAACTCAAGCACATTAATCTTGACACACCTAGACATGCAAAGAAAAACTAAAACAAAAACCAAGGTAATAGTTTCAATAATGCTGATCTTTCAAAGCTTTGAAAACACAAGGACCCTCCCCCAAGCTAGCTCAAGAGCCGTCTTGGCACTTGGGAAAGGAGGAACAAAAGGGAGAAAGATCAGCATTATAGAAGCTATTGCTATACAAATAAACAAACAAAACAAACACCGAGTTATCTCCTATAAGACTTTTGTTTAACGTTGGTAAGTTCGACACATTTAGGCACAAGTTTATACACAAAATCGTACCTGCCGTAGGAGTGGATTCACTCCTAGCATCACCGTCACCCCCAGCCTGGGGAGTCAAAACTCTCCACCGAGCTACAGTGGCGGAAGTAAGAAATGGAGAACCAGGGTCATCTGGAGGTGGGTTATAATGCGGGGCTCCCCCAAGCAAGGGTGGAGCCATCGGTCTCTTTTTATATTTTCTTTTTTTAGCCCTTTTCCTTGTGCGGGCTGGCTCGTCAGTACCCTCAGATTTGTAATACATCTCCATTTGCGGAGCAATTCCCTTCGCAACCCCAAAAATAAGACGCTCTTGCGCGTCCTCCTCATCCGACACCTCAACTATCATTGGGGCAACAAAAGCACTACACCTCTCAACCTCTTTCGCAGCTTCATTCTCGACAACCCTAAAGGAACAAATCCACTCGACCATGGGTTCTATTGAAGACTTAGAAAAGGCAAACACGACCTTCTCTTGGGCTACCCTAACGGTTATAGTTTTTGATTCACAGTCAATCAGAGCACCCAAAGTTTTCAAAGCATCCCTCCCTAAGATGAGGGGATTATAAGGATCCTCGGCTATATCAAGCACCACAAAGTCACATGGTACAACTATGTTCCCTACTTGGATCGGAAGGTCCTCAAACTCCCCACTTGACACTTTTATACTACGGTCGGCCAGCTGGATTGTTTTCTTCGAAGGCTTAAGCTCACAGGTTAGTTGTTTGGCAATGGACATCGGCATTAGGCTAATGGAGGCCCCAAGGTCAACAAGTGCTCCCTTAGAATTGAGTTTTCCAAGGGTGACTAGGAGCACAAAGGGTCCTTTAGCTTTTTCTTTCTTTGCCCATGTGCCCTGAATGATGGCACTTACCTGCTCTGGTAAACTGATAACCTCGCCCTCAAGCTTTCTCTTATTCCTTAAGAGGGTTTTCAGATACTGAGCATATTGTGGCATTTGCTCTATGGACTCTAAAAATGGTATGTTCATTTCAAGTTTCCTCATATGCTCTAGGAATTTAAGAAACTTTTCTTGAAGTTGCTTCTCTACCTTCTTGTAAGGAAAAGGTAGAGGCGGCGCATGTTGACGCTCAAGTTTCCTCCATTCCTGTATCTCCCTCCATCTCTCATCTTCATCTTTCTTCTCTCTCTTATGCCCAATGACCTTGACATTGTGCCCCTCATCTTCTTCACCACCCTCCTTTTCTTCTCTCCCCTCAAGGTTCTCCTTGTGCTCATTTTCTCTTAGACAACCACTACCCTTCGAGGGATCTTCCCCTAAATCATCTCCATTGGCTACAACTGGAGCAGGATGTGAGGTTCCAAATCTTAGGAAGATCGCCTTACAGATTAAAAGCATGAAGAATGAGCCAACCTAGGGTTTCACCAATCAAACCCCTTAGAAAACTACTCACACATAGTAATAAAGACAAGGGCATACACAGTGATAAAGGACATGATTGAAAGCATGAACGATTTGAATGTACGTAAATAAGAGAATGACAACTACTCTATCAAAACCGTAAGCAAAGCAACGATAATAGCAAAAGCAATGAAATTACCAAAATCAATAAATGAAAGCATTAAACGAAATAGAACAGAAAAGCATCAATACCTTGCATAAATGAAATTGCGTGAACGAAAGTAATTTTGAATCCAAAATACAAAGCTTGAAAGGAAGTGCAATGAAAGCTATAAATCTAAACTAATGCATGAAATAAATAAAAAGATTTAAGTCATGTTCTAAGTTGAGGCACAAGAGCTCTCAAAGTAGGCATAAGGGTTATTTACAGAACAAGGGGGTATTTATACCCTAGGGACATAAGGGGTAAAACCCTAGGAAAACCCCTCGAGTACCGGCCTAAGAAAGAACCAAGAAAGTCGGAAATAGGCTCCATTCGGCCGAATGGAGTATGGATTCGGCCGAATGAGTGGCAATTCAGCAGAATGAGTATGTCATTCGCCTAAAACAGGAGCAATGAGTTTCTAGGCTCTGTCCACTATTCGGATGAATGAGTGCAACCATTCGGCTGAATGGGTCTTGATTCGGCCAAATGAGTGTTCATTTGGCTATTCCCGAGAGCTTGATTTATGTGCTTGAATCCCTGTCTTCCATTCGACCGAATGGATGTCAGATTCGATCGAAACTGAACCTGAATCTTGCTGAACAGCTCCTTTGAAGTGTCTAATGGCTTCTAGAGTTTATGGGATCTTTGAGAATGACTTGAAACGCATGCCCAAACTATGATACGCACATCCAAACTCTTGATGAAAGTGTCAAAGCCTCGAATACGTCTCATTTTACCTCGAAATCATCGAAATCACCTGAAATGACCTAAAAACAGCTCGAGGACAAGATCAAGGTAAAATTGAATGTAATGTGCATAAAACCAATATAAAAGCACGAGACTCGACACTAAAATGTGGTTGTAAACGTGCTCTATAGCGAGCACATCAGAGGGTTGATACGAATAGAAAAGGTAGCGGTTGTCTTTTTCGGGTTAAGGTACATGAGCTGCCAACTCGCACTAGGTGGGAAGTTAAAGGGATTTCAAAATGGGGTGTATATAACTATGAGTTGATCATGTATAATGTGGGTCATTGACAGATGAGCGGCCTTAGACCTGCTACTAAGTTAGTTGTGCAACAGATGAGTGATGCGCATGTGAAGCGTGCTAAGATATTGGCATATGTGTTAGAGTAATTCCCTGAAGATCAGCCTAACAGGAGGCACATATACAATGTTAGACATAATTTGAGTTTTGAACAATCTAAAGGAAGAAATCTGAATCAATAGTTGTTGAATCAACTAAAAGAAAATGGATACATGTGGTGGTTTGATGTCGATGTTAAGATGTTTGAGGTAACGCACTTGTTTGTTGTACACCCTAAGTCTTCTTCTATGTTTTCCTCATGGCCGTACTTTCTTTGCATTGATTCGACGTACAAAACAAACAGACACAAGTTTCCTTTGGTTGAAATTATTGGGATGACTCCTGCGAACATGAACTTTTTGATCGAATATACAGTGATGAAGGATGAGATGGCTGGAAGCCTGAAAGTTATCGTTGGGTTTTGCAAAAGCTTAGGGATTAGATTAGCCGCTATACACATCCATCTACTGTTGTTGCTGATTGTGAGGGAGATCTTTGTGCCCCAATTTCTGAGTTATTTTCAAGAAGCAAAGAATCTACTTTGCACGTGGCATATCAACAAGTGTTTAGAAGCCAAGGCATACTTGCTTTTCAACAAGAACAAAGTCTATGCAGAGACTTTAAGAAAGGGTCGATGGAGTGAAATTTATTCATGCCAGGACCAAATGGGAATACAAAGGAATTGTAACGCTTTTATGGCATTCTTATGGATGGTGCTCAGCTATAATATAGTATGTTGAGGGTTAATGGTTGCCTCACCAGAAGAAGTTTGTGAAGTTTTGGACTAATCAAGTTCTTCATTTCGACAACACAATGACCTACAGAGTGGAAAGTGTGCACAATGCCTTGAAGGACTGGCTTGATTCTTCAAATCAGACTTTGGATGCACTTTTTGAACATGTGAACAAGGTGCTTGACACTCAATTCAACAATATTGTGAACGATCTTGAGAGTTTGAGACGTCGACATGGCACAAAATATTCACGTTTCGTTTACCAGAAGCTCTATGGTCGCGTGTCACATCATTGTTTGAGTTTGATACATGATGAGAAAGCAAGGATCAGACAGTTAGGTGATGATGTAATTCCCAATTTCAAGTATTCACAAAATAATATACAACCAATAACCAAAGAGCAATAACATAATTCTAAACTTAAAAAATGTTCCAATCCTTGAAAAGCTGCGTAAGTTGGTAAACTGCCCTTTGTTCGACTTCGTTCATTAGAACATGCTCACTTACAAAAGGGTGAGTCACCCGCATTACCTTGGCCATCCACTGCACACAATAAGAAAGTTAGGAAGGAAAAAAAATCTATATATATATATAACCAAAAAGTAAATAATAGTACCTATAGAAGAAGAAAAGACACTTTTAGCCTCAATAGCAGTGCGTGGTGGTATGGAATCATCATCCTCGAACTCCGCCCATATCATCTTTGGGTGGGAGTGATCCTTGTGGAAACAGTTCCTCATATCGAGGACACCATGGTCACTAGCCACTCCACGATGTAGTCTTTCGAGCACGTCGATCGTACTTCCCACGTTGGACGTATGTGTGAAGGCGATATGACCTATACATACCCGAGCTGACGAAGACATCACTGAGGCATATAAGGTCCAATGTATCTCAGTACTTGATTAGACCAATGTATAAGGTCCTTGGTACCTTTGCAGCAGGGGTTGGTCCTCAGTACCTTTGCAGTAGGGGTCATGCCAAAAGGCAACCAATTCAACTACATATTGTCCAACGTTAGCATAGAAATAACAAAATAAACTATAATAAGAAAATATTTCAATAAGTTTATTATTACCTCAATTTCAGTCATCATATCGAGCTTGTATCGGATAAGCCTAAGCCTTTCTAGTGTCTTCTTCTCTATGCAAGGAGTCCACGCACAAGCTTGGGGAGACTCGTTGTCTAAGGGTATCGGGTCGCGGTGTGGATGGAAGGCAGGGAAGTACTCGTAAATCCATGCCTGCAGAAGAGTCAGACAACCCGTAATACCAACGAAATCAACCCAACTAGATATGCCCAACTGGCGATAAAAGTAAGCCAATGTAGCCGGTCCTAAAAAATATTGTGATATTATATCTAGATCACAACATTACATTATGTTGCAGGCCCTTACCTTATGCCCGCTCTTGTCAGGAAAGAGGGCACATCCAGTGAGTCGTGTCAAAACAATGCCTTTGTACCACCGTAATCTTTACGGCGCCATGATCCCATACTCCCATGTCTGGTTGGCACTTGTTACTGGGATCAATGCCTAGAAGCTTCGCCAAGGTTAATGAATTATCCCCCTCGGTCGAAACAGTAACCAGTCAACCTTTGTGTATGAACTACCAGGATCGCCTCGACATCGTGGAGCATAATAGTTATTTCACCAAAGGAAAGGTGGGATGAGTTTGTATCTGGCTGCCAACGCTCCACAAATGGCGTAATCAATGCAGCATCAAGGTGGGAGTACATAATAAACAACAATTGTATGATCCTTGTCACATGCAGCCGTCCGTACATATCATTCCCAACAGGCCACCAGTTAATCTATGTCGTCAAGTAGTCGCACACAGTGCCTCTGTTCTGACACTATATTATGTCCCCACCGGATACCATCTCCTTCTCTACCCACACCTTGGTAGCTATGTGTCCAAGAAAATTCGGAATGATGGTGCCATCTACGAGCCCCCCAACACTTCACCCGTCAACTCCCATGAACGATCGCTCTTTGACTGTTTCCTGCTCTACTAGATACGGTAGACGCAGAAGAGGTAGTTGATGTACTAACAAATCGACCACCCCTTCCCTTGCGCACATCTACTCGATATGTGCTGACATCATCCATCGACAACCTAAATGGAACTGCATCCTCGTAAGGCTCTTCAGCCTTGTCGTACTCTTCATCCTCATCATCCTTATTCTCTTCTAATTATAGTTGCTAAGCAACTCTCTCTCTCCGAGTCGATGCTGATACCCCACGAGATATAGGGTGCCTTGGCCCAAATGCTTCCTCAAGATGACTCCTCATCACATGAAGGGAAAGCGTCTTCCTTGCACCTGGTCGGAAGGTACGTACCTAAATGAATTGAAAATAGAATCATAAGATACTTATATGTCTTTAATTAAGAAATTTATGACAAAATATATAATTTCTAAATATAATTATTTCTATATTCTTCATATATTATTAAAATTACAATTTATAAAAAACAACATAGTAATAATTTGCAAAAATAAATAATTATAAAAATTCTATCGAAATTTCGGCAAAGTTTTCTCTATAAATAGGATAACCAAGTAATCTATAATTTATTTTCAAAGCCAATAATAACAACAAACAACAATTTCCACAACAATAACTAACAATACCAAAACTACTAAACACATATTATTAATTTTGTAAATAAGATCAGAAAATATTGTTGTATTAGTAATATCATTATTACAACTATATTATATTAATAATATAATAACTACAATTATATTAGTAATATCATTATTACAATTCAAAAATATTAATATCATTTACTAATTAATAATATTAATTACAATATTATTTAATTTTTTTATTATTCTTAAACAAAATTATTTACTAATATTAATATTATTTCTAAACTGATATTATTATTATTAACAAAAATATATTATTTTAAAATTTTTTTAAAAAAACATTAAAATTGGCGTGGCCAGCGTCCAGACTGACACTGGTCCGGTGGCATCTGCGTTTTTAAAAAAAAAAATAATTTATCCCTTCTGTTGTCGCCACCGTCTCTGGGTCTAGGGGTGCTTATTAAGTTGAACTACTCGTGAGTAATTCGGACTCGACTCGGTCAAAACTCGGTCAAAGCTCGACTCGATTGAACTAGACTCGAGATCGAACTCGAGCCAAGTCGAGCAAATCAAAGTTCGACACAAAAAGCTCGTGAGAAACTCAAATTTTTATTTATAATATATATTTATAGAAAAATATACTTAAGATATAAAAGATGGTTTGATATATAAACCAAAAGTCCCACATTAGATTAAAATAAGCTTTAATCGCGCTCGAGCTTTAAACAAGCTTTAATCGAGCTCGAGTCAAGTTTGAAACGAGCTTTAATCGAGCTTGAAATAAGCTTTAATCGAGCTTAAGTCGAGCCTGAAACGAGCTTTAAACGAGCTTGAGCTCGAGTCGAGCTCGAGAATTGAGTTTTCGAGTCGAGGTCGAGCTTCGATGTTTTAGCTCCCGAGCTTTCGAGCTAGTTTTAGTTATCGAGCTCAAGTCGAGCATAGCCAAACTCGAGCTCGACTCGGCTCATAAGTACCCCTATCTGGGTTCACCCACCGCGCCGCCTTTTTGTCTGGTCTTCTCGACATCTTAGAGAATTTTTTTTAGAGAGATGAATTGAATGTGTAAAAAGAATGCAGAAATGAAATGAATGTGAAAAAATAAAGTAAAAATAAATTAAGGACAAATAAATAATTTTACAATTTATTTGTATACTTTAACTGAATATTTACGGGCTTCATTTAGAAGTTCATTGGATATACCCCAATCCTTACCTCGTCTCAACTCAACTGAATTCCCACGTTATTGATCATCCTTTGCTTGACTCCTCACAGTCCCTCAGGCTTCAAAACCCAATCCAACGGCAAGAGATAACTTCCAAACTCAAGAAACCATCTCACTTCTAGACTCTTCCACAACACAAAGTTCCTGAAAAAAAAACCCAAACCCAACTCAGAAAGAGGAAACTGAAAACCCGACCCATCAAATCTACCGCAAATAAAACCCAACCCAAACAAACTAAATCAAACCCTCTTTCGCCGTCGTCGTGTGCTCTCTCTATCTTCTCCACCCGCCCCTAGATTGGTTGGTCCTCAAATCTCCATCTCTTTAGGATCCGATTGAACTGATACCCTCCTATTTTCACCTTAATATTTCTGGGTGTTTGTTTTCAGAGAGGGTAACTTGAAGAAGAAGGAACAAGATGTTTGGAAGACCGCCTAAGAAAAGCGATAATACTCGCTACTATGAAGTATTAGGAGTGCCCAATAGTGCTTCTCCTGATGATCTCAAGAAAGCATACAAGAAAGCTGCTATTAAGAATCATCCTGATAAGGGTGGTGATCCTGAAAAGGTCCAAATTTTTTTGCATTTTTGTGGTTTTTTTGTTGATAATTGGGTGTTTTTAGATGAATTATTGGTCGAGATTTGACTTTTGTAGGTTAATTTTTCTAGGTTTTTGGCTCCTGATTTATTGATGTGATTCTAATTGAGTTTGTGGAATTAAGATATTGGTTTGATCTGCTTGCTAAATTCGGTAATTTGTGTGAATTTTGTGATCCCAAGTTGGAATTTTTGGTTTGGATTGATTGGATTATGTTAATCGAGTGCATAGTTGTGTGTGAGATTGAGAGGCAGTGTGATGCAAGAATGAATAGAGATTAGAGTTGAGTATGTTGCGGTGTTAAGAGCGCAATTTTGAAGGTTGTTGAAGGGCTTGGAGTAGTGTGATGTGTTAAACTATGTTGTCAGTTTGATTCTTGTGTTGTAAGAGTGTTTTGATTTCGAGTTTTTGATATTGTACAGTTTAAAGAATTGGCGCATGCGTATGAAGTTTTGAGTGATCCTGAGAAGCGTGAGATATATGATCAGTATGGGGAGGATGCTCTGAAGGAAGGGATGGGTGGAGGCGGTGGGGGTCATGACCCATTTGATATTTTCTCGTCCTTCTTTGGAGGAAGTCCGTTTGGTGGTAAGTATTGCTTTATGATTGTGTATATGTCTCGATGGTGAATTATGAATCTGGTGTATAAATGAGTGTTTGTGTAACATATATTATGTGGATTAGGCGGTGGTGGCAGTAGCAGAGGGCGAAGGCAGAGAAGGGGAGAGGATGTTATTCATCCGTTGAAGGTGTCTTTGGAGGATGTTTACAATGGTTCATCGAAGAAACTATCCCTTTCTCGCAATGTTATCTGTTCCAAGTGCAAGGGGTGAGTTATATGATTTTGACATCATGAGTTTTTTTTATATCAAAAGGCACAATTTTCTATCCTTGGCATGGTCTTAGTTATCTTTGGTGCTTTATTTGCAGGAAAGGGTCAAAATCTGGTGCTTCTATGAAATGTGCTGGTTGCCAAGGGTCTGGTGTGAAAATCTCAATCAGGCATCTTGGCCCTACTATGATTCAGCAGATGCAACATGCTTGTAATGATTGCAAGGGTACGGGTGAGACCATCAATGACAAAGACCGTTGCCCGCAATGCAAGGGTGAGAAGGTTGTGCAGGAGAAGAAAGTATTGGAGGTTCATGTTGAGAAGGGTATGCAGAATAACCAAAAGATTACATTCCCTGGAGAAGCTGATGAAGCGGTACTATTTTGTTCTTTGGGCAATTCCATTCTATGGTCTGTTTGATTTGATCAGCTTGTTTAAACATCCCGTACTTTTCTAATTGAATGCAACTTTACTGCAGCCTGAAACTGTCACTGGCGACATAGTGTTCATCCTTCAGCAGAAGGAACACCAAAAATTTAAGCGAAAGGGTGATGACCTTTTCTTTGAGCATGTGCTTTCCTTAACTGAGGCCCTCTGCGGTTTCCAATTTGTACTGACCCACTTGGACAATAGACAATTGCTAATCAAATCTCAGCCTGGAGAAGTTGTTAAGCCAGGTATCAATCCACATACAACAATTCTTCTGCTTTTTACTTTTCATTTACCACGCTGATGTCTGTCATCTGTGTATTCTGTCGTTTAGTCTAGCAAACTTGCTTAAATGCGCAATAGATTTTGTCACTTCATGTTTTGTCTGGTCATCTTGGGTGACCATTTTGTTCTCCGTTTAAATAGTTCCTACGATCATATGATGTTTGCAAATGTGGGCTTTGTATATTGGTTTTAGGCTTTTTTTTGTTAAACTAGTTTGTCATATTTAGTGCTGAGTTGCTTACATATAACTTTTGGGTTTGTTGTAGACTCGTTCAAGGCTATCAATGATGAAGGTATGCCAATGTATCAGAGACCCTTCATGAAAGGGAAGTTGTATATCCACTTCACAGTTGAATTCCCTGAGTCCTTGGCTATGGACCAGTGCAAGTCTCTGGAAACTGTGCTTCCTCCTAGATCTTCACCACAGCTCACTGATATGGAGCTGGATGAGTGTGAGGAGACCACTCTTCATGATGTCAACATTGAGGAGGAAATGCGCAGGAAAGAGGCACGCGCCCAGCAGGAGGCTTACGATGAGGATGACGACATGCATGGTGGTGGACAAAGGGTTCAGTGCGCTCAGCAATAATCTGAGAGTTAATCGATTATAGGGCAGGGTCCTGCACTCGTACTAGTGAGAGGACATGACATGCTTCAACTGATAGGCGTTAAAGATTTAATTGTTCCTTATCGGCAAGAATAAGATTGGTTGCTCTAGTATTAGTCTACTATAGAATCATAGATGCCCTTCGAAGAAATCTTGTCGAGCTAAGTGTCAAATTTTTATATTGTTGGTAACAGGATTTTCTATCTCATTCAGAGATGGCAGTACCTAAATTGGTTAGGTTTGTGTAGAACAATTTTTTGCTTCCTAACTAAGATGATTCTGGTCGCTAAAAATGAAGTTTTGGGTAAGAAATCTGTATTGTATGGTATGACTTCCTTTTTGTTATGTTACTTTATCCTCTGTTTCCTTGCTTTTTTGCTGGTTGTACAACACAAGCAAACATATATTCTTTGTTCTTTTTGTCTGAAAAGCATGTGATGCTTACTACTCTCTGTCTTCTTTAGTTTGTTACATTTTTTATTCTGTAAACTGTTGTCAAAACATTTTTTATTTGTGTATTTTTTCATAATAACCGTTGTGTGTTCATCTCGATTTTATTAGGGTTTATGGTTCTTACTTTCAATTTTTTATCCTATCTTTTTTTATGGCTCTTGTAATCAATTCTAGCAACAATTAAAGATTTCCCTCTGCTCTTATTCCTGCATGATGTCCTCCTCTTACTGCGGTACATTGTCCTCATCCTTCAATAGTATGATCTCCTCTTCTTTTCGGTCTGTTGTCCTGCTCATCCTTCAACGGCACAATATGCTCCTCTCAATTCGGTGGGTTCTTCTCCTCTCATTTCAATTGGATCTTCATCTATTGCACCCCCCTTAGCTAGTCACTGAACATCTACTCTTTATAGACCTACACTTTGGGTTGTCCCAGAGATGCCAGATTAGGTTTAGTCAACTCCCGAGTATGAGCAACAAAAAAAAAGGAGGGTGGAGAGGAGACTAGATGGGGATGCATTCGATATCAAAATACACTGAAATTGGATGACAAAGGTATGACAAAGGTTGACATATCTGTGAAGGCTGGTCGTAGAGTCCATATAAAAAAGACCTAAGATGCTGGGGGAGGTGTTGATGATTCTTAATGGCTCCCTACTAGTTATGTTCGTGTCAACCCATTTAAGTTTTCGTGTCGAAAATCTCAACCCTAACCCGCTATTTTCGGGTTGGTCAATTTTTGCCACCCCTAAGTATGTTGTTATTGAGAAAAATACAAAGATTGCGAAATTTAAAATCTAAAATTTATTATGAATAATTTATGGTTGAATCTATAATTTTTAGATTTGTATAATGAATTTCAAAGTAAGTTCGTATGCCCTAAACAAAGAAATCTTAAGGTTTTAAATTAAGGGATTATACCTAGTATTGAAATATGATTTTTAACCCTAATTTTTGAAAGTGTATAACATGTATAAGGGATTTTAAAATTAGGTTTAATTGTTGTAAATTCGTTAAATTGAGAATTAATTGAGTTTTCTTTATTATTTAGGATATGAGCACTAGTTAGGCAATTTCTAAGTTGCTAAAGTGGAGAAACTAATTACCTATATTTTCAAGGTATATGCATATTGGAAATACTTGTATGTATTAAATCTTATATGGGAGAGTTTATTGTTGTTCAATTATATTTTTATGTAGTATTATGCCTAGGATTGGTATTGATTTATGAGTAATGTTAAATGCATGTTTATTTGACTTATTTTGAAGGAGTTAATATGTTTGTATGAATTTGACATGCAAGTGTGAAAAAGTTTAATTCATGTTATTGAACATATTGTATTAATTATTTTCATAATAGTAATTCATGTTGAGTAATAGCAAGTTTAAATTCATTCATGTCATAAGTCTTGATATGAGTAAAGGAATTTTTTTTTTTTTTTGTCTATTATGGTATATCTAATTAGCTGACCATTATACTTGTTCAACAAGGTAGTAAGCAAGGAAGGAAAGTGTCACAAAAATGTTATGTGACAACTATTTGTTAATTAAAGATAAAATGAGAACTAGTATGCGCCCGTGCTAATGCACGGGAAACTTATAACAATATGAATTTAATACATTTTTATTATCTACTCCGTCCGTTCCTTAATATTTGCTCTATTTCTATTTATGGAGTCAAACTTTAAAAAGTTTGAATACAAATTATCATCATATTTTAAGAAATAATATACTTAAATGTGATCTTATTGGATGCATCTCAATGTAAATTTTAAGAATATCAAGTTTTTATAAATTTGTGTCTTATGGATTTAGAGATAAAAGCTTTTTAAGTAGTATTTTGGAGATCGTGAAAAATCAAATGGGGTAAAAAATAGGGACGGAGGTAGAACTTTGATAAAAAGTTTGATGAATGACATTAACAGTTGAATAGAATATGGTGATTAATAAAAACATTCTAATTGAATTATATAGTCATGTATATATCCTAAATATAACACATAAACACTATTGAACCCCATATATTTATTCTACAATATTTTGTAACTTTTTCACTTATATAATAATATAGGATAGGATTGTCCATACTTAACTTCTATGGTAATTCAAGATAAATTTAACCTATTAATGTTTGTATTAAAACCCCCAATTCAAAAAAAAGTTATTGAAAATAAAATATTCAAATGTTAAGTTCACATCATTCAATAGCCAATATGTATTATTTATTTTTGAAATTTATAACCTTTGACCATTAAAAAATATTAAGGATAGATCATCACTCATTACTATTTCATATTTTCGTATGATTTTTTTGACAAGTATGTTCATAAACTCCTTCCATAAATAATCTTCCAAAAACTTATGCAAAAAATCTCGTATGATATGTTTTAATCCACATAGCTTATTATATGATACTCCTATCCCTTCTTACAACACGTTCCACACATGAAAAGTTATTCTATGTTATAAAATGGCCTACCAACAAATGAGGAATCTTCTCGTCAAAAGGAAACAAAAAACAATTGTCAAATGAGATACTACATGTACATTATAATCTATCTACCATAAGCACATGACTCTAGTATAACGTTACTTTTGACTAGAGGTGGCCATTGGTCCGGTCCGAGCGGGTTGGGCCTGGGACTAGGCCGTGCTAGGGGGATCGGGACTAGGTAGGGCTGGGGGATCGGGACCGGACCAGTCATGGGGCGGCCCGGTCCGGTTTAGGGTTGGGGTTAGGGTTGGGTGATTCGGTACCGAGTTGAATCGAATTGAAAATCGAATCACGAGCCGAACTGAATTGAACCGAATCACGAACCAAATCGCAAACCGAATCACGAATCGAATCGAACCGAATCACAAACCGAATCGAATCAAAACGAATTACATATAAACACATTTACAAATTAGAATAAACAAAATGTTTCGAATGTAATTAAACATTTGTAATTATGTATTATTAAACTTTTATTAAAATTTTAATTACTTGTAATTAATCATTTATAATTATGTATTATTAAATGTTTGTAAACTTTTAAATAAGGTTAGTATTTATTTTTTTTCTTGATAATTATGTATTATTAAACTAATTACGTATATTTACCTAATTTCATATTTATGTATTTATACAACAAATAAACTAAATAAACTAATTAACCTTTTATAAAAAAAATTTAATTAAACATGTTTTGGGGGTTGGGGGAAAAAGAAAGGGCTTGCACTTAATTTAGGAAATCAAAATTTAATTAAATAATTAAATATTGATTTTCAAAATTAAGTTGTCTACGTATCCCGAAGGAATCAAAGCCCACGTACTTCTGTTACGTACCTCGAGGGGTGCCTAGCCTAGTCAGAGATAGTCCCTGAACCACCTTCACCTGATGGGTTGTCACTTGATTCGCTCATGTCCATCATCATCCAAGGATCGTCTTCGTCATTATCCTCCTCCTTCAATCCTTGGGGTCCTACGATCCGCCTTACCCCAATCTTTCTTACATACGCATATTTCTATGCTCTCTAGAGGTAAGCGAGATCTCTTCTCATCAAGTACTCGTCTACTTGCACTAAAAGTAGACTCAGAAGCAATAGAGGAGGCGAGAATTGCAAGGATATCATTTGCAATTCTCGCCAGAATGGGAAATTGCCATTCGTGATTGAGCCACCACTTAATAATTGAAAAATTTGCAAAGGTTTCATGTTGGTAAGAAAGATATTCGTTAATATTATAAAGTGAAGAAGAAGAAGCCGATGTTTTTTATTTTTTTAAAATTCTACCAAGTGGTGGCTGCCATCGCGTACCGAAACTTCTACTAGACGACGATAAATTTTGGAAAAGTGCATAAATAGAAGCATAATGATCATATAAACTAGCTAAAACGTTTTTCTAATTTTTCTATATAGGCATTGACATCGTATTGTAAACTTAGAGCGTTATAATAAAATTCTAACACCGAAGGTTTTAGAGCACTCAAGGGGGGGGAGAAATCGGTTGGGTTGGTTCCTGTAAGCGGCGGAATGTACGAAAGGCAATTAAGAAAACACAAGATTTAATGAGGTTCAGCCAACTATGGCCTACGTCCTCCTACCTTATGCTCCTTTATTAATCTACTCCGAAAAATAAAGAACACAGACGCTCTACTGTTTCCCTACTCCGGGAACCAGTATACCCCACACTCTACTCCGAATATGTGCTCGACTTACACTAGTAAGCCCCTTGTGTTTGAACTCACAAACACTCACCCAGCCTTTCAACCCCTCCGTTGAAGGCTTTGACAAAATCAAATGTTCTCTTTTAATCTCACTTCTAAAAGCTAATTAAGAGAAAATGTTTAAGCTCTAATAGTGCTCTTGTATATAACTCGATGAATAGGCTTTTGTGCTTAAGTGTATATGGCTCTCAAATATACTCCTTTTTAATTCCAGAGAGACTTATCAGAATATAAGAGACTAGATGGGTTTATATACTTGGATACAAAAACCCTAGTTTCCTTAAATCACGTAAACTTGATGAGAAAGTAATAGCATGATTTTAGGAAAGTATTTATCTTATATGATTTAATCATAAAGATAGAATCAAATAAGATAGATACTCCTAGTTTTTAGGTAACCATAATATTATCATCTAATCTCCAGCTGCTTAGGATATTTTTAGAATAATTCTTTAAAAAATTATTTTTGCGAAATCTTTTATTTTTCTCAAAACATGCAGCTTGGATATTCCGTACACTGAACCTGGTTCCTCAACCTGGTTCCCTGAATTGAGTATGTTATGAATTCTGTTCTAGCTTTATACCAGAATTCATAATATGACTCGATACACTTATAAGCACTTATTTTACCCAAACATGCAAGTCATACTACGGAGCACATTACATGATTTAAGCATTAAAGTACAAATCTTCTTTTTTTCATGTAATCTTCAAGACTTGAATCTTCCTTGAATAATTCCATTTTGAGCAATGTATCTTTCTTCTAATGTCTTCGAAAGGCCTTTATGCTCCAAGTCTTGGAATCAACTTGACTACTGCACATGTAACATGGTTAATGTACAATAGAGAGTATGTAACTGCTTTTTAGCATAGTAGTCCAGGAAACAGTTCCTACTGGTTTCCCACCAGTACATGGATCAATTTACATCCAACCATTTCCTACATATAGACAAGTTAGTTAAATGAATAACATGAATAAGTAATAACTTGTCTCGGAAAACAGTGTTCAATTCCAGCTGGTTTCCAGCCAACTATTCGCAATGCTTATTGTAAATTGTTTCCTGTAACCGTTTGTCATCACTCAAAACCTAAGGGACTCAACAAAAACATTTGCTAAACCCGTAGTCTTGACCCGGGGATCAAGAATAGCATCTATACCATAGATGAAGGGGAATTCATTAAAGTTAGAGTACCATTAAAGTAATGTGCACAAATTGTTAAATGTGCTCATCCATACAATGGCATCAACCACCATTCAAGTAGTATGCTGCAAGAAGAGATTCAAACAGTTCATACCATAGCAGAAGTAATGGTCCATATCCAACAAAGTTCAACAAAAGGAACCCAAATCCAAATCAAAAGGAAAGTTCATGGATTGGGTGAGAAATATACAGACCAACAGAATCAGTTATTTTAGAATAAAAATAAGGAGAGGGGAAACAAGAGCGAGAACCAGCATCACTCCTCATCATCATTCTCTTCCTCTTCCTCCTCCTCGTACTTAGCATCATTGTCTGCATCAGCAACTGGTTCCTCTTCATCCTCCTCATCTTCTTCACCAGGCTCTTCTTCCTTGGGCTGAGTCTGTGGAGTACCCGATCCTATACCCGGAGCCATCTGAGCTTGAGTGTCAGCTAGTGTTTTTTCCATATGCTCCATCCTGGTACTGAAAGAAGATGACAAGCTTTGAACCAAACTGATTATCTTTCTCAGCATATCCTCCTGATTCTCCAACCGTTTCAGAATCATTTCATGACCTGCTGGTTCCTCTACCTTCTTCGTCTTCTTTGATGGGGGCCTCATCTCCTCTGCTGGTTCCTCAAGCTTAAAACTTAACATATCACCACTTATGTCAAGACCCTTTAGCTTCAGGAGTGCTTTTGTGAACACCATGATAGGCACGATGGACCCACTCATAGTAACATTGTTATCCATAAGTAATTTAGTAATGACAGAACCATAAGGCAGAGAATGGTGAGATGAACCATAACAATTCATAATGTGATCCAGCATCAAAGAGGGGAGATTAATCTTAATTCTCTTCATCATGAGATACATCAAAACCATCTCCATGATGCGTACTGTTCCCCTTCCTTGAGCCCGTGGGATCAAGACCTTGTTGCACAACGAATGCAAAACCAGCATTACTGGTTCCTTCAAATTAGCAGATTTAAAGACACCGATTTCTTGGACATCTTTCCTCCAAACAAATGCTCATAAATCTCATCAGGAGTGACCCCTACCAACACGGGCCACCAATCACTAGAATACTTATCAAATCCATCCCTGGGCACCCTTAACATGATAGATAAAGTGGCAACAGACAAGCTCACATCCACACCATTCACACGAGAACCAACAGACATATCAGGCAACTGTTTCAAATTCACATAAAAGTTTCTAACTCCAGACACATTAGCAGCGCTACACTCAAACAATGGCATCCATCCTTAATACTCAATAAAACTTTTAAACTCAGACAGAGCAGGCACATCGAAATATCCCTTCTCAACCCGACAACCAGAAAGAACCAATCGAGCATTTAAATCAGTAGAACCAGTAGTTAGAGATTCTACAGATGTACCTTTTGTAGTGCGAGGGGTTCTTACTGGTACCCGTTTCCTCTTGGTTCCCTGAACAAAACCAGTGGATTGATCCTCCGGAACTTCCTCAATAATCTTCTTCACTGAAGACCGAGTTACTCTACCACGTACCAGGACTTCTTCAGTGAATGTCCCCTCCTTGTGACCAGTGATCTCTACTTCATCATCTCCTACACTCTGACTGATATCTTCCAACTCCTGGCTTAGGGTTCTTCGTGCTTCATGTTGATGTTCCCCCTAAGACTGAGCTGGTTCCTTGATGATGGAACCATCAGCTTCTGAAGGATCGGTAATAAGCACGGTTTGGTGTGATTTTGGTTGGGTTGATTTTGGTGGTGAGGTAGATTCTTGTGGTGGATCGAGGATGGTGGTTGGTAATTTTGTGGGTGATGAAGTCGTGGAAGTGAAATTTGGTGGTGGTTTGGTTGGATTTTTATCGAGGTGAGGAGTCACATCAGTGTTTCCCTAAGATTGTGAGGAATCACTTGCATGTCCCCTTCCCTTGCCTCTTTTGGATGCGCTTGATTTCTTACCCATGGAGATTATGTAGTTGAAGATCAAGGATTGAAGATGATGCTGATTAACAGTAACCGTTGTGAACAGAGAATTTTGAATAGAGCACAAGAAAGAGAGAGAATTTCGAATGATGATGAGAGTTGTGAGCTGCATAAGGGGTTAGAGATCATATATTTATAGCACAGAAAGAGGAGAGAAGAGAGGAAAAGAAATAAGTTGGTTAAGCCAAGAAGAGCAACGGCACGAAATTTAAAAATTGAAATCAATTTTGGCAATGATTCTTTGCCTTGAATATCTCAACCGACCTAAAATTTAGGCATGTGATATATTGCCTTGATCAATAGGTCAAATAATTGAAATAAGATTATTTCCTTCCAAAAGGAAAAGATCTTATAGTAATCTTCCAAAAAATATAAAAATATTAATTGGATGACATATCTGAGCTGATCTACTGTTTCCCTTTGCTGGTACCTATACAGAACCACGTCACCCTATTTTTGGTAACTTAGCCTGATTTTACCTATTTCTTGCACCAATAATTCTCAACCCTTTTGGGATCTTGAACCATTTACACAAAACTTGAAGGATTTCGACATAGGTATATACACATACTATACAAAAGAATATCATTCTAGCCAATCATTGAGGGAAGTAATTGAAGATAAAGACCTAAAATCTAACTAGACCTAATAAGACTCTTAACTTACAAAAAGACTCTCGACACAAAGGTTTTGTGAAGATATCAACGATCTGATCTTCACTTTTACAAAACAACAATTCCACCAAACCTTTCTCCACATTGTCTCTTAAGAAGTGATGTCTTATCTCAATGTGTTTGGTTTTAGAATGTTGGACAGGATTCTTTGAAATATTAATAGCACTAGTGTTGTCACAATAGATAGGAACACTATCATAAACCACACCAAAATCCTTCAGCTGGTTCCTTATCCACAGTAGCTGGGAATAGCATGAAGCTGCAGCAATATACTCTGACTCTGCTGTGGATAAAGCCACTAAATTTTGCTTTTTCGAACCCCAAGAAATTAGGCAAGATCCAAGAAAGTGTGCCATACCTGAAGTGCTCTTCCTATCAATAAGAAAGCCAGCATAATCTATATTTGTGTACCCAATAAGATAAATTGTACTACCTTTGGGGTACCACAAGCACAAATCTGTTGTTCCCACAAGATATCTAAGTATCCTTCTAACAGCCTTCAAATGAGACTCTTTTGGATTGCTTTGAAACCTGGCATATAATCCAACAGAGAACACAATGCCAGGCCTACTTGCTGTTAGATAAAGGAGGAGCCAATCATCCCTCTATAAAGTGAGGCTTCGACATCTTTTCCCTTTAGATCAGAATCTAATTTAGTGGATGTGGGAACATGTGTATCATAAGCCTTGCTGTTCTCCATGCCAAATTTCTTCAGTAACTCTTTTAAGTACTTTTGCTAATGAATCATGATTCCATTTTCCATTTGCTTAATCTGCAATCCTAGGACGAATCCTAATTCTCCCATTATGCTCATCTCAAACTCACTCTGCGTAAGATTAGCAAACTCATCACATAGTACCTGATTAGTAGCACCAAATAAAATATCATCAACATAAATTTGTAATATAATCAAGTGGTTCCCTCTGGTTTTGATGAATATTGTCTTATCCACCGTTCCTCTCTTATATTCATTCTCCATCAAAAATGTAGACAACCTTTCATACCAAGCTCTAGGAGCTTGTTTCAATCCATATAACACTTTATCCAGCTTGTATACATGATGGGGGAACAGCTTGTCCTCAAAACTAGGTGGTTGCTCTACATATACCTCTTCCTTCAAGTAGCCATTCAGGAAGGCAGTCTTTACATCTATCTGAAACAATTTCATATTCATGTGAGCAGCATAAGTAATCAAAATTCTAATGGCCTCTAGTCTAGCTATAGGTGCAAAAGTTTCATCATAGTCAATTCCTTCTTGTTGATTGTACCCTTGCACCACTAGCCTTGCTTTATTTCTGATATTGTACCTAGGTCATCCAATTTATTTCTAAAGACCCATTTTGTACCAATGACTGACCTGTCCTTTAGTCTAGATACAAGATGTCAAACCTGGCTCCTATGAAACTAATTTAATTCATCTTGCATTGCTAGAACCCAATCAGGATACCAGCCATTTTGTAGTCAGTTGGCTCTACATTAGACAGGAAGGAATAAAAAGCACAAAAGTTTGAAAAATACTTCTTCTCGTTTGAATTCCCTTGTTAATGTTACTAATGATCTGATCTGGGGGATAAGAGGGTAGGTGTTTATAACTTTTGAAAGTGAAATCATTTTGTGCTTCTTCATTAGGTTGGGAACCAGCATGATCATGAATCACTTATTCTTCTGTAGAACTAGAAGAGTTCATGTTCACGCTGTTTCCATTAACATCACTTACCTCAGAGGGGAGGCCTCTTCATCCATTCCCCCTGAACTACTTACCTATCTTTCACTTGGGAAGCCATTATGTCTTGGTACTCCTTCTGAATTCTCGTTGTTCTCATTTTATTCTCTAGGATTTTCACCATCATCATCTGGTGAAGCATTAGGAGAGCCTAGAACTACTTGTACTTCACTTAGAGAACCAGTGTCATGTTTCCCCGTAAACTCCATCAGTCCAATCATTTCATCAGGTTGTACCTGCGCAATCTTAGAAGACATGTTAAATTCATAAAAAATGACATGGACACTCTCCTCAATACACAAAGTCCTCTTATTAAAGACTCTATATGCTTTGCTTTGAGCAGAATATCCAAGAAAGATTCCTTTATCACTCCTAGGATCAAATTTATCTAGCTGATTCTTCCCATTGTTATGTACATAGCATTTGCATCCAAAGACACGAAAGTATACAATATTAGGCTTTCGACCTTTAAGGAGTTCATAGGGAGTCTTATTTAACTTTGGTCTAATGAGACCTTTATTTAGTTTGTAGCAAGCAGTGTCAATAGCTTCACCCCAGAAACTCTTGGGGAGACCACTCTCAATGAGCATCGTCCTCGCCATTTCCTCAAGAGTTCTATTCTTTCTTTCAACAACACCATTTTGTTGTGGTGTTTTGGGGGCTGAGAAGTTGTGACTAACTCCTTGTTCCCTACAATAATCAACAAAGTTAGCATTATCAAATTCAGTACCATGGTCTGATCTTACCGAGACCAACTTGTGAGAAAGCTGGTTCTCAACCTGCTTCACCAATGCTACCCATTCGTCAAATGTTTCATCTTTTGAATGTAGCATTATCACCCAAGTGTACCTGGAATAATCATCAACCATAACACAAACATATCTATGACCTCTTCGACTTTGTACTCTCATGGGACCACATAAATCAATGTGTACAAGTTCAAAGGGTCTGCTGGTACTCAAAACTGTTTTAGGCTTAAAAGAGATCTTGACCTGTTTCCCTTTGACACATTCTGAACAAACTTTATCTGCCTCGTACGTGATGTTAGGGAGTCCTACCACCAAGTCACGAGATTTTAGTTTATTCAAGAGTGTCAAGCTAGCATGTCCAAATCTCTTATGCCAAATCCATTGATTATTGTTAGACACAGCTCTCAAACAAACAGACTTGTCTTGAGGAATTTTATCCAGAAAGGTAATGTAAACATCATGTTTCCTGATTCCCTCACACACAAGCTCGCCTGTTAAAGAATTAATTATGTGACAAAGATTGGCTTGGAACTCAACTCTATTACCTTTGTCACATAATTGAGAAATATTCAAAAGATTATGTTGTAAGCCTTCAACATAATACACATCATCAATTGCGTTTGAAAGTGTCTTACCTACTTTACCTAACCCATTAATGGTTCCCTTGTTGTTATCTCCAAAGGTGACACTTCCACCATCAAAGGCTACTAGTGAAAGGAATTGCTTCTTATCCCCGAACATGTGTCTTGAGCACCCACTGTCCAAATACCAATAGGTACTTCCCTTCAATTTAGCCTGCAAGAACAAATTAAACATTAGATTTAGGAACCCAAATATCCTTGGGTTCCTTTTCAACAACAATAAGCTCTTTTTGATCTTTTCTTCTCCAGATTAATTCCATATGTTTATTGTTCTTATTCACACTATTCCTCCTAGCTGGACATTTATGAATCTTATGTCCATTCATACCACAATGATATCAAACAAACATCTCTTTAGTCATAACATACTTACCTCTTTTGAATTATTTAATCCAAGTGGTTTCTCTAGGGGACCAGTTAGTCCTGGTTTTCTGTCTGGTATAATCCAAGACCAACCTTCCCTTTGTTACCTTTCGATGAGGTTAAAAAATTCAAAGTTTCCTGTGCATTCAATAATTTTTCAACATGTATATGACTATCATGAAGTTCCTTTTCTCTGGTTTCAAGAGTCTTAGTCAATAACTCATTTTTCTCTTTTAGAAAATCAAAATTACTTTTTAAGGCTTCAAGTTGTAAATTAAGCTTTGAAACCATAGAGTCAATATTCATGTCAACAACTAATGGCTGCTTGCCCTTTTTCAATTTATAGATTTCATCATGCAATTCACAAATAGTATTTTCGTATTTATTTATTACATCACTAATTTCTATGCTGGTACCTGAAGGGGAAACGGTGAACTGAGCATCTTTAAGTGAAGTAATTTCCTTGTGAGAATTTTCTAGATTGCAAGCCAATATCTCAAAGGCTTTCAATAAAGAAGTTCTACTACAAAAATTTGCTTTACCTCTAGCTGCTGAAAAAATCAAGAGATTCACTAGTGGTTGATAAGTCTCTGGGAACCAGGAGGTCAGGTCTTCTTCACCATCACTAGGATAGTCAGGTTTAGAAGATCTTGCCTTTTCCAGTTCTACTTTACACTTGTCCAATTCAACTTCTAGCTCTTCCATTTGATTTTTCAGATCATGGCAAACTTCTTCTAGGTAGTCACAACTAGCAACAACAATTTCACATTCAGCACGTTTTTCTTTAAGCTCTCTTTTGCCAGTAATGTAAGTTTCACCCAATTTATAGCATTCATCTAATAAAGAGTCAATACAAGCAATCATATTATCTCTATCATATTCATGCATATCTTTTCTAACTTGCTCTAAGTTTACCTTGTGTTCATGTAGTACATCCTTCTTTGCCATTAAACATTTTCTGAATGTACTGGTTCCCCCTTTGGTTCCTAAATTAGTGTTATTTCCCTTAATATTTGCAAAGGTGGTCAAGCAAACATCAGAGTTAGGTGATTCTTCATCCTCATCAGACCCTGAATCAGACTCACCCCACATGGATGCTATCATAGCATTTTTGAAGGCTCGTTTATCTCCGTATTGGGATTGTTTGTCCTTCCACCTAGGACAATCTTGAATAAGATGTCCCTTATCACCACACTTGAAGCAACCTACAGAAGAGAGGTTAGACTTCTTAAAATTCTTTCCTTTGAAGTTCTTCCTCTAGTCTCGAAGTGATCTCTCAAATCTTTTAGCAATCATGCCAATCTCATCTTCTTCCTCTTCTACTGTTCCCTTAAGAGCCATGCCTCTAGCTAGTTCTTTCTCAGACTTAGAATCAATCAACATCTCATAAGTCATGAGGGATCCAATCAGCTGTTCTAGAGACAAGGTGGATATATCTTTTGCTTCATAAACTACTGTTACTTTGGCTGTCCATGCATCTGTCAAGCTGCGCAAAACTTTTCTCACAAGATCCTCATCAGAAAAGTTCTTACCAAGAGATCTAAGATCATTGATAATTTTCATAAATCTACGAAAACAATCATTAATCTTTTCATTTTTATTCATAGTAAACAGCTCATACTTAGCCATAAGTAAATCAATTTTGGACCTTTTTACCTCGTTGGTTCCCTCAAAAGCAAGTTCGAGGGTATCCCAAATCTCTTTGGCATTGCTGTAACCTGAGATTCGATTTATTTCATTCTCACCTATAGCTTGTTGTAGAATTGACATTGCTTTGGCGTTCTTCTCCAGCAGTTTGTAATCAGCAGATACTAATTCACTGTCTTTCTTGGGAACCAGGTTTCCTTCAGCATCTGTCTTGAGGATGGTGTTGAGACCATTCTTGACAACTAGCCAACATTCATAATCAATTCCCATGATTACATTCTTGATCCTATTCTTCCACCAAGCATAGTTATTTTCGTTGAACTTTGGTGTCTTATTGTCATAACCCATAGCATTTAGATCTTGAGTACTCATGCTTGACTCCTCTAGATGTTACTCTTGTGAGAAGCCTTGGCTCTGATACCAATTGAAGGTTTTAGAGCACTCAAGAGGGGGGTTGAATTGAGTGTTAAGTAGCCTTGGCCTATTTTTCTTTCTTTTCGATCTATGAGAGGAACCAGTTGAGCTGATTCCTGTAAGCGGCAGAATGTACGAAAGGCAATAAAGAAAACACAAGATTTAACGAGGTTCAGCAACCTATGGCCTACGTCCTCCTACCCTATGCTCCTTTATTAATCTACTCCAAAAAATAAAGAACACAGACGCTCTATTGTTTCCCTACTTTGGGAACCAGTATACCCCCCACTCTACTCCGAATGTGCGCTCAACTTAGACTAGTAAGCCCCTTGTGTTTGAACTCACAAACACTCACCCAACCTTTCAACCCCTCTGTTGAAGGCTTTGACAAAATCAAATATTCTCTTTTAATCTCACTTCTAAAAGCTAATTAAGAGAAAATGTTTAAGCTCTAATAGTGCTCTTGTATATGACTCGATGAATAGGCTTTTGTGCTTAAGTGTATATGGCTCTCAAATATACTCCTTTTTAATTCCAGAGAGACTTATCAGAATATGAGAGACTAGATGGGTTTATATACTTGGATACAAAAACCCTAGTTTCCTTAAATTACGTAAACTTGATGAGCAAGTAATAGCATGATTTTAGGAAAGTATTTATCTTATATGATTTAATCATAAAGATAGAATCAAATAAGATAGATACTCCTAGTTTTTAGGTAACCATAATATTATCATCTATCTCCAGCTGCTTAGGATATTTTTAGAATAATTCTTTAAAAAAGTATTTTTGCGAAATCTTTTATTTTGCTCAAAACATGCAGCTCGGATATTCCGTACACTGAACCTGGTTCCTCAACCTGGTTCCCTGAATTGAGTACGTTATGAATTCTGTTCCAGCTTTGTACCAGAATTCATACTATGACTCGATACACTTATAAGCACTTATTTTACCCAAACATGCAAGTCATACTACGGAGCACATTACATGATTTAAGCATTAAAGTACAAATCTTCTTTTCTTCACGTAATCTTCAAGACTTGAATCTTCCTTGAATACTTCCATTTTGAGCAATGTATCTTTCTTCGAATGTCTTCGAAAGGCCTCCATGCTCCAAGTCTTGGAATCAACTTCACTACTGCACATGTAACATAGTTAATGTACAATAGAGAGTATGTGATTGCTTTTTAGCATAACAGTCTAGGAAACAGTTCCTACTGGTTTCCCACCAGTACATGGTTCAATTTACATCCAACCATTTCCTACATATAGACAAGTTAGTTAAATAAATAACATGAATAAGTAATAACTTGTCTAGGAAAACAGTGTTCAATTCCAGTTGGTTTCCAGCCAACTATTCACAATGCTTATTGTAACCTATTTCCTATAACCCTTTATCATCACTCAAAACCTAAGGGACTCAACAAAAACATTTGCTAAACCCGTAGTCTTGACTCGGGGATCAAGAATAGCATCTATACCATAGATGACGGGGAATTCATTATAGTAAGAGTACCATTTACTTAGCATACTAGTAATTACATCACTAATTTGGGTGATATTGAAATGCTCACTAAGAGTGTTAACTACGCTAACACGCTCTAATATAACTAAATGAAGATTAGGGTCGTAAACATAAGAGAAACATTTGGTTGCATGGTCAAATGCTGTTAAAAAATCACGGATGTAAATTGCGATATTCCAATGGAAATCAACAATAAGTTCATCAGGAGCCGCTTGGGTTTCGTTATAAATAATGGTCAAAACCTTATGGTATTTAATGGCATCTTTTAACAGTCTATATGTTGAGTTCCAACGGGTGGGTGTATCAAGACTCCATTGTCTCTTCTTAAAGCCTCTTTCATTACACAAGGCCATATACTTCCTTCTAACCGAGGCCGTAATCCTAATCCATTTAATTACACTCCTAATAGGGTTAAGCAAGTCACTTAACTCAGCTAAACCTTCTTAAATCGAGAGGTTCATAATATGTCCACAACAAGGAACATGTAATAGCTCTCCACTGTTTATTAAATTTAAGCTTGGTTCCGATATTAAATAATCTATACATTTTGTGTTTGCTGAAGCATTATCTAAGGAAAGGGAAAAAAAATTATCAAGCAAGTGAAAGGTCTTAAGAAATTCTATTATCCTTACCTTAAGGTTATAACCGATATGTCTCTCCTCCATAGCTTCAAAGCAAATAATACGTTTTTGAATGTACCACTCATCATCTATCCAATGGCCGGTTACACAAAGAAAAGGTTCACCGAAACAAGAGGTCCATGTATCACTAGTAAGGCTAATATGAACTTTAAAAGTGCAAAACATTTTTATTAAACTACTTCTATATTTGTAATAAGCAGTTTGGGTATGGCGTTTAAGCATGTTCCTAGGGACACGTCTATAAGTAGGTTGTAAAGAGGTTCTAGTGATATGTTTAAAGTTCGGACTCTCACCATAGCTTAACGGTAATTCATCTGCAATCACGAAGTTAGCCATTTCATAAATTATCCCATCTCTATCATACATAAAAGGCATACCTCCTCCAGGCATGGAACCCATATACCCGTGTAGTTGTGTCTGACATAAAGATTCTACTGCGCCTACGGATTCGGCTGCTTCCAGGTTTATTCCATGTACTCCGATCAAGTGATGGGATAATGTCCCCGTCCCATAACTAGTTTTCCATGAATAAGAAGTTATTGGTTTCTTCCCTTGTTGCTTGCATATCAAGCAATAGCACATGAATTTCTTCCCTTTGGAAGTAGCATCGGTCATTAGGACCTTCTCAAAATATAGCAACACAGGTGAAGTTTTCTTTTTCCAGTTAGTAGACTCGGGTACTACACCTTCATCACCTTCATCTTTACATTATTAGGTCATTAATTAACTATCAACATAATCAACCAAATATAACATAATCAAGTAATTTAACTAATCTAACACAACTAATCAATTTAACTTTAACATTATCAACTAATCTAGCATAACTAATCTTAACATAACATAATCAACTAATATAACAAACCTAATCAATTTACTTCAAAATTATCAAATAATTAAACATCAACAACTTAATCTAACATAATCAAATAATCTAACATAAGTACATAACTAATAAAATAATCTAATTAAAGTAAATATTTTTCATATCAACATTAATTAATTAGAAGTTTAAGAGTTACCTTGAGGAGTAGAAGTAGGCTGACGCATCTGTGAAGTTGGAGTTTGAGGAACTTGAACAGGAGGAGTATCGAAAAGTTGTTGCTCCAAGTTTTGAGCAAACTCCGTAGTATCATCAAAGGAGCTGCTCACACTGAGTCTACCTCTTGAAGCCATTTCTTTTATAAAATATAGTACTAAACTAGTAAACAACTAACTTAATAATAATAAACCGAGTAATTAAGATAACTAATGAAGATTAAGAGAGTAATTAAGAAGAAGATTAGTACTAATAAGTAAGCTAATTATATTTAGTAGTAATTCAGAGATTGAGAGTGAATTTGTGAGGAATGAAACCAAATTCCTCAGTTTATATAGGGGTGGCACCAACGGCTATTTTAACGAACATTTTACAACGGGCTTAGCGGGTCGGGACGGTCTTAGTTGGGCTGACAGGCTGGGCCGGTCCGAATCTGTGGGCCGAATTGAGCTTCTTTGCGAACGGAATTGAATAGGGTCAGGGTTGGAAATTCGATATTTGTATTTAGTCCATTATAAACTCGGTGGGCTAGGCTGGGTTTGGGCCGGGCTGAACCAACCCACTAGCCACCTCTACTTTTGACCAAAGGTTTGAACTGGATATTATAATTTGAGAAGTATACATTCAATTCATCATCTGGGTATGTCAAATTATGAAGTTGATCACATTTTAAGACAATTTGATATGCATCACTGAGTCTTAACCATCCAACTTCCTAGATAAAACCATTATGTACAAATAGCGTTCCTCGTACATATAATATTGCTGAAGAAAATGGACAATCAACTACAAAAAAAAAATCACTCTTTATGATCAAGTCTTTCTATTGGAAATCATTTCATCAAAGCCATTATCAACACAAATCCTATTGCATTTGCAATATTGACAAGATATCTAACTTAAAAAGAATCTATTCACGTTATTCAACATCAAATCTTCTAATTAAAAAGCCAAGTTGTAACACCTACGCTAGTCCAATTTTCAGAAAACCTGGATTAGTGTGACATAAGTACATGCTCAGAGGACGCATAATATGAACCAAATAAATATACAAACATAACAGAGTGCTAGAAATGCTAAGATTACATCCTGCAGGTATAATAAAATTATAATTGATGGCTTCATGGAGAAATAATTTGATTATAATCACATGTCAATATGTTCCATTAGTTTAGCAAACAAATCATATTATGACAACTATAATTTAACTAATATTAATATAGTAAGAAAATAAATAGCACATAAAATAGAGAGAAAAAAGAACTCTGAATTAACAACTCACTAACTACTTAAGATCACAAATTATGTGAAAAAGCGATTAGAGAACGTAATTATTATAGGTCTAATCAAAGGTCAAACAAAGGCAAAATTATAGTAACACTTGCCTCTAGAATTACTTAGTATTAATGAACTTCTGTGCAATATTTAAATATGATAATGTAATAACCAAACTATAGATTAAGATAATAAATACAACCAGAATATTCACAAATCATTAACAACAAAAGGGAGGACTCCATCACCTAACACATCTAGAAAAGTGACTCTTATAAATCAATCAACATCAAACTAAGCAAGCAAATAATTCAAATTAAATAATCAATTTATTAACTTTGAATACAATTGCATAAAATCAAACATCAACTGAATCTTAAGTACACAAATCTATATAGATTTATAAGGAAGTAATTAAAATAATTAACTTATATAAAAAAAGAGGTGAAGAAAAGGAGGAGGATGAAACAGACCTAGTAAGAGGGAAAGGAGAGGAGACAGGAGGGAGAAATAATCTAGAGAAGTTGTGGTGAGAGTGGACAATGTGTTGGAGAACACAAAACCTTGAGATATTGACAAAGATGAACACACCACCATCACTGATGAATTCAGTCCAGACTCGTGTTGTGCTTCTACTGCTGTTGCTATTTTCACTAGTAGAAAACACTTCAATTGCTTCGTCACAAATGCTGTGGTTAAATATATTTCGAAGCACATGAATAGGGAGAACATATTTTTAACCTAAATGTTGCGGTTATTTAAATAACCGCAGCACTTATAACCACAAGTGTTGTAGTTATTTTAAAAACCGTAGCATTTATAATATATGTTGTGGCTATTAAAAGAATTACAGCACTTCAATTGCTTCGTCACAAATGCTGTGGTTAAATATATTTCGAAGCACATGAATAGGGAGAACATATTTTTAACCTAAATGCTGCGGTTATTTAAATAACCGCAGCACTTATAACCACAAGTGTTGTAGTTATTTTAAAAACCGTAGCATTTATAATATATGTTGTGGCTATTAAAAGAATTACAGCACTTGTGGTTATAAGTGCTGCGGTTATTTAAAAAAACTGCAGCATTTATTCCCGTCATGAAATGCCTTGGCAAAAAGAAGTTTTGGGAAAATATCATGGTCATAAGTGCTGCGGTTATTTAAATAAGTTAAGCACTTATGACTATAAGTGTTGCGGTTATTTAAAAAACTGCAACATTTATTAATGACCTAGAAAATGTTAATAAATTAATGAATAAGTGTTGCGGTTTTTTAAATAACCGCAACATTTATTAATGGCCTGGAAAATGTTAATATATTAATGAATAAGTGTTGCGGTATTTTAAAAAACCACAACACCTATTACAAATGGTCTAATTATTTAAGTAATCGCAACACTTTTTCATTAATATATTACCCCAGACTGCCCTTTTCTAGGCCATTTCAAAACACAAAAACTTTTTCCCATACTCCCAACACTTCAGCACACAAAAAAACCCTAAACTTTCTCTAGCCATAACTTAATATCCCCCATTTTCGACTCTAGCCCGAACCCCATAACACCCACTACTTAACTTTCTTCCTCACGCAATTTGAAACCTACTCCTCTCTCCCACTCGTGCCTCCATGGATATGGCATAGTGAAGCGTTTTGAAGCTTACTCACCTCTCCGCATTATGAAGAAGTCTACATACTCTAAAGTTCAAAATCTAAAGGTTTGTATGTGCCTTGAACCCTAGTATATATTTTTTTTTAAATTTTGTTTCATAATTTATTAATATATAAATGTAAAGATGAAAAACTCTTGTATGTTCAGATCTGCATGTTATATGTTGTGTTTATAAAGGAATAACCTTTAAAAATTGAATTTCATAAATTATATGGTTTCAGAGTAATTTTTTGGAGAAAATAAATAGACAAATGCACTGAAGGATTTTTCAAAAAAATAAGTGGACAAATCCCCCGAAGGATTTGCGGTCTGTTAATCTCGAAAAAATATATACCCAGTTTAGACATATTATAAGTCTCATTCGGAGTCTCGTAGCCAATTTTATGGCTTCTCAAAGATTTTTTTCAATATCTCAAATAAGACGTCACTGAGGCTACTAGGGTAACATAGTTCTGTAATACTGCTAAGAGATATGCCTCTCTGAATTTTCTGAAACCTCAGAATAACACCCGAAATCTATGAAGAATGAATTGGTTATTTGTTTTGAGTGTAAAATATTGTAGATCATGATTTAGCTTGCCAAAACCAGTGGTCATAATAGAATTTTGGATTTATATGCTTCATGGTTGATCATTTCTTAACTTTTCTTATCTTTTATGACATATTATTTAACACATTATGCATGATATTCTTAGCTTAGATTAGATTATGTTCTTGATTAAATGTGTTGTGTTGTAATAGTATATAACAATTAGATTTGCCAATATAATAATTTTGAGAGATATTAATTATTAATAATATAATTTTATATGTAATTAACACATAAAATGACCTATTAATTTTTTTTCTGAAAACCATCAATTGCTGCGATTTTCTAATATAACTGCAACATTTAATTTATATGTGTTGCAGTTATATTAGAAAACCATAACACATATAAATTTCAGAATAAAAAAATAAAAAAACAATTAAATGCAGCGGTTATTAGAAAAATCGCAACAAATATATCTATTAATTGTTGCGGTTTTTCCAAAAAACCATAGCAAATAATGATAAAAAAAAATTAATTTTGTTATAAAATAATAATTGTGTATGCCCATTATTGTTTGTAACATCCTCAATAATATGACTATCCTTTTAACTTCCTTGTAACCCCTATATGTCATTAGTTCATATTGTAACCCTTCATGAATAGATTCTTGATTGTCCACATAAGTTGCATTGTTTATATCATGTATATATATATGTATAGATGATTAAATTGAAATACGTTAGATATAGGAACAAAGAATTACCATCTACATCTCTCTCTAATATTCTCCTTTCCACTTATTTTATAACACGTTATCAACACCATTGCTAGCCAACTGAGTATGATTACTAAACATTTACCGAGAAACGTATATCATCATGTAAGTATAATCTTCTACAATGATGATTAACAATGTTGATTTTCTTCTATTTATATATGACAACATACATCTACGTCAAACTCCATTGCACATGCATTTTGTATAGCATTTTGTATGCATTATGTTTAGCGTTAGTTATTTCATTTTTTCTAACAATATTATGTGTATAGTTTTTTTTGTGTGTTCTTTAGATGTTTTTATTTACTTTTTGTGATGTCTTATATGACTAAGGTATGTGTAATCTATGTTTTTATACTCCTTATTAAATATATATATATATATATATATATATATATATATATATATATATATACATGTGTTATTTTCCTACATGTATGCTTATGTAATATTTATGCTAATTATAATTTATAAGTATGAAATATTATTGCTACATTTTTTCATAATCATGTTCACTATCATGTTGTTAATTTGGCTGATAATGTTTAATATATATTTTTGGATACTATTTATATATACTTATCTTGTAATATTATTTTATAGTGCAATATGTCAAACCTTGCCAAACTTGAATTTGTGGCCCTTGATATTACTGGAAAGAATTATTTATCATGGGTGTTAGATGCTGAAATACACCTAGATGCTAAAGCATTTGGTGAAACAATCAAAGAGGCGAATGAGGCAACACCTTAAGACAAGGCTAAAGCCATGATATTCCTTCGCCATCATCTACATGAAGGGCTCAAAAATGAATATTTAACTGTGAAAGACCCACAAATCCTTTGGAGTAATCTAAAGGAAAGGTATGATCACCAAAAAACAGTGATACTCCTAGAGCTTGTTATGATTGGTTGAATTTAAGATTGCAAGATTTTTAAATCTATTAGTGAATATAACTCAGCTACGTTCAAAATAACTTCTCAATTGAAATTATGTGGAGAAAATAATACTAATACAAAAATGCTTGAAAAGACATACTCCACTTTCCATGCAAATAATATTGTCCTGCAAACACAATATAGAGAAAAAGGATTTCAAAAATATTCCGAATTAATATCTTGTGTTCTTGTGGCTGAGTAAAATAACGAGCTATTAATGAAAAATCATGAATCACGTCCTACTGGCTCTACTCTATTCTCTGAAGCGAATGTGATAACCCATTATGGGAAAGAAACTAAAAATAGAGACCATTTCAGTAGTGGTGGTCGAGGTAAAGGTCGCGGTCGTGGCCAATGGCGCAGTCATGGTCGTGGGCATGGATATGGTAGAGGTCGTGGAGGTTATTTCAAAAACTTACACTCTCACCAGAAGTGGGAACGTAGGGATGATAAAGTTGATAAAGAGAGAAGTGAGACCAATATATATTACTGTTGTGGAGTAAAAGGCCATTGGTCTCCGGTTTATAGAACTCCAAAGCATCTCATTGAACTTTACCAAGAATCATTAAAGAAAGGAAAGAAAGATGAGGCAAACCTTGTTCTTGAAGATGGTAAAGGTGATTTTGATTTTGGCAATGCAAATCATTTAGAAGTTTTCGATTTCCTTATTTCCCCAAAAAGGAATAATTTTGATTTTGGCAAAACAACCCATTTAGAAATTGCTGATTTCTTCACTAGCCCAGCAGGAAATAATAAATTTATATCAATTTGTGTCAGCCTTAAGTATTAGACTCAACCTAGTGATTTACTTATGTTAATGTCTATGGTTGTAATAAGGACTTTTTATGCTTTATGAATTTATGAACTATTTGGATGTTTTTTATTGATTTATTATTTTATCATCATTAATTTTATGCTTAATTTTTGACATGTATTTTATTTCATGAAGAACATGTATACTACTCAAGTTCAATTTGTTATGAATGGTGAAGAGTTATGTCTTATTGACAATGCAACTACTCATACAATACTTAAAAATAAAAATTATTTCTCTTATTTGATGATGAAAAGAATTAATGTGAATATCATATCAGGTAGTACAAATATCATTTAAGGCTCCAAAAGAGCCAACATAAAATTGCCTTGGGGGACTAAAATTAAAATAATTAAAGCCTTATACTCCCCAATGTCTGAAAGAAATTTATTGAATTTTAAGGATATTCGCAATAATGGTTATCATATTGAGACAATCAATTAAGAAGATAAGGAATATCTTCAAATCACGAATATAACTCAAGGCACAAAACATGTTTTGGAGAAACTCCCTACATTCTCCACTGGTCTGTACTAAACAAAAATCAATGCTATTGAAACTCATTCTACACTAAACCTGAAGTTTACTAATAACTTTGTTGTTTGGCATGACCGGTTAGGCCATCCCAGTTCAATAATGGTGAGAAAAATAATTGAGAATTCATGTGGACATTCTTTGAAGAGCCACCAGATTCTTCATAATAATTTTCCATGCTGCTTGCTCGAAAGGCAAGTTGATAATTCGCCCATCACCAGCTAAGATAAAGTTTGAATCAATTACTTTTATGGAACGTTTACAAGGAGATATTTGTGGGCCCATACATCCCCCATGTAGACCATTTAGATATTTTATGGTTTTAATCGATGCATCGACTAGATGGTCACATGTGTCCTTGTTATCAACTCGTAACCTGGCGTCTGCAAGATTACTTGCCCAATTGATTAAGTTACTTGCACATTTTCCATATACTCCTATTAAGACTATTTGTCTTGATAATGCTAGTGAATTTCCTTCTCAAGCTTTCAATGATTATTGCATGTCCATTGGGATAAGTGTTGAAAATCCTGTAACACATGTTCATACACAAAATGGTTTGGCAAAGTCATTAATTAAATGTCTTCAGTTAATTGCTAGATCATTGCTTATGGAATCCAATCTCCCAATTTCTAAATGAGGACATGCCATAGTACATGCAGCAGCACTAATTCGCATTAGGCCAAGAAGTTATCACAAGTTCTCCTCATTACAATTAGTTTATGGTCAGGAACCAAATATCTCCCATCTAAGAATTTTTGGATGTGCGGTTTATGTCCCAATAGCTCCACCACAACACTCTAAGATGGGCCCTCAAAGGAGTTTAGGGATATATATTGGATTTGAATCTTCATCAATAATTAAATACCTAGAGTCTACAATAGGGGATCTATTTACATCTCATTTTGTGGATTGTCATTTTAACGAGACACTTTTTCCAACATTAGGGGGAGAAAAAAGAGAGCTGGAAAAGGAAATTAAATGGAATGAATTATCATTATCCTTTCTTGATCCTCAAACCAAATAATGTGAATTGAAAGTTTAAAAGATAATTCATTTAAAAATTTTAGCAAATCAATTGCTAGACTCATTTGCTGACTTCAAAAGAGTAACTAAATCACATATTCCAGCTGTAAATGCTCCATTTAAAATAGATGTCTCGGAAAATAAAATCGCTAATGAGTCTAAACCACGTCAAAAACGTGGAAGACCAATAGGTTCCAAAAATAAGAATCATCAAAAAAGAAAAGGAGAAATGATTGATGATGGTCAAATTGAAGAAAAATTTTCTGAAGGGCCTCTAGAAGAGACTTTAGACATGATACAAGAAGAAATTCAGGTACCTGATAATGAAGAAATTTCAACAAATTATATCATGTCTGGAATTATATGAAACCAAAATCAAATCGACATTGATGATATTTTGCATGAAATGTAGCATTAGATTTATGTTTAATAATGAGGATCATGAACCAAAATCCATTAAAGAATGTAGACAAAGAAATGATTGGCCAAAATGGAAAGAAGCAATTGAAGCAGAGTTAAAATCTCTTGGAAAAAGAGAAGTATTCGGACCTGTAGTCCTTACACTTGAAGGTGTAAAGCCAGTGGGATATAAATGGGTCTTTGTGCGAAAGAGAAATGAAAAAGGTGAAGTTGTAAGACATAAGGCACGATTAGTTGCATAAGGATTCTCACAAAGACCTGGTATTGATTTTGAGGAGACATACTCTCCTGTGGTGGATGCTACTACTTTCAGATTTCTGATTAGTCTAGCAATAAGAGAAGGACTTAACTTATGTTTGATAGATGTAGTCACAACTTATTTATATGGCCCACTGGATAATGACATTCATATGAAGCTCCTAAAAGGTTTTAAGCAACCAGAAGTAGAAAAGTATAGTTCTCGAGAACATTTCTGTATTAAATTGAATAAATCTCTTTATGGATTGAAACAATCTGAGCATATGTGGTATAATCGTCTAAGTGAGTATTTGTTAAAATAAGGTTATAAGAATGATCCTGTCAGCCCATGTATTTTAATAAAGAAATTTAGATTAGGATTTGTTATAATTGCAGTGTATGTTGATGATTTGAATATCATTGGAACTCTTGAAGAGATTTCGGTGACTTTTGATTATTTAAAGAAAGAGTTTGGGATGAAAAATATTGGAAAGACAAAGTTTTGCGTAGGGTTACAAATAGAGCACCTAGAGAATGGAATCCTTGTGCATCAATCAACATACATAGAAAAAGTTCTTAAAGGATTTTCTATGGATACTGCACATCCATTGAGTATCCCTATGGTTGTAAAATCCCTTGATGTAGAGAAGGATCCTTTCCGACCTTGGGAAAATGATGAAGAAATTCTTGGTCCTGAAGTACCATACCTTAGTGAAATTGGAGCACTAATGTACCTTGCAAGTCGTACACAATCCGATATATCATTTTTAGTTAATTTATTAGTAAGGTTTAGTTCAGATCTAACTCGAAGGCATTAGAATAGGATTAAATATATACTTTGTTACCTTCAAGGTACGAAGGATATGGGCTTATTTTTCCCTAAGATTTTCAAAGAAAGTTATATTGGTTTTGTAGATGCAGGTTATTTATCTATTCCACATAATGCTAATTCACAAACTAGATATGTGTTCACATATGGTGGTATTCCCATTTCTTGGCGTTCCATGAAACAAACCATTGCAGCTACTTCTTCCAATCATTCTAAGATTTTGGCAATTCATGAGGCTAGTCGTGAATGTGTATGGCTAAGGTCGTTAATTCAACATATTAAAAGCATTTGTGGTTTATCATATGGGAAAAAGGTACCAACAATTCTATATGAGGATAATGCAGCTTATATTTCTCAACTTAAGGAAGGATACATAAAAGGTGACAGAACAAAGCACATCTCACCCAAATTTTTCTTCACTCATGATCTTTAGAAGAATGGGGATATAAATGTTTTGCAGATTCGTTAAAGTGAGAATTTAGTAGACTTATTCAGTAAGGCTCTCCCAACCACAACATTTAAAAAGTTAGTTTATCGTATTGGATTGCGTCGTCTCAAAGATCTCCAGTGATATAATAATGAGGGGGAGTAATTGTGTGTTGCACTCTTTTTCCCTTATCCATGGTTTTTTCCCACAGGGTTTTTCCTGGAAAGTTTTTAGTGAGACAGCATATAAGCTCATTAAATCTCTTTTAGATAATGGGCATCCAAGGGGGAGTGTTACAAAATAATAATTGTGTATGCCCATTATTGTTTATAACATCGTCAATAATATGACTATCCTTTTAACTTCTTGTAACCCCTATATGCCATTAGTTCATATTGTAACCCTTCACGAATGGACACTTAATTGTCCATATAAGTTACATTGTTTATATCATGTATATATATATATATATATATATATATATATATATATATATATATATATATATATATGTATGTATGTATGTATGTACAGATGGTTAAATTAAAATAGGTTAGATATAGGAACAAATAATTACCATCTACATCTCTCTCTAATATTCCCTTTTCCCCTTATTTTATAACAATTTTTTTTATTTTTTAAAAATATATGCTGCGGTTTTTTGGTAAAACAACAACAATTAATAAATATATTTGCTGCGGTTTTTCTAATAACCGCAACATTTGTTGTATTTATTGCTGCGTCTAAAAAGCCATAGCATTTGTTGTTTTTCCATGTGCGTTACCTATATTTGCTGCGTATCAATAACCGCAACATTTAAAGCTATAAAACTGCAACAAATAGACATTTCTCTCCTTGTGGTTTCAACTTTCTCAGATAGTTGTGTGTGTTGTGGCGGATTGTTCACCGGAATCTTCCTCCACGTAGCAAATGTTTCTAGAGTGGAAATCTCAGGGGAAGGGTTAGCATTGCAGTTGAGTCGACCCGTCTTCTAACAGTGCAGGGCGGCATTGGATGGAGGCTTTTGGGCCGGGGATGAGGTTGGGGGTGGAATGTTAATGTTTGAGAGGAATAGGAATAATTGTGATGATAAGATATAGAGGGGTAAATAGAGAGTTTTAATAGTGGAAGGCAGTTTAAGGAAATATTTATTTGTTTTCTTAATCTAAAATTACAATTATCTATATTTTTATTTTTTAAAAAATATTTTTTTTTCAAATACATTTACATAATGTTTATCTGGTTTATTTTAACCCAAAGCTACTTTTTTATTTTATTTTTCCAACCAAACCTACGATTAGTTAGTTACCCAAAGAAACATTTTTTTAACTTTTTTTTTAATTTTTTTCACCCAAAGCAACGAAAATGCTTAGATTATAGATTGGAGGCCGCACATTCATTGTGCCACTGAAATAATAATATAAGATTCATATGATGTGTATGTTTTGTTGTATATGTCCAAGTATGGTTGTTGAGTCTTTTAAAGTACTAATCACTTAAAGTGAAGGAGCAGAGGTTAACAATAAAACTCAAGGGTTGAATTCAGCTTGAGTATTGAACAATAGGGGGACACTAGGTAGTATCTCATGGCTCTAGATGGGTAACATGAAAATGCTAATTAACTCTTTTTATAATAACGTTGGGATCTCGTTCCTTCCAAAATAGTGACATAGCAATAACAATAATGAATTTAGACTTTGTATCGTTCCTTACTAGTCCCTTATATACCAAACAACAAACCTATTCATTGCTAAACCATTAATAATAATAATAATAATAATAATAATAATAATAGTTTAAATATAGTAAGTCTAAAGTTTATACTAATTTCTAAAAGTGTTTTTATTTGTAAGTTGAAGCACAAGTTGTATATCAAAGTGTTCTTGCATGTGACCAACTATTTATTTTGGAATGATGCATTTTAGGTTAGGTTGTTTTCTTAACAAGTATGTACTCAACTTCTCTATTTATGTATACTTTTTTATTATTCATGACCTATTCTTTAGTTGACCCTATGATGACCAAATTCTACATTTGTGTTGTTAGTGAGTAGTAGTCACTAAGATATAAAGTTTTATGGCCTTTGCATGTAGAAATGTCAAATTCATGTAAGAAATTTGAATGGAGAGTATCTTTACCTATACACATTTGTTTTTGCTTATTATAGAAATTAAAAACGAAATATTTAAAAGAACTTAAAGAAATTCAAATTGAAAACTTAAGACGTAATAGAAGTAATATACAAACTGTTATTAAAACTTTAAAAATACTTACAAAGATTTGAGCACTGCTTAAGGCAGGGAATACTTTTCTTATAGAGCTTTTATTGAGAACTAGAACTAAGGCTGATAAGCCAAGCCTGCCTCTCAACTGAGATAGGAGAAGGCTATTTATAGAAAGGAAAAGGAACTATTACAAAATACTTTGAACAATCTGCTGCCAAGTGTGCGGTCGATCTTCTGCCGATACTTATGCTTTTGTCTTTTGAATATTACTGGTGTTGCTTTTGAATTCTCTGCTTTTGCTTTTGCTGCTTTTGCTTTTCTGAAATATTCTACCTACACTCTCCATTTATTGGTTAACTTTTTCTGGTGTTGTCTTGTTATTCCAACTTTTGATGTTTTGAATTAATACTCATCTTCATCTTCATCTACTTCAACTTCGTCTTGTTCTGGAATTTTACGAATTATTGATTCATCTTGAAGCTTGTAGGAAATTCGGGCCAACTCCTTATCAACAATGATTTCAATAAGTTAATTTTCTCGGACTGGTCGTTCGATAGAATACCTAATAGCACCAAGGAGAACTAATTCCTTAAACTCATCATGTGACTGGGAAGTAGACCATCGACATTTTCCCGGATGAATTTGACGTCCATAATTTGGACATCGGCCGAAATGTCTTGACCTTCGTTTGATAGCGCTTTTTGATAATCCTTGAAAGGGTGGTTGTTGTTCATTGCGACGCCATTGCTTTCTAACCTCATTGCAACGTGAGAAGATTTCACGCCTGAGATCTGAGGGAAGCTCAAGTTTTGCGAAGTAAAGGGTACACAAAAGATTAAAACAAAAGGAGTGCATAATTACAATAAGTCTTCGTGTTTTAGCTGTAGAATTTTCATTCGCGGCCAAATGTATAAATAGAGAAAATAATATTTTTCATATTTTTCATTTTAACCTTTTTTCCTTTTTATATTTTTTTACTAGCCCTCGAAAGGATATTGAGAGCAAGGACCATTGAAAGGGTCAAAAGTTGTTTCGGAGCCTGAGCAATCAGATTCTTCGTCCTTAGAGATTTTTGAACTGGTTGAACCTTTGATGATTCTTCTGGCGAAGTCTGGATCATAACAAAGTTTCTCCAGTGCTTCTTTTTAAATAGGAGTCAGGTTTTTGTAGGGGGGAGAAGTTTTTTCTCTTCTTCGTGAGGAAGAAGAGGCGGCTGTTTTTGAAACTTGATGGCTCGCCCATTCAAGTTTTTTACCGGTTTGTATGAAGTCTTTCACATTTTCAGGGGAGCAAAGTTCTAAACAAAATTTCTCCCACCATTTAACCTTGAATTCTCGGACTAACATCCAAGGGTATGGAGAAGGGAGTTGTGGTTTTAGACTGTAACTCCAGCAAAGTATCCAAGGGATTTTGAATTCAGCATGGAAAAGAAGAGGATTCATGAATTTTTCTGACTTTGAAGCTGATGAAAATACTTGGAATCCTTCGTCGCAAAGAGGAGGAAGGATATCTTGAACTGGACCATAAAAGTGCCACCAATGGAAAAACCATAATGGTATTTGTTTATACTAGTAGATAGTTTTAATAGTGGAAGGCAGTTTAAGGAAATATTTATTTGTTTTTTAATCTAAAATTACAATTATCTATATTTTTATTTTTTAAAAAATATTTTTTTTTTCAAATACATTTACATAATGTTTATCTGGTTTATTTTAACCCAAAGCTACTTTTTTATTTTATTTTTCCAACCAAACCTACGATTAGTTAGTTACCCAAAGAAACATTTTTTTAACTTTTTTTTAATTTTTTTCACCCAAAGCAAAGAAAATGCTTAGATTATAGATTGGAGGCCTCACATTCAGTGTGCCACTGAAATAATAATATAAGATTCATATGATGTGTATGTTTTGTTGTATATGTCCAAGTATGGTTGTTGAGTCTTTTAAAGTACTAATCACTTAAAGTGAAGGAGCAGAGGTTAACAATAAAACTCAAGGGTTGAATTCAGCTTGAGTATTGAACAATAGGGGGACACTAGGTAGTATCTCATGGCTCTAGATGGGTAACATGAAAATGCTAATTACCTCTTTTTATAATAACGTTGGGATCTCGTTCCTTCCAAAATAGTGACATAGCAATAACAATAATGAATTTAGACTTTGTATTATTCCTTACTAGTCCCTTATATACCAAACAACAAACCTATTCATTGCTAAACCATTAATAATTATAATAGTTTAAATATAGTAAGTCTAAAGTTTATACTAATTTCTAAAAGTGTTTTTATTTGTAAGTTGAAGAACAAGTTGTATATCAAAGTGTTCTTGCATGTGACCAACTATTTATTTTGGAATGATGCATTTTTGGTTAGGTTGTTTTCTTAACAAGTATGTACTCAACTTCGCTATTTATGTATACTTTTTTATTATTCATGACCTATTCTTTAGTTGACCCTATGACGACCAAATTCTACATTCGTGTTGTTAGTGAGTAGTAGTCACTAAGATATAAAGTTTTATGGCATTTGCATGTAGAAGTGTCAAATTCATGTAAGAAATTTGAATGGAGAGTATCTTTACCTATACACATTTGTTTTTGCTTATTATCGTTTGATTTGGATTTTGTTATCCTTGGTTTCAAGGATGGATTACTTTGTTATTTTTATTTGTTTACTTTGAAAGGTTTTCAAAGGTCATTGATTATTTTAAGGTTGTTTAATGCTGAAAAAACTCTAAAGAGTTGATCAAACTAGTTTCATGGGGCGATAATATTCTAATAATTCACTTTATTTGATTTAGTTATTCAAAAAATAATTTTAGAAATTAGAGGGGCCTTACATCTTAACATTGACCTTTTAAATTAAATCACTTTCAAATCCCATGCCAGTTTCACTATACTACACCAAACCCTTCCCTACTTCTACTTTATTAGGAAAAGGAAGGAGCATTATCATGTTAGGAAAAATAAATTACACATGATGTTCATTGATTATGAGAATATGTATAATAATGTACCAATATAAGTATTTTGGTGGGCAACGATTGAGAAGGGCATACCATATAAGTAAATCGACCTAGTTAAGGATATATATTGAAAGATTATAAAAAATGTAAGAAGTTATAATAGATTGACAATGGACTTCCCATTACAATATAATCACACCAAAAATCTGTTAAGTCCCTTTCATT
This sequence comes from Dysphania ambrosioides, assembly GCA_026401315.1. Classification (NCBI taxonomy): domain Eukaryota; kingdom Viridiplantae; phylum Streptophyta; class Magnoliopsida; order Caryophyllales; family Amaranthaceae; genus Dysphania; species Dysphania ambrosioides. The sequence goes on along the minus strand of CM048666.1, from coordinate 11,661,518 downwards.
TCGCAATTGTCTTGGACAAATAATAAGATCAATACAAGATGAGTGGATGAAACTAGTGAAAGGATGAATGATTAATTAGAGCAATGGAGACAAAGTTTGGGTTCTAGAGGTTTAAGAGTTGATAATAGTAGATATAAAGTATTATTTTAATATTGGGAGGAGGTCAAGTACAGATAGTGCAACTTTCAATGGTAAGGAGTTGCCTCTAAACCAATGTTTCAAGTACCTAAGTTTGGTTTTCCAAAGGAATGAAGAGATTGATTAAAATGTCAGCTATTGAATAAAATATGGGTGGCTAAAATGGAGTGCAGTTATATGACTATTGTAGAATTGCAAGGTACCTTTAAGTTTAAAAAGTTGGACAACAATTAGAGCAGCGTCAGTGTAAGGGTCAGAGTGTTGAGCAAGTAGTATGTTAAGAAAACGAGCGTAGCAAAAATGCGCATATTAAGATGGATGCATGAGATCACTTTGAGAGATAAATTTAGGAATATAGATATGCAAAAGAAAGTCGGAGTAGCGAATACCGAGGATAAGTTAAAGGAGAATCAAACTTATTGGTTTCCCATGAGTTGGACTTTTTTTATTTATATAGCTCACCCCATCTTTTTGGGATTGCTTGGCTTTGTCGCATTGATGTTGTAGATGATATTATTAGTATCTATTAGAAAGTTAGTGTTGAATATTGAATGGGGTTGAGTGTATCTTACACTATATATGAACTTTTATACGGTATTTTTGATGTAAATGGTATTTCTTTGTTTTTTTTTTCTTCCTATTTTTCTAATAAAAGTAATCGAGGGTGCTTTGGAAATAGTCGAACGTTATTTGGCTGTGAAACTATATTGTGTCTAACCATCTTTTAGATTTCGTCAGATGCATTTACCAAAAGCTTTAGTTTTAACTGTATTATTTACGTTAGCTTGGATAACTTTTAAAATATCCCTTGCGTTTTCTGTTGAATCTAGACAACTAATCCATATTTATTTTTACAGCTAGATATTCACATCTTCTTGTCTTTTATTATAGTTAGTTATTACTTTATTTATAATTACATTTATGAAAGTTTATCTTTGAGTAACCTAACAGGATTTTATGTAGTGCAAGCACATATGGGCGAGTCTATGTGTGAAATATTTTTGAAGTTTTAAATATAGAAAAAGGCCAGAAATTTATGAAATATTGTGCAAGATATTCATGTTATGGGGGGTGAAGGATCCATTTATCTGTGGGTGAAGTCCTAAATGTGTGGAATATTGGCGGTAGAATTAGTTGTTCCTTGTGATATAACTCTTTCTTGAATTTTTTTATTTTTGAGCCAAAAAAATTAAAAAATTCGAAAAATAAGCTATTGTTTAAAATAATTTCAAAAATAAGCCAATTTAGGTTCGGAAATAAAACGCTACCCAATGCAGCATTTTAGCTTGAAAAAAAACGCTACCCAGGGCACCGTTTTGCATGGGGCTGGGTTTTAGGGTGAATTCTGGGTCAGGGGAAAACGCTGCCCGTGGCAGCGTTTTCGGTAAAAGAAAAATGCTGCCATGGGCAGCGTTTTTTCTAAGGCCCAATTTTTTTTTTAGTTTTTTTTTAAAGTTTTTTTTAAGGCGTTTTTACCGAGGCCCAAATTTTTTTTTAAATTTTTAGTTTTTTTTAAGAAAAACGTTGTCCTAGGCAGCGTTTTCCCCTGATCCAAATTAACCCTCCTACATCTAGAATTATTCTAAAGAAAAACGCTGACCAGGTCAGCGTTTTTTTCTGACCTATAACGCTGCCAAGGCAGCGTTTTCATATGACCCAAAATTTCCATCCAAATTCAGCCCCATGTAAAACGCTGCCCAGGGCAGCATTTTTTTATTAGGTATAACGCTGCCTTAGTCCGACCCTAAATTCGTCTTATTTTTTAAAATAGTTTGAATAGTAGCTTATTTTTCAAAAAAAAAATTTTAAAAAAAGCTTAAAAAAATTTTCCTCTTTCTTGCTATTAGGTGCATCATGCTTGATTCTATACTATTATTGTGAAATTCTTGCTCTTTTGTTGCATATATTTCAAGTCTTCTAGAAATCTTTTATTTTCTTTGGTCTTCCGATGAAGATTTAGGAAGATCGCAAGGAACGACCGCATGTAGTATTAAGGCCCATGATGGTAATCCTGTTGATGTAATCAATTTTTTTGGCTGCCTCACATTAGCCAAAGCATATAATGTGTTATGGGTCCAGCCCTTTGTGATTTCTCTATAGCAGCCAAAACTAGTGTGTGAGTAGGCCAAAGAGAAGTTGAGTTGACCATAAATATGACCAAGTGAGTGGGCATACCAAAGTTGTGTAGACAATGTACGTGTATGTGTGCAGCCTAAGGTTGAATAGAGTGTAGACCAAGCATGAGCCTCACTATATATATACTAACATATGTGAAAAGTTCCAAGGTTAGAAAATAGAGAGAAAAGGAGAAAATAGAGACATACACAAGACACAAGAGAAAAATTAGAGAGGTGGTGCCATTTATGTAAGTTTTGCGACAACCTTCACAAAAACCTATAATGTCAGAGTTTCAACCGTTGTATCGTGATGAAATTTGGTTAGTTTGTTGATGACGTATAGATTGGAAAGTAATCTTTAGATAATTGTCTTGAGTCAATCTTTTGGGTATCTACACCTGGGTCTTACGTCATTCTTATCACTGTTGTATGCTATTTATGTTTTTCTTTTTTCTGGGTTTTACAATTCGTGGATTATCCTTTTTACGAGCTGTTGTCATCTAGAATGCAGCTGCACTTTTTTACTTGGAGTAATGTTTATGTTGGTGGCTTAAAACACTTAGTCTTCGTTTTTTTTCTTTCCAATATTCGATTTTCATCTTATCTGTACATCTTGTTTGAACTGCAAAATGTCCAACGCCTGATATTGTTCTGCTAGAATGGTAGTTTCTCATCTTTGAGCTAAGTTCTGATATACTTGGAATAGGGACCGCATAATCGAGAGGTGAAGCTTTGGGCTTTGTCTGAGAAGGATAGTTGTCGTGTAGTGATCCTAAATCTTGGCGGTGCATACAACCACTGGAGTTGGAGTTCTACTAAGCGGGCTTCTTTTACATGCAAATGCAGAAAAGAATGCAATATATGCAGTTCACTTTGAATAAGGTGTGAACACAGCATGCATTATTTAGCAGTGTTTACTGTTAATCGGCCTATCTTGAGCTTTACTGGGACAAGCGATATATTATGTCCAGACTCTTAACTTTTATCTTTTAACAATGCCTACCACCACCACTACTAGAGAAGCACTTATAGAAAAGCACTTATAGGCGAAGTACTTGAGGATTATTTGCTTCAGTTTTACAACTGAAGCAATTGAGGATTATTTGCTTCGGTTCTAGAACCGAAGCAATTGTATCATTTCATAAGTGCTTCGCCTATATAATCGAAGCAAATAGCCTTTTGAACTGAAACAAATAAGCCTTTTTCTACTAGTCATCATAATGCCTACCACCACCACTATGGAGTTGAACGTGCTACAGCCTTAGAGCCATTAGGAACAAAATCTTTTGATGTTCCCTTTTCTGCAGCCAATCCACAATAGACGCCATGGAAGCTCATCCGAAGTTCAATTCTCTGTGTGCATTTTAAGCACTAATTATGATGGAAGCTATAAATTCAGAAGGAAAACATGATTTTAATTATAGACTCCAACCCTTCATTGCCACCAGCATCATGCAATTCTGATGTTCCTTCTGTTACATCTCTTCCTCTTGATCCTGATGCAAGATTATCTGAAGACTCCACCTTGATGATAATATGTTTTATATGCTTTATATGCTTTGAACATGATTAAATATAGATGATGGAAGTCTAAGAATACTTTATGCTCTATGATATGCATGAAACGAATAATAATAAATGGTCACTATGTGATTACTTGTATTACTTGTGGCTTGGATTATATGCTTGATATGTCCAGATATACTCGAAGAATTCAAGGTTATCAAGCTGCTAAAATCTTTCCTAAAAATAAGGAAGTTGTTATATGTTGGACTCTTAAAGGTTTTGGTTTAAATTTAAATGATTAAGAAGATGAGTTCGAAATATCAAGTCTTCCTATTTTCATGGATTGATCAAGCATTGCAGAAGTCCTCCCCATTCAAATGTTGTTGAACGTACCAAACAAATAGAAGACTCATTCCAACAATAATTCAAATCTGTAACGGCTAATCGGTCAAGACCTTTGAAGCAGACCTCAGTAACTGCCCGAGAATCATGGAACAAATATTGAAGCAGTTAGTCAAAGGCCTAAGAACCGATTCAAGAGCAACAGCATTTTTGAAGAAGTTGAAGACTATCTATTGTGAGAAGTAGCTCTATAAATAGAATGAGTTGAAGCTTGAAGTCTAAGAAGAATCCCTTCGACGATCTACAATAGAAGCTACAGAAATCTTAAATACTTTTCTCTCTAGTGCTTTATACTTCATTGTAATTTAGATTGAGAGAAAATAAAAGAAAGTCTCTTTGAGTGTGAAAAAGAAAATATCAAAAGAGGAAGAGAGATATACTTTGAGTAGATTTATAATACTCAAAGATTCAGAAAAAAAAAAAGTAAGGAGATTTTTATTTCTAGGAATTGAGATGCTATAGTGTAGCTAGGTTAAGCTACGGTATAGAAGATTGGGTGAAAATTTTCGAAGGTGGCTTTAGGTCTCTAAAGGAGGAAATAAAGATCGTTAAATCCTACGGGTAGGAAACCCTAGGCGGAGACGTAGGCACATTGCCGAACTTCTTAACAAATAATCGTCCCCTTTACTTGTGCATTTACTTTTTCGTTTTGCTTTATTTTATTCGTACTTGTTTACAAGTCAAAATCCTGAAAAACATTTCAAAGCCCTTGAAACTTATCATATCACATTTCCACTTTTAAAAGTCGTTTCAAAGCCTTTGAAGACTAATTGCAAAAATCGACCATACTCTATTCACCAAGGATTGTCTAATAAGACCTATTTTGAAGAAAACCCCTTATAAGCTTTTCAAAGGTAAAAAGCCTAATATTTCATATTTCAAACCCTTTGGATGTTCTTACTTTGTTCATAATAATGGCAAAGATAACCTAGGGAAACTTGATGCTCATAGTGATGAAACGATTTTATTAGGATACTCTTTGAATTCCAAAGCTTATAGAGTTTTTAATAAACATACTAAAATTGTTGAAGAAAGTATTCACGTGATCTTTGATGAATCCGAGAACGGTACCTTGAGTGACAATTTTACAGGTCTAAAGTTGAATAAATATGAAGGATTCTCATCTGATGAAGATGAAAGCTTATCTGATGAAGAGGTGTCACAACACGTCCGAAATATGCAAGAGTCAATTAAGAATGCGGATGAGTTACATAAAGACACTGAAGAACCGTCTCAAAGGCCTGAAATGCCTTCTTAGAATCCTGAAACTTTACCTCAAGAACCAGGACAGATAATGAAAGCCATTTCAGGACCCTCAGTACCATCTCCAGGTCTTGAAGGAGTACTTCAGCAGTTAGCTTCCACCCCTTTGATGATGAGACGAAAATTCAAGCACTCCTCATCTCACCCAATTGACAACATCATCTCTGATCCAAAGTCTAGTATACAAACTCACTCTAGTGCTAAAAATCTTTGTGCATTTCACGTGTTTGTGTCTCTTGTAGAACCAAAGAACATTAGCGAAGCAAGCTAAACGAGTTTGAAAGGAATAAAGTATGGACACTTGTTCCTCGCCCCAAATATCATTCAATCATTGGAACAAGATGGGTGTTCAGAAATAAGCTTGATGAGAACGGAAAAATTGTGAGAAACAAAGCACGTCTTGTAGCACAAGGTTACAATTAAGAAGAAGGAATTGATTATGAAGAGACGTTTGCACCCGTAGCAAGAATGAAGGCCATTCGAATGTTAATAGCTTTTGCCTCTTTTATGCGAATCAAGCTATTCCAAATAAATGTCAAATGTGCTTTCCTCAATGGCTACTTACAAGAAGAGGTATATGTTGCTCAACCTCCCAGTTTTGAAAATGAACAATTTCCAAACTATGTATTCAAACTTGACAAAGCTCTCTATGGCCTAAAACAAGCTCCAAGAGCATGGTATGAACGTTTGTCAAAATATCTTTTGGAAAATGATTTTAAACGAGGTTTAATTGATAAAATTCTTTTTGTGAAAACAAAAGGTATAGATCTTCCAATTGTTCAAGTTTATGTAGATGATATTCTCTTTGGTGCTACTAACGATTCTTTGTGTAAGGAATTCTCTAAGATTATGTGTATGGAATTTAAGATGAGCTTAATGGGTGAACTAAATTTCTTTCTTGTATTACAAGTTAAGCAAGAAAAAGGAGGTATATTTTTAAACCAAGGAAAGTATACACAAGATCTCCTTAAGAAGTACAATATGATTCAATCCAAAGAAGCCAAAACATCAATGAGCTCTACCCTATTGTTAGATCAAGATGAAAGTGGTAAGCCCGTAAATCAAAAAAATATCGAGGTATGATCGGATCACTACTATATCTTACTGCAAGTTGACCCGATATTATGTTTAGTGTGTGTATGTGTGCACGATTTCAAGCTAATCCCAAGGACTTTGGTCTTTGGTACCCTAGGGATAGTAACTTTGAACTTGTTGGATATTCAGATGCTAATTTTGCAGGTTACAAAGTTGATCAAAAGAGCACTTTCGGTTATTGCCAATTTTTAGGATTTTCACTCATTAGTTGGCACTCTAAGAAGCAAAATTTGGTTGCCCTTTCTACAGCCGAGGCCGAATACATTGCAGTTGGTGCATGTTGTGCTCAACTCATTTGGATATCCCAACAACTTTGAGACCTTAGACTAGACTTTAAAGGCATGCCTATCAAATGTGATAATACAAGTGCCATTTCCATAACAAAGAATCCGGTGCAACACTCACGAACTAAGCACATCGATGTTCGACATTATTTTATACGTGATCATGTTAAAAAAGGTGATGTTAACATTTCATTCATATCTACTGAATTTCAACTTGCCGATATATTTACTAAACCTTTAAGTGAAGAACATTTTAATTTCATTCGATTTGACCTCGGCATGTTAAATAAAGGTGCATCAACTTAGGGGGAGCTATGGTACGTGTCTCTTATCCTCATGCATGCTTAGTTAAAATAATTGCATGGGTATGTTGCCCATTTTTTTACGTACATAACTCTTGTTGCATGTCTTTCTTTATTTATCTTTTGTTGCATGTACTTGCCCGTATAATATGCCATATTCGTTATTTATTTCATGTGTGTATATCGTGTATCAATTGGATACTTCAATGGGTACTTATTATATAAATAATTATCCATTTATTCAAAGTTTCATTACTCTTAAACTTCTAAAATTTTCTTTTTTTAACTTTGTTCAGTCTATTAAATTATTTAAACTCTTCAAGTTCTGTTTTAAATGCATTTTACATGGTTTTTGGGTGTTTTCAAAATCTGTTTTTGATCTCCTAGACTACCGTGCTATGTACCTAGCCTATACCTAGCCTCAGTCATCATTTCCTTGAGCCGTCGTTTCAGCCTTCCTAAACTCCTCTCAACCGTCCTTTTGCCTTCCCCATAACCCTCTCTTTTCTATTTAAAATCCGTCCCTTTCTCCCTACCGTACCACTACTTGTACTTCCTCTCTCAATAATTCCTTTCTCAATTTCTCCAATGGCTCCCAAACAAAAATCAACTGGCACCAAACCTGCTCCTAAGAAGACTTAAGCTTTGCCCTCTCGAAAAGCCAAGAAGGATGTAGCCACCGTTGACTACTTCGTGCCCTCAGCTTCACCAACTCCTCCATCCTCACCACAGATTCCTCCTTCCCTTGAACCCATTCCCAGTTCCCCAGTACCTGAAATGCCAATTGAGCCTCCTCAACCAGTTTCTGGGTCTCCCATTGTGCATCCTCCCTCTCCTCCTCTTGTGGTTGAAGAATTCGCTCCTCCTCCTCCAATGAGCCTTAAGGTACTATCTCCATTCCTAGTGCAATTCCCAGTATACCTAGTTCAATTTCTTTATCCATAGGTGAGGTCCCTGTGTCCTGGTTTCGTAATTTTCAACTAGCTGGGACTTGGGCCAATGGGTTTAAGTCTAGAAAGCTTTGTGTCTGTGAGTCTGCTGACCTTGATTTACTCACCTCTTCTAAGCTTGAAGGTGTCGCTATGTTTAAGGCCACCTCTCTTGTTCGAATATTGAATATTGGTGATATATTCTATCATAGGTTGTCCCGCCTGTTTTACCTTAACATGTCTTCCAAAAGAGAAAATGGCATAATATCCCTGACCACGCTTGTCAAAGGCGTTCCCATAACCCTAACCCCTGGTATTTTGGCCTCAATTCTCAATGTCCCAAATGAGGACTGGTCAGATGCCTCCCCTCCCTATTTTGAGTGTGTGGCGAAAGCCAAATCAAACTTCATACAACAATCCCCTAAACTCCAAGAAATTAACCCATAGAAGTCTTAAAATCGATCCCAAGGTCATAAACACATTGTTGGTACGTTGTGTTGTCCCCAGGTCCAACTCCCGTGAACTCTTGACTGACCAATGCTTAGCCATGAATTTTCTCATTCTTAGTGGTTTCGATGTCAACCTCCTCAACACCATACTCACCCACATGTATCACATTATTTCCTCTTCAAGAGAAAACCTCCTCCCTAGAATTTTCAAATATTTCAAAATTGATGTTTTGGGTGAAGAATGTGAAAGTCGTGCCTCCCCGCATTACTATGGAGTCGTTCAATCGTATTGGGATCTTTGCCTTGTCTGATGGTATGTGGAAACTCAGAGACGATCTCTCAACCGATGAGCAGACTCGAATTCCTACCATAAAAGGAGTTTCAAAGGAGCCAACCCATTCATATCTCTCAAAGTTTGTTTCAAGGCTTGACTCTGTCGGCTTTGAACATGATTGTGTGCGCATGGATCTTACTGATCTTCGTGCTCATATTGACGACATGTTTGATGCCTTGCTCACAGAAGTTAAAAACCCTTTTCGTGATCTTGAAGACTGATTTTAATCCTACTTATGAAAAATTTTTATTATTCGATATGGTTGTAATTAACTTTTTTATTTTCTAGTTTTGTTGCTATCCAAACATTATTCTCGTACCTTGATAAAAGTCAAAAAGGGGGAGATATATCTCTATTTCTGCCTATCTATATATATGTTTGTGCTATGTTGTTCTTGTTCATGCATTACATTGTTTTGACTTCCATTAAAGGGGAGATTGAAGACTCCACCTTGATGATAATATGTTTTATATGCTTTATATGCTTTAAACATGATTAAATATAGATGATGGAAGTCAAAGAATACTTTATACTCTATGATATGAATGAAATGAATAATAATAAATGGACACTATGTGATTACTTGTATTACTTATGGCTTGTATTATATGCTTGATATGTCCAGATATACTCGAAGAATTCAAGGTTATCAAGCTGCTAAAATCTTTCCTAAAAATAAGGAAGTTGTTATATGTTGGACTCTTGAAGGTTTTGGTTCAAATTCAAATGATTAAGAAGATGAGTTCGAAATATCAAGTCCTCCCCATTCAAATGTTATTGAACGTACCAAACAAATAGAAGACTCATTCAAACAACAATTCAAATCTGTAACGGCTAATCGGTCAAGACCTTTGAAGCAGACCTCAGTAACTGCCCGAGAATCATGGAACAAACATTGAAGCAGTTAGTCAAAGGCCTAAGAATCGATTCAAGAGCAACGGCATTTTTGAAGAAGTTGAAGACTATCTGTTGTGAGAAGTAGCTCTATAAATAGAATGAGTTGAAGCTTGAAGTCTAAGAACAAGCCCTTCGACGATCTACAATACAAGCTACAGAAATCTTAAATACTTTTCTCTCTAGTGCTTTATACTTCATTGTAATTTAGATTGAGAGAAAATAAAAGAAAGTCTCTTTGAGTGTGAAAAAGAAAATATCAAAAGAAGAAGAGATATATACTTTGAGTAGATTTATAATACTCAAATATTCAAAAAGAAAAAGTAAGGAGATTTTTATTTCTAGGAATTGAGATGCTAGAGTGTAGCTAGGGTAAGCTACGGTATAGAAGATTGGGTGAAAATCTTCGAAGGTGGCTTTAGGTCTCTAAAGGAGGAAATAAAGATCGTTAAATCCTAAGAGTAGGAAACCCTAGCCGGAGAGGTAGACACATTGCCGAACTTCGTAACAAATAATCGTCCCCTTTACTTGTGCATTTACTTATTCGTTTTGCTTTATTTTATTTTTACTTGTTTACATGTCAAAATCCTGAAAAAATTTCAAAGCCCTTGAAACCTATCATATCGAATTTTTACTTCTAAAAGTTATTTCAAAGCCAAATTACTGAGTGACATAATATTTTGTTGATAGGAAAATAGATGGTGCAAGACAAGTTAATCTTATTTGCCTGCCTCAAATGAAGCTTAGGGATAGAGATGCTATGACTTTGAAGGTAGAAGCCCACCATAATACGTATTTCAAGTAAAAAACCAGTGACTATTTCTAGGATCTTGGTGTTCACTTCTCTAATATTAAGTCTATTGTATAAATTATGTTTCTACATATTAACCTGGGCTTTTATATACACCAATTATCAGTTGGGTTATTATCTTTTTCTATTTTTTTTAGCAAATAACTGTATCATTTGAGGTGAGCACCATTCTTTTGTGTAAAATCTTACTGTCTTCTTCAAAACATGCTAAGCTAGCTCACACACCTTACCAATCTTCTCTGAGAAAGCTAACCCATTACTCATAAAGTAGGCTACACCATGTAAGTAAATTTTGGGCTGATCAAAACTCACAAAGACCCTTGTAAATAAGTATTTGCCATTATGGGATTAGATAATGTTTAGAAAACCAATAACTGAAAATGAAAATGGGATGGAAATATTATATTTGCTAAGTTTGTAGAATTTCTTTTATTTTATTTTCTACGTGAGTTAAAATAATGTATAAAAAGGATCCATATAGAAGTATTGTAATTTTGTTAAAAATAAATTCTTTATCTTATTATGTCATCAAAGCTTTCACCCATAACCGAACCCATTGAACATCCCCCCCCGTTTGTTACAATGGTGATCCATCTTTTATGTGTGATTTTCGCTTTTTTTCCTCATAATTTTCAACATTCTCAAAAGAAGAGAATATAAAGGCTAAGAACATAAAAAATATCATAATTCAATCACATGTATTACTCTTTAATTTCTCTAGTAGGGGTGCTTATGAGGCGAATTCAAGTTTGGAGAAACTTGACTTGATTCACTAACATTTTAAGTCAATCTCGAGTTTGTCCAAGCTTTGATCTAGTCGAGTTTTGATAGATTTGAGCTTTGACCGAGTTGATATCACCATTAGTACAAAAATAATTAAATGTTACGATTAAGCGGTTATTGAAGAGAAGCACTTATTGATAAAGCACTTAGAATATATGCAAGTGCTCTAGTTTTTTGTCTGCAGCAATAAAAGCCACAAGTACTGTGGTTTTCTTATGTAGTATTTTTTTAAAAAAAATATTTTTTTTAATATGGAACCATCAAGTACTGCGATTTTCTACAAAATTGTAGCATTTAGACCATCAAGTGTTGCAGTTGACCGCAACACTTGATGGTTCCGAATAAAAAAATTTATGATAGGTCATTACCCAATAACTGCTACTTCTTGTTCAATATAATACACATGATTTTATGTGCTAATTACATGTACATGTAATAGTATATTATTAATCATTAATATCTCACAAAACTGTTATATTTACAAATCTAATCTAGTCTAAGCTAAGAAGATCATGCTAAATGCTTAAAAGAATAATGTCTTAGAAATAATGTGTTGTAAAAATTGAACCTAATATGCCGAGATTTCCTTAATCTCCATCAGCTCGTGTAAATACCTAAAAAGATGAGAAAAGATGAGACAAGTTAAGAAATGACCTAACATAAAGTATATAAATCCAATATAGTTAAATGATCACTCGATTTGACATGCCAAATCATGACCTACGAGTTGATATACTCAAAATTGGACAACCAATTATTTCTTTATAGAGTTTGGGTGTATTTTGAGGTTTTAGTAAATTCAAAGAGGCATGTTTCTTAGCCTAGGAATTTGAGAGGTGCAAAATATTTTTTTTAAACCCTATATTTGAAGTACTACGTACACAACTATGTTGCCCCCTAAAGCCCTCGGTTCATTTGAATTTGAGATAGCACAAAAAATATTTGACAAGTCATAAAATTGTCTATGAGACTTCGAATGTGGGTGAATTTTATGTTGAAATTGTGTGTTTTTTTTTTGTGATCTATGCACCACAATTCTAATCCAAAGGGGTATTTGTCGACTTATTTTTTTTCAAAAAAGAGCTTATAACAACATATAATCTATGAAATTCGATTTCTAAGGGTTAATTCCTTCATGAACACAATTTATGACATGCAAATCTAATCTAATGAAACACACTAGGGTTTTTTGTTTTTACATTAATGTAGAACAAATTACGAAAAATAAAAATAAAAAACAACGTATACTAAGGTTTAGGGCATATGCAAACCTTTATATTCTGAAGTTTGGAGTTTGTAGACTTCTTCAAATCAAAATGGGAGAGAGGAATAGGCTTTGAAATGTTTCACTATACCATATCCATGGAGACACGGGTGGGAAAGAGGAGTAGGATTCGAAATGCATTAGGAAGAACAAATTATGGGGACTTTAGAAAGAAGTTAGGGTTATAGGAAGGGAATGTGAGTGATTAGGAGTGGGAGGACTAAGTGTTATCGGGACTAATATTTTTTGCGTTTGCGTGTTTGAATTGATATTGGAAGCGCTGGAACAAGAGTATATATAATGAGTTACAAGTGTTGTGGTTTTTGAAAAACCACAACATTTAGACTCACAAGTGCTGCGGTTTTATGAAAAACCGCAACACTTGTAACTTACAAGTGTTGCTGTTTTTTAAAAAATCACAACATTCAGTATTAAGTTATTTTTCAAACCATTAAGTGCTTCGAATTTCATATAACCACAGCATTTGTCCTAAAGCAATTGAACGTTTCTCTACTATCTCAAAAATTATCTTATCTTAAATATTGATAACACTTTAGTGTAAAACATAAATTAGATTTAGGCACATTGCAATTTACAGTATATGAAACCTTGTTTTTACGAGCTTCTCAGAGTTTTCGTGTGGAGTTTAAGAATTTCAACTTAACTCACCAACATTAAGCTCGAGTTTAATTCAATATCACTCTAGTCGAGCTCCAACCAAGTTAATCTCAAGTAGTTCGCAAGTTATCTTGTCTCATTAGCACCCTTAGGCTGGAGGATGGAAGTTGGAGTAGCGCATGAAAGAATATTGGTTATTTTTTTTTATTGGTGAAATGGTGAGATAGTAGTGATTATGGTAAACTACCATCTTGTGAAAAACTACCATATAAACCAATCTTGTCAAAAACTACTATGTTAAAAAATCCAATTGCATAAGACCTTCACATAGTTGTTTTATGGGCGTTAACATGATTTCACGGTGTTGGCTTAGCACGTGAGAGGAACATGTGGCCGGCTAAATATTTTTCTTCTCTTTTTTCCTTTATTTCCCTTTATTTTATTTCCTTCCTTCTTCCCCTTTATTTCCATCCTAATTATATGTCCATCAAAACACTAATCTCAAATGCAACCTAATTATATGTCCAAAACTTTGAAATTTCGATATCAGCAACATTTAACATTGTAATTATAGAATTATTATTCAATAATTATGTTAATTTCGCACAATTACACCCTAAATAAAACTCAAATTACAAAAATAATTCTATTCCCCTTGGAAATAAAGGGAAAAGAGAGAAAAAAATTCATTTAGCCACACGTGCCAAGTCAACATCGTAAAACCAAGTCAATGCTCAGAAAACCACTATGTGGTGGTCTCGTACAATTGAATTTTTTAATATGGTAGTTTTTGACAAAATTGGTTTTATATAATAGTTTTTCACAATATGGTGTTTTTACATGGTAGTTTCTTACAAATTATCCTTTGTTAAATCAATGATCAAAATGTTTCTTTTTATGTTTTATGTGTCTCAACCATTGATTATTAAAATTTAACTTTATTTTTATTTTATATTGGAAAGTATGAATAGAAATTATACTATCATATATATATGATTCTATGTAAATATATATATTATATGTAAAATAATCGAGTTTCTTACAAATTTTATGTTAAGCTTTAAATTGTTTAACTGAACTTATTAACTTAGAGTTTGATTTCGAATTTAGTTTTTTTTATTTGAAAAGATTTCGAATTTAGGTCACCTAAGTCGAAGTTGGCGAGTTCAAGCTTCAAATAATATCATCAACAAACATAAGTAAAATTAGAGTGCACTTAGGGAGAAATCACTTCTGGAGACTTTGGAGTTGTTCAACTCGCTATCAAAAAAAATTTGACCGTTACCAACTCCAAAAACATCACAGAACCCGACCATAAAACAACAAAACTCCACCCTTCCATTCAAAAAATATTTATTTTTTTAAATTACTTCATTCACTTCCAACGGTCACCCTTTCTCTCTCCTAAACTTCAAACATCCCAATATTTTCCTCCTTTCCCTCTCCAAAAAAAATCCCAAAATTCAGCAGCTGATTTTTGAAGGCAGAAGAGATGAAGGGAGTGAAGGGAAGATTCATGAAGAAGCTCAAAACCGTGAAGCAAATCGGGTACTTGAACGCGGATCGAATACTCCAGGTCAGTACTTTGAACGGATTTGTCGACAATATCAATATAAAATCAACTTTAGTGGAAAATTTTCCATTCAAATCTCATTGTAAACCACAATGTTCCCCACAATTAAACTCAAAAACCCAACCCAAACCCGAAAAACCCGACTTTATCAACAACGAAACCCACATTAAAGATCTTACAGAAGGAGGTAAAGATGAAGAAATCAGCACTACAAACACATTTGATGCTAAAGAAAACATTTCTCCTCCTGGTTGCGAAACCGGGGTATTGAGTTCTTGTTGCCAAGAATCGAAGAAACAGAGTGATGCTGAAATTGAGAAAACAAGTAGTAGTTGTTGCAAAGAATCAGAGGACGAGACGGGGTCGGGTTTTAGGGTGCCGGATATGGACTCAATGACCTTATTTGACCCTAACCTCCTTGCCGCCTTCGAAGAAGCTGTAAAAGAGTACATAGCAAGAACACAGGCAGAAGCTGAAGCTGAAGCTGAGCCAACTAGTAAAAAATCCAAGTACCCGTTTTTCCAGCCCGAAGTACAATCGGACCCCTTACTCGAGTTGGATGATCAAATCAATCCGTTACTTGAATTCGAGGAGAAATGTCCTCCGGGTGGAAACGACTCCGTAATATTCTACACAACAAGTTTGAGAGGAATCAGGAAGACATTTGAGGATTGTCAGTGCATTCGGTTTCTCCTCGAGAGCTTCGGGCTTGTGTATTATGAGCGAGACGTGTCGATTCACTCAGAGTTTCGGGCCGAGTTATGGAGGGTTATGGGGGAGAAGTGCTTGCCTCCAAGGTTGTTCATCAGAGGGAGGTATATTGGAGGGGCAGAGCAGGTTTTGACATTGAATGAACAAGGGAGGTTGAGGCCTTTGTTTAGGGATATACCTATGAATTTCAGTGACAGGCCTTGTAATATATGTTGTGGGTTGAGGTTTATTCTGTGTTACACTTGCAATGGGAGTAGGAAGTTGTTTGAATTTGGAGCTGATGATCGAGAAGACGGCGGGTCTTGGATCAAATGCTTGCATTGTAATGAGAATGGTTTGGTTGTTTGTCCACTTTGTTGATGTTTTTCATTTTTTATTTTTGATTTGGCCAATTATGATTCTTTCATTCATTTATGTCATATATCATAGGTTATATTACTTATATGTGTAGGTGTACATGAGATTTTGTAATGAAATGCTGGTTGTTTGACTTGACTAGTGCAATTTATCATTTACGGGGTTTTATCCGTATCGTGTTTTGTGTGAATAACTTTCCAAATTAATATCGGGAATAAATCAGGAATTTCTAAAACCGTAATTGTCAGACACCTTACTCGTTTTACGACCTCTTTTATGGATATTGATGTTTTCTATTCTTCCAAAATGTTGTTCATGATTCTGGTTTATAGTTACGCTTAAAAACATAAATAGCCTACTCTGCAGAATGTTAGACAACAAGCTAGCATAAGGTACTAGTTTGGAAGTGGATACGCGGCCATCGATCATACAAGGGCTGCAGGCTGCTGTTGACATAGCAGGGAGCTTAATAATGGAAACAGATGTACGAAGTAATAAGACGATGCTCGAGATTAATAAGCCTCACAGTTAGGGGTGCTTATCGAGTTGAGCTACTCGTGAGTAGCTCGAGCTCGACTCAGTCAAAACTCGGTCAAAGCTCGACTCGAGTGGACTCGATTCGAACTCGAACTCGACTCGATAAGATAACGAGCCAAGTTGAGCAAACTCCAGCTCGACTCGAAAAGCTCGTGAGAAGCTCGAATGAAGATCGTTAGAGGCTCGACTCGAAAGCTCGTTAGAGGCTCGACTCGAAAGCTCATGTGGAGCTCAGTTCTTTTATATTTAGTATATTCATAAAATAATATATTTTTTGATTAATTTTATATTTAAAATAAAAAAGGTCATGAGTCGCTACAGGTCGGTTCTATAACATGTTGTCTTAAGTTATAGTTTGTTTCGGTAATTTGGGTCGGGTCAATTTTTTACAGCATAACTTTCAGCCAAGTGTCATGTTATGATGACACATATGATCTAATTAAGAAATTTATGACACATGAAACCATTTAAACAAAATTAGAGTTATATACTTATATAACTTATATTATTCATATATTTCTAAGTTTCTAACCTTATAATTTTTAACAAAATACATATGATATTTCATATACCGTGATGAACCTAAAGTACTACTAAATAAAGTTAAAAAAATATGATGATTGATGATCAATAGGGGTGTCAGTTCGGGTTGTCGGTACGTGTTTGGTTCGGTACTAACGGATTCGGTACTGTTGGGTCGGGTTGAAACGGGTTTTAATTATTTTTGGATCGGTTCGGTTTCGGGTTAATAATCGGATTGGGTTCAATCAGTTATTTACTTAATCAGTTTGGTCCAGATTTGATTCGGGTTTGACCGGTTTGGGTTTGACCAGGTTAAGCCTCAACCTTTATCAACTATATTCCTAATTTTGTTATTATTTTGTAGAAAAAAGGATAATTTATAATACTATAAATTGTTGAAAAATCATAATAATCAACTTATTGAACATTGGAAGGCGATGCATTACTATTTCTCCATTACAAAATCATATATGTCGTTTCTTGTATTTATTCTCATTGAGTTATTTCCTCCATTGGCTCCATCAAACTTAATTAGGGGCTTACTTAATTATATGTCAATGTGATAAATGATGCATGTTACTAGGACATGCTGTGTTATGAAGTTAGCATCACAAGTTCTTGCAGTTCCAATTACCACAGTTGCTTCTGAGGCAACTTTTAGTGCCGGTGGTCGTGTTATAGATCCCTATAGATCTAGGCTTGCACCAGAAACGGTGCAAATGTTGATTTGCACCGGTGATTGGTGTAGATCCCTCCATGGAGTGCAAAGAAAGAATAAGGTAAAAACTACTTATTATTATTATAATCATTCTCATTATTATAACATCACTATTATTATTATTGAAATATTTATGTTTTTATATTGCAGAATAAAGATGATTATCAACCAAAGGAAATTTCCATTCCAATTCCTTCGACAGAAACTACAAAATGAGAATTTCATGAGAAACTAATATTGTTGAACATTATTTGATATTATATTTTTTTTGTTGGACAGTTTTTTTTTATGTTGTTTTAATCGTTTTGCTTAATCCTTTGTATGTTTACTTTAGACATTTCTTGATGATTTTCACTTCTAATATCCAAAATTTGGTAAGTTTGATTGAATTTTATTATTTTTGCAAGTTTAGATTTAAACTTTCAACAAATAAATTAACTTTTGTAAAAAACTAAAAAATGCTATTGAAATTCAGTTGATTTGCTTGAGCTTAACGAGTTCAAGCCTAAAGATTTCTAGTTAGAGGTTGAGCATGTTTGAGCCTAATGAGCTTCGAGCCGAGTTTGAGCCGAGTTCGAGCCGAGCTCGAGCTTGGATTTCCAAGCTCACGAGCTTTCGAGCTCGAGCCAAGCTTGAGTCTGAGCTATCGAGTTCGAGTCGAGCTCAGCCAGGCTCGAGCTCGACTCGGCTCATAAGCATGCCTACTCACAGTAACTATTAACTTAATGTTATTCGTCTTGCTGATGTTGTTGTTCTTTTCAAAAAGAATTGAGTCAATGGCATGTAGAGCTCAAGCATGAGCAGCAAGAAGCCAACAGTAGCTATGTTTGCTTAGCTACCTATATGAAAGACGGTAAGATGAACTTGTAATTATAAGTGCTGTTTGGTTGACATAAGATGGCAAGATGAAATTACAAGTACAGTGGGAAGTATTTTTTTCCTTCTTGTGAGAACTTTCTAGGAAATTTCATGACCTTATAGTCAACACTGAGATATTTCCACTTCGTATGACATGGGAATTGTGACTTACGAAAGGAATGGGATGTAAGCCTTTTCCATCTCCCATTGGTTGAAATTTCCTAAAAAAGTTCCACTTCCCTATTTCACCTATTTCATATCAACTAAACAGCATCCCAATCTTTCCATTCCTAGGCAAATTCATGTTAAACAAACATGCACCTTCTCTCATTCATGGTTATGTACACCATATAATGCACTATGTACTACCTAAAATATTTTAGTTGGAAAACTAAAAGGTTACTAGCTTTTATTTATACCATTGTAGTATCGAAAGCACTGAAGAGACTTTTTTTAAGTTTTTTTTGAAGTAATTTGAAAAATAGGCTGCGAACCAAAATATTTTTAAAAAATAAGCTTCTGCATGATCGGATGAAAATTGTTGCCTGGGGCAACGATTTCACTCAAGTCTAAGAAATGATTTTGGGTCAGCCTGAATTAGGCTAACCCAAATTCAATCTGTGCTTTTTTTTTATATTTCAAACCAAAAGAAATTAAAATTCAATTCCAATTCGATGCCCAAGTCATTAATTAATTTTTTTTTTATTGAAATAGAGTGAAATCGATGCCTTTCTTGGCAAAATCGCTGCCTGTGGCAATAATTTTCTTATTAAAAAAAAGGCCTTAATCAAGCCAAAATCGTCGCATGGAGCAACGATTTGACTTAACCAAAATTGTTGCTTAGGAACCAATTTTGTTCTAAATCTACATATGCTTATTTTTTAAAATTCTTTGGCCTGATGATTATTTTTTATATTAGTTTAAAAATAAAGCTTAAAAAAATCTAGTGAGGAGCCATCTAATTAGCTTCAATCTCTAACAACATTATTTTTAGGGGGAGATCTCTTGCAACATATACAAACTTAACAAAGTTAAAAGGCCTAACAAGATCTATTAATTATCTCATGAAAAATTTTCTCCTAGATTATGGTTAAACTTAGTAGGGTTTACAAGTCAGAATATTGTTATATTTTTTAGCTAGGAGGAACAATTTCATTATTATTAATGATAAAAAAAAAGATATGTAAAACACAGTTTTAGAGAGTTAGCACAACTTTTACAATTTTGAACATATACAAGCACAAATTTGAACTCACCATTTCAAGCTTGACGTGACCAGTATTCTTTAATGACTTTGCTTCTTTCCAAGGAGAGCCCTTCACAATTTGATTATGCATTATAATTGTTCGGATCAAATGTAACACCCTGGTAATTTCCTTTCTCGAAAACCAAAGCCCTTAGGAAACTATCAGTGTGCTATCGCCACGTGTTCAAACATTAAAGCTATAAAATAGAGTTTTGCAGTGGAAAACAAAAGACTTTTCAAAATAACATCTTTCATAGAAACAAACTCCTAGCATACTACAAACTGGAACCGTTAAGACCATTACTTCAATGTACCAAAATAACGTTCAACTCATATCAAAAACCAACGGTCTAAAAATCAAATCAAAACAAATATAAAATAATATGAAATCTAAATTGAAGCTACATTCTACTCAACATACCCATGTATGAATGCTTGACTGGATACTTGTCAATAATCTGCTCTCCAATAAAACAATGTAAATATTCGATCATCATAGTGTCATTTAAAGGCAAAAATCATGACAAAAAACACACAAAGCACGTAATCAATAAGCTGAGTACATACATATTACAAATAATAACAATTGAAATAACATTTAATTAAAGAATAAGTACAATATGAAAAATTGTAATATTCAACATTTTACTCAATTAACCTGACAAGTTAATTAATTACTTGGATTAAGCAATAGACATCGGGGTGGCAAACGAATTAGGAAGGGTTGGGTTTGTGTTCGGGACACCTACATTCGGGTCAGTTACCCCTAACTCGAACCCAATCCATTTAAGTTTTCGAGTTGAAAACCCCAACCCGAACCTAACCCATTTAATTTTAGGTCGGGTTCTTGTCAACCCATTTAAGTTTTTGTGTTGAAAATCTCAATTCTAATCCGCTATTTTTGGGTCGGGTTTTAGGTTGGGTCGGGTCTGTTCTTGCCACCCATGAGATGTGGTTATTTAATATAGAGGCTGAAGAAAAAGACGACTTGTAGGATTGAGATAAAACGGCTCACAAATTGATAGTAGTAGTTTAATTGTCTTTTAGGTTTTGATTTGGGCTTAGGGAACGTCTTAGTGGGTGATTGGCCAAGTAGTTTTTTTAATCTACTTAATATAGTTTGGTTATAAGGTTGGGTTTGGGTTGACTTGAACTAATTTTGACTCGAAAATAATTTTGGGTTACATGGGTCATTTTTGGGTTGGGATTTTCAACCATAACCTAACCCATTTTATTTCGTGTCGAGTTCGTTTCAACCCATTTAAGTTTTCGTATCAAAAATCTCAACCCTATCCTACTATTTTCGGGTCAGGTCCGGGTCGGGTCAGTTTTTACCACCCTTAAATAGACAAGGTTGTCTCCCCCATGTCCTGATTAGGACATCAAATAAATAAATAATCCATGCACTCCCATCGAAGGGCATCAAAATATAGTATAAATCCATATGGTAAACAGGCGCGACTCCATCATCATAGCTAGATGAGATCTCAACTAACCACAATTTGAATTCAAAATGGTATAAAAGAGAGACTCGTAGATCACAAGGCCTACAAGAAAAGCCACGGATAATACCCTGTGAAGCTCCAACCCTTAATTGTCAATACTCTAGACGTGTACTAGCCCAAAGTTTTATTGCTAATCCTTCTTTCTCTTTACGTGGTATAGAGTTTAAACTCGGTTTCCACAATCCTCATAGAGCACACATTCAAATATCACAATTACACAATCAATCTCTGTTATACTGTAATTTTAATCTTTTGATTTCCTTCTTAACTTTTTAACCTGTTGAATTGAGTCAACTACCCTTGTCATTAAGACTTGAAATTCTACATTACTCAATTCATTCGATTAGTAATGAAAGAGAGATACAAAATACCCTAATGGATTAATTAACAAATTAATTCCACTTGAATCAGCTGTGATTCATAAACCAAACCTGATTATATTCTCATTAGTACTAGTGATTACTCATTAATCATCACACATTAATACCAAAATATAATCCAATATAATCCAAAGTAAGGAGTACAACTCGTTAATGCATAATCAATAATACTCTAAACTTCTTAAACATGAAACCATACTTTCCATTTTCGATCCTAACTCATGCTTCTAGGTTAAGACATTATAATCTATACATACCTTGAGTTAATCAAGCGAGTGGCCACTTTCTCTATAACTATGCACCTTCTATGGATTGATTTCCTACATCAAATAGAACCACCTATATCAACACACCAATACCCAAAATTTACAACAATCATACTAAGCTTTCTAAGGTTTTAAAACCATTCCAAAACATATTTTTAAGTTTTCCAAAACAAACTCCGGTAGTTCAAACATAATACTACAAGTATTATTTGAAAATTCATTAAAATACACACTCCCTTAATTAGTTTTAGCTTAGTTAATAAAGTATAGCATGTTGAAAATCTCACTTTTCATTAGACTATGCCCGTTTTGAAACTCCAATTCATAGCATTGTACTACTAAGGAATCTAAACATTTTAATAACTTAAATCCTTCAAATACATATCATAAAACTCATTAATTATAGTAGTTTGAAAATTTTAGTTCAAATACCATAGTATTAAATTTTTATCAAAATACATCCTACTATAGGCAAAATTTCATAAAACAATTACTAGTATAAGAATTTAAGCCTTAAATCTTGAAAACTGACATTTTTATACTAAAACATATTATTATCATAAAATTTGAAAATTCATTTAAACTACAACCCTATAAAAATTAACATAGATGATTCACAAAATACTTATAGTTTTATGCCAAAAATGAAGAGCCTAATATCAAAAACTCTAATTCATGAAACTAGCATGCCTAACCATTATATTTATGCATAGAAAATTATGAAAACTTGTAGGATGCATAATATAGATTATAGAACATAAAAATTTATATACTTTCAATATAAATTTAATCCATAATAAAATCAACATGAGTATCGTATAATAATTTATTAAACATGTGTACTAAGCATAGAAATTAAGGGAGAAAATAAGGAAAAGAAGGGAGTAGGGCTGGCCAGCTCACCAGCAGCGGCAGGGAAGGGCGGCAAGAGGGGCAGTCGGTAGGGAGGTTCACGGTAAGGGGAGAGCAAGTGAAAACATTTTAGGGTTTTGGTGAGTTATGAGGCTCGCGAAGTAAAGTGAGGGATTACAGTTCAGTAGCTTGATTTTATTAGATGTGGAGTACTTGCTTTCAAGGTGTTTTGGCATTGGTGGAATTCTTAATAAGAAAAATATCTTTGGTAAAAGCTATTTAGTTTTATGATTTAAATAAATACTCATATAATATAAATAATTTGCTATTTATTATATATATATATATATATATATATATATATATATAGGTAAAAGTTAAAATAAGAAGGGTAAATGAAAAGGCATCTTGGCTCTTCATCTCTTAAATTCAATGGATGATAAATTATGTACTCATAGTGACCAAATAATTTTTTTTCACTTATAATGACTCGTTTTATTATTATAGTGACCATTTTTTTACATGAAATCTCTAGCATTGGATCTTACCATTTGAATGGCTAAGATCTCTTCTTATTCTTCTTATTTTAAGCACCCTTCTCATTATATATATATATATATATATATATATATATATATATATATATATATTATATGTATATTATATATATATATATATATGTATGTATGTATATATGTAAAGCATATATATTGCCAATTTTTAAAGTAATGTAAAGAAAATATTTTCAATAAAACTGTAATCAAAATCTAATAATTTTTGGGAGATTACAATCTATCCCCCTTTAAAGAAGTTTCGTCACCAAAACTTAACCCCAATATTCAAGTGTTTTGAAAAATATTGTTGTAAACTGCTTATAATACCCAGAGATACTTTACGTACTCTACTGATTTGCATCCAAAATACAGGAAAAACACAATAAAAAGTGTGAATTTATACACATTCTACCCCTCTTAAAAGAAAAGAGTTACGACCATGTAACTCACCTCATCAAATAGTTTAAGAGATTTCTATTTAATTGCATCTTCGGTTTCCAAAGTAGATTCTTCACACTCATGGTTAGGCCATAGGACTTTTACCTTGCTTATTTCTTTATTCCGGGTTCTCCGCCCTTTTTTATCTAAGATCATGACCAGTCTTTCTTCATAGGTTAGGGATTCGTCTAGTTGAACTGCCTCCGGCTGCGGAGCATGGGTTTCTCTCGGCACGTATTTCTTTAGCTAAGAAATATGGAAGACATCGTGCATTTTCTCGAACTCTATCAGTAAGGCCAACTTATAGGCGACGTTTTCCACACACTTCATAATTTCAAAGGGTCCTACATATTTAGAACTAATTTTTCCCTTCTTACCGAACCTCATTACACCTTTAGTAGGCGATACTTTCAAAAAGACTTTATCGCCTACATTGAATTCATCTTTTCTCCTTTTTTATTCGGCATAGCTCTTTTGCCTATCATGAGCTACTTTGATCCTTGACTGAATCACTTTTAATTTACTCACCATGTCTTTCATATACAGTCCCTAAAGTCATATGCCCTCCAATATCATTCAAATACATTGGGCTTCTACATTTCCTTCTATATAGTACTTCGAACAGTGCCATCCCAATGCTAGCATGATAACTGTTATTGTATGAGAATTCTATCAAATCCAACTGGTTTTCCTAAGTACCCTGGAAATCTATCGCACAAGCTCTCAACATATCTTTCATATTCTGATTCTTCCTCTCCGTTTGTCTATCAGTTGTAGGGTAGAAGGTTGTACTCATTTTTAAGGTAGTCCCGATGTTATCTTGCACTCTTTGTCAAAACTTAGACAAGAACCTCGAATCTTTATCCGACACTATATCTCTAGGAACTCCTTGCAAACGGACTACATTTTTCACATATACTTTAGCTAGTTGCTTTTTCTTCCAAGTCTTCTTAATTTCTATAAACACGGCTGTATTGGTGAGTCTATCCATAATCACCCAAATTGTATCATTACCCATTCTAATCCTTGGTAAATCTGTCATAAAGTCCATGGAAATTGAATCCCATTTCCATCTGGTATTTCTAGAGGTTGCATCTTCTCCATGGGTCTTTTATGGTCTATTTTCACCTTTTGACACGTTAGACATCTAGACATGTTATTAGCTATTTCTCTCTTTATATTTGACCATCGACATATCTATTTCAGATCTTTATACAACTTATCGCCTCTAGGATGCACTGAATAAGGAGTATTATGGATCTCATCCTTAATCTTTCTTTTGACCTCTTCATAGCTTTGTGACACACACCATCTCCCATTAAATCTTAAACTACCATCTTCATGAATTTAGAACTCAGATTCTACCCCAATAGTCACCTTATCTCTAATATTCTTTAAGATTTCATTTTCAACATGCTTTTCCTTAATTTCTTCAAAAACTAATGGTTCTAAGGATAAAGCATTCAATTGGTTCTCTAATTCCATATGGTTCATGACTTCAAGACTCAACTTTTTCATTTCCTCACACAACTCATCGGCGACCACTAAGGCATTAATAGAATGACTTAATTTTCTACTAAGAGCATCTACAACAATATTTACCTTTTCGTCATGATATTAGATATCTAAATCGTAGTCTTTGATTAGCTCTAGCCACTAACTTTGACGCATGTGTCAAGTCTTATTGAGTGAAGATGTATTTGAGGCTCTTATGATATGTGAAAATCTTACAAGTGATGCCATATAGATAATGTCTCCAAATCTTCAAAGCAAATGCAATTATGACAGCTCTAGGTCATGAGTAGGATAATTGGCTTCATATGGATTCAACTAACATGAAGCATAAATAATGACCTTTCCATTTTATTGTCATACGCATCCTAACCCATGTTTCGAGGCATTGATTTATACCTCAAATCCTTTGTTCCCGTTGGGCAATGTTAGCATAGGCGCGGTAGTCAACCGCTCTTTGAGGGTTTGAAAATCCAACTCGCACTTATCATCCCACACAAATTTAGTCTCCTTTTTCGTCATGGTAGTAATAGGTTGGGCTATTTTAGAAAATTCTCTAACAAACTTATTCTCCACAACCACATTATTCAGCTCCCTATAATCAATACATAGTCTCATGCTTTCATCTTTTTTCTTCATAAACAGTACCAAACCTCTCTAGGGTGACACATTAGATCTAATAAACCTCTTGTCTAACAGCTCTTGCAACTGGGTCTTCAACTCAGCTAATTTAGTTGGTACCATTGGGATTAGGTCTATGGTAAACTCGACCTCTCTACTATGTGGCATTCTTGAAACTTCAAACATCTGCGAATTCATTTACTATGGGAATGTCTTCTATTCTCCTGTATTCTTCCATATTAAAATCCTAGACATTATAAAGGTATACAGAGCATCCCTTGGCGGCTAATTTCCTCATTTCCATTGCTAAGATCAATCCATACCCTCTAGATTTCCCAAATCATCTATAGGACACAGTTTTCCCTAAAGTGTTCTTTAGGTGCACTTTCTGCATTTCACAATCTATCCTAGTCTTATACAAACCTAGCTAATCCATCCCTAATATTACATCTAAGTCTCCTAATTCAAATTCTATTAGGTTAGATGGGAAAATAGTTTCCTTAATCTTTAAAGATAAATTCTTATGGAGCCTAGTGTAAGGAACTACCTTAATCGTAGGTAAGAAAATAGACAACTCAATTGGACTTGACTCAGATAAATTTAATTAGATCACTATAGATGCAACAATAAAGGAATAGGCTGCACTAAAATCAAATAAGGTTTTCATAGCAATTGAGTTAATAGAGAAAGTACTAGTGACTATATTAGATGATCTCTCCACCTCCTTCTTGCCCATTATAGACATGCGCCAGGAATTGTTGCCTCTGTTCCGACTGGTATTGTTATTGTTGTTGAAGTAGTTATTGTTGCTAGAATTGTTGTTGTGGTTGTTACCATTTTTGTTACCACCATTGTAAGGTTTCCCATTCTGGTTACTTGGTATGTTGTTTCTCGCACCTTCGTCAAATGTGGTGTTAACTCGATGTTGATTGTTGGCACCATTCCCTTTGTTTTTCTTCTTTGAATAACACTCGTACTCCCTATGACCCTTTTTCTGGTAGTACTGATAGGTCATCAAGTTTCCATTATAGTCCTTCCTAGGGTGGTTTCTCTTGCATCTCTTATAGTAGTATCTCATATCCCTAGTTCCCTAGTTAACAGTGTTACCCAACTCTCGGTTTTACCCTCGACCGAATTCCTGTTCTTAGGCCTCTTTGAGTTATTTTGGTTATTCCACTGGTCCTCAAAGTCTGAAGGTTCAATGGGCACTCAAGAGGGGGGGGTGAATTGAGTGTTAAGTAATCGTTGGCAATTTTTGCTTCTTTTCGGATTATGTGTAAGGAACCAGTTGTGCTGGTTCCCTTATGCAGCAGAATAAAACAAGGCAATAAAGAACACCACAGACTTAACGAGGTTCAGCCAACTCTGGCCTACGTCCTCCTACCCTAAGTACTTTATTAATCTACTCCGAAAAATAAAGATACAAATCACTCTACTGTTTCCCTACTCCGGGAACCAGTAACCCCACACTCGACTCTGAATGTGCTTTGAACTTACCCTCGTAAGTTCCTAGTGTGTTTGAACTCACAAACACTCACCAAGTCTTCAACCCCTTTGTCAAAGACTGAATACAAAATCAAGAACTCTCTAATAATTTAACTCTCAAAAGTCAAATAGAGAAAAACGTTAAAACACTATTATGCTCTTGTGTATCACTCAATAATTGAATTAGTGCTTTTAGCTCTCAAGGATCAAACTCTGTTAAAATTGCGTAAGAGCCATATTTTGATTATTCAGATCAAGACGTATTTATAGGTTAGTCGGCTAAACCCTCAAATCATACGTATAAGATATACATGCGATTCTCAAATCATGCGTATAAGATATACATACGATTTTAGGATAAGTATTTATCCTAAATGATTTGATCAAAAGATAAGATCATCTTAGGATAAGATACTTCCCGGTTTTTAGCTAACCAAAACATCATCTTATCTTTTAGCTGCTTAAATATATCTTAAAACCATAAATTTCGGAAAATATCCTTTTTTGTAAAATCTTTGTAAAAACCGCAGCTTGAATAATCTGTTCAGTTAACCTGGTTCCCTGACCTGGTTCCCTGAACTGAATATGTTATGAAATTTGTTCCAAACCTTGTACCAAATTTCATAACGATATTTAATATACTAAAAGCACTTTATATACTCAATTATATAAGTTGTACTACGGAGCATTTACATGAAGATCCTAAATAACTCTTCGAGTGTAGTCTTTCTTCATGCATTCGTTAAGTCTTGAAAGCTTCCATGAATGAACTCAATTATTGACCAAGGACCTTCCTTTAAGTTGATCGAAAGTCCTTTCAAGCTTCCAAACTTAGAAATCAACTTAGATGCATAACTCATTTATCATCTAGTTGTTCCCTGTATAAAGACAAGTTAGTTCAACGGATATCTCACATAAGTAATAACTTATCTAGGGAAATAGTGTTCTATATTAGCTGGTTCCCCAACTGTATTGAACACTTTCAAAGACCTGTTTCCCTTAGCTGTTTGTCATCATTCAAAACTATCAATCAGACCCTAAGGGACTCAACAAATTCCCCCTTTTTGATGATGACAAACACTTGAAGTTTCTGCACCTGTGAACATACTCAAAAACAAATAGTCAAAAACTTCAAGAAATCAGAACTCAATGGAACAAGTCAGTTAAGCCAACTGGTTCCCTAAACAGAAACAAAAAATAAAATAAAGTAGTAACAAACTCAACCACAACCTTAATCTAAACTAGTAAAGACTCTAAGCTTCAACTTCAACTATTTTCCCCCTTTTGGCATCATTAAAAAGATATGCAAAAGTAGCAACTTATGCATAAAGTAACGTGCTAAACCATCCAATGGCATCAACCATTATACAAATAAAGTGCTGCAAAAGAAGGTCAGAATAGTCAAAGTTAAGTCATGCCACCAATAGAGATCATAGTTTAATACAGACCAACAAAAGTGAACGATAGAGCCCAAATCCATATCAAAACAAGTTCATGGATTGGGAGGAATAAAACAGTTCAACAAAATCAGTTATTCAGAATATTATGATAAAGGTAGGCTAAATGAAAAAGAGGACAGATTCAATCATCATCATCATTTTCATCATCTCCTTCCTCTTCTTCAGTGGCAGCCTCCTCAGCTGTTTCTTCCTGGTTCTCCTCCTCTTCACTGTCATCTTCCTGCTGGTCTTCTTGTTGGTCCCCCTCAATTTGTTTCTTCTCAGTTCCAGAACTTCCAGCAATCTGTTTCTCTAACTTGATCATCCTCATAATAAATGAAGTGGATAGACCTTCAACCAAGTTCACTAACTTGCTGAGCTGATCCCCTACAGCATTTATCTTCTCTTCCTGACTCTCCAGTCTCTTAAGGATAACCTGCTGACCAGCTGGTTCCTCTACCTTCTGTTTCTTCTTGACCGGCTTAGGAGTCTCTACTGGTTCCTCCTCCCTAAACTTCAATACCCCAACACTTATGATCAACCCCTTTTGTTTCAGAATGCCTTTGGTAAACACCATTGCAGGAGCAGTTGATCCACTAAGAGAAACATTATTCTCTTTAAGAAGCTTAGTTATGTAGGACCCATAAGGAAGAGAGTGGTGGGATGAATTATAGCAATTCATCATATGGTTTATCATTAGAGAAGGAAGATTTATCTTGATCCTTTTCATCAGCAAATATATAAGCACCATTTCCATGATGCGCACAAAACCCCTACCTTGTGCTCGAGGGATAATCATCTTGTTGCACACGGAATGAAGGACCAGCATCACTGGTTCCTTCAAGCCACCAGTTTTAAATGTTCCAGCTTTCTTTGGAACTTTCCCTCCAAACACAAAATCATGCACTTCATCTGGACTGACCCCTATAAGTGTGGGCCATCCATCTCCAGAATACTCCTCAAAGCCATCTCTGGGTATATTCAACAACCCAGCCAAGCTTGCAACAGACACATTTACTTCAACATTATTCACACTTGAGCTTAACGATCTATCCAGCATTTGTTTTAAATTAACATAAAACTTTCTAACACCATCAATATTAGCATCACAGACATCAAACAAAGGCATCCAACCCTGAAATTCTAACAGCTCTTTCACATCACTTAAAGCAACTTCATTAAAATACCCAACTTCTGTTTTACACCCAGATACCACAACCCTAGAACTTAAATCAGTCATACCAACAGATGGAGATTCTACTGACATACCTCTTGTAGACTTCCGTGCTGTTCTCTTTCGCTTGGAACCAGCAGAGTCCATTGACTGTTCCTCTATTACTACTTCGCTAACCCTTTTCAGGGATGACCTGGTCACTCTGCTGCGAACCAAGGGTTCTGTAGTCCACTTACTATGTCCAATGATCTGTAGATCATCCTCCTCACTACGAACTTCCTCCTCTTCTCCTTCTCCAACAGTGTTGAAGAGTTCTTCAGTGTTTTTAGGCTGTTCCCCCTGAGATGAGACAGGTTCCTTGATGATGGAATCATCAGCCTCAGGGGTCTTGGGTAAAGGAGCATTTTTGGGAGGTGGAGGTGAGGGAGATTTAGAAGATGGGGATAGAGTTGGTGATGGGTTCTTTGTGGTGGTAGGAGGTGAGTTGCTCGATGAAGTTGGAGCAGGGTTTGCTTCATTGATGGAAGTCTCCTTCAATTGAGTTGACTCACTTGCTTGAGTCTTCTCCTTTCTTTTCTTAGCTGGAGCCCTGGTTGATTTCCTACCCATTGTTGCTAGTGAGCTTCACAGATTCGAGTGAGATAGAAGCGAGTGAACAGTGATCAGGGCACCACTTTTGAACGAGAGAGAGAGATGAGTAGAGTGATGATGTGATGTGAGACTGTATCAAGGTGTTAATGTGTATTTATATCAATTGCTCAAATATAGGATTTCCAATAACTAGCCGGTTGAAAGTCAAAGTAAATGAGAGAAGGAATTTTAGAAATTGAAAATTTCAAAATTGTAGTTATCTTTTTACAAAAGATTCAACCGTCTATAAATTAGGCAATTAGATATATTTGCCTCTTTGTAGGATAGGAATAACTGAAATAAGATAATTCTTTCCAAAAAGAAATTATCTTATAGTAATCTTCCGAAAATAAGATATTTTCGGATGACATATCAGAGCTGAACTGCTGTTTCCTCTTGCTGGTACCTGTACTGAACCAGTCATTCTATTTTTAGCATGTTTCACAATGACTTCTCCTGTTTCTAAGCAACAACAATCCTCTTGGGGTTATTTACACAATATTTGCAAGTAAGCAGCATAGTTATATACATAATCGATACAAAAGCATACTTATTTTAACCAATCATTGAAGGAAATAATTGAAGCCATCGCCTAAAGCCTAACTAGACCTAAAAGGACTCTTAACCTACAAAAAGACTCTCTACATAAAGGCTTTGTGAAGATATCAGCTATTTGATCTTCACTTTTACAGAACAACATCTCCACCAATCCTTTTTCCACTATGTCTCTTAGAAAATGGTGTCTTATCTCAATGTGTTTGGTCTTGGAGTGTTGCACGGCGTTCTTTGAAATATTGATTGCACTAGTGTTATCACAAAAGATAGGAACACTTTTATAAATAACACCAAAATCTTTCAGCTGGTTCCTTATCCACAGTAGCTGGGAACAGCATGAAGCTGCAGCTATATATTCTGACTCTGCTGTGGATAGGGCCACTGAATTTTGCTTCTTAGAACCCCATGATATAAGACAAGAGCCAAGAAAGTGTGCCATACCTGATGTGCTCTTTCTGTCAACTAGGAAACCAGCATAATCTGCATCTGTATATCCAATGAGATCGATGGTACTGCCTTTGGGGTACCACAAAAACAGATCTGCTGTTCCCACAAGATACCTGAGTATCCTTCTAACAGCCTTCAAATGAGACTCCTTTGGATTGCTTTGAAACCTAGCACACAAACCAACAGAAAACACAATGTCAGGTCTACTAGCTGTTAGGTAGAGTAGAGAACCAATCATTCCTCTATAAAGCGTAGCTTCAACATCTTTTCCTTTAGGATCAGCATCCAACTTTGTGGATGTGGGAACAGGTGTATCATAAGCTTTGCTGTTCTCCATGCCAAACTTTTTCAGCAGCTCTTTTAAGTACTTTTGTTGATGGATCATTATACCATCATTTGTTTGCTTAATCTGTAGACCTAGGAAGAATCCTAGTTCTCCCATCATACTCATTTCAAATTCACTCTGCATAAGATTTGCAAATTCATCACATAAGGTTTGATTAGTAGCACCGAATAAGATGTCATCAACATAGATTTGTACTACAATCAAGTGTTTCCCCCTGGTTCTTATGAACAAGGTCTTGTCTATTGTTCCTCTCTTGTAGTCATTAGCCATCAAGAAATTGGACAGTCTTTCATATCAAGCCCTTGGAGCTTGTTTCAAGCCATATAATGCTTTATCCAATTTATATACATGTTGGGGAAACATTGCATCTTCAAAACCAGGTGGCTGCTCCACATATACTTCTTCCTTCAAATAGCCATTAAGGAAGGCAGTCTTTACATCCATCTGAAACAGCTTAAAATTCATGTGAGCAGCATAAGCAATTAAAATCCTAATAGCCTCTAGTCTAGCTACTGGTGCAAACGTCTCATCATAGTCAATTCCTTCTTGTTGATTGTACCCTTGCACCACTAGCCTTGCTTTGTTTCTGACTATAGTACCGAGGTCATCTAACTTGTTTCTAAAGACCCATCTAGTACCAATGACTGATCTTTCCTTTAGACGGGGAACCAGGTGCCAGACCTGGTTTTTCTGAAATTGATTTAATTCATCTTGCATAGCTAGTATCCAATCAGGATCAGTCAATGCCATTTTATAGTCAGTAGGCTCTATGTTAGACAAGAAAGAGTAGAAAGCACAGAAATTTTGAAAAACACTTCTTCTCGTTTGAATCCCCTTATTTATATCACTAATTATTTGATCAGTGGGATGAGAGGCCTTATATCTAAAACTTTTGACATTAATACTGTTTTGTGCTTCCTCATTAAGTTGGGAACTAGCATGTTCATGAATCTCTTCTCTTTCTGAAGAACCAGGAGAATTTACATTCATGCTGTTTCCTCTATCATTACTTACCTCAGGTTCGGGGGTAATACCTTCTTCTGTTCCCCCTGAGTTCATTACCTGTCTATTGTGTGTGGAACCATCAGGATTTGGTTCCCCTTCAGAATCCTCATTTTCTCCATTTTCTTCTCTAGGCACTTCATCATTATTATCTGGTGGAGTATCTGGTATGCCTAGTTCTGCTTGCACTTCTTCTGAGGGACCAGTATACTGGTTCCCCGTGAAATCCATCAAACCAATCACTTCATCAGGTTGTACCTGTGCAATCTCAGAAGACATGTTAAATTCATCAAAAATGACATGGACACTCTCCTCAACACAGAGAGTCCTCTTATTGAAGACTCTATATGCTTTGCTGCGAGAAGAATATCCAAGAAAGATTCCCTCATCACTTCTGGGATCAAATTTATCAAGCTGGTCCTTCCCATTATTATGCACATAACATTTACATCCAAAGACACGAAAGTATGTGATGTTGGGCTTTCGACCTTTAAGAAGTTCATAGGGAGTCTTATTTAACTTTGGTCTAATGAGACCTCTATTCAGTATATAGCAAGCAGTGTCAACAGCTTCACCCCAAAAACTCTTTGGGAGACCACTCTCAATGAGCATCGTCCTCGCCATCTCCTCAAGAGTTCTGTTCTTCCTTTCTACAACACCATTTTGTTGAGGTGTTCTAGGGGCTGAGAAGTTGTGATTAACTCCATGTTCCCTACAATAATCAATAAAGTTAGCATTATCAAATTCAGTACCATGGTCTGATCTTATCGAGACCAGCTTCTGGGTGAGCTGGTTCTCCACTTGTTTCACCAATGTTACCCATTCTTCAAACGTTTTATCCTTTGTGTGTAACATCATTACCCAAGTGTACCTGGAATAGTCATCAACCATAACACAGACATATCTGTGACTTCTTCGACTTTGTACTCTCATGGGACCACACAAGTCAATGTGTACAAGTTCGAAGGGTCTGCTAGTACTTAAAACAGTTTTAGGCTTAAAGGAGATTTTGACCTGTTTCCCCCTTACACATTCAGAACAAACTTTATCAACTTCATACTTAATGTTAGGAAGACCTATCACTAAGTCACGTGCTTTAAGCTTGTTTAGAAGTGTTAGGCTAGCATGTCCAAACCTCTTATGCCAAATCCATTGATTATTTTCAGAAACAGCTCTCAAACAGATGGACTTGTCTTGAGGGATCTTATCTAGGAAGGTGATGTATACATCATGCTTCCTAGTTCCCTCACATACCAGTTCTCCTGTTTGTGAGTTAACTATGTGACATAGGTTGGCTTGAAACTTAACTCTATTACCTTTGTCACATAATGAGAAATACTCAAGAGGTTATGTTGCAAGCCTTCAACATAATAAACATCGTCTATTGTGTTAGAAAGTGTCTTACCAACCTTACCTAAACCAGTGATGGTTCCCTTGCTGTTATCCCCAAAGGTGACACTTCCTCCATCAAAGGCCACTAGTGAAAGGAATTGATCTTTATCCCCGGACATGTGTCTTGACCAACCACTGTCCAAATACCAATAGGTGTCTCCCTTCACTCTAGCCTGTAAGTTTGAATCAAACATTAGTTTTAGGAACCCAAGCATACTTGGGTCCCTTTTCAACAACATTAACATCATGTTTATCCTTTCTTCTCCATACATACATTAGACTCTTGCTGTTCTTATTAGCACTATTTTTCTTAGTTGGACATTCATGTATCTTATGTCCATTCTTACCACAATGAAAACACACGTGCATTTCTTTAGTCATGACATACTTACCTCGCTGATATTCTGTGATCCAGGTGGTTTCTCTGGGAGACCAGTTAGTCCTGGTTCTCTGTCTAGTATAACCAAGACCAAATTTTCCTTTGTTTCCTCCTGATGAGGTCAGAAGGTTCAAAGTCCTTTGCGCGTTCAGTAGCTTATCCAAATGTCTATGACTGTCATGCAATTCCCTTTCTTTTGTTTCAAGTGTTTTAACTAACAGCTCGTTTTTCTCTTTCAAAACCTCAAAGTTACTTTCTAAAGTTGCAAGTTGTAAGTTAAGATCTAAAATCATAGGGTCATTAGACATGTCAATAACTACTGATTGCTTTTCACTTTTTAGTTGATTAAATTCAGCATGTAATTTACAGATAGTACTTTCATATTCATTAATCATACTGCTGACTTCAACGCTGGTTCCAGTGGAAAAACTAAGGGACTGAGCAGCTTTAAGTGAAGCGATTTCTCTGTAAGAATTTTCTAAGTTGAGGGTCAATGCTTTAAAAGCTTTCAGCAGAGATGTTCTATTACAAGAATTTGCTTTACTTATGACTGTAGAGAAATCAGGGATTTTACTAGTAGTTGATAAGTCTCTAGGGAACCAGGAGATCAGATCTTCTTCACCATCACTTGGATAGTCTAGTTCAGAAGATCTTGCCATTTCTAGTTCTACCTTGCACTTGTCCAATTCAATTTCTAGTTCAGCATTTTGATTTTTCAAGTTATGGCAAACCATTTCTACGTGATCACAACTAGCAATAGCAATTTCACATTCATTTCGTTTTTCTTTTAGTTCTCTTTTGCCAGTTATATAAGTTTCACCTAATTTATAACATTCATCTAATAAAGAATCTATGCAAGCAAGCATATTTTCTCTATCATATTCATGCATATCTACTCTAATTTGTTCAAGGTTTACCTTATGTCTTTGTAGTACATCCTTCTTAGCCATTAAGCATTTCTTGAATGTACTGGTTCCCCCTCTGGTTCCCTGACCAGTGCTGTTCTCCTTGATGTTTGTGAAAGCGGTTAGACAAACCTCAGAATCAGTTGTATTTTCTTCTTCATCAGATCCTAAGTCAGATTCTCCCCACATGGATGCTATCATGGCATTCTTGAAAGCTCTCTTATCTCCAGATTGAGATTGTTTGTTTTTCCATTTTGGACAATCACGAATGATGTGTCCTTTCTCACCACACTTAAAGCAACCTGAAGATGAGTTAGATTTTTTAGTGTTTTTGAAATTCCTACCTTTAAAATTCCTCTTTTGATCACGAAGAGATCTTTCAAATCTTTTTGCAATCAGGCTGATCTCATCTTCTTCTTCCTCTACTGTTCCCTTTAGTGCCATGCCTCTGGCTGGTTCCTTCTCAGACTTAGAGTCAATCAGCATCTCATGAGTCATAAGGGAACCAATCAGCTGTTTCAAGGACAGGGTGGATAGATCCTTTTCTTCGTACACTGCTGTTACCTTAGCTGTCCATGTATCTGTTAAGCTACGCAAAATTTTTCTCACAAGATCCTCATCAGAAAACATTTTACCAAGTGATCTAAGATCATTAACAATAGTCATAAACCTACGAAAGCAATCATTGATTTTTTCATTTTTATTCATGGCAAACAATTCGTATTTAGACATGATTAAATCAATTTTAGATCTTTTTAACTCACTGGTTCCCTCAAACGCAAGTTCAAGGGTGTCCCATATCTCCTTAGCACTACTGCAACCAGAGATCCGATTTGTTTCATTCTCACCTATTGCTTGTTGTAGGATTGACATTGCCTTAGCATTTTTCTCCAGCAACTTGTAATCAGCAGTGACCAATTCGCCATCCTTCTTCGGAACCTGTTTCCCATCAGCTTCTGTCTTGAGAATGATATTAGGACCATTTTTAACTACGAGCCAGCATTCATAATCAATACTCATGATCACATTCTGGATCCTATTCTTCCACCAGGCATAATTATTTCCATTAAACTTTGGTGTCTTGTTGTCATAACCGATTGCACTTAATTCTTGAGTACTCATTCTTAACTCCTCTAGATGTTACTCTTTCGAGAAGCTTAGGCTCTGATACCAATTGAAGGTTCAATGGACACTCAAGAGGGGGGGGGGGGGGGGGGGGTGAATTGAGTGTTAAGTAATCGTTGGCAATTTTTGCTTCTTTTCGGATTATGTGTAAGGAACCAGTTGTGCTGGTTCCCTTATGCAGCGGAATAAAACAAGGCAATAAAGAACACCACAGACTTAACGAGGTTCAGCCAACTCTGGCCTACGTCCTCCTACCCTAAGTACTTTATTAATCTACTCCGAAAAATAAAGATACAAATCACTCTACTGTTTCCCTACTCCGGGAACCAGTAACCCCACACTCGACTCTGAATGTGCTTTGAACTTACCCTCGTAAGTTCCTAGTGTGTTTGAACTCACAAACACTCACCAAGTCTTCAACCCCTTTGTCAAAGACTGAATACAAATCAAGAACTCTCTAATAATTTAACTCTCAAAAGTCAAATAGAGAAAAACGTTAAAACACTATTATGCTCTTGTGTATCACTCAATAATTGAATTAGTGCTTTTAGCTCTCAAGGATCAAACTCTGTTAAAATTGCGTAAGAGCCATATTTTGATTATTCAGATCAAGACGTATTTATAGGTTAGTCGGCTAAACCCTCAAATCATACGTAT
The DNA here is from genome assembly GCA_026401315.1 of Dysphania ambrosioides. Classification (NCBI taxonomy): domain Eukaryota; kingdom Viridiplantae; phylum Streptophyta; class Magnoliopsida; order Caryophyllales; family Amaranthaceae; genus Dysphania; species Dysphania ambrosioides. Next base: position 11,624,143 of record CM048666.1, on the reverse strand, counting down.
AAGATATACATGCGATTCTCAAATCATGCGTATAAGATATACATACGATTTTAGGATAAGTATTTATCCTAAATGATTTGATCAAAAGATAAGATCATCTTAGGATAAGATACTTCCCGGTTTTTAGCTAACCAAAACATCATCTTATCTTTTAGCTGCTTAAATATATCTTAAAACCATAAATTTCGGAAAATATCCTTTTTTGTAAAATCTTTGTAAAAACCGCAGCTTGAATAATCTGTTCAGTTAACCTGGTTCCCTGACCTGGTTCCCTGAACTGAATATGTTATGAAATTTGTTCCAAACCTTGTACCAAATTTCATAACGATATTTAATATACTAAAAGCACTTTATATACTCAATTATATAAGTTGTACTACGGAGCATTTACATGAAGATCCTAAATAACTCTTCGAGTGTAGTCTTTTTTCATGCATTCGTTAAGTCTTGAAAGCTTCCATGAATGAACTCAATTATTGACTAAGGACCTTCCTTTAAGTTGATCGAAAGTCCTTTCAAGCTTCCAAACTTAGAAATCAACTTAGATGCATAACTCATTTATCATCTAGTTATTCCCTGTATAAAGACAAGTTAGTTCAACGGATATCTCACATAAGTAATAACTTATCTAGGGAAACAGTGTTCTATATTAGCTGGTTCCCCAACTGTATTGAACACTTTCAAAGACCTGTTTCCCTTAGCTGTTTGTCATCATTCAAAATTATCAATCAGACCCTAAGGGACTCAACAAAGTCCTTTCTTTTATCTACAACATGACTACCTTTAGAAAGATCCCTAATACTCAACCCATACAAGTGAGTTGCTCTCTCATAGACCTTGTCTAGGGTTTTGAGCACTTTTCCTCCCAAATATTTCTAGAGTTACCTAGTTAGCCCTTGCTCAAATCTTTGCACCTTTAGCTCTTCGGTGGATACTACCTTAGGAAAAAACCTAGCTAGGGTGGTGAACTTATGGTAATAACCTAAAATGGTCATGCTACCCATTTGAAGGTTAATAAATTCCTGAGCTTTCTACTTTCTTAGGTAGGAAGGGTAAAACTTTTCTCTTAAGGCTACTTTAAAGGTTTTCCATCCGAACTCAAGTTGGACTTTAAGCCTAGCAGCACTGTCTCTCCACCAACTATCTGCCTCATCCTTTAAATACATGGCAGCTTGATCTACCCTCATCTCCTCAAGACAATTCATAGCAATAAATATTTTGTCAAATTCACGCTCTAAGTTCTCTAAAAAGGTACGGTAAGGTCCCCCTTTGATAATAGGTGGTTTCACCTGAGCTAGCTTCTTAAACATTTTAATGTGAAGATCAGGAATTTCCCCACGGTTCTGGTTCAATTGCTTCGCAAGCGCACAAATGGCCTCGGCCATGGCAGCATCGTTTCTTGCCATTGTAATTTTACGCCTGGAGGGTATATTAAACTTATTCAAGTTTCCAATTTTGCGCACAACTTCTTAGCACAAACTTTAATCCATAATCATATTCACATTCTTAACAACTAAACAGTTTAGACAACCAAGTAATTTTACATACATTAAGCATTCCAATCAAATTAAATAATTAAAATTAATTCCCTTCTCGGAACACTCTCGCTCAATTGATAAGGAAGTGAATTAAACCTCAAATGTCGGTTGTCATTAGTTGCTTAAATAGATTAGAATTAATTACGTAATTCAATATAAGGTTAATAACTAAGTAGAGTAATAATATCAAGTAACTAAAATAATATGGAACAGTGTACTAATATGGTTTTATAATGTAGTACTTTCCTCCAACCATTTATAACTTATAATAACCTAATACAATGAAATATTATTATAATTCTAGCTACCTACTTAGATTTCTAAAACATATTAAACTACTTAAGGAACTACATTCGATTTGTCATCCTTCTTCTCATTATAATCTTTGAAATTAAAATCGGGGTCCTCTTCATCCTTAAAGTCTTCAATAGTAATAGTTTTGTATGTAGGTTCCTTGTTCCTAGTGGCCCGTTTTCCTGCATGAGGGTCCACTAATTCACCTCCAGTCGTTCTAAATCCTCCTCATCAAAATCGAAATCTAAAGTGTACTGGTGAAAATTCTTTTATACGTTTTCAACTTATCCTTCTTTTTAGTTGTTTTATATTCAAACCAATCTTGGTAGATTTTCTCCAATTGGTCCTGCTTTGGGTATAGGATTTCCTGCATTAATTTTATGTCGTCTCCAATGATTATTTTCGGATCCTGATTACTCTCATGTTTGGACTCGATATTCATCTCTCTACGTTATCCCAACAAAATAGAACAAATGAGCTAATTACATACGAAAGTATAAGAGAACTAATGCATAAACACAAAATATGAATAAAATGTTAATTATATGCATGCCTTCTTAACTACCCCGAATCTCACTCATTTTCGAACATTTGAGACTTAATGAATTTAAATAAGTAAATAAATTAATAAATAAATAAATAAATAAATATTTTAAATGAAATAATAATACTTTAGTAATTCTGAAAAGAAAATATTTTTTTAAGCAGCCACTCAGGCTTATTGTAAGTGGGTGCTTAGGCACTTAAGCGAGCACTCACTAGTTGCTCAGTGCCCACTTCCGACTTTCTGCCTGATTTTAAAATTTTCTACACAACAACTGAGTGAAAGCTCTGACAGTCCTAAGTGGGCGCTGAGTTCAAGAAAACTAAAATTCACGTGATATATCCATGTTTAAGTTTATAAAACTAATGTTCATACTATTTGATTTGCAAATCATTTCCAAAATGTTTAAAAGTTTAGGCGCCTAATAAAAATCCTTTTGTGGTATAAAAATCTAACCTAGCTCTGATACCACTTTGTAACACCTCCGATAATTTTCTTTTTCGAAAACCAAAATATTTAGGAAACTACTAGTGTGCTACCGACATGTATTCAAACGTTAAGGCTATAAAATTGCAGAGGAAAATAAACGATTTTTTGAAATAACCATACGTATAAACAAACTCCTAACATACTACAAATAGAAAATGTTAAGGACCTTACTGCAATGTACCAAAATAACGTTCAACTCATATCCAAAACCAACAGTCTAAAAATCAAATAAAAACAAACGTAAAATAATCTGAAATCTAAATTAAAGCAACACTCTACTCAACCGACACATGCATGACTCAACTAGATACTTGTTAATAATCTGCTCCCCAATAATACAATGTTTGTAATTTTAACCTTTTGATTTTCTTCTTAACTTTTTAACCTGTTGAACAGAGTCAACTACCCTCATCATTTTGAAATTTTCCTTTACTCCATTCATACTATTAGTAATGAAAGAGAGATATTAAACAGGCTCATGGATTAATTAACGAATTAATTCCACTTGAATCAACAATGATTCATAAACCAAATATGATTACATTTTCATTAGTACTAGTGATTACACATTATTCATCACACATCAATACCAAAGTATAATCCAATACAATCCAAATTAAGGAGTACAACTCGTTAATGCATAATCAATAAAACTCTAAAATTCTTAAACATGAAACCAAGCTTTCCATTTTCGATCCTAACTCATGCTTCTAAGTTAAGGCATTGTAATTTATACATACCTTGAGTAAATCAAGCGAGTGGCCACTTTCTCTATAACTATGCACCTTCTACGAATTGATTTCCTACATCAAATAATACCACTTATATCAACACACCAATACCCAAAATTTACAGCAATCATACTAATCTTTTTAAGGTTTTAAAACCATTTCAAAATATATTTTTAAGTTTTCCAATACAAACTTTAGTAGTTCAAACATAATACTACAAGTATTAGTTGAAAATTCATTAAAGCACACACTCCCTTAATTAGTTTCAGCTTAGTTAATAAAGTATAACATGTTGGAAATCTCATTTTTCATTAGACTATGCCATTTTTGAAACTCCAATTTGTACCATTGTACTACTAATCAATCTAAATATTTTTATGTACTTAAATCCTTCAAATACATACCATAAAATGCACTTTTTATAGCTTTACAAATCTGAAAATCTATTTTCAATATAACCAAATTTCTCATAGTTGTATTAGAAAATAGTCTTAATTTAATGTATGTACTAATAGTATATAGTTTCAAACTTTAAAACAAGAAAATCAAATCAATTAAACCATGACCTAATATGTATAATATTCTGAAAATTTATTCCAAATACCATAGTATTAAATTTTTATCAAAATACATCATACTATAGTTAAAATTTCATAAAATAATTACTAATATAATAATTTAAGACTTAAATCATGAAAAGTGACATTTTTATACTAAAACATATTAGCATAAAATCTGAAAATTCATTTAAACTACTACAACCTCATAAAAATTAATATAGATGATTCACAAAATACTTATAGTTTTATACTAAAAATTAAAAGCCTAGTATCAAAAACTCTAATTTATGAAACTAGCATGCCTAACCATTATATTTATGCATAGAAAATTATGAAAACTTGTAGGATGCATAACATAAATTATAAAAAATAAAAATTTATATACTTTTAATATAAATTTAACCCATAATAAAATCAATATAAGTATTATATAATAATTTATTTAACATGCATATTAAGCACATGAATTAAGGGAGAAAAGAAGGGAAAGAAGGGAGGAGGGCCGACCGACTCACTGGCGGCAGTAGGGGAGGGCGGCAATAGGGGCAGCTGGCAGGGAGGTTTACGGTAAAGGGGAGAGCAAGTTGAAATAATTTAGGGTTTTGGTGAGTTATGAGGCTTGTGAAGTAAAGTGAGGGATTAAAGTTAAGTAGCATAATTTTATTAGATGTGGAGTACTAGCTTTCAAGGTGTTTTGGGCTTGGTGGGATTCTTAATAAAAAAAATCTTTGGTAAAAGTAATTTAGTTTTATGATTTAAATAAATACTCATATACTATAAATCATTTGTTATTTATTTTAGAAATATGTATGTATGTATGTATGTATATATATATATATATATATATATATATATATATATATATATATATATATATATATATAAAGTATATGTATTTCCAATTATTATAGTAATGTAAAGAAAATAATTTCAATAAAAATGTAATCAAAATCTAATAATTTTCGAGAGATTACGTCAAAGGATTGATAAAAAAATGCTAAACCCTTTTTATCCAAATCACCTTCCCAATTATGGACAATTTGAAGAACCAAATATGAGAACATCAACCCAATTATGTGGATAAAAATATACTCTTAGAGATGGAGAGAAAAAAATGTTTAAAATCTTTAAGATTTAAAAAAATAATCCTTAAAATATAAAAAGAGTCATAATTAGTCTAACTTTTGAAGAGATTAGACTTTTTCTTACCTAAATGGCTAAAGAAATCTAGGAGAGAAGAAAGAGGAGGAGACTAAGTTAAAAGATTATTAATTTCTATTATTAATACTTACTTTTTCATGATACTTATAGTCAATCTAAAGTTAAGACACTTAACAACTAGTCAAATGACTAAGCAGTAAATAGTAGGGAAAACGAGGAAAAAATGTAAACAACACTTTGGATCGATGATGCAAAATCTCAAAAGATGGGAAAAACTGTTGGGACTTGTTAAGTCACCCTTCCACTAAGCTAAAGAGGGTTATTTATTGTGTTTATAAGAGTAATAATATGTAATTGTAAGCAAGTAAGGAAATGTAATGGTTTAATATAAATAACATATGTAAAATGCAATAGTTAATATGAGTAGGTTGCTCGGGATGGATGACTTAGTGGTTTCACTACTCTGCTTATATCTTCTTTAACCGACCATTGGCTACATGATCTGAATCTAGGTATTGAAACCTTAATCCACACAAGGGATAGAAACTAGAATTTAAATCATCTAGGTCGAATAGCCTTTGAGTTGATTAAAGCAAGGCCCCCTCAACTCTCAAACTACCCTCAAACACGTGAGTATAAAGATGATCACAAACTCATAAGATATTTTGTAACACTTGACAAAAGAAAAGAAACCTCAAATTTTTTATTGTTTCAATCCAAAAATCTGATTTTTTCAAGCTTGGGTGCACATCTATTTATACCCATAGTTTTAGAGTTTCAATCCTAGGTTAATTGGGACTCTTAATAATAATAAGATTGCTAATAATCAATAGTAAAATAACAAATCATCATTACATTATCCTATTATGACTGTAAACTATCTTATTTACAAAAGATAAGCTTACAAGTATCCTAATCCTAGTTAAATACTACCTAGGACCAAGTAAACTCCTCTTGGACCAAGTAATACATTGAGTGAGTAAATACATGTGCAGCCACGCCATCCTCTTCATGCCAAGTCCTTCATGCCACATACTCACCATATTCTTATCACATGCCATGTCACCTAACACATGCCACGTCACCTAACACATGCCACATCACCTAACGCATGCCACATCACTTGGAATCATCGTCTTGTGTAGTAAAGCCATCGACCATTGTATTAAAATTTCTTCCCCTTGCTCAAATTTTTTAATCTTCAAGAAACTCTTCAAGATTGAATCTTTTAATCAAGATTCTTCCCCAATCCTCCTTTACATGGCTTCCATAAACATATGACCCTAAAGACTCAAAAAGGAAAACTTTAAAAAAGCACCTATGCTTGAAATGACAAAAACCCTACCAAGTGAAGTGGGATAAAACTCATAGGAAAAACCAACTTATTTTCCATATCCACCAAACATGATGGATCCTAGAGGGGATAGGATTCAACTTGCTTGAAAAAATTCCATACATGCATTCGCATCATGCCCTCCCTCTTAAGAAAAACTTGCCCTCAAGTTTTGTTATAGCTAGGAGATCATCCAAATCTTTCTAACCAAACATAAAGATATTACAACACTTGAAATACCTACATTTCTCTCTTTCTCTTGATCCTCAATGGTACCAACCATCAATCTTAAGATGAGAGATAATCATACCATGACTTTATCCAAATTGCAAGATTTTGAGTGTAACCCTGATGGTCCTTTTGATTTCTTCGTAGAAAATGTACAAATAGCATGTTGATTATGGGAGATTAGAATCATTTGCTTGTAACAATGCAAAGATTCAATATTTGCCTCTTCATCACCATGAACATCGAAAGATGGATAGTAACCAATCTTAAAAGAATATATTGGCCAAGTAGGTGTGGAATCAATAAAAAAATATCAAGTTTTTCTTCCAACACTTCTTTTTCATGCTCTAGCATAGCACAAAATAAAAGAAAACATGTACCATTTGTCTCTTGTGATGGCTCTTTATCAAATATTGGAGATACATCAGTAGCTTCATCTAACAAATGATTCAAGATAATAGGTGGTTCATCACCATAAATTAATGCCACCATAATATATATGTGTCCTTCTTGTTCTATTTCATGCAAAATCTCCTTTTCATTCACTAACAAGACTTCTTTCTCTTCTAATTCACAAGCCATGATGGGTTTTTGAATTTCACAATGTAATCTTCGACAGATTTTCTATCTTGTTTCAATGTATGCATCTTAATAAAGTTATATTTCTCTAATTCTTGTGGAATAGAGTGTTTTCTCATCTCCTTATTTAGTTTACTCTAAGATGAGATTTTCGATCTACCTTCGTTCCTTCTCTTTTTTTGCAAATCTTCTAGCTATAAGCTTGCATAAGAAGTGAGCTTCAATTCAGCGATTTTGAAGGCTCTATGAAAATTATAATCCTTATACTTGAAAATCCTTTCAACTCTACGAACCCAATCCAAAAACTTGTCTGGATCCATGTTGCCATTGAACTCAAGAATCTCAAGTATTAAGCTTTGATCCTCTTATCCCCGTGAACTCCTCCTTTTATGCACTTCATTAGACTCCTCATCACTAGAAGATGATAAGTCTCTCTTGCAAGGCCTCCTTGAACTCTTAATACTTGATTTACCATCACTATTGCTAGAGTTAGATTCATATAGAGAATGTTTACCTTTTCTTGAGGACTCTCCTTCTTCCCCACGATTTGTAGCAACTCCTCCATTCGTTCCTTGAGTTCTTTCAATTTACGTTCCATGCACAGTGCTTTAGCCTCTTGCAAGGTCAAACCTTTTCTAAAGCCAGTTGGCATCTTTGGAATTTCTTCACTACTCAAATCCATAACTGCTACCAGTTACAATTGTTGAAGGATGTATCTCGAGGCCCATGAAATCCCTCAACTTCTTCAACACCCAACGATAACTTCCAGTCGTCTTATCCTTCATAACTGCATAGTCAATCAAAAAATTCTTGTTTATCGGAGTCATCCCAACCATTTCAACTAGAGAAAAATTGTACTTGTTCGTTTTGTACGTCGAATCGATGAAAATAGCGTACGACCATGAGGAATTTACATCACAATAATTAGGGTGCACCACTAACAAGTGTGTTACCTCGTACGTCTCAACATCAACATCAAACCATAACAGGTATCCATTTTGTTTTACTTGGTTAAGAAACTGTTGAATCAGATTCCTTCCTTCTGAGTTTTCAAAACTTGGCTTATGTCTGACGTTGTATATGTGCCTTTCTGTTCGGTTGGACAATATCTTGCAAGCTTCACGTGCGCATCACTAATTTGTTGCACAACTACTTTAGTAGCTGGACTCATGTCGCTCATATGTCGATGGCCCATGGGATACACGATCAAGTCATGGTTTTGGAAACCCCATAACGAAAAGCCTTTTACTTCTCACCAGTACGACTTGGAAGCTCACGTACCTTAACCTAAAACAGACAATCACAGTCTTTCCTTTTTGTATCAAACCTTTCCCTAACACTGAAATCTCGTGCTTCCCGCTTACGCCAACGATCACATTTGAATATTCTTGAAGGTTATCTCGTTGCATTTTATAGCATGCTACGACCAAACAATGTTAATTTTCTCAAACCATCAATCATTTTTTTTCAATGTGTACCTTCATGTTCATATATACAACTCTGTCCAACCATCTTTCATTTTATTTCAATGTGGGACTTTCGATAGACATATCAAACCATCTTTATTTTATTCGAATCTTATCTCATAAGTATATTTTTATATAAATATATATTATAAATAAAATTCAAGCTTTTTAGTCGAGATTTGGTTTGCTCAACTAGGCTCTCTAACTTACCGCGTTAAGTTCGAGTTCGATTTCTATTTTGAGTCAAGTTTGTGAAGAAGAGCTTTTATCGAGTCGAATTTGAATAATTCGCAAATAACTCAACTCAATAAAAACTTCTAGGGTCAATTTCAAATCACCCGATTTTAGATAATGGGTGGGGTCAATTTACCCGGTATATTCGTATGCACTCATATAAAATTGATGAAATTAATGTGGATAGAAGAGGAAGGTCTTAGAGTCTTGACCTGGGATAGTATGGCTTCAGCAACTGTAAATGGATTATCCATAAATGGGTTTGCCTCAAATCATGTAATACACAACTTATCACTCTGCTTCCTTCCAAAAACTCACTCATTTCCTCACATTTCACCTCCTTCCTCTCTCTCTTCTTTGGGGTTTAAGAAACTTCACCACCTTTTGAGAGCTTCTTCTGAAGGTACTCCCATTTTTTAAGTCTGTCCCTTTTTCCGTCCAATTTTGAGTATGTTTTTTATTGCATTGTAAACACTGGGACGTATATTAAGTGACAATTTAATAAAACCGATAAATATTTATTTATATGTAGATTGTATTTTATGTGGTCACTTGGGAAGTTGTAGCAATTTCCGATAATTTTAGAAGATTGACGTCTTATCAGCTTAGGCAATTTGATTCGTGTTTGACAAATTTGCCTGAAAATTCTCATTGGTATAATGGTATGAGAACATTGACCATTATAGAGTTAGAGGAATATGGGAGATGTTTTAATTACTCAAAATAATGTGTGATTGATGATTCTTGAGGACAGTATCTACTTGCTGAAATGAAAGTTGATCGGAAAAAAGTTATGGTTACAATGGGTTGGGTATGTGAGACGCAGACCAATAGACAAAATGGTAAGAAAGAAGACTGGGGTAATAGAGACCTCAAACGCGCGGATAGAGAGAGTTAAAAAAGATATTGGAGAAAATGGGGTGACAATAAATAGGAGGAATGGAGGATGATGATAACAAAAGATAGACTCTTGATGAGACCCTAGGGATTAAGGTTATGACTGTGTTGTGGGAAAAAAATAGTTACTATATTTTCAATGTGGATAGAAGTGAATGAACAATACATATATGTTGAAAGCTTTTATTAAAATATTAGCCGTGCATACGAGTCCTCTGATCCTCTCAACTTTTTCGAGGTCTAAGTAGTTGGCTGGTGGGATTTCTAGTATCATGATTGTTCTTTATTACCTTCGTTAACTGATAATATGATTAGAATTTATAAGGATGCTGGGGAGCTTGTGTTCGACTAATGTGGCAATAATTCAGGTGGGAGGTTGATTCTAAGGGCATCTTTGCCACATTCATTGGGTTTACATGCTTCCTTGTATGCGTAGGAGGAACTGAGGAAGGTATTGGAGTATATAGGCTGTAACTCTGTATACTCAGGATGAGGCATTAGAGACCAATTCCTTGACTCATAAATTGACTGTTTGCGGGTTTACATCAATGGATGGTTCCACAGAAGCTGCTTTTGCTTGGGGAAACATAGGAAACTGAGTCAGAAGAATGTAGTTTTTTTTATCAACTTCCTAATATCTAGTATTCTTTAAAATGGGGCTTTGAGTGGATGTGAGCTAGCTTTTCTGGTGAACATCTGGACCATATTCAACTTGTGTGCATTTGCACATCTTTAGATAATTTATGTTGAGTTCAGAATAGATTTACCTGTTGAAAAAATAAAAAATAAAACTTTACAGGTGGAGATCCAAAACTCTTCAGCTGATCAATTTTTTTCTAGGAAATAAAATACATGTTCTGTTGTTTAACTTGTTCATGCCTTAGCTTATCTCACCTGATGTGGCAAATATTATATTACATGAGGGAATTGTCATGTCAGGCTAGCATGAGGTTTTCTAGTAGAATACTGATGAGAGTATGATGCCTTTTTTACTGGCACACTTTTGCGATGATGAAAGAGCAATACGTACATTGACAGTACTTGGGTGCCTGCTTTCTTGGAGAACCCTACTCTCCAATCCATTATTAACTAAATAGCAAAGGCACACTTGTGACTAAGCAAGTATGCATACAAGCTATATTGCGTGCCATTCTTAGAGGTTAGTTGCACTTGCCAAATTACAGTGAAGCTATTCAGTAGTATACTAGCGAGTTTGCTTTCTTGCTGCCCTATTCCAAGTGGTTTATCTTCTGATTATGTGTACTGCTAAGGACTGTAAGCCTGTATGTGGAATTGTCTTCTTTATGCAAAAATGGGTGGTTTTGTTCTTCCTGCAGGAATCAGGACTCTGTTAATTTTGTAGAATTGTTTGCATCTATTGTGCTATGATTTTTATGTTTTTCAAGAAAAACATATACTTGGTATTTAGGGAGAAAGTGATAATGCCTTCTTTCTCCGCCTAATTACTTTAAAAGTAAAAGTATGGAATTATGTCTTCCAAGAACTTAAGGCAGATGTTCGTATAACTAATTAAAAGTATAAAGTGCAAAAAGTGTGAATGGAAAACATAAATATAAGACTTTGTTTTTAAAAATAAGAAATTACTATACGTTTAGTCCTGTACTGTACATGTACCTGTTATGGTCAATCTGACCCGTGTTATTTTAAGAAAGAAATATGTTAGGTAGTTAGATACTGTATAGATGTACATTTGAATATAATCTTTCAGGACTTCAAGTTCCAAATGAGCTAGATGATGATGCAAAGTTTGTTCCTCTGGATGCTGAAGATCCCAGTTATGGCCCTCCGGTAAGTTATGATATAGTAACCTATACTGGTAATGACCAAGTTTACTGACTACTCATATGAATTGCAGCAACTTTCTGCTGAAAAATTTTAATATTAAGAAGTTAGAACTTTGAATTTTTGAAAACCAATCTGCTAAAATGCATTATCATATACTATGTTACAAATATTCAAGTTCTAGTGCCTCAAGATGATATTTCAAGGGATTGTGATTTGAATATTGGAAATGTTGGTTGAGATGTTATTAAAAACCTGCGATGCATGTTTACATCGTATCCATGCCGTATCCTGTGCCCAATACGAGTATGTACCAGATACAGTACGGATACGACATGGATACGTCCCCAAGATCGGGCTGGGTACGGATGGATGTGATTGGGTACTGCTAGATACGAGTTGGATACGTATCGGGTACGGCTGGGCCATATCCAAACCGTATCCAGCCCAATTAACCCAAAAAATTGGAATTTTTTTTTTTTTTGCAATTTGCTTAGATACAGTCCATTATCTTCGATCTCTCTGCCTCTCTTCGATCACTGTCTCTCTTCTCTTCTGGGTTCTTCCCAATGTTCGGCTGCCGGTGGAGTTGTCGTCTAGCGGTTGTGGTAGTGCAGTGACTCAGCTCAATTAAATAAGAAAATGTTGCAGAGATGATAATGGCAAGGAGGAATGCAATATTGGAGCAGAGGAGGAATATGATAAGGAATGAAGGAGCGTCATCATTGGTGAGAGTGGGACCCAAAATCCGACATCCAAGTGACTGAACTTACTGACTTTTGGGGGTTCTCTCTTATGGTTTGGAAGATGGAGATTTGGGAATAGAGAAGATGAATTTAGGTGTAGTACTGTAGTTGTATATGGTTTTCATATTTAGAATTTTATAATATTAGTGGAAGAACAATACAATGGTAATTCCCGAAAAAAAAAGATTGAAGAAGGTAAAGTAGTGTGAATGTCAAGAAGGAAGGAGAAGGGTGATGTCAAGGAGGGTTATTTTTTTTTTTTTTTTAATAATTTAGGGTTAGTGAAAAGGTTTCTATAATTTAGTTTGGGCCTAACATGTTGAGTCCAATTTTTTTATTGGGTAATTAATTAGATCCCAATTAATCTTTAATGTTTTAATTTTTTATTTAAATTATATTTTTTTTTTAATTGTAGGAGTTACATTTGAATTTTTTTAAAATTTTCTATAATTTCAGTTTTTTTGTCGTACCCATGCCGTACCCGCATTTAGAAATTTTGATTTTGCCGTTTTTCGTACCCGTATCCGTATTCGGATTCATATCGGTGCAACATAGTTAAAAATTCCCTTGTATTCAGAATTTTATGTTAGATGCCTGACTAGTGGCCAAGGAAACACTATATAAACTATTTCGCTACTAGGAAAATCTCACAATAAAATTTAAAAAAAATATTTTAAACTATCATAAACAAGGAAAAGTTGAAATATTCTCATTTTGTAATTTTTCCATGGAGGTTATTGAACTAGATAAATTTAATCAGTGTCTGTTCATTCTTCAGTAGCACTTATATTATGTATTGACCTTTTACAGGCCTTACTGCTTGTGGGATTCAAAGTGGAAGAGGCAGATAAGGTAATTCCCTTTGTATTTCTACAGTACTTGGTGAAATTTACCGCTGCATTTCTTTCTTTCTTTCGTCTCAAGGGAAAGTGAAAGAAAAGTTGTTCATGAGTTACGTAATTGCATATGAATTTGATTCTCCCATGATAAAGTCACAACTAATTTGGCAGTTTTCTTTGGATGGTTAATGATACCATACTGATGTTGCTGAAACTCCCAACATTCCTTGTGTAACTCATAATTACCAATGCAAAATTGACCATCCCACTACTAGGCTACAAGCAATCTGTGATAGTAAATTACATGCAAATGATATTTGAGTTTAAGTTTTGACTCTATGTGGATTGTCTGGATTGATACTGGCTTGAATCCCCCTTGTCTGATTGTTTGGCCTCTATTTGAAAGCATTGTCCTCAACGGACTTATTTCCTTGAAACTATTTTTCCAAGGCAACTAAGACAAATCCTTTGAATTAAGCCTTAAATTAATCTTTTCGGACTGAGTTGCCCTCCAATTGAAGTGCTTCTGTTCCCTATAAATTTTTCAGTTAAGAAAACTAACATGAATGAGCCAGCTTTAATTGACCTAAGAAAATGACAGCCTTATTTGATAGCTTTTTTTGAAATAATGTTTGGCAACTTTGAATGAAAGCAAACAAAAAATATTAGCAGGTCCATAATAAGTTTGTTAGGTGTCTCACACTTCTTTTACTTTCAATCGATGACCAATCTATATAACTTGTTCTATGCACTATGTTGTCATTATTAAGAACTTGAAAAGTTTAGTAGGACATCCATCAAAGGGAAATAAGACAACAATAAAGCTTTGTCCTTTTTCCTTAGTAAACATGTTTTAGGAAAATAAGTTCAGATAAGAGCTACCCAAATTCTATTCACTACTAAATATATTCTGATGAGTCTTGATAGTTTTAGACAAGTTTTCTATAGGTTCCAGTATGATGAGTTTCAGTAAGTTCAGATAAATGAAGTGAAAAGCGCAAAGTCTAAGATGATAAAGGGAGTAGCTGCTATCATAAATTTAGCTATAATTTACCTACGGAATCCTTCCTTTTTGTGATGTGTAACCTTGTCAACTATATTCACCTAATCTATATCAGGTACAGAGATATTAAACCAGCTAAAAGTCCTGTTAAATCTTAATTCCTTCTGCAAAACTGCAGTCAAAGAAAATGTCATACTGCAAACCATGGTATGTGCAAAATTATTGATCTCCCTTGGAATGTGAGCAATTTAAAAGAAATTTACACCCTTAAATTCTCTATCTGTAGATTTCAACCATATGTATAGCTGCATGCATGATCTGTAGAATTGGAGTGCCTAGTATTGCAAGATGTATAACATTCTCAAATGCACTTAAATACGTGCCTTTCATTTTATTTTCAAAAGGAGGTTTCATGTTTTGATTCTACTGATTGAAGATGTAGGACTACTGGTTCTGAAGAGCTTTAATTTTACTGCAGATACAGCAGCTTCTCAAGGACATGGAAGGGGAGTTTTTACAGGTGCATTTAACTTTTAACTTGTTAAATTTGGTTAATCTGCCAACAGAGATGCAAACTTTCTGAGAGAAATGATGCACATTCTTGGAAAAAATTGTTCATTTCAGCAAGAAAGTTTCAGTTTCTGTGTAGTTGCTGCGTGCCAATATTTCTACTGGCTAAGTTCATGTTTTTATAGAAGCAGTCATTAGTCATAAGTCTTAATCTCGTATAGATTGTTTTCATTAGTCTTACTGTAGATGTTTCTGTTATTGCAGATTATCTACTGCACTGAAGACATGATTACTCGCTCACTATGGGATGCAATGAATAGTGGACAGCAAAACTTGGGGAAGTTAAAGGTTAATCATTAGCCTTGGAAACATATATTCTCTCTTTTTTTCTGCTTTATTTGACTCTACTACTAAGAAGATCCTATTTATTTGACTCTACTACTATATATAGCACAAGATGACTAAAAAGAAGGGGGGAGAGGGTGAATAGAAATTGTGTTTTCTGAACATCATTGAAACCATTGCAAAACTTGACATGAATTCCATTTAGTCGTCCTTGTTTTTGCACGACATGTTGGGTTGGATTAGTTCTTGATTTTGTAGAACAAGTCTGTTTCAGTGACTTTAAAACTTCACTAAGGTTGCGTTTGGTTCAAAGAAAAACATTTCAAAATGTATTCGTTTTCAATTGTAATTGGGGTTGATTAGTTGAAAGTATTTGCTATGCAATCATCTAAAAGTCGATATGTTTAGCAGAATTTACTGAAATGCAATCCTAGATACATGATAGCTTCATATCTATTGACAAAGACTTTGGAAAATCTACAATGTACTACAAAATCAAATGTCATCTAATGAGAAGAGTATGAACGTATAATTACTCCATAACTTAATAGATTTGAAATATTCTCTTTTGTTGATAAAAGAGGTGATGAGTGGATAATTTGGTCATTGATGAACCCCATTATCAGAATCTTTGACTTAACCAATTACAGGTAACGGGTTAGTAAGGGTCGTGATCCACATGAATGACCTCTAATAGACATTGACTTTTGCAACTCAATTATGAGCTAATTCGAAATGAGGGATAAAAGGGCTGTTAAACCTAAATGGTGACTACTAATGCGAGGTCAAGGATGGGAAAACGCTAGGGGGTGCGAGATCCAACGCCAACCAGACACGAACAAGCTAGGGAGGAATTTAGGAGATGAAAAAGGGACAAATCAGGGATCCTAAACCAATGCCTTCCCCTCAAAAAAGACACAAGCCTAAGAGTTTCCTAAACAAAACCATCAAACCACATATGGTAAGATTATGCCAAAAGAGAAGGGGATTCAGCCAAGATTTGATCTTTCGACTCACCCTCAAGGAAGCACGCATTTGCAATTAGGATTTCTCACCTAATGGTCTATCTTAAGCAATCTTAAGTCTTAACGGCATAAACTAAACCAAACGATGAATTAAAGGCTCGATCATACCGTCCTAAACATTACGCTCATTACCTCATCACCATTTTTCAATGATATGACTAGGGAACATGAAGGGCAAAAACTTTGTGGCCAAATCTAGATCTTCACTAAAGCCTTACATTAGAACGACTAACTCATTTCCATCTCGCTCCAAACTCCCTCCTCTAAACCTAATCAATGCTCGGGATTGGGTTTTTACCCTATCCCCTAACTAACTACCTACTCATGGTTTTGTTTGAAGAACTCCATTAGATTGATGGTGCAAACAAATAGATAAAAGTTCATAAATCTAATAGATCAAAACTGAATGTAATTTGAACTCAACATAAGCAATTAATAAGAGAAACAAAGAACAAAGAAAAGGATAAGAAAGAACTAGGGTTTTAGAAAACGTTGATTTAAGCTTTGACAATCATGCTTAAAGCTTCAATCACCATACAAATTAGATGAACAAGTACTCTCTAATGCTAACCTATGCTATGGAAAACTTCTTTTTCTAACTTTTTTTTACATTGCTTCCCCCTTTTGATTTTATACCTCTACCGAAACTAAGAAAACCCTAAAAGAGAAAATCGCGAAAAACCACAGAAGTGGCCCAGAAGCTATTTTGAGCGGCTGCTCAAAAGGAATTGTGAACAGCCTCTTATAAGGGAAATTGCTGCTCAAAATTGAACTAGCGGCCGCTCTGAACAACCTTGAGCAGCCGCTTGGAAGGAAAAAATCCCTTCTACGTGTCCTCTTAGAGCCCTCTCAGACTTTCTGTTCTTCTGCGAATAATGATCTGAGCGGCTGCTTGGTTTTATGCGGAGGGGCCTCTTGGCTTTATTCCATCTGAGAGGCCTCTTGGCCTTTAGTTGAGTGGTCTCTACACTCTCTTATTGGATCTTCTACTCTTCACTCTTGCTCCTTGCTCCACTTGTTATGCATACTATGCTCCTACACCAAACAAACAAAAACACGCGTAATAGTAGAAGAAACAAGGGATAAATGAGGTGAAAAGTCAAAAGTTTCCCTAGGTAGAATCATGCATAAAATGAGATATTAAATGACGTAAAATGAGGTAAACACTGGCCGAAAAAGCGCGAAAACTCTCTCAAGAAGGGGTAAGTGAGTGATATAAATGTCACTCATCAAGAGAGGATGGGTGGGAGGATAATAAGGAATTGGGAGAAAAGGAAGCATTTCTTTTTCTTTTTTTAAAACTGTAACAATTTACAACCTAACAGAGATCAACATATCTCTTGAACCAACTAATTAAAACATCAACTACACAAATTACTTATAAAGCGCTTATCTATTTTCTGTCAAGAGGAAACTTTCTTCCCTAATATACTGTAAGATCTATATATTTAGTCTCTGGCTCCATAAGGCTTCATCTCTCAATTTCCAAACCATAAAGAGTAGCTCCCACAGCAACATGTGTGGCCTTTCTTTTGAATCTACTACCCCTATAGTTCCTCTGAACCCATCTCATAATATGTCCAAAGTCATAACCTGGAAGTTTTATAGCCAGATTTTCTCTGTAGGCATATTGCTGTATATGAACATGAAAAAAGATATTGATGGGATATATCATCTTATCACAAATTCAACAGATTTTTTCCTCGAAAAATTCCATCTTAACTAGTCTATCTCTAATGATAAGTTTATGCCACATAGCTAACCATAACACAATCTATGTTTGGTATTTGATAAACAATTCCACTACACCACTGCACCTTGTGCAGAAGGCCTCAAAGGAGACCATAAGCCTTCTTGATGTTGTAGACACTGCATGTTATGATCTAGGCTAACTTCCACTTAGCAAATACATTTCCATGCCCAAATAGCGATCTGGGGAGGAACTTGGGTTCTCCAACTTTTCTTTTTATGTAAACTGTATGGACCCATTTAACACATAAAATGTCTTCTGTAATTTGGATAACCCACACATGTTTTCTGACTGCTTCCTGATTTCACAGAAGAATATTCCTTACTCCTAAACCTCCTCCAGCCTAAGGTTGACATCCATTATCCCCAAGCTATAAGGCCTGGTTTACTACTATCACAAACCCCATAATATTTTTCAAGATTGCTTTGGGGAGAGAAATCTGGTTCCAGTAAAACTTGTCATTTCAACCCTAATAACAGGTTCCTGCTACTCCAATTCTGGATCCTGGTGCATTCTTTTTCAACCAACAATCCAAAGTCTGCTGCTTTTATTTTTGTGGTGCTCATGGAATTCCCATATATTTAAAGGAAGAGCACCAGCCTTAAAGCCTTAAACTTCAGCTATCACAGCATTTGTCAACCATTTCCTACCATGGAGGAAAGTAGGAAATCAAGTTTTCTTGGAACAGCAGTTACTCTCAACCAACACAGCCTGATAGAGCCAAAACCAATCTCAATTACAGTATATTCTAATCTATTCTAGCAAAATTAGGCCACATGACCTGAACATTCACTAAGCTCAAGTCTCCCAATAGTTATCTCTAAATGCTTTAAATCTCACTTCTTGATTCTAACTCTCAAGAGTAGACTTACTTCTGAGCCTTCACTATCTTCTTAGAAAGATGAGTCGCTATAAATATTTCAGATAAAGCTGAAAGGTGAAGTTCTATGGATATATTTAACCACACATTCTGGCATAGTTCCAATCTGGTATGTGAATGATTGTAGCATTGAGTTTCTGTTCTATTTTGTAAGAAACTCTACCCCTCTCACATGAACTTTAAGTTGCACCTAATATGCTCTTATTTTCCTTAAGATCTTCTGGCTTTGCCAGCTGATGAAAGATTGAATGGTGTGGAAGGCAATGGCTTGTCTTTTTCTGTCTTTCCCCTTCTTGTCTGTGAATAATAATTGGGTGTAACCGTGTAAGGTTGTAGGTTTGAATGAAACATTCAGCTGGTCATGCCTATTGGTGGTTCATTGTATCTCTCCAACACTAATATTGTGGTCACTGGAAATAACTCTCTTGCAGTGGTGATTAGACTGGGAGGGTATGGTAGGAAGAACGTTGATTTCACTTTTCAAAAACTTCCACATTTTTCTCTTGCTAGTTGACCTTATCTAAGCAAAGTGTGTACTTTCTTATTTTTATTTTTAAACAACCGTCATTTTTTGTGTATTTTTATGAAAATCTGGCATAATCTAGAATTATTAGTTTAGATCAGCAGTATACAACAGAAAAACAAACAATAGTTGGAACATATTACTGGTAGAGAAGAAATTTCTTACAGTGATTGCAAGTTATTATAATAGGTGGTGTTAGTATTAAACTATTTATTATGATTTTCTGAAAAATATCTAGTCAACGGGGGAATAAAGAACAAAGGGAACCTAATTCTAAATTCTTAATGATAGAAAGGAATCTCATAATAAGAGAGGTTGGACACTACAAGAACATGCAATTTTTGTAGTTGTCATTTGTTGTAGTGATTTGACTGAAGACGTTATCTAAAGTGAAAGGTGGAAGTCTATCAGTACCTCATGGAACTTAATTTTCTACAGATTGCAAAGTCAGTACCACGGATATGCTTTCTATCTGGACTTACTGGGGAGGAGATGATGATGTTCATAGATGCCTTCGAAGAAACTGGTATAGTATGACTCAAATGTTCTACTACATCTATCTTGTATGCAACAAGATATATAGGAGCTCATGGTGTCAACGTTCTTCCTGCTTTAAGTGTACAATAAATTTGTTTTGTTGGAATTGGACTAATATCCATAAATATACTGAAAGTAAATAAAATGCTTATGCAAAGTATCTCCGATACCAACTACATTCACAGAGAGAAAGAAAGGCTTAATAGGTTAAGAAAAATCATATGCTTTGGTTTGTACATATAAAGCTAGTTATGTATTTGTCCATGAACATGACCCAAAAAATGTTCAAAACAAACCCACTAATACAACAATATTAAAGAACCTTACATAGTAATCCCAGTCCTGAAGGTCTGCCATTTGCGTGTTGATGATGAATATTTGATCCTGAATCCTGATACGAGAGCACAACATAAGAAGCTGCATTTGCTTGCAGATATAGAGGATGCCGTTTTTGCTGCCCATGTTCCCAACAGCTCCCATAAACCATTACAGGAGCTGATAGAAGAGATTATGGGGGATCATGAGATGGTGGTAAGCCTTGTGTCCAAGATCCTTTTTTAGACATTCTTCCTGCTTTCTCTTTCCTTTTTCTCATTGTGTTTTTGTGTGCCTATGCATGCACGGGTTGGTGCTTTTTTGCTTATGCAGTCTGCAAGGGAATCAAATGCTGCATAAAATAGGATTTGCTGATCTGCTCCAATGATTCAAACTTTTGAATCCTTATCATGTGACAGTCTGCCCTGCCCCTCCCTCCTTTTAGGATCTATTTATGTAAGTTAGTGTTTGTTTAATATATATATACCATAATTATGATAACTTCAGGTACTTTCAAAATACAATTCGATATAATGTGTAAATTGAACATTATTATCATATGAAAATGAGTCATGATCTAGTCAATAGTAAAATCAAAGAAGTCAATAGTCATACTTCTTTCCCCCAAAAATGTCTTTTTATTGACATAACACACTCAAAATGCTCCTAAACGTAAAATTATTTTTGAAACTCCCATAAGAATCAGCTCAATCAAGGTGTTTGTAGTGTAACAGTATACCACTGCATAGGGCAATGCGAGAATGTATGAAATTGTGCCGTAGAATCGGATAAGTAATGAACTTAAAAGATGCATGCATCTATCGCTCCGTGAATGTGGTGTTGGGGATGAAAAGTGGTGATGCTGAAATACCATGCTTAGTTTTAGTTCTTATTCCCTCCGTCCCTTAAATATTGCCCCATTTTTCATTTTGATCTGTTTTCCAAAAATTGTCTCATTCTCTTAAAAAATTTCCACTTTTGGTCCTCCCAAAAGATTTCTCTTTATATTTTAAAAAGTTAAAATTCGTACTTAGGGCAATTTTTGAAAGGAGGAAATATGATACAATTTTCACTAGGGTTAAAGTCAAGTAAAAAGCCAGATAAACAAGACTAATGAAGCCTTGATGCTTTGCCGGAAACTTCAAAGAAAACCGAAATTTGACTTACTTTTGACTATATTGAAAATCTGCACAATTTATACACAACATAAACTGAGCCACTTAATTATCTAAGACCGAAAACCTGGTGTTTGCTTCAATTGGATGGACAGAATGGTAGAGCTTATAAAAGAGATATGCTTGGGCTGGATAATAGGTGTTATATTTTCCCTTTGTACCAAGAGATTAAAAAAGAGGATTCCGGTGGTGCTACAAGCTAGAACCGGGTTCGCAGATATCGAAATGAGGCTAGCAAGGAGAGACATTAATTTAGAGGAGACTAAACCTAATGTGAAATGAACTGATCACATCCCACTGGATGTAACCTTTTTGCAGGCCTCCTATGGAGTCATCAGACCAAAGCAACTAGAGTTGGAACTTATAAGTGGAGGGGATTGCTGCAAGCTACTCCAAGATTAGGCCGTGTAGATTGTTTAAAGTTGCCGGCCAAGTTTATGACTAGCCGTAGGTTAAATCGCTTTCTTCTTGGGAGAATACACATGTTATACTGCCTTGCAACATGCCCTTGAGCATGGGCACGATGCTGTAGCATTATACTTGATCGAGATGGCACCCATGGCTGCATACTAAATAAACCAAGAGGGAGTCTCACCGCTGTATTGGGCCTTTGAGATGGGGCACGAAAACATGGTTAAGTACATACTGCCATCGACTCGACCATACGGAGTCGTCTGCTTCAAACTAAGGCGTCAGTTGTGCACACTGCTTTAAGAACTAGGAACCTAGGTACACCCCTTCATGTTCATTAACTCATTCATCTCCAACAAGGGGAATTTTCCTGGCTATTGTGTAGCCAATAAAGCTTCATGATATGCTTAATGATTACTTCCTTATTTAATGTTTACTAGAATACGTCTAAACTTGGTTATATATGAAAGAATTATGGATGAGTTGGTGCAGGCAATGTTCACATTGTCAGAGAATTCCTATCATCTTATCCCTCTAACTATACACGATGTTGACAAAATAGGTCGGAGCATTCTTCATATTGAAGTTACAGATGCAAGAGCTATGTATTTTCTTATTTTTTCTGACATTTTGGTGATGCAGACTGAAAGTCTACACATATTAGTAGTTATTTCTTGTGCATGGTGGACTTGGTCTCGTGGGACTTTAAAGATGGTGCATAATCTAAATTGTCTTCCTAGTTGGAAGACTTTAAAGATGTTTTTCTTATTTAACCAACAAAGAAGTTGTGAAGAAATTTCCTTTAAAAGATCATGATAGTAACACTTTCAGGGATTTGACTAACAAGCTCATTGAGACCAAGAGTCCAAGATAGAATTCAAGTCTAGAATAATGCAGTTGGAGTTGTACTCTGCTGTTAAATGTTGTACTTTTGAAAAGAAAGATTAGCATAAAATTTAAAAAATTTGAAACAGAAGTATGAACTTATTTCTTTGAATGAACCTTTCTAATTAAAGGGCTGCACAATAAAGCATGTGAGTGAGCAGCATGACACTGAACAGAAGCATTCTTTAAATAATTTTATTATACGTAGTATTACTACCTCTTTGTAAGCATTATGGAACATACATATTCTAAAATAGCTCTGATTATCATATAAACCTTTCTTAAACGACGTTTTTAATGCTTAGTAAGTTTTCGTGTGACTTTTTGCACAACGCTGTATAAAACTATAGGCATAAAACAGAAAAGGTTCATTAAAACCTTTTTCCCTTCAACTTGTATATTTGGGCAAAAATCCCTTTAGTAATTGCAAAATCAATAAAAAGAAAATTATAGAAAAAATATTTGGAATTACATCTGCTGCTTACACTAAGAGCCGTGATTTGAAAACACGCTCCGCTATACAACCTCATTTTTAACACAGTGTTACCATAAATTACTGGAGAAAATAGAGGTTAACCATTATCAAAAGGGGGGAAGTCCATGAGAACAAAACGAGAACAAAACTAGAACAAAAATTATCCTCAAGCCCTAGGATATGCAGCTAAATCTTAAGTGCTTCTCTCAATCCAAAGTTGAAATTGCTCTCTTGACCTTTCTTACCTGGGGCTGGTCTAGGATTCCCACTTTGCATCATTGCAACGAACTCGTTGTAGTCAATACGCCCATCCTGCAAGTAGAATCGATACAACAGTTCCTGTTAGTCACTGCTCACTTTGCGTACAACATTTCTGGCAAACCACTTTCCTCATCTGCTTAATGCAGTCTTGGAATGATACAAGGACTTCACAAATAGTCAAATACATACGTATAAATTGTTCCGGTGATCAATGTCTAAGGGCACTCACGGCATTTATGTCAAACTTAAGAGTCGAAAAATTATGCTAGACAACCCAATTATAAAAGCAGAATCACATAACATCGTCATTATCAGAGAAATATGCAAGAGTTACTCCATCCTTGAGTTGTTTGTAAAAGTTTTCTTCCAGCTAAAACTTGTTAAGCACAACACTAATTGAGGAATTTAAAGTCAAGCTACTTTGTAATTTGGTAAATCAATGCATAAAATTTTGATGTTCCAGCACCCCCATCGTCCCCTCTCACTTCCCCCTCAACCCTATTCCTCTACAAAACCTTGAAGAATATTAGTATAAGACACTTTGATTTGCTTAAGGATTCATAAGGATAGTAGATTTCAGAAAATCCACATCAAAGTATGTTACTAGCACAATAAAATGATCAATCACTCAAAGGTATTATATCAGGTCAAGGAACATACGTTAAGCTGCATTAGCTGACATCAAGGTCAAATTATGGTCAACCTGGAACACTTCAATTTTCTTCTGATACTTGGATTTTAACTTTCCACTAAATGAAATCCCATCCTAAGAGTATGCTCCAAATGTCAACCATTAAAAGCATGTACTTTATTGGATCACTCATCTCAACCCCTCACTCACCCAGGCGTCAACCTATGTATGACATGCCCTACCATTTCAAGGAGGTGGGGAAAAAATGGATGTTCACTTGCATTTTCCGTTTTCTTTCATAGATAAGCAGTTCCTACAACTGCTATATGACATGGTAATATTCATACAAAGGAGAAGTTACGCATTGATCTACTCAGCTTAAAATTTTAGGATCTAATGACATATTATCCTAAAAGGCTAAGCCGTTTTGCTTCTAAAGATTATATGTCGACTAGGTCACTGCAAAAATAAAACTACTTACATTATCTTGATCAGCTTCTCTGATCATTTCCTCCAATCGTGCATCTTGAATTCCAAATTCCTCACAAGCTTGTTGTAGTTCATCTAGAGTAATATAACCACTTCCATCCTTGTCGAAGTAATTAAACGCTGCAAATAAATTATCATGTTTCTCGATTTTGTTCAGATGTAACGTTGCGGCTATAAACTCTCCATAATCAATTGTTCCACTGTTATCAACATCCGCCTGCAACATTAGATGATTTAAAGCATAAGAAACATCATGAAAAGTCATAAGAGTGATCACAAACTTCCCATACATATACACTATAAAAAAAATAAAAAAATAAAAAACGAAATGCCTCTAAAGACAAGGTAGATTACATTTTAGTAATCATAAATTCCTTTCATTTAAACCTATTCCAATAAAGACACTGTTAAACATCAAATATATTTCCAATCCTCAGAATCAGATTAGCAGCCACAATGTAAAATCTAATAGTTGTTAAAAGTGATACAGACTTAGATGTCATGCACACGAAACCTACAAGCAAGAAGCAATTTTATGTTGTAAATGCTTTTTTTTTTTTAAATATTGATGATGTACTTGTGATTTGCCATACTACCATTGTCTTACTTAACCAATCTCTACCAGCTAGACAACCATCGCTAATGCATCTGTTCAAATATTTTGATAATTTATTTGTCAAGGTTATTTCTACATACATATTCATATAGTTTCTTCCATTATAGATATAAACAAGTCGTAAATGTTTTCATAGAGTATAGATATTTGTCTTGGTGAATGGTATATTGCCAGATTCATGTTTGGTTGTTTTTCTTGCTTTATAAGTTTGTAATATCCCAAAACAATATGCTCCTAACAAAGGTGCACAATAGTAACAGAAATGGAATTCAGCTCAACATAAAACACACAGATATAATGGATTTCTCACTTGCAAGAAGAACATTAGAACGATACCCAGTATACTCAAGCTATAGAGTTACACAACCCACATATGTGATAAGCACTCACACAGGCAATTAGTTCCGAGAAGCAAATCCAGTAAATTAGCCACAGTATTCTGGATAGAAACCCAATAAGACTTTGTTTGGATAAGGGATTTGGAGGGATAGGAAAGAGAGGGATCCTGTTACAAAGTTAAGTAGGGGAAGGGGGGAGAAGAACAGGAGGGAATGATTTCAAATCTGTTTCAATGAATTTAAATTTTTTGAAGTTGGAAATATGTGGATGGAATATCTGTCCTTCCTTTCCCTACCTTTATCACTTCCCCTGAGTCCTTCCCCTTTCTCTCCAAAATTGTTATACAAACAAACTAAATATATCTAGGTGCCTTTAAAACAGAGATTTTATAACAGGTGAAATGAAAGCACAGCAAGCATGAGTTTAGACGACAAGCATATGAAATAATAAAATTTATTAAAATTAACGAAAAAAGAAAAATGTATCTTATGTTCTAAAATGTATCCTCTTGTATTAAAGCAGAAACTACAGCCCTTATATGCTGGGAAAGATTCCAAAGCGAGAAAAAGTCACATATGGTAAATATGTACAGGATATATGAGAAGCTGAGGACAGCAAGGTCTATCTATTTTACCACAGATTAATACTAAAACATAATCTCAAAACCATCATTTTTCATCAAGCCCAAAGATTGTTCATATTTGATTACTAATCAAATTGATACTTACAGCTTGCATAAGATCATAAATTTCAGACTCCTGGAGCTTTGCTCCAGCCTTCTCAAGTCCAACCTTGAGTTCTTCGTAAGTGATTTGGCCACTATTGTCTGTGTCTATCATTTTGAACATCTCTTTAAGGCCAGCAATTTCTTCTTCAGATAGACAATCTGCAATCACCTGCAATATACAATATAATTTGTATGAGTCGATTTTTTAGCAACAAATGATAACAAGGTGCAGTGGTGTTCAAATATCAGAATAATTAATTAATTAATTAATTAATCAAACAATTTACATCAAAAGGGACTATACATTATCTAAACAGAAAGATTTTCATAGCAACAAATGATAACAAGGTGCGGTGGTGTTCAAATATCAGAATAATTAATTAATTAATTAATCAAACAATTTACATCAAAAGGGACTATACATTATCTAAACAGAAAGATTTTCATTTTGATATAAACACTTTTTAATAATAGAAAACTTACTCTGAGAGCCATTTTCTTGAGTTTATTCATGGCCCTGAACTGCTTCAGACGACTCAAGACAGCAGAATCAAGAGGTTTGTCCGGTGCCACGCCATCAACCTGCACCCAGGGGTGGCCTGCAAGGAATTGCGTCACACATAAGCAAGAATATTTAAAAAAAAAATAGTTGACATCTCAAGGAAGAGAGAATTGACATTAAACAAAATAAAGAGCTATTTGGTTCAATGTAACTGAGCTACAGGTCAGGAACGAATCCCGGAGATCAAATAGAGATCATACCTAGAACCCCATACCTAAAAACATGAGGTGGTTGAGAACACCAAATATGACAGGTTCTTAGTCATTGTGAAACAAAGAAACAAAATCTGAAGGACTGTCATCCTAAGCAATGTGGAATGGGGTATGGCAGTGTCAAATTTAGGTACTAATAACAAACTTAAAATTCAAAGTTTATGGACCTATCCTCCCTACCCTTCTCATTTCAAAATCACATTTAATGTGTATTTGTGTGTGCGAGCGCATGAGAGAGAGAGAGAGAGAGAGAGAGTGGTTAACATTTTGCCTTTGCATACAACATGCAGTTTCAGTCATGTCTATCCCTCATCTTCTCCCCTTTTTTCTTATGAATGTCTAGCCGTGGCTGAGATCAACCTCTATAGCACTCTTTTGTACCCCCAAAAATATTTTGCCATGTCACATTGACACAGGCTAGATAGGTATGCAGAGTGCAGTTAACAAAGGTTCGGAGTCAGACAACCAAAGAGTAGCTTCCTAGCAAATCCACAATGAAAAACAAGACAATAACACCTCTTATTCGATTGTTATGCATCAGGGCAAGGTAGCATACAGCCTTTGAGTATCTTTTGGAAACATATATGAAGTTTTAGAAGGGATAGAACACAAAACCAATTGCTCAGCCCCTATCATGTATATCCCACATTGACAATACAAATACATTTGTGACGTGAGTATTCATGTGAAAAAAAAATATACGTTTGGAACAACTCACATAGAACTTCATGTGCAGTCAGTCGCTTTTTAGGATCACGAACAAGCATTCCTCTCACCAGAATTTTTGCCTCTTCTGAGATACTGGGCCAAGGATCTGAAGTGAAGTCAAGATCTCCATGCAGGACTTGTTCAAAAATCCCTTGCTCAGACTCTGCACATTTTGTACACCATAAGGTAATGATTGATTTGGATCAGGTCAGTAGCTTACTACCATACTCAAAAAATAACCTTCAGATCAGGATAAACTGAGATACTTACCTCCCCAGAAAGGGGGTACTCCACTAAGTAGGATGTAGATAATTACTCCTGCACTCCAAACATCTGCTTCTTGACCATAACGTTTTCGTAAAACTTCTGGCGCAACATAGTAAGGGCTCCCAACCACATCAGTAAACTTCTCACCTGAAAAAATTCACAGATATCATGAATTCTAGGCAATGAGATTCAAAGAACGGGGAAACAAGCAAGAGACCTAGCAGGATCAGTCTATAAAGGAAAATGACAGGCATGCACACTTGAGAACATTAAATCTATTGGAAACTGAAGACACAAAATAGTTGACCAAAGAACAATGTTTATAACATCTTAGCCATCAATACAGGAACAGTATTAATAAAAAAAAATAAAAAAATAAAAAAGAAGAAGAGAGACCTCAAAAGAGCCAATCCGCATGGATCTTTTGTAAAAGCATTCTTATCTTTAAAATTTGGGGTCTTTAACCTTCTGAGTTGCAAAATAGCTATAATGCTCAGTATTTAGTCCACTCACAAGCCATTGGACAGGATCGAACAAATGCTAAAGCAAGAGTAAATCACTTAACTTATTGTATGTCACTGTTTGAAAGCTATGACACAATTTGCTAACATGTCCCACATTAAATAATAGATGAAGAATATGAGGCCTTAGATACAAATGACGATTAATCACTGAAGCAGCCAAATTGGACAGAGTCATGAAATATGAAGAGAGACACCAGTTCTACAATAGTTTGCATGAAATTCAATGAGGTTTTAGCCAACAGGAGCACGACATGTGCAGAAGCAGAAAACTAAAAATTAAAAAATTAAAAAAAAAAATTAAAAAAAAAACTTGCTAGATACATGATAGCATTAGTGTATCAAGTAGCTACTTCTCTAAGAACACATTATTCCCAGCAAAACTAAATAAAAAGCATGGAATACATTTTTCACAAGCGATAACAGCTGAAATATCTTCGTGGCAACAGAGTAATTAAAGATAAAAAGTTCCGCACTTTCTGACTAGTTAACACTTAACAGCCATGACATAACAAGATTATGTAAATTCACAAAATTTATGATTGCCAGAGGATACAGAATAGAGAGGGAAAGGAATATACCTGGCTTGAAAAATATTGATAGTCCAAAATCAATAGTTTTGAGAGGTGAATCCTCCTCATGACTCACAAAAAGGAAATTCTCTGGTTTCAGATCACGATGCATAACCCCCAAAGAGTGGCAAGTTTCCACAACACCGACAATAGTCCGCGTTAGGCCAGCTGCCTGTCTCTCTGAATAATGCCCACGCTGAATAATCCTATCGAAAAGCTCACCCCCTTTGCAGAGTTCCATCACAAGATGAACTGCCACAGCATCCTCATAAGCCGCTTTGATTGCAATAACATTAGGATGGCCTGCAAGATGGTGCATTATCTGAATTTCCCTCCTGACATCCTCCACATCCTCATCAGTCAGCAACTTCCTCTTCGCTATTGATTTACAGGCATACTCCTTCCCACTAGCCTTCTCAAGACACATGAAAGTAGTCCCAAATTGCCCTTGTCCTAATTTCCTTCCCAAACTGTAAAACTCCTTAATATTTCCTGTCTTTTTAGGCAAAACAGACTCCACTCGGAGCCCTGCACTGAGTGCTCTTTTAAATTGAATAGGTTTCTTGGGTATCGCTTGTTCCACTGGCTCGGCTTCCGCTTTTGGAATAACAACTGGTTCAACTTCCGGGGTTTGCTCGGCTTCTGGCTTTGGCATTGTGATCTGCTTTGGTGGCTCATTTTGGGTTGGCAGAGGCGTATTGCCTTCACTAGGAGCAGGAGATGGTGAAGCTGGCTCATGCTGAGTTCCTCCATTACTAACAGAAGCTGTATCCTCCGGCAACCGGCTTCGCCACACTACGGCGGAAACTGTTTGCAAGAATCCATTCCTAGGAATGGATGGTCCAACACAAGTATTTCCCATCTGTTAACCCCCCAAATCAACTTCTGATTATCACACCCTCTATCATAAACATCAAGATCCAATGGCCAATGCTACCAAACTTTAAATCTAATCAAATCACAATCTCAGATCAAGATCAGATTTTAAACCAACCCCTCAAAGTCAAACTATTCAAATCCAAATCAAACTCAAACAACAAACTTAACCCAGATCAACTAAACTTATTCGATCCAAAATCAACTAAGTGTCACCTTGTATGAAACTCGAAATAATACCCAACTATATAAAATAAAGATCAAAACTTTTTACTAAGTAATGACAGCCACAATATGCTTTTCAGAAAAGCATGCTCAAATCATACAAATTCAGACTCCTCTGCTAATTAAATTAATAAATAACTTAAAAATTAGGAACATGTCATATCAAAGACAAGATCAAGGAAAATGAGCAAGTAAACTTTACAAAACCCCAACACTCTTCAAAATCACCAACCCATTAGACGATTAATCAATCAAACTTCAAACCCAGTGAAACTACAGTAAATACAGTCAAACTGATGGAATTGAAATTATATACTACTTTTAAATGGGCAAATGGTTATTACTAAATGGGTTAATGGGCATCAAATTTTGGTTTAATAGACATGAAAATTGGGTAAATGGGTCAAGAAAGGACGAAGAAAAGCAGTGAAACTATACAAAAACAAGCGAGAGGATGAGTTACTTGGGGTGGACAAGGCCTACCAGATCATGAAAAAGTGTGATTTATAATATTTGTCTGTTGTGGGGCTAGATTTTGGACTTTTGAGCTTTTAAATCTTGATACTTCCAACAGTTTAAACGCGTATACTCCTGTAGTCCTGTTTAGATTTGGTTAGACGAATTTTCACGTGTGTAAGAGAAAAGTTGAGTTACTTTGTTTTTGTTCAAGTTTATCTATGTGGTTTTTTGATAATAAAAAATAGTTGAAAAAGGTGATTGTTATTTGTTTTATGAAAATTTCAATGTATTTTAAGAATTGGTAATTTGATTATTCAGATAAATGAATTTTGTTTGTATTATTTTTAGAGAAATAATCATTCACATAGATTCTCTTTTATTTTGCTTTATTTCTATTTATAAAGTCAAATTTTAAAAAGTTTACTATGAGTTCACTTCATGTTATAAGAAATAATATAATTAATATGGGTCTTATTTGATACATTTCAATGTAAATTTTTAAAAAATTTTGTCTTATGGGTTTAGAAATAAAATCGTTATAAGTCATATTTTGAAAATTTTGAAAAGTCTAATGGGGTAAAATAAAATTAGGTATAGAGGGAGTATGTTCCTGTACATTATTAGTCTAAACTGTAAAATAAAAACAATAAATCACACTTCTTCAACGATGTTGTAATACCCTCAAAATTCTCTACTTTCATAAATCATTATTTTGAATACCAAATAAGAGAATTATAAGAACATTACCGTTCCGTAAAAATGGTTTGAGTGACTTTTCGAAAGTTTACGACAAAAAACTAACTACTATTATTATAAATCTTTATTCAAAACACCCAAAAATAATTTTTAAAGTCTTTTAAAGTTCATAACATAAAAGGAACAAAGTCATTTATGCACAATCTTTAAACCCATTATAATAAAATCCAAAATAAACGACAATAGCTCAACGAAGATAAACATAATGTAATAAAGTAAAGAAACTCTCCATTCAAATCACTCATGTGAATATGACACTTATAAACCCGTAAAAAAAATCATAAACCTTAAATATTGGTGACTACATCAACAATATAAATATGGATTAGGATTGTCATAGGAATAATTAAGGAATAGGCAATGACTAAGAAGAAAGTACCCACAATTTAACATTAGAAACTAAATATAAACTTTAAATTTACTCTACTTAAACTACTATTATTAATGGCTTAGTATGAACGAGTGTGTTCTTTGGTCCATAAGGAACTAGTAAGGAAAGGTGCAAAACCCGAAACCAATAGTATTATTTTATGTCACTATTACGGAAGTGACAAAATTCTAGCACTAATAAAAGCAAGGTAACATCATCATGTGGCCCAATTAGATTGGGCTACCACCAAGTGCCCCCCTCCCCCCTTTTGTTCAATACTTTAGGTGAACTTGACTCTCAAGTTTTATTACATAACCTCTTTGATGTGTTTACGGATGTATTTGTGGTTTAGGATCGTTTTGGAGTGGATTAAATGAATTAGAAACAAATTCGTCTCAAAAGGAAACAAGATAAACACGTAAGGTAGAATCGGGTCTAAATTGCGTGTAGGGGAAATAATCTGGACCAAACACGAAGTAAGGCTAGATTATAGAGCTTATACTAACTAGCACTAAGCAAAGAAAGTATAAGTTTGTGAAACACAAAGTAACACACGAAATTCACAAAGAAAATCAGATTCTGTTTTTTTATTTCTTTCACTATTGTCCCAAATGAATTGGCAAGTGCCCTATTTATAGGAAGCTTTACAAATCCTTTAGCTTCCTATCTTATACGTTTAAAACAGAAGAAACAAGCCTCAATAAAGCTTTGTAACTCCTTTTTGAAATTCAAAACAGAATTTAAAAACTGAATTCAAATTGAGCATGATTCAAGCCTTGAATCACGCTTTGACTAAGTCACTAGATGACTGATTATTTGAGCAGCTATTTCGTGCATATTTGACAGAAAATAACCTCCCTAATTAAAGCTTTAAACGACTAAAATAAACAGCAAATAAATCATAATTATTCTCCCACAGAAATCGCCATGAATCAAGCATTGACCACCCCCCCCCCCCCCCCCTTTTTAGCTGTGGCGTTAATTTGGCTGTTTGAAAACTTCTTCTTGACCGTCCCCTTTAACTGGCCATAACTTCCCCTTTGCTCTCTTCCCATTTAAGGCAAGAAACAAAAGGATTAATTGAAGAGAACCCCACGAAATTATCACCCAAGGACTTGGACTTTCCGTGGATGAACAAGGCATGGACCGTCGTTTGAACTTCTGGAACTTTATGGACTTTATTGCTTGCTACCATATCACTCTTTCACTTTAAGTAATTAGTTCTTAAAAAAAACTCCAAACTATATTTAAACAAATAAAAAAAATTCAATATACAACTTCTGGTTTTATCTTACTTAATAAATAGTGATCATATAATAATTTGTGACACTTTCCTTTTATACCTAGTACCTTGTTGAACAAGATTTTTAACTATATTCAACTGATATTACATACCATACAGACATAACTCTCATTCCCTATAGTTCATAAGTTCAAGAATTATGACATGAATCAACAACAATAAATATTCGTATACAAGCTTCTATATGTACATATATTTTTTAGATGTACGTAATTTGAATAGGCAATGAAATTTTCCACCTTAACATCTCTAGAAATCACCTAGGTAGCACTCCTCTCCTAAATAATAATAGAAACCTAATTACTCCTCTATTTAACTAATTTATGGCAACTAAACTAATTTAAAACTCCCTTAAATATGTTGTAATTTTCATGAATTATGGTTAGGAATTGTATTTTAAAAGTCCCTCAAAATTTCATTGTTAATGTATAAAAACTCAATTTAAAATTCATAATACAAATCTGAAAATTTATAAATACAACCATAAAATCTTAATAATAAACTTCATATTTTAATAAATGTAAAGTTTATATTTTTATGAAACTAGATTGCAAAAACTAATGAGGATAAGGGTTTCTATTTTTTCGCAATTGATAAATAATGTACGTACCTTAATTGAGGGTAGTTGAATATTTATGCTAGATATGTTTAAAAGATTTCTAAATAAACTAGAAATGGTTGAAAATTGATAGTCATCTTGTTCCTTGAGAGGAAAAGATATAATCTTTTCAAATCAGGAAAATATTTAATTTCTTTTTTCTCTTTTTTAATTAGAAAAATATTTTTACTTTCTTAAATAAGTACTTTTTAAATATTAAAATAATATTTATAATTACTGAAAAGTATGTAGTTAGACTACCTATACACACAAAATTGTGTCTCCCCATGTCATGGTCCCATAATGAGTTAACCTCGTAAGTTGGCCTAACTTGGCTAAGGTTTAGTGCTCAAAAACATAAAAGTTGTCAAGCATTTTTAATTCCTTCAAGTCTCAAGCATAAATAAGCCCAATTACAACTTTCATCCAAATACAAACATCAAAATTTCATCCTTAATCACCAAGATTCCTCAAAAATCGTCTTTAAGATAAAAATGTTCGGAGTATTAATGGTGGAACTTAGCGGCAAGCACCTAATATCAAGGTATCGTACGCTTAAACTTCGCATTAGATGCTAAGAAGTCTAGGCTTTCGACGCCCAATTCCAACATTTAACGCCCTAAAGCTCGGCGCGCCCCCAAAAGCACTACTGGTCCCTTGCAATCTTAGACATAGTTGAGCAAAAGATGCATTCTAGTTGACTGATGCTTAGCTTGGGGCCAAGGCTGGATGCCCATGCCTTGTGTTGGATGCTCAAACTCTACGTCTTTCGCCTAGATAATGGTTTATTTTGCTTATAAATACCTCTAAAATTTTATGAGCAAAAGGTCTAAAACTTTCCAAAATGCAAGCACTATTACTCTACCAAAATACACCCTCAAGCACCCTCAAAGCTTCCTTAACCGTCACCTAGTCCTAATCCAAGGCAAATATTTGCTTCTAAACCTAGGGAAACATAACTCCTTCAAGCACTCAACCAAGATTCAAATAAAGGACTCATTCTTAACACTAAATAACCGAGGACCCTCTCAAATTTATATGTCTTTACTTTTCTTTGTCTACTTCTACACCATTCACTACTCCTCTTGACCTTTAGTAGTTTATATCCACTCAAAGGTTTACGTTGATCGAGTCACTTTTATTTGATGATTTTAGAGGATGCAAACCTCATTGACATGAACTTCTCATTTACTTTTTATGTACTTTTGATGGACCTTGATAAAGAAAAAAGACATTACCTTTGATGAACTCTTGTGAATAACTCGTACACTTTCAATTTAAGTCTTGTCTATGCACCTAAGATGTGATTAAGAAGGAGTAACTCCTTCCTTCACTAGGACAAGACTTCTCTTAATCTCTATGCAATCTCCTTCCTTTCCATCTTTACTTATTGTTATGCATTTACCTTATGCATCTTTTTGTTTTTACTCATCCAATGATGAAGGGACTTGAAAATCTTCAATGTCTCTAAGCTTATTCAAATTTTATATTTACATGAACAAAAGCCTAGATGTACATTACACTTGATTAAATGTTTAGGTGTTATCTTAAAAGCTCATTCCTATCATCATGAAGCATACTCTGATGTTCCTTTTATTTCCATGGTAATAATGTTTTAGGGGCTAAATCACATGAGTCTTGTAAAACTATACTCTTTTCTTTGGTTGAAGTATATCATGAGGGATTGCTTCTTTAAGCTATCTTCCTCATTTGATGAGTAAACCTTCAACTCATGTGCATGTATAATCCATACCTTGTATCTTTAGTTATTTTGCTTTTTTTCTTTATTTAAATTTCTACACTTTTATTAACATACTCCTTATTATGTAAAAATTATGTGATCACATTTATGTTTTGCACTTACTAAAGACGTATTGATGTTCTATCACACCTAATAAGATAATTTTAGACAACCAAATTAATTTTTTATACTCTAAGAATCAATCACCTTAATAAAGATTTACTTGCATAAATCATAACTTGCAAGTCCACTTAATCTAGAGGAGAGCTTTCACTGTTTGTGTATGAGGGCCTAGGAACTATTAAATCTTAATGTGTTCCATCTTAATGAAAATAATTGAATTTTATCTTTAAATTGACATAAATTGCTCATTCTTGAACCTACATTATTTGGTTAGAAGACCGCTTGCATGAGTTATTTTGGATTCCAATCCATTTTGGTGCCCATATTGCTCTTAAAGGTTTGGTGGCAACTCTTCTTGACCCTTTGGACCAAATTCATACAAGGATAGCAAATATTGTGTAGCCATTCCTTAACAAACTCACAAATGTAAGGGTGCTAGTGGGGGAGGACCCCTTTTTCTTTCTCTTAACTCCTCGAGTCATCCATTCGAAAACTAGTTGGATTCACCTTATCCCTTGGCAAATAAAAAGCTCCTAGACTATCCTCCTTAAAAGAATTTTCATCTAAAAGCTTACGATCAAAATCAAAAGAAAAGTTATATAATATTAAAACTTTTAATTGTTGTGATTGATATAACTCATTTGTGTCTTTTAAATTGACACAAAACTTGCTTAAAAGCTAACTTTCACGACTATTTTGCATAGACTTGACATAAAACTGACAAGCTATGACTATGCAAAAAATATGCAATCAAATGCAACTTAAAGGGGGAAAATTATAAAAAAGTGTGAAATTCTACCGCACTCTACCCCTACTTACATGAAACGAATTACAGCTCTATAACTCGACCTCTACTAACCTCTTGAAATAAATCATGATACTTAGATGATTGACATTTGTATCACTCATTTGTATCTTCTTAGCAGATTTTTACTCTTTTTAGCACGAGTTCATCCTATTTTATCCTATTTTTCCATCATTTTGTGCATAATCTAGGCTTAGGAGCATTTCACATGTATTTGTCCTATTTTCCTTGATTTTTCGTTATCTTTTCTACTTTTATGCGTGTTTTTATTGCTTGATGCAGATATCTAATGAGATTGAGCATGAGAACCAAAGAATGGAGATGTATAGTGGAAAACCCGAGAAGAGAAGCCAAGAGGCCACTCAGAATTTGAACCAAGAGGCCTCTCAAGAGAAAGAGACCTGAGTGGGCACTTACTCTATCACAAGTGGTCGCTTAGTTCAATGGGAGTAAATAGGCAGAGATATACGAGTGGACGTCAAGCGGCCTCCAAGGGGTCGCTTATTGGCCTAAGCGAGCACTCAAGGTTGAACTGAGCGGTCGCTCAATTTACAGGAACCAGAGTTGAGGCCTTATGAGCAAGCACTTGATTTTATACTGAGTGCCCACTCAGTTGTTTTTCAGCAGTTCCGTGCCTAGCTCAACTCTTCTACGGGGATTGAGGAAACAAAAAGCACGAAGGATGAGGGTTTTAGATACATAGAGAATAATAGTAGTTTTGACCTAGATATATAGCTTAGGGTTTACTTTATTGTTCTTCCATAAAAACTTTAGATTTCTCGTATATTTTACATCAGTTTTGCGTACTTTTATCGGATTTACGATCATTGATTGTCAGACATCAATTCCATATCAATATATCAGTATTTTCATTCACTTTTCTTGTTTTATATTTCGTAGTTTCAATTTATTTTCTGTTTTTCTTGATTTATGTTTGATTATTATTAGTTTCTCTTATAGTTTGTTCATTATTATTCGTTATTTTTCTAGTATGTCTTGTTATTTTGATTATTTGATGTTTTCTACTACTAGTCATAAGTAATTAGATTAGTTAGGGGATAAGGTGAAAACCCAATCTCAAGCATGGATGTTGTTTAAAGTATGGAGTTGGTTTCTTGATGATATATGTGCGATTTAATGTCGAGTTTTGGTTGGAGTTTATATTGGCCATTTAGATTTCTCCCATTGCTTACCTAAGTTGAATATATTGAGAAATGTAGATTTTATGTAGATTTAGGTAGTGACTCGATGTTAAGTGTTGTTAACTTGGATGCTATTAATTGTTGATTTAAATCTATTGTGTTGCTTGGATGCTTTAGAATACGATTAGGCAAGAAATCGTAGTTGTAATGTCCTTCTTTAAAGATGACCAAGAGGTTGGTTTTTGGTTGAAATCCCTTCCTAGTAGCATGATTAGGTTCGATTCATAGGTTGATAGTAAGTTAGTTAGCCTCATATTATCTCATTTTGAGTCCAACTCCTAGCTTTAACTCATTCATGTTAGGAATTGGTGTTGAATCCCAAACCCTTAGCTCTTTACCTTCATAAAATAAGTCCTTTAGAACTTTGAACTAGAATTTAGTTAGATCTAATCTTGATCCTCTCTTTAGTTGAGCTAGCTTGTAGCTGAATTGCTAGAGTTCGGTATCTATTTAAAGTCATTCCTTGTGGATTCGACCCTTACTTGCCCATTACTCGTAATAAGTGAAGTTAAGGTTTAGTTGATAGTAGGTGTCATGATGACCGATATCTAATCCTATCAAACTTATTCCTCATTTCATCTTCAGGTTCCCAAGTAGCCTCTTTGGACTACTATCTCTACATCCTTCTTGTTTATACTATAAAACTTTGGTATCAATAATCTAAACAAGTATCTCCTCATAGATTTCTCATCAAGTTTTATTGTCACTAGTTACAAAACATGAGACTTATTTAGGATATATCTCCAAAGTTGAGAGATGTGAAACACATTATACACACGAATCAAGTCCATGAGAAGTCACCAACCTATATGTAACTTTTCCAACTCATAATAAGATGTCATAGGGACTAATATACTTCAGAATAAATTTTCCTTTCTTTCTAAGTCTCATGATTTCTTTCATGGATGAAATCTTAAGCATCACTTTGTTGCCATATTAAACTATTCTTCTCTTTTTTTGAGATCATCATAGCTATTTTACCTATCTTAGGCAGCTTGAATATTAGCTTAAATAGTTCTCACTAGGTTTGTGGTCACTTCAATCATTTAAGGACCTAAAATAACTTTTTCACTAATTTCACTCCAACATAGGGGGCTTCTATAGGTCCTTCCAAAAAGAGCTTTAAAATATGACATTTTAATACTAGCATGATAGTTATATTATACAAGAACTCTATCAACATGTGATCTTTCTAGCTTCCTCGAAAATCAATAACACACGCATACAACATGTTTACTTAAATTTGAATAGTTCTTTCATTACCTATATGTGGATGGATAATATGTTGTACTCATTTTCATTGTTGTACCAAAGATCCCATGAACTTTGCTCCAAAAGCTAGAAGGTCCCTTAAGTAAAGATTAGATACAATGTCATTTGGAATTCCATGTAGTCTCACCACATGT
The DNA here is from genome assembly GCA_026401315.1 of Dysphania ambrosioides. Lineage (NCBI taxonomy): Eukaryota > Viridiplantae > Streptophyta > Magnoliopsida > Caryophyllales > Amaranthaceae > Dysphania > Dysphania ambrosioides. Next base: position 11,585,098 of record CM048666.1, on the reverse strand, counting down.
TCGATGTAAGCCTGTGTAAGTTGTTCCTTCTTCCAAGTCTCTCTCATTGGTATGAACACTATAAATTTGGTAGTTGTTCCATCTTCCAAGTCTTAGACAAAGATGTTATAATATCCATCAAGATTAATCCCATTTCCAACTAGGAATCTACAATGGTATAACCTTTGGAAACACTCCTACTTTATCCTTCATTTTTATCCTTGGCCACCAATATACCTTCTTAAGATCCTTTTATAACTTGTCACCTCTAGGGTGCATTGAATAAAGTTTGTTTTGACCTTCTTTTATGAGCATACAATTTAATTCCTCGTATTTTTATGGCACACGTACACCAACTATCTTTGAATCTTAATCTCCCATCTTTATGGATCTTAAATTCCATCTCCTTACCTTGGGCAGCTCAAGGGGCCTTAAGTCTTTTAATTAAAGTAGAGGTTTCAGCAACCAAAACCTAATCTTTTCCTTAATTCTATTAAGCTTGACATCTTCAGCTTGATTCCTTCTAATTTCGTAAAAGATAGTCAATTAAGTAGACAAGATATTCAACTTATGCTCCAAATTGCCAGTACTAGCCACTTCCAAGCTTAAAAGTTGTATATATGCACAATTCATTTAGATATATCGAAGCATTAAGTTAATGGCTAGTCTTCTTACTTCATGCATCTACAACTGTATTATCCTTCCCTTTGTGATATTGGATGTCAAGTTCATAGTCCTTAATCAACTCCAACCATTTTCTTTGACACATATTGAGGTCCTTTTGCATAAAAATGTACTTTTAAGCTCCTGTGATCTATAAACATTTTGTACATGAATCCATATAAATAATGTCTCTATATTTTTAGAGTAAAGAGTACACAATTATCTCGTGCTCTAAATCATGAGTTGGATAGTTAGCTTCATATGTAACTAGTCGACGCATAGTATATGCAAGCACTTTTCCTTTTTGTATTAAAATATAACCAAGTCCATTCTTAGATGCATCACTATAAACGTAAAATCGTTCATTACCATCTAGCAAAGCTAAAATAGGTGTTGAAGTCAAACAGTGCTTCATATGGTGCTTTAATGTCTAAAAGGGTTCTTTACATTCATCACTCCAAAACTTCAACCCCTTCTTTATTAAAGTAGTCATAGATCTAATTATCTTTGATAAATCCTTTATAAAATCTCTTACTAGCCAACTAAACCCAAGAAACTCCGAATATTACTCACACTCATGGATGTAGGCCACTTAGTTATAGCTTTAACCTTAGTCGCGATAATAGGACAATACTCTTTTGACACATTATGCCCTAGGAATGTGACTTCTTCCAACCAAACTTTGGACTAAGAGAATTTAGCATACAACTAGTTCTCCCAAAGTGTCAACAACACCATTTACAAATGCTCAGCTTGTTGTTCCTTATTCTGTAAAAATACTAAATTATCATCTATAAAGAGCACTAAGAACTTGTCTAAAACTGGATGAAAAACTCTATTCATCAAGTCAATAAAAATTGTTAGTGTATTTTTTAACCCAAAAGGCATTAATATACACTCATAATGACTATACCTCATCCTAAAATTAGTTCTTAGTATGTCTTCCCAAAAAATTCCTAGCTGGTGGTATCCAAACCTCAATTCAGTTTTAGAGAATATTCCTGCACCTTTCAACTGGTTGAAAAAGTCATTGATCCTGAGGAATTAAGTTATGAACTTATAATTGATGCATAACCTTATATTATCATTCTTTTTCACAAAGAGAGTTGGTTCTGCCCAAGGTGATGAACTAGTTTTAATGTATAATTTCTCCAAAAGATCATTTAGTTGCTCCCTAAGCTCACCCATTTATGCCTTTTCTATCCTACACAGAGCTAGGCACTAAGTTGATGGTAAAATCCACTAGCCTTTGTGAAGGCATTCTTGGAGTTCCATCTGGAAATACATTAACAAACTTATTCACAATAGGAATATCATCTTCTTACCCTTTTTCTTTAAATTCTTCACATAACAAAAGTAAAGTGGGTAACCTTTTCTTATTGTACACTTTAACTTTAATGGAGAAATTATTCCAACCTTTTTGGCTTCTTAATACCCACAAACACAACTATTTCATAACAAGGATCCTCATTATTACATTCTCTTCTTATAATTGTATCTAGATTTATATTTACTTAACCAATGTATTCCTTAACCACATCTAACTCCCCTAATTTGAACTCAACAAGGTTGGACAAGAAGATAGACTTATGGATCACTAATGGAATACCTTCATGAACACTATTACAAGTAACAATATTACTATCTAGAATAACATTGAAAGCAGTTATGATTCTAGGTTTAATAAGTTCTTTTTTTCCTTAAGACGGAACTAGGTTAGAAAAAAATAAGAAGCTCTTGTATCAAATAAGACATTATAAGAGACATAATTGATTGAGAAAATACCAATGACAACATTATGTTTCCATTACCTTCTTTCCATTGTCTCTATTGTGTTGTTCTTAACCTTCTAGCTTGTTGCTTTGACCTTTATTCTAACCATTCTTCTAGAAGTATCTTCCTCCATAACTATTCCCATTACTTTTTTGAGAACTTGCACCTTTGGAGGTATCTTTAGAGAAACATTCGTACTGTTGCCCAGCCTATATGACACTTATGGGCAATTAATAGCATTAAAGAACTTGTTGAACTCCCTTATCCAATTTCTAGCAATGTATGATCACCTTATCCATTTTCAACTAGTGTCTTGTAAAGCAATATTCTTTTTAATAGATCCCTAACTGGGTCTATCCCTCCTTCTTTAGGGGAGCTAAAGCTTCGGTAACATCAGCGACTTTCCTAACTATTGCAAGCATCATCATTGTTTTGTCAACCTCCTTTTTCCATTCTCCTTGTCCTAATACATGAAACTAAAATACTTACTTGAGGTCAGATTGAGGAAAGAAAGCGAAACAAGACAAGTTGCCAAACTATTTCTTATAACCATATAAACTTTTTGAATTAAGGGTTGTATTGGCTGAAAATTCGATTCCCTTTCCTAATTTAATTTTGAACTTTTAATTATTTCCTCACTTAATTAGTCACTAATTCAACACAAAATAAAAAATGAGCCCTTTTTACATGATTGGAGAATTAAGGTATTATTTGAGAGCAATAAAATTCTAAAATAAACTAACTTTTATTGCGTAATAAAATCTCAAATACATAAATATTTAGAATTCCTTATAATAATTATTTAAAACCTAAGGGAAATTCCCAGTTATTGTATCAAATTTACTTATTACATCTTATAAAGTAATAAAATAATACAAATTCATTGGGAGTTATCATCACCCTTATCAATCCTCTAATTATATGTAGCTTTATCGAATAAGGGATCTAATTCCTTATCTTCTTATGGATCTACCTCCATAAGCTCATCCTTTTCAGGATCATCATTTGAAATAGGTTTCACAAAAATCAGGAAGTGTTCCTCAACTCTGATGTATTCATCATAATCATCACCATCGTGTAAATAAACCACATTTTTAATCCTTATAGGTTAAAAGGGTTTAACTATGCTAGTTGCACTTAAGCCACTAAAACTCCCTAAATTGCTAGAACTGCTGGAACTACTGCTAAAAGAACTATTACTATATGACAAGTTGGTGTTAAAAATATAGAATTTATGGGATTCATTGTAATGGATTGGAAGAAGTTATAGTCAGTCGACCTCAACTCATAGCTAACCCTATTTTCTTTAAAGGTATATAATTCATCTTCTAATTATTTGAAGTAGTTAGATATACTATCAAGAAGGTTCACGTCTACCTAGACATTCGAGAATAGGTGAACAACCCTTACATTAGCCAACATAAGCCTTGATACAAACTCTTTGTGACTATAATTCCATCTTTTCAAAACAACTTGGTTATACCAAATATAATAGTGAATCTTCTTCTCTCATTGGTCCACATCCTTATACGGAGCCATATGTAATGATCATAAACAAGTGTTATATGAACTAGTTGAGCCATAATAATGTAGAAGAAAAATACTACGCTTAACAAATTTCTAACCATAAGGCCCACAAAGTCAATATGAATAGTTTGAGGTGTCTATCAAACAATATTTAAAAATAAATAGTTAACATTGCAATGCTTACAATAAAATTAATGAATCATATAAATAGTTTAAAATGCACATTGGAGTGCTACTAGCATGTATGACCTTCTTTATTTTACCCTTCCTTACTTATTTTTGAAAAACTTAAAAATTAAAAAAATTGAAATAATTTAAAAACCATAAACATCTATGAAATAACTATTCAAACTATTTAAACAATACTTAAAAAAATTCATCCTTGAATCTGCTCGTTTGGGCTTGCTCGGATTTGGTTCGGCCTACCTAGCTGGGTGGGACGAATACAAATCAGGATTTCCAAACCCTGACCCAATTGATTCGAACCACAAAAAAAAATTCAATTTCGGCTCCAAACCAATTCGGCTCGTTAAACCGGCTGAGTTCTGCCCGTTGAATCGACCCAACCTTATTTGGCTTGCATGAAACTTATAATTTTAAATTTTAGTTTAATTTATATGAATTGAATGTTAGTTTAGTTGAATATAAATCAATTTATATGAAATTACTGGCATATGACATTCATAATAAAAAATTTACATATACATTTGAGTTTATTGTAATGAACATCATAGATGTGAATAATGTACATTATAGTTGAGTTTTTTTACTTTAAATATCTTGCTACACATGCTATGAGAGAAGTTACTGGCATATGAAATAAAGATCAAATAATATACATGTACATTTAATTCATAGGTAATGATCATTAGCAATGTGAGTAATGTATATTATAGTTGAATTAGTTTGTATATTAAACATCTAGTTGCACAATGTAAAACTTTTGCATATATATGAAATTTTACATGTACATTATATTCGATTATAGTGAACATTAGAAATATGAATAATGTATATTAAACATGTTGGTGCACATGCTTAGTAAAAACTGCTTACAAATGAAATGTACATTGAAGTGTACATTAGAAAGACTGCTAGTGAGAAACTTACATTTGATTGAATGTATTGTACATTAGAAATGTTAATAATATACATTAGAAATAAATAAAGTACATTTAAGTTCAGTATGTTGTACATTAAACATCTTATTGTACATAGTGAAAAAACTGATGCACATGGATTTGTACATGTACATTTGAAAGGTGAACAATATACATTTTAAATGTAAATAATGTATGTTTAAGTTGATTACGTTGTTCATTAAACATCTTGGTGTATGTAGTGAAAAGCACTAATGTACATGGATTTCTACATTTAAATTTGAAAGGTGAACATTGTACATTAGAAATGTAAATAATGTACAATTAAATTGAGATGTTGTTCATTAAATATCTTGGTGCACATAGTGAAAAAACTGGTGCACATCGATTTGTACATGTACATTTGAAATGTGAACAATGTATATTAGAAATGTAAATAATGTATATTTAAGTTGAGTATATGTACATTAAATAGTTTTGTGTATTTCTAAGAATGATATGTATAATTAAATTTTAAGTTTGCATATTGTAATCATAATGACATGGATGTACATCATATGACTTTGTAATAAACAAGTTCCTTATAAGTGATGTACATTTACTTATCAAGTAATGTACATGATCTTTATCTATAGTGGACTAGTGGTGTGCATGTATTAAATACATTGAAATGAAAAATTTGTCAGATTTTGAAATTTAATGCAAATTAAATAAAACAAAAGAAATACCAATAGTTCTGTTATTATTGTATTTTCAATGCAAAAACAATAGAATCTCAATGCTTCATCATTGCAAATTACAAAGCCTTACTAGGTTTTTTTTTAACAATAAATTGCACATGTTCATTGCATTTGCTATCCATGTTCATTGCATTTGTCTCCATGTTTATTAGACAACCTTGCATTTTGAACCGGGTGCACAATAAGTACTATGCACCTGCAGGATCCTATTTGTGCTTAAATCCTTGTGAACATGGCACTCTTAAACCTACAAATATTACAAACCTTAGACCTTGGTGATTATTGTTCACCAATAACATAAATGTAGAATCGGATCATTAAAGAGTCAACTAAGGAATATACTATGACCAACAAATTAAAAAGTATACCTGCAATACTAAGTAGAAACAATTTTAAAATACATCATAAACCTAACATGCATCATTCCAAATTATTAATGTTTTAACGATGAATAAGTTTATTTCTTGGTCCATAAGTGACTATGATGGAATACCTTGGGCTACCACAAAGTGCCCCTCTCCTCCCTATCGTTGATGTGGAATATATAGGTTTGACTCTATAAAGTTCACGTGGTTTACCTCTTTGGTTTAGGTTGATTGAATTGTATATAACTCGAACCAATATAAATGCAAATAGGTTGATAACTCTATGAAATTTGACCATCTCCTTGAATGAATTCAAGAGTTGTTAAATTTCTTAAACCACCTCCTACAACTAAGTATTTAACAAACTAGTGTCAAGACTACCTCCTAGACTAAGCAATATTTAAGAAAATGCTTATGCACGTTGATCTTAAACTCATATTTTGTTTTTCTAAAATTTTGTTATGCAAATTGAATTCATGGCCCCTATATTTATAATGGCCATGTTTGACTCCTACTTGGCTTAGGACATGTCACTAGCTCAAGTTTATTTAAACACAAATACCTACTCTTTGCTTATCTAGAATACTAATGTATCCTTGCATAGGCAACAAGGTTTTGACTTCTATTCTAATTAGAACAACAAATCCTGAGTCAATTAGGCTTAGTAGAAGCCCTTTCCTAACTTAACTAGGAAGCCTAAGAAGACTCAATACGTGATTCTTATTTTAATTAGGAATCTTACAAAGACAAAAATACGAAAGCACAAATACCTACTCTTTGTTTATACTTGACTCTAGCTAAAATAAGCCCAAACAAGAAAAAAAAACTCAAATGAGTCCCAAAACCTTGGGGGAAAATATAATAAAGACTTAAACTAAAGCACTTCCGCATCATTCCTCCCTTCTTGAAAAAAACTTTTTCTCAAGTTTTATCAAAGCACGACACTAGGTCATGAGCTTAAAGTGTCACATATATTCCTTTTTCGAGCAGCACTTGGTAAGAATCAAAATTCTCTCTATGCACTACCTTGTAAGGCCTTTCTTCCAATGCTTCCATATCCCTAAGTTGATTGCCATAGGACTTCTCAACAACTAAAGACAACCAAATAAAATGACCAACTTCAAATGGAGCTCCCTTAGGCATTGTTGACATGTACACATTGTTGTTTCTTAGCCCTTCCACTCTTCTTATCAACGTCCTTAGGGTTATATGTATCAACAAATAAGCTAGGATTCTTCGAATTAATTGGACTTAACTTGGATGCACTAGAAGTCACCTCATTAGGTTTACGTAGATGTGCATAAAAGTTGCAACTTGATTCGCTTCTTTCCATCTAGAACTGAATGCACATTAGTATCCCCTTCATGTATTACCTTTCGATCGAATTTCCATGGTCTTCCAAGTAGCAAATGATATGTGCTCATGGAAATCACATCTCCTCCTTGTAACTTCCTATAGAAAATTTTACTAAGTCTTGTTTCTTCACCTTCACCCCCATGGAATGGTATAACCAATTTAACATATAATGACGCAAATGATCATGAGTTGGTAGATTCAATTTTGACACCAAATCTATTGAAGACACATTAGTGCACGACCCACTATCCACTATTACATTGTAAGTTTTATCTCCAACTTTACACCATGTGTGGAAAATGTTTTCCCTTTGCTCCATGCTAGGTGTAATGTCGGAATAAAGCAACCTAGCTTCTAATGACAAGGACAGCTTGTGGATCTTTGGCGTAGGCTACTTCTTCCTCCTCCTCAGATTCTAAGCTCATATCCACTCCTTTAGGCTCCACCAAAAACACGTACCTTTCTAGCTCTTCCTCTTCATACTCATGATATTTCTTAAAAGTCAAAGCACGTTTTGTGGGGGCATTCATTATAATATGGCCTTTGCATTGATATTTGAAGCACTTTCGCCTAGTGTCAAACTCTTCCTTGGAAATGTTAACATGTTGCTTCTCTATGGGTTTATTGTCATCCTTTTTCAACCCCCTCCCTTCTTGAAGCCGAGTATGTTGCAAAATTGGGCTTAGAAGTTCCCAATTGTGAATGAGAGAATTTGGATGAACCAAACCCCTTGGAGATACTCCTAATAGCCTTACCCATGTCTTTATTCCAATAGGCCTTAATCTTGAGTGCTAGTTTCATTACTTTGTGTAATGAGATATACTTAGCAAGTTCAATCTTTTTATTAATGGGTCTAATTAAACCCTTAATTAATACTCAAGGATTCTTTTTTCTTCAACTGACAAACTGAAGTTAAACATTCAAATTCCGCAACGTATGTAGCCATGGTCATAGACTCTTGAGAAAGATTGGTGATCTTCACATATTTTTCTTGTTCAAAGTCTTCCAGTGCATATTTAGCTTTCATCTTCTTCAAACTTGTCCATGTCTTAACCTTCCCTTTATCAATCATAGCACATCTAACCTTCAAGCCTTCAAACCAAGTCCCCACTTTCTTGGTTAAACGAATATAAGCCGCTATAAAAGACTTCTCATCATCAAACCCCTTATACTTTATCACCTTATCAATTTGTCTCTCCCACTCAAAGAAGTCTTCGGGGATTCCCAAACTCATAAAGTCATCAAGTTTAATCCCTCTATCATTAATGGAAACATAAAGCTTACTAGGTTACCCATCAAAATTACTATGCTCTTCTTAAAACTCTTCATTATCACTCTAGTGGGGTAAGTAATGTATGGAGTTAGGGTCAAGCTTTTTATCTATCTTATGATTCAAAGCATCAACACGCAAGTTAGATATCCTAGCATCCTCCTTTACTGCATTAAGCCAATCTTTAATCAAGTCAAGATTTTTGAGTATATTTGAGATTTGGCTAAGCATTTCCTCATGTATAGAGATCCTTAGGGACTTGAAATAAATAGCAACTTCAAAAAAAATCAAACTTCTAATAGCAATAGCAATATTTGAACAAAACCAATACTAGGTAGGAATATGAGCATGTAACAATTCCAACACCCACTAGGAGAAGTAATCACAAACGAACCCAAAACCAACTAGAAAAAGGAAAAGAAAAACCTAATTCAACTAGAAAAAGAAAAAGCAATCCGTAACTAGTCCAAATTCTTGTAGGAGTTCAAGCATAAAACAAACCAAAAATCAAGTAAGGAAAGGATGTGCAACCACAGACCAAACCAATCTCAACTAGGAAAAGGAATAGCAAAATCTAGATGGACTTGGAAAACAACAATAATAGCACCAAAAGGAATAACTAACGAAGAAGTTAAAAGATGGGATCTTCGAACTTCTTACCTGGTCAAACTCATTAATGTTTCTCTTTTGATGAAACTTTGAAAAAATCACGAAATCTTGGAAAAAAAATCAGTTCTTGCAACGTTCTTGGACAAAAGATACTTGTCACCTAAGCTCTAATACCACATGATGTGAAATCTATAGGTTTAACTATATAAAGTTCACATGGTTTACCTCTTTGGTTTAGATTGGTTTAATTGGATATAACTCGAACCAATATAAATGCAAATAGGTTGATAGGTCTATGAAATTCAACCACTTCCGATAACAAATTCAAGAGTTGTTAAATTCCTTATACTACCTCTTGAAACTAAGTATTTAATCGCCTAGTGTCAAGACTACCTCCTAAAATTTAACTAATCAATATTTAAGAAAATGCTAATGCACATTGATCTTAAACTTAGGTTTTGTTTTTCTAAAATTTTGTTATGCAAATTGAATTCATGGCCCCTATACTTATAATCGTCATGTTCGAATCCTACTTGGCTTAGGACATGTCCCTAGCTCAAGTTTATTTAAACTTGTTTATCTAGAATAGTAATGTATCCTTGCATGGGCAGTAAAGTTTTGACTTATACTCTAATTAGGACAACAAATCCTAAGTCAATTAGGATTAGTAGAAGCCCTTTCCTAACTCAACTAGGAAACCTAAGAAGACTCCATACATGATTCCAATTTTAACTAGGAATCTTACAAAGACTCAAAAACATGAAAACACATTACTAATCTACTTGACTCTTTTTAACCTAAGCCCAAACCAGAAAAACAAACTCAAATGAATCCCAAAATCTTAGGGCAAAATCTAATAAAGATTTAAAATAAAATATTTCTACTTCAATTTTTCAATGTTCAAGGTAAATTTTCTTTAAGTAAATAATGTTTTAAACTATTAAAATCTTATATAAACTAATACAACAAAATGTGCTTATCATACAACTTCTTGATTTATCTTAATTAACAATTGATTAAAGAATAACACTTTCTTACTTACCTACAACCTTGTGGAGCAAGATTATTAACTATAGTAAACTAATATCATATGACATAAAAGACATAACTCTCATTTCCTGAAGTTCGTTTCAAGACTAATCATGAATGAGTTGAAACTTGCAACTACTTAACACAAATTAGTATTATGGAAATAATTAATGCAACATGCTTAACATTCATAAAAAATTCTTCATGCTTGTATATGAAATTTATACAAACATATTAACTCCTTCAAAACATGTTAATAAACATACATTTAACATTGTTCATAAATATATACCAATATTAAGCATGATACAGCATAAATATATAATTGTGCAAAAATAAATATTCTTATACATGCTTTTATATATACAAATATTTCCTACATGTACTTACCTTGAATAGGTAATGAAATTCTCCACCTTAGCAACTCTAGAGTTCACAAATAATAAAAGATACATAAGTACTCTGATCCTCTAATTAATGATTTAAAACAACTAAACTCATTTTAGAAATCCTTTAAACATGTTATAATTTTCATAAATTATGGTTAGAAATCATATTTCAATATTAAATCCATGAATTAAAAATATCAAAATTGCAAAGTTAAGTGTATTAAAAATTTTAAAATTCATAATTCACATCTCAAAATTTGTATATACAACCATAAAATATTAATGATAATTTTAGATTTTAATAATTATAAAGTTTCTATTTTATTTTATGATAAGATGCTATAAAATAGATATCAAAAACTAATTAGTAAAGGATTTTTATATTTTTATTCAATTAATAAATAAAATAAATCAAATAAGAGTAGAAGAGTCCTAAAAAAAATAAGGAACTTAAATGGTTGTAGTGCTAGGTCTGCAACATAACCTACCATCCCTGCTTCTATTGTCTACGAAACTAGGAACACTAGACAACCAACAATATTGATTATACAAACTGCTAGTTCTTTTTAGTTTACTCTGTATAAACCACAAAATGTTTGTAAATTATGTATTTGAACTTTTTTCATTCTTAATACTACAAACCAAGTAACCAATATCTCTTTTTTTGGCAGCAAACAAATAATAAAACAAAAATCTAGCCATGTTTCCTAGTCTGGACGACTAGCTTATGAGTAGAAGGAATAGCAATTCTAGAAACTTTAAAACAAGCGAAGAAATCAAAACCATCACCTTCAGCTCTGACATCCCCAACTAACGTATGTAATTCTTTGGAAGTCGTAGATGGAGTCTGCAATGCCTAGATAGCTTCCAAGCAGTCAGATCATACAATACAATGATTACCTCTCTATCTGGCTTCAATAAAACCCCTCCAAATTGCACTGAGTTCTATTTAAAGTGGATTGGATGTCCGAATTCTTTCCCCACCGCCTTCATACCTGCCATCACTGCTATGAATAACCCAACCAATTCCCACCTGCTAGTTTTCTTGACTTGAAGCAATTTTCTCTTTTATTCACACTCCATCCACTTCAACAATGATGAGAGGATTACCATTAAGTGTCCATTTAGTCCAAAAACAAATTGCCAGATGAGAAGATGGCTAGAGCTGAAAGTCAATTATTTTTTTATTATAGACATTACCAGATCGTAAAGTCCACTCTTTAAATAAAGCGAAAACCATACTAGGATTGGGAGGGGCATCCTTAAAGCATACATTATTCTTGTGATTCCAAATGCACCAAAGCAAAATAAGAAAGTGGGCCGCTCTCTGGCACTCTTGATCATCATCCTTCATAAGAAGATTAAGCCAATATTTAATCCAATCTATAAATTTTGGGTTCAAATTTGAAAATTTGAGCCCAAGAAAAGAGTTATTCTATTTTTGTCTAGCAAAATCATAATCTCTTCTAAGATGTTCTAGTGACTCTGGTTGTTGTTTGCAAATAGGGCATTCTGGATCTATAGGGATCCTTCTTTTCTAAAGAGTCATCCTGGTTGGCACTGCTCTATTTATCTGTTTCCATCCAAAAACAAGTATTCTCGGCATCACTTTAATTTTCCAAAAGTTTTTCCAAAATGTTATAGGACCATTTGATTGCAGCTAAGAGGAAGTATCCCAATTTGACGTCTCGCGCAGGAATCTACATCTAGCTTTGACCGAGTATTCTCCCACCTTGGATCCTCACCAAACAATAGTATTCTATACCTCCCTCTTGCTGATATGAAAATTTAGAATGTGAGATGTGGTCTCCTTGCTGAATAATCTCCAAATTTTCCCTGCATCTCAATCGCGCTGATTAATGAGATCTGCTACCAAAATTGGTTTGTCTTCCCTTAGAAGTAGCCTTGATGTTCTTATTATCGCTTCACCTCGGGGAGCCAGTTTTCTTGTTCAATCCTTGTTATATCCCCCTTTCCAACAATTTTACTAAGCCTCCTTTCATGTTCTTCACTGCGACAACTAAGCTTCTGTATGCCCATGAACCAGAGGAAATTCTCCTATCCTTTTTAGCAGCTGCCAGTGGAAGATCCTTGTGGTTTCTTTTGCATTCTCCATGATTGTGTTGAAAAGGAGTGAATGGGTAATATGAAATAAGTTTTTTAATCCCATTCCTCCTAAGCATTTTGGGAGTTAAAGGAGTTGCGTTTTCCTGTAATAAATAGATTTCTTTTCATTTTTGACAATAATTTCTTCGGCATCATATAGATCGTCAAGACATGCAAAGCAATAGAAACAAGGATAACATTAATGAGAATTACTTTCCCCGCCTGATTAAGATTGTAGAATTTCCATGATGAAATTTTCTCAATAATACGTTCATGAATGAAATCCAACTTTAAACACGATCTCCCATCTACTTCCATTGGCATCCCAAGATAAGAACCAAGCTCAGTTTTTTGTTTAACTCCTAGAGGTTTTCTCATAAACTTCTTGAACCTCTTGGGTGTATTTGGGGAGAAGATAATATAAGATTTATCAGAGTTGATCATTTTCCCCGGAATAGCACAAAATCATCTAAAATATCTCTCATCAACTTGTAGGATTCATGAGTAGCTTTGAAGAAGAAAAGGACATCATTTGCAAAAAAGAGGTAGTTAATCTTTGGGCTCCTCTCCCAATTTTGAGGCCCCGAATCTTGTTCTCCTTATCGAAACGGGTGAAGAAGGTAGATAAAACTTGTATGTAGATAATAAACAAATAAGATGAAAGAGGATCGCCCTGCCTTAGGCCTCTAGAAGGAGAGAAGGATTCCAAAAGCTCTCCATTAATAAGGATGGAGTATGAAACTAAAGAGATGCACTACATAATCCAATAAATCCATAAGGAAAAGTCATTTCCTTTAGGATTCTCTCAATAAAAGCCTAGCAAATCCTATCATATGCTTTATTAAGGAACTTTGAGCACTACCGCAAAATCCTTCCCTTTTTTCTTTTGCTTGATCCAGTTCATAACTTCATGAGCAATGAGATAGTTATCAAACATTTGCCTTCCCGACACAAAAGCATTTTGAAACTCGCTCACAATCTCCTTCATAACAGGTTTTAGTCTGAGCACCATGCATTTGGAGATGATCTTATATATCGTATTGCACAGGCCAATTGGTCTGAAATGATTGACCGTTTCAGAGTTCGAGCGTTTAGGAATGAGTGCAATAAATGTCTTATTCCATTCTCTTGAAAGCATTGTCCCATTAAAGAAACTCTGAATCGCCTTAGTTACATCATCTCCTGTATTTTTCCAAAATTTTTGGAAGAAAAGAGGTGGAATTATGTCCAACCCAGGGGATTTGAGGGGGACTGACACTAAAAACCGCCTCCCTAATTTCCTCGGGAGAAAAAAGAGTAAGGAGGAGGATGACATGACCAAAAAAATTTTGGTTTAGAAAACCAGTCGAACTAGCTTGTTAATTGATTTGACATTTGACTATTCCCCCCATTATTTAAAGTTGGACTGCCAGTCCTCATTAGTAAAGATTGGGTATGATCATTGATCATCTTCTTAAAAGTTTCCACAAATTCATCCTTTATTTTAGAAAATTCAAAAGTCCATAAATCTTTGCGAATTATGAGGCATGAAATCTTGTTTCTAGCTTTCTTTTTTTAACAGACTTGAAAAAGAATGACGTCATATTATCCCCATGATTTCTACAGATAGCACAAGGCTTAAATCATTTCTTAAACAGAAAAGCAGACGAAAAGCAATGCAACTTTCATCCCTAATGTTTTCGAGCTCTGCCATGACGTGTGCCTACTAAGGCTACAAGTGCTGCCCAAGGTTTTTGTTCATTGTTCGAGATTCCCTAAACCACAATGTTGATTCACAACAAAAAAATTCTCATTCGCTAATAAATATACTACACTTGCAATATGCTTAACAAAGCCCCGATGATATACAACCTAAAGGGGACAGAAAATTTCAAAAATCTAAACCAGCTGCAGTGGCCTATTACAAAAAATGGGTCAGACTTCCTCATAAATTCATATCAGCTGGTTGATCAGGGGGCTTGTTTGAGCTGCCCTGCTCCATTTTGACACAAGCTTCCGGTTGATCCAAGCCCAAGTTTGGAGCCTGCAAGTGAGAAAAGAAATAGTAAATCTCAAATGCTTGACAAGCTCAAGGATGACAGTTTTTGGCACCTTCAGCTCACCTTCAAAGTTGCATTCCCTGTACCATACGAAACAGCCATGTCTCTTGCATGACCCACAGGTTCTTTGACATCCTCCTGAAAACGCACAACACGGTCACATTTCTAATTCTTATAGCTAATCAAGGAACTCAATCACAGCAAACCAATAAATAGCTCGTCTACCACCTCAAAAATGCAATGATAGTTGGGAAAGTTGTTGCAAACTAACAACAAAAGAGACTTTTGTGAAACTACTTCATGATAAAATGTCAAAGGAAACTTTCTTACACAACAATTTTGAGGCAAAGAGCTAACAAATATCACTGCTCAAACTAAAGAAAATCACTCAAATGCATACCAGATTGAACTTGTTTTGCTTGTTTAACTAGTGACTTACTTAAAAGTGGGCTATGCTACCTAGAATATGGTATGTGTGCAGGATACAGGTACAGATCCGAGTGTTAGACTCACCATGGACTCGAACAGTTGGCCATGGGGACTTCAAGTTGCACATTAAAATATAAGCAAAATGAGACTATCATAGGGATGTCAAGGCCAATATATTATCGATCTATATTACACTAACCAAAGATAAGATTCCCAAAATATAAAGTGTTGAGAAGAGACTCTATCTTTGCTGAGAGTTTGTGGAAGTTTGAAGATTATGCACTATGAAAAGTGGGAAATTCTATTCACATAATTAGGATCCAACATTGGGTGAACGAATTATTTGGAAAGCTCAAAAAGACACTTGAGGGAATACACACTGAATTACTCAAAGTTGAAAAGATATTGAACCACTAGAAGACGTAATTTCTCAGTTCCAACTCTATTCTAAAAGACAACTTTCACATAAGTTTGAATACACAAACTTCCATTCAAAGGATATTTAAGAAAATACTCTTCCAGTCTTCCTCGACAAGATTACCAACTTCAGTGAAGGAAGGTGCATTTATAGCAGTTGAAGCCATACAACATATTGTTTTTTCTATATCATTTCTCCTTTGGCTGCTCTCTACAAAATATTTGCAGAAGTTCATCAAGCTATCTAACATAAGAAGTGTAGTGAAATTTTAAATAAACTACTTGTAATGCTAGAAACTTTTCAGATAATATGGTGAATGGAAACTTCTTAACTAGTTTCAGTATCCTAGGAGGGATTACTAGGAGGCTAGGAGCTTTGGTGAAGTAATGTCCAAATCTTAGAATAAGTGATTCATCTCTGGTTTTCAGATAATGACCCTGACCAACTAATAATCCTTTTGTTTCAAGGTTCTATTGCACTTAAGATGGTCATGCCGCTGCAAATAGAAAATTCATCCTTGAAGTTGGTCTACAACTCAGAATTTATTCATAACTATCAATCTAGATCGCTTCCTTCTCAGGGCACAATAGTTGTGTCTGTAACTACATTTCCTTCATGTTCAATTCATTGCCATAGATATCCCAATGACAACATTCGGGTTTCCCTATTTATGTCTTCCAACTTCCATGCTTTTTCCCTACACCTATTGGACAGTCTCTTTCAGCAACTATTTCTCTACCATTATCAGATCGGTCAGGAAAGGAAAAAGAAAATAAGAAAGGGACACAGCCAATCGGCCACATCAAGATCACAACCTCAACCTCTACAGTAGAGGAAAAAGGGGTATGAGTACCCAGATAAACCGATTCAAGCTATATACTCACCAAATAATCATGCTACACCATTAAAACTGTTTAAGTTCTTCAAGACAAAATTATCAACACTCCACATGAAAGGATCATAGGACTAGGTATTATATAATGCTCTGTTGATGCAACGACTATACTTGGGTGCATCAACACATTCTGATATCAAAATAGATCATATGCATCAAAATGATGAGATAACGATAACAATAAAAGCTCAAAACCACTCAACAGACAATAGTGTTTCCCCAAATACTTGACACCATTGCTACGATATCCATGCCTCTACCACAAATATTCTTGTTTATCAAAAAAATAAATTACAGAAATCATATCCTCAAATAAATTGATCCATAGCATAGACTCATTACATAAAAATCAAACTCTACAAGGGTAGAAACATACCGGATCTTTAGGATCATGCTCCATAATCTCTCTCTTCACACTACTTCGAATCGATATAGGACTGCACCAACGCCACCAAGTAAACCAAAAATTTGTAACATGGAATTGGAATTGTTAGTTAAAGAAAATAATAAAATGGAAAAATAAGAATGGAAAAATGGTTTTTACACACCGATCATCATCAACCTCCATTTCAGAGTCTGGATCCCATCTTTGATCTGGATCTCGCTGATCTTCATCTTCCTGAACAGTGGAAAAAACTATAAGATCAATATGTAACATTCTAAGGGCAAGCACAAGATGCTTTCCCGTGGCAGAGCAAAAGTATAGAATTCAAGAACTTCTCTTCTAGTGACTGGAACAATCACAAAATGCTTTAGTCAGTAAGTTAGTCATGGAAAAACAGTGTCCATTCCTCAATTAAAGCATTAAAAAGTATCCAACAGTTTCTACTAAAGTGTAGGCCATAATTCTTCAAAAGAGTAATATTGACTTCCAAAATGTACTTTAGAAAATACTAGTGAATCTTGGCTGAGACATTGTAAAAGTTTTGAGCTTAACATGACCTCATATTGAACGGCAACAGTCACAAACCATCTGTGTTGCTCTAAAACCCTTAAAGAGTACTATGTTTCTCATAATTTTTCAAACAGCATACAACATCATTACCCCAAAGCTTCCAAAACAAATCCCACTCTTAAGAGGGGTGGTGCCTGGGTAGATGTACATAACCTTACCCCTATTCCAGATGTTGTTTCCATTTAGTCCAACACACAACAGTAATACACTTGTACTACTCCAAAACATTATAATTTCAAGTAGCTTCTCACCGATTAAATTTTCAACGTCAATTAAACACTCAGAAAGCTTTGGACTTTGCTTACCACAATGCATTCTGCTACCTTAACATTATCACTGCAAGCAAAGAGGTTGTTTCCACTCAACCTTTACTCCACCGAATCTAAGAAGCTTTTCACCATTAAATTTTCAATGTGAATAAAACCACTCAGAAGCTTTGGCTACGGCTATCAATAGTCCACAACTACTTTTGCATTTTTGAGGCTGGATAACTGGGCTTAAATATTGGCTATGATGACGAGGTTGCTCTGAATTAGGAGAGCCCAAGCATCAAGGCACATAACAATAAAAGCTGGAAGCAACAAGATCTAGTATAGCATTAGCATGACATCTTCTCCACGTCATCTTATCACGAATTTCTTGGGTATAGTCATTGCAATTTTTGAAGTAGTCGACAATCAACTCAACCACCATACACATCTGTCTTGATAACAAAACAAATGATTCCAATAAGGCTACACCACTTAGATTTTGTTTCTTAGTCTACATGAAGTTCATTAAAATCCAAAAAAATACTAACAAACCCAGAAATATTCTTAGCCTCCCTATAACAACTCCTAATTCCTTAATTAGCTTCATCAAACCACTTGACTTTTCCCAATATATAAGCTTATTAAGCAATCATATTGTTATCTCCTCTCTTTCTTCTACTAACTCTCCCTGTGAACTACTCTATGTCTCTCTGAATGGTGTCTCATTCTCCTCCTCAGCTCCTCAGCTCCTCTCCTCAACAGATGGACCCTCCAAGGTTCATAACCTTCAATCTCTCTATCTAGGAAGTTTAGGCACAAATTCTTGGAACAAAACGGAGGGACATTTAAAAGATCAGATGATGTTCTATGAATGCCAGTTCAGAACGGTTCAATTTCCAAAAAAAAAATTATGGCTTTCCACTGCCTCCAAGTCGCAATTTGTGAACTTAGAAGTTCTGAATTGTCAATCTGGATCCTGGCAGAACTTAGGAGTGGACAGGTCCTTCAGCTGATAATAGCATAAAGTTGATGATACGTCATTTAGTAAAACCAAGTCAGTGGACAGAACAAGCAACTTTTTTGAAAACAGGAATTTAAGTCTTAGTGATCCACCAAAGAAAATTGAAACACTCGTAGCAAGTTTGTTCTTAAAATAAAAATAAAATGAGAGGTAGAAAACTTGAAATTGCCAATCAATTATGGAGGTAATTAATGATTGACTGGTTCTGACTTCTAATTTTTTCAATTTGACTTCATTTGTGAGGACATATAGTCCTCTGCTAGTAGTTCTCTATACTTAACAAAATATTTCTTAGCAATAAAAGAAACTTTCCTGATATACTTAGGTTTCTCATCCAAGAAAACTCTGATTCATTTGCAGCATCAATCCTATACTTCACAAAATAAAAGACCACCACTTTAGCAACAAATTAATATCTCTTCATTTTAACTTTAAGCGAATCTAGGGACTGAACTCCAACCTCTCATCACTATCAGCATCCGAGGAGCATAATCCAAAGAAAAGAAAATCAAAGCAATTGATCCCACAGACAACCAATGAAGACTATCGGCGATGAAAAGCTAATCATCTCATTCCAGCCAAAGCAGCCACATAACAGCAAAAAAAGTTACCCGCACCTTACACCTTCCAAACTTCAGAAACTGAAGATAGCAGCCTAATGATGATGGAAAACCTACCAAATAGAAGGCAATCTACCATAGAAACATCACTTCCAAAGGATGAAAAACCAGAGGAATCCTAACCCCTTGAATACAAGGAAAAATGTTCACACAAAGGATATACAGTCTAGTATGGTCTCCCCAAATCTGCAATTTAGGACAAGCAATGAGTTCCCCAAACTAGAAACTAAAACAACTACTTCGAAGCATTGGCATTCCAGAGACGCTGAAAGAAAGAAAAAATGTGAATTTGGAGATTCTTGTAGGTGGCTATAAAACAAACAATAAGTAAAGACCTTGAGGAATCAACCAATCAGATTCTTCTATCATGAATATCCTATGAAGAAACAGAATCATGTAATCAAGAGGATCCATTTTAAACTGAAATATCCTAGGAAGGTCATCACCGTAGATATTTGAAAGCAACAGAAGTATTTGGTGATTAATAGAGAGAGGACTGAAGGAAACTAAAAGGTTACTCCCCTAGTCCCCTGCCCAAGAATCCGCCAAAATATGGTATGCTCTTCATTACCATCTTGCAGTTGACTACAAGAAAAAAGTGTTACTAAATCTACAAAAGGAACTTCTTAGGGAAACTAAAGGATCCTAGCAGTGCAACCTAGTCATTCTCATTCCTTTGAAGATAATACCTGCTTCGAATTATTCTATGTGAAAGAGAATACACCACAACAATTTCGTACTAAGAAAAATTTTTAGTAGTCAAATTAACAAAAGCTAGACCTCTCTTGCTTAACAAACACAATTTCAACCAACAAATGATCTCTCTTCTCCAACTCCAGACCACAAAATCTCTCACAGCCCACTTCAATCTCCTTGACACACCCGTAACAAGCTTAGACAGGGGAGAACATACAGAGGCATATATGTAAGAGATAAGAGCTTAAAAAAAGAGCAGCACCCTCTCCCCAACAAGAAAACAGTAAACGCAGCATAACAAAAATCAAAGAGAAACAGGGACTACACTACTAAGCCATGACAACCCTCTCCGTCCGGACTTCATAATTCTTGCAAAGAAGCAAATATGATTCCTTCTCCACCAACTGACAAAAATATAACAAATACTCCAACCCTCCAGGAATCTATTTATGAAGATTGAAGAATAGAACCACCTCAATTTGTAAACAGATAAGTGAAAACCAATCAAGACCACAACACCCCTCTTAGCCGGTTGACACAAGTAATCAACTCACACAGCCAACAAAGGGGCATCCTTGTACCTTTGGCATAACCCCAAAGTCTACAATATTAGCTCATCCAACTTTAGTTTAATCCCCTACAAAAAGAGTACATGCATCTGACACTTGAAACCTCTAAGAGAGCATCGAGCCATAAAGCACCCGAAGGTTCTATCTCTACTTCGAGCAATTTAGAGCAATTGCAGGAGCCTCTCTATTAGAGAGAGAAAGAAAAACTTTGACTGGGAGTGATCCCTTCTACATTGATGAAAGAGTAGGGATCAACCATTCATTACCCTGAGCAAGCATCTAAAAGATCAGTTTGACAGCCCTTCTTCCACTTATAGCACCCACGGTCAGAAGAGCCTGCATCAGTTCAGAAGGTACATCTCCTGGCTCTTCTTCATAAAGGAAAACAGAAACTTTTGGACACCCTAATTAAGGGATACCCAGATACGGAAAAAAGGCAAAGTGCCTTCAAAGACCACACAAAACCAAAATAAAAGCAACTTTTAGAACTATTAAAACCCAGACAAGATATATACCAGCAAACTCTTAAAAAGTATTAATAGTCAGAGTGACTTAAAAAAGAAGTTGCATCCAGATAGAAATAAAATATTACCAAGAAAGGACATTTGGAAAATTTTGTTCTGTGATATTTTTAAAATGTGACCAGGCTTGTGTAAGATCTGCTTATCATTATAGGCATATCAACCACATCACTTTAGAGCATGCAGAGATAATTAAATTCAATAAAATTATTACTGAACTGAAAAGTCACAACTTACTACAGTACAATGATATCTCCATGGAACTGATAATTTCCCCTTATACGAATTAGGATGCCATTTCAAAATTATAATAGGTCCTCCAGCAAATCTACTTGATCAATGTCACCAGAGTTCTCAATGAACCCAAAAGTGAGATTGCATTCTTGAAGAGGAAAGTTTCTGAATTGTATTGTGATTTGTGATTCACCAAATACACTCATAATATTCGGCATTTCAGCATGTTGAATTTTCTAATGACTACAAGTCTCAATGTGTGTTGTGTAGGAGATAAAGCATCATCTAGAGCTTTACTATATCCTAGTGGCACACACAACTGTAGCAAGCATAAAATGAATAGAGGATAAGAAATTTACCTCAGCAAATTCGGTATCAGGAGGACGCTCCTGAAAGGGAACACTTGGTGCATGCTGTAGTGTAGAGAGGTATTCAAGAAGCTTTGCTCTAATTTCATCTAAAATGGGGCGTGAATTCTTATTTTCCATATTACTTGGAGCAACATGGAGGGTATAGTCAGGACCAAAGTACTCATAGTACTCATGTTGTGGCATCTTATCATCAAGTTCAATTCCAAGGGCAACCCCAGTCTGCAATTGCATCAACAGGTTATCAGTTCAGAAGAATTCATTCAAAAGAGACATTTAGCCATGAAATTTTCTTGGCTTCTTTCCCTATTATTCAGGCAGAAAATTAATGCTAAGTTGTTGAAATCAGCTCAATGACAAGGTCAAGATTCCACAGTAAGCAGGGACAAATCTTACACACATTGTAGATAACAAGTTCTAATTCATTTCAAGGACAAAGTAACTATTTTGTAGTAACTTTGTAACATACAAGTTAAGTCCTACAAGGTAAGTCCTACAGGCTTACATATTTTGTAGTAACTTTGTAACATACATGCCTACAATCCCTGCATTTCACTATGTCACAATGTAGATTCAACTCAGCCCATGCACACTAAGACAAAATGGGTTGACAATACTAGCCAAAGACAAGCACAGCTCATAAGGCTTCACAATCTCCTTCTGGAACTGAAAGAAACTGGAAAGCAATTATCACTTCAATCCCACTTTTAAGTAAATACAACAATCATGCATACCTTCATCTAGCCTTTATCCAATCCCCCATACCTTATTATGTTCCAAAAAGATAGCACTACAGTAAATCAATTTCCTTAACCATATACACAGAAATTGACTGCACTAAGATGATTCAAAACTACATAAACATATTAGGTCAGTAAATTTAAGCAGTATAAGCATTATTGATCAAAATCCTTTCAATAGTAAACTAACAGCACTTTGATTTTTAGCAATAAATTTCAAAATGTACAACTCTATTTACATAGAGAAGACATTACTGAGGAAAAACCTGTCCATTAAAATTAAATAACATAGGAGTTGTGTCTTCATGGACTCTTTCGTAATTTTTGTAAATTCACCTTGCCAGTCAGCCAGTAAGATGCATTAAATCAATCAACTGCAAATACTGACATAAATTGATAGTCTAAACACGTGCTCTTCCGAAAATTTACTTTTAAAAGGGAAAGTTAAACATTGACGTTTTTCAAGATATATCATCCTAACAAAATGAAATCATTCTTCCAAAAAAGATCATCCACATACTTGGAATTTTGATTAGTGTAATGGGAAAAATCATACCTCATAGCACCAGCAACGAGCTACATTTCTGATAGTATAGCCGCCACCACCCACCAACAGTAGAGGGACATTGAAGGATCTCATGTATTTGACACACTCTGCATGACCTCTGATGGAGAGATTGAAGCAACCCAATCTGTCCCCAGACAAAGAATCAGCACCACATTGCAGGACAACAGCCCCAGGTTTGAAAACCTCCATTACTTTTTCCATAATAGGCTTAAACAATGATTGGTAGCTCTCATCATCAATGCCATCATCAAGTGGCACATTGAGAGAGTAATACTTCCCCTTTCCATATCCAATATCACGAATATCTCCTGTACCAGGAAAATAATCCCCAAATTTGTGAAAAGACACTGTCATGACCCTATCTGTAGTATAAAAGGCCTCTTCTACACCATCGCCGTGGTGAATATCAATGTCCACATACAATACACGCTGCAATATTTCAAAGGTTCCCAGCGTAAATAAAGCAAGTATTTAAAAGACAAGAAAGAAAAAATAAGTTCAATGATGCTCATGTAAAATCAGAGGGTTGAATACAAATAAAGGAAAGTACATGGAAATAAGGATTAAAATTTTAAAAAATATTCTCAAGATACATTTCATCTGCACTTTCAGACTAAACTTGTATGCCATGGTTTCAAATAAACAAATACAAAAATCCAACACCAATTGCAGAACACTATAACGAAACAGGTCAGCGAGCTTATTGCGCTTAAGGAAAATTCTAATGACAAAAGCTTGGCGCCATTGACAAAGCAAGGGATAGTAATACATACTGTGGGGATAAAGGAAGGAAGCTGAAAAGGAAATAGGAGATCAATCAGCCAAGTCAAGCAAGCCTAAGCTATTATGCAGAAATGTTACTTTCTTCAAAGGTGCATTAATGATGATCTTTACCGCACAATAAAAACAAAAGAGAAAGAAAGCCCGGTACAAGGTAAACTTTGCTGCCAATGTGCTAGAGAATACCAATACAAAAGAACAATGAAACATCACCACTTCTTTGTAAACACAATTGAAACTTAGTGTTAAATTCCACCATAGACATCACACTAACAGTCAACCATAAATTGAATAAAGGATAATAAGTTTGTCTGTAAGAAACTCCATCCCTAAACATGCGTTATTCTTACCACTCTATACCCCTTTAAAGTAGTAATATGGTGATACAGAATTTATGAAGATAATGCCATATTTGACTATGGACTAACATTGTCATGACTTTTGCACAATAATTACATATAAACTCATTGCCATCACCACACCATTTATTACCAACTACCAAACAAGCTATTAGGTTCCTGAAAGTTTGTTAAATGATATCTGACTGTTGTACATGAAACAATCTCTTTTGCAGAAAAGTAGTATCCAGCACATCAAAACTACCAGTACATTCTAATTATACAAGCATCCTCAGAAGAAAAAAAAACACCAAAAGAATTCACATATTAAAAACCTAAACATAGATCTAACCAATAACCACTCACACAAAAAAAAAATTTAATGCGCAGCAGGTTACTCTAACACAAGACCATTGTATGTTTCAATCCATCAAGAAACTCCAAGTAGCCAATTGCAATATTCAACAGATATCTAAGCTTTAAATAAAACAGTACAATTGTAAAAAAAAAAAAACAAAATGATAATATTTAGTGAACATTTTGGTTTTAAGACAGTCTAAAGTGAACAATTATAAACATGAACAAGTAGAAGATGGCCAAGATCAATTCTCCCACCTCATGTACTTTGAGAAGTTCCAAAATTGCCAAAACAATATCGTTCACATAGCAAAAACCAGATGCCTCGCACTTTTTTGCATGGTGCAAGCCACCAGCCCAATTAATTGCAATATCACAAAGCCCGTGGTTCAATTTTACAGCACCGCCAACTGAACCTCCAGCATAAGTCTGACAAAACGAGTACAGGCCATCAAATACAGGACAATCTTCACCAACATTAAACCTTTTCAACTGCCTCAACTGATCCTGTTGTGTTTCTGGGGTAATGCTCCTAAGGAAGGACACATAATCATCAGCATGAAACCTACCGAGATCTCTATCTCTAGCAGGGACAGGCTTGAGCACTTGCATATGTTGAAGGAGACCATAATGAGCTAAAAGAGCATGTGTCATGCGAATACGGTGTGGCTTCATAGGGTGACCTTGCCCATAATAATAATTTCCAACTTCGGGGTCATAGAAATATGAAACTTTACGTTTCACTCCATCTGGTCCAGAAGAAAGCGAATTGCCTCCAGAATCCATCACCTATAATTGAATACAACCAGGAGTGGAGTCCTGAAAAGATGAAACATAGCTCTAAGAACCAGCATTCACTAAATAAACCATCAGCATTATAAAAAAATAAAAAATAAATAAAAGCATATAAATTGTACTTCCTCAACTCAGTTTTTCAATAGGAAGCAAGACACGAAATAAAAATCATTTGACAAAGAGCTTGACAATGTATATGAAGCAATGAGTCAATGTTGTGTTCTAATCACACACTCATAGAGTAAACAGAAATACTGATATCTGAATTTTTACAGTTCTAAGAAAACAATCAGAAGTAGACTTTATAATTCTCAATGAGAATAATCAAACTACACAAAAAACAAAAAAGAAGTAAATGCTCTCAATAACTATCGAAAAAATAACATAATCCGATAAATGCTTTCCACTTAAGGCACGGGAAGCACAACAATAGGACTAAAACAACCTCCTTATTCCTTAACCCTAGGTGCTCTCCTCCCCTCTCTCCCTACCCGTGCTCACTAATTCAAAACTCCCCTATCTCTGAATAAATGGTGATGTCAAGCCGCTCAAACCCGGTCTCACGGAGCTTGAACCATCTATACAACAACACTACCCTTTACCCTAGAAACCTCCTGAAATCATTCAGATTAACCTTACTGAATGACCCAAAACCGTAACCGTCCCCAAACATGAATTACCCATAAATAAAATTATCATAAAGGCATCATCTTTTTACACACAAATTAAACCTATTTAATTTCTGACTCGAAAAAATATCAAAACTTTCGTAATCTAAAAGCCTTTTTTTTTTTGAAAAATGCTTCGCAGATTCAACAACAAAAACATTGAACCCTAAATTTTAAAATTTACTCAATATTAGACAAATTAAGCTACACATTATCATTAATTAACCTACAAAATTGTCATTAACGAACCTACAAATCATGACGTCATTAAGGAATCGTGAAGGTGAAGGATCAAATAGATTTGTAAATTGAAGAGAACAATCAAGATACTAGAACACAAGAAGTGTTTGGAGAAGTTAGGAACTAAGCGAGAGAAAAAAAAATATATATGGACGAACCTTGAGAGCGAAGCAGAGAGTTCGAGATGCGAGAGTGAAAAAGTCTTCTATTTTTCAGCCCTTACGAAGACAAAACTAGTTATACTTGGGTTTGTCGGTTCGCGTAGGAAGAATAATTTGATCCGATACTAATCGGATCCGGACCATCCGGTTGAAATAAGATCACTTGCCTTCAATCTGGTCGAGTAGGGTTAATAGTTGGGTTGAGTTTAAACTGTTATTTCTTTATTCGCGTTCGGGGAAACGTATGATGAGTTCGAGTTTAAATAAGTTAAGATAGTTTGTTTCAAGTTTAGTTGGATTGGGGATTGAGTTAAGTAGGGTCATATATTTTTGTAATTCACATGTTGAAATGAATCGTGGAGATTATTATACTAATAAACTAATCTTTTGGAAGCCTTCTTACTCACATGTGTTGTCAACTTGTAACAATGTTATGCTTGAGCTGATATACAACACCACCTAATTAATCTTTTTTATTAGCCAAAGTACGTTCATATCCACTATGAATTGAACACCCCTCCTTTATTGTACCAAGTCTTTCCCCTCCATCTTTTTCTTGTATGTTTATTGTTAGGTTGATTCAGCTTCAAATTGTTTACGGGTCAGTTTAATATCATATTAATTACAAAATGATGAGGGCAAAATTAACTCTCATGCTTCTAACAGGCAATCTTGGACATGTTGACTGAAATCAAGTTAAAGATCGTTATCAATCAATCAAGCATTTTAAATTTGTTGTCGGGGTTGAACTGGTTTTATGTTGTTACAGGTTGGTTTACTATCGGGTTATGTTATTACGGGTCGAGTCAATTTTCGATCAAATTGTATGATTACATTTATGCCACTCTTTTGCCTTCGTTTTATAAAGATTTTTCTTAAATGTGAAAATATTGGTTGAGACCGTCAAATTAGCCGAGTGATGTGACATTAGTAAAGTATAAAAGGTCAGCCCGCGCTCATTTCAAATTATATCTTGGTTATAGAATAAAGGTATCAGGTATTGGATTTATTATCTCAAATATACAAATAAAGGTCTCATGAATTGAATTTATTATCTCAAATATACAAATAAAGATCTTAAATATACAAATAAAGATCTCAGGTATTGTATTTATTATCTCATATATACACATAAATGTCTCGGGTATTGAATTTATTATCTCAAATCTATAAATTAAGATCTCAGGTATTAAATTATGTCTTGATCCTTCATATACAAGTTATGATTTCAGTTATAAAATTAAAGGTCTTATGTATTGGATTTGTTATCTTAGTTATACAAATAAAGGTTTCGGGTATTGTATTTATTATCTCAGTTATACAAATAAATGTCTCAGATATTTAATTTGTTATCTCAAATATACCTAAGATAATATCTACTTATCATGAGATAATAAATATTATACGTTAGAATATAACTAAGATCATAACTTGTATTACTAAGATAAGAACTTCAAAAACTGAGATATTAATTTCTAAATCTTAGATAGTAATTACTAAAACTGAGATCATAACTAGAATATCACTGAAATATTTATTCTATATTTAAGATCATAATTACTATAGTTGATATCAGAATATCTATATCTTAGATATTAATTTCTATAACTTAGATATTAATTTCTATATCTAAGATGTTAATTGCTATAACTAAGATAGAATATCTATAACTTAGATATTAGTTTATATAACTTAGTTATTCCTAAGACCATAATATCTATTATTACTAATAGGTTTTGGATTGCAAACAAATTTATCAACAATTAGCTTACCGAGTCTACTATATACTTTGATTCTAGATATCGAATCAATTTCTAACTTCATTATAAGATATGTATTTTTCTCATATTAATCTTTTGCCAAATCAAAGTGCGTTATTTCATTTTAGATTCACCTAACTCTTAGTAGAAGGAAGAAGACTTCATCCTTGTCAGTAAGGTAGAGCTCTAAGTGTCAATATTATTTTCTGTAATGTTGATAAAAATCCAAAGTTGTAGGAAGTATTTTTTATTCGATTTAATTATTTTTTGAACTGTAATTTGAAATCAAAATTTGAACCATAATTTTTGTCAATGGATTGTGAGTTGGGTTGTTGTATAGTCGTATAGATGCATTGTCACAACAGTAGGTTGGTGAGACTTATCGCACATGATATCAACTATTCTTAAATTTAGTCTTTGTACAGCTCTCTCATCCCCCTTTATACCCTTTTTCCTTCACCCTTCTCCTTAAGGGTGTTATGATCATTTTGATCATAAGAAGGTGTAACCGCTCATTTATGCAATTCCTGGTTAGGATTAGATTAGATCTGATTAGGATCATATTTGACTTAATCAAACCCAACCTTATCACAACCCTACTAACTTTATCCTATAGTTCCTAAAAATCTGAAACAACATTATCTTTTGTTCTAATATTTTGGATTTATCTAACAAATATCCCTATAAATCCGAAACCCTAACAAACTGACTGTGGACTTCTTTAAACACCTAGGAACCAAATTAACATCCTATTTTCGGTCCATTATTATTTAGTTTCTTAAAAACAAATTTTGTTTAGTTTATGCTAAAATTATATAGATAGAAAATATTTTTGAGTATTGAATAAAAATTATAATTAAAATCTCGTGAATTTACGGGGCATTACATTGGTTCTTATCAACTTTGTATGGGCTGTCAATTTTGCAGTCCGCTTTTCTTGCTCAACATTTTGCTTACTTTGTGAAGCTATGGAGGCTTCCATCATAACCTCCAAATTTGACTTTTGGGGAACATGGGGTTATTGGAAAGCAAGTGGGTTAAAAGGTAGTCTTCCATTGAAATAATGTGTTATGGCTGCTGATTGAAGTTATTGCGTTGCAAGGCTTGGATTTGGGTCGGATTCAACACATTTTGGTTGTTTTTGTAAAAAAGGAAGGGTTGTTGTTTCCAACCTTCATTCTAAGTGTTCGAAAAAGGATCAAACAACTTCTTTTGATTGTTGTAAATATTAATCACTTGCTCACTACCCAAATCACCTATAATGTATTAATATTGACTCATATCTTTTCTTGAAATATCACAAACGTCACAAGAAGCAACCATAGTAGATTTCCCATAAATCTTACCTAGACTATCTGTGAGCGCTTGCATAGAGGCTACCAACTTAGAGATATCAACATTTGAAGAAGAAGACTCCTTCCTATGATCAAACCTTGAAGAATGAGAAGTATCAGTAGTTGTCATCTTCTCAATCAAAGATAGAGTGCCCTGAGCATCATTCATCTAAGTGTTACCCTCTAAAACTACATTAATGTACAACTTGGTATCATGGTTTAGACCATTGTAGAATGTCTAAAGCAATAGCCAATCTAGTAACTCGTGATAAAGACAACACTTGAGCACTCTCTTGTATCTCCTCTATGTCTCAGGGAGTGACTCATCATATAGTTGATGAAAGTTATTTATCTCATATCTCAATTTGGTTGTCTTATCCTGATCCAAAAACTTTATGAGGAAAAC
Source organism: Dysphania ambrosioides (assembly GCA_026401315.1). NCBI lineage: Eukaryota > Viridiplantae > Streptophyta > Magnoliopsida > Caryophyllales > Amaranthaceae > Dysphania > Dysphania ambrosioides. Next base: position 11,555,029 of record CM048666.1, on the reverse strand, counting down.
CTTAGCTAGCTTATTCCATGTATCATAAGTACCCGGATCTTCATCCTATAGCCATTCCCTTGCTCTCTCCCGTAGATAGAAAGGAAACAAACACAATTTCACCGTTTTCTCTAAGCAGTCCTTCATTTTCATTGTATCACACTTCTCTAGGAAGCTCTTAATATGGGAAATTGGACACTTAGTCGAGAGCCCTCTAAATGAGTCACTAGAGATGGATTGGATAAAGGCAGGCTTCAGTTCAGAGTTTGCTACTGTAACTTATTATTGAGAAATACTTGACATTGTATGAGGACCAGGGATGTCATACTCAAACAATGTTTTTCTGTGGTGGATTGTTGGCCATTTTGTTGGCCATTTTGCTCTTCTTCCTTTTATTTCTTTTTTTACGTGCATGTGTCTCGATCTTAGGGTCAAAAGGGATCAAGTTTCCTTGACCTATACTCTAAGTGTGCATGCACAAAAGAAAATTGAAAGCAGGGGTTCAAATAGGCAACCACAATAGTCGAAGCAACCAAAGAAATAAAACTATAAACTTGGCATAAGTAAATCTTAAATAACAAAATCGAAAACCGGTTGTCCCCGGCAACAACGCTAAAATTTGACAAGGTTGTCGCAACCTAATCAAAGATACCTATTCACCTAAACTAAAATATCTCAGACAAGTAGGGTCGAATCCCAAGAGATTATCGGATCAACTAAGTTACTTTAACTTTGACTTCTACTAAGTGATGACGAAAAGATGGGTATTTCTATTTTAAGTCTAATTCTAAAAAGAAAATAACAAAATGGGTTGTAAACAATATATTAGTAACACCTAGGATATCGAATACCCGCTAATATGGACTAACATAGATTATGCACCCGACCCCTCAAACTCAATTGGTTAAACTATTTTTAAGACGAATCATCCCTAAACATTACTAAAGACCTCTTTCGAATATAAATAGCTTCCCTCTAATTCAATTAAGCATACTTTCATAGAATCATGCATAGAAAGACAATAAATACAACATTCTTAAGTATTAATGCTCATGATATTTACTTTCGTGATGACACTTACACCTTAACCTAGGATTCTAGAGTAGATTATGAACCAATGTTCGCTGTAAACTCAATCAATATCATTAATCAACTACATTTAGTATTTTAATGATATTAAAATCAATCCTAGATCAAAGAAATTGCGTAAAGAATTGAGATTTTGAGGTGCGGGAATTATCTTTGACTAATCCATATTAGGGTTCATCAATATCCTAGATAAGAAGACTACTCACACATATTAATCATTAAAAAAAGCATAATAATAAGAAACACATGATTGATTAACAAAAAATAAAAAAGAGATTGAAAGGAGAAATAAATACTAGTAAAACAACGAGAATCTTGCAAGAATTGTTGATTATAATTGTATAAAAGCCTTCAAATCTTAATGGATGCTTCAAAGTAATGCTTAAACTCAAAGAAAACTAAAGTAGTTCGATGCTTTGTTCCTTAACAAACCTAGGAAAGTTAACTTAAAAAAACTATTTATTACATGGACTTAATTAAGGAAACCACTAAAAAACCGACCCAAACTAACACACTCAAACAAGTACTATGCGCACTCGTCCGTGTCCTCTCCCATTTTGTTAAAATTAGGAGATAAGAAGCAAAATCATCTTCATAGCATAGACTCGGGGCAAGTGCTTTGCAGGCCTTGTCCGAGTCTCTTTATTTTTAGCTCAAATCAACCTAAGCTTCATTCCTATGCTTCATAATGACCAAGCCATCAATCATCAACCCCAAAAAGGCTTGCGTTGCTTCAAATAGTTCTCGAGGTCTCATGGATCGCTTCACAACATCTTGAACTCAAATCAAAACCTCGGGATTGCTCTAATACTCCCGAAAAATATCAAAAAACTAAAAACACCCGTAAATGCATCATATGAAAGCAAATGGGCTAAAACTAACTAAAACTATACTAAAACACGCCTAAACTACATATAAACGTATCTAAAACATCCCTAAAACATACACTCAAACGGGACTTATAAAACTCTAAGAATAAATTATTTCATCGTAATTTTAATCTTTGAATGATGTTTGAGTATGATATTTTCAATGTACTTTGAAATATGAAAGAGAGACCTCAATAGTAAAGAGTGATTTATCCTACTAATTTTTATCATTTGAAAAAAAAATATTTGATAAAATCAATAATAATAATATTTATTTACTTATTTTTTAAAGTAAAATAATAATAATAATATTTAAGTATAGACATCACGTATGAGCATATTTAAGAGCCAAATCCTCTCAAGAAAAAAATTTAAAAGAACATATATTTTCTCTTTTAAACTTTTAACAAGGTTAGAATCTTATAAAAAGTCATAAAAGAAGTTTTTAAAACACTTTTGAAAGAGCATATATTAGGTGGATTAGGACTGAGATTACAACAAATTTTCAAGCGTTCTATTAATTAATATTTGACTTTATCAATAAAATAATCAATTAGATAGCGTGGCCCGATGATAAATATACACCACTCCGTATGATACTAGTACGATAGTAGAAAATACCCCGGAGTCCTGCCCACAACCTCCCCCATTACCACGCCTCGTCTTTCCAAACTTGGGCCCGTAATTCACTGGAATCGTGCGCAACACCAGCAACAGCCCTCCTCCTCCCTTGCGCAACAACGCCACCGCTAATGACGCACTCCCTCTCCTCCCCTAACTCATCCTTCCTTTTCTCCCATCCCGCTCTTCACTCAAAACCCTCATCAATCCCTACATTTTCCACCCTTTCTCTACTCTCTTCACCCCAATTCAACTCCCTCACTTTCTCCGCCCCTCGCCGGACCTCCCTCTGCCGTCTCCCGGTGTCCTCTGCAACCCTCTCCGTTGACTCCTCGACTTCCCGGTCCGATGAGAAATACGGGAAGAAGAAGCTTCTCCTTGAAGTTAAGGATCTCACCGCTGTTATTGCTGAAACGCAGCAGAAGATTCTAGATGGCGTGAACCTCACCGTTTACGAAGGCGAGGTTTGTGTTAATTTAATGTTACTTTTATTTTCTTGAATTGAATTGTAGTTTTTTTGTGCGATTCTGGATTTGATTGGGATTCTAGTTTGTGATCGTGGTATATGTGTGTCACTGATTGAAATGATTTATTTGATGAGTGTCAAAATTGTTGGGCGGGTTTGTATTGCGATTGGCTCATTCCTATTTACAGAATGACGGGTTGTATGAGTAGAACCAAGAAAGATAAGCATTGTATTGCAAATGAGTACTGACTCATTCTAATACAGAGTACGGAGTAGCTATGTCGACTTTGTTTTCTCTGGCTATAGGAGATAGACGGGGTTTTCTCAATGGTAAGGAAGGAAGAAACACAGGCATTGCGTTGCTACTGACTCATTCCTATGTACAAATTAGCAATGACGACTCTGTTTACTCTGGAATATAGGAGAAACACAGTTTGTATCTATAGAAGGAAGAAAGACGGTTTGTATCAATGCAAGGAAGGAAGGAAGAAAGACATGATGTATCCTATGGAAGGAAGATTTGCATTTTATTTCTATTGACTCATTCCTAAATAGGAGTTGCAATGCATTGCTACTGACGATTTTGTTTACGTTATATATAGGGATGATAAAGTTAGCAACTGTTTTACTACTGAATCATTCTTGTAGACGGGGTAATTTAAATGATTCTGGTTTGTGTGAAATAGGCATTGCATTGCGATTGACCTATTACTGTATGTGGAGTAATGACTTTGTGTTTAGTAAGACGTGGGGAACCTTACTAACTGTACTTTTGGTATAGGAATCCATCAATCCAAATTCCAAACAATGAATATTCAGTTCTAATGTTAGTTAATTGCTTGCAGGTTCATGCAGTCATGGGGAAGAACGGTTCGGGGAAGAGTACGTTCTCTAAGGTTAGTTTGCCTTTAATAGAGTTTCTGATTGGCATTATTCTTTTTTGTAATTGAGGTTGCATCTTTGACTTGAAAGCCTGGAAGTTGTATTGCCTTATAATTTATTGTTACGGGCTTACTGCGAGTCATTTGGGATTAGTGTATGAAAAAGTGCGCCTATGCTATGAAGCCCATGGGATAACACATGTATTTTTTTTTGTATATATATTTTCTCTAGGTAGATCATAATTAATGAGGCGCACTTGGAGAAGCACAACTTTCCTTCATCACCAACTTTTTCTGTATTTATCTATAACTTCTGTCTTTTTTTTTTTTTTGAGTGTTTAAGGTTCTTTTATACCTAGTTGATGATTAGGGATTAATGGCATGAAGTCCTTTTACATTTGTGCAGTTCCCATGTACAAATTTGAGTTTATGTGAGTAGATATATCTTGTAGGTCCTTGTTGGTCATCCAGATTATGAAGTTACTGGAGGGACCATGATTTTCAAAGGTCAAGACCTACTCGAGATGGAACCTGAGGAAAGGTCTCTGTCTGGTTTATTTATGAGCTTTCAGTCACCCGTTGCCATTCCTGGAGTGAGCAATGCAGATTTCTTAAACATGGCATATAATGCCCGGCAAAGAAAATTTGGTCTTCCTGAGTTGGGTCCTATAGAGGTATAACTTTTTGCTGTCATAATTGATAATGCTATATTTTGAATGTTGTTGTCTTAATGTTTTATTTATTGTTGTCTTTTGAATTATGCTGAGAAATGTATGTCTTAGTAGATGGTTTTTTTGTTCTTTTTGGTGCGTCTCTTAGCAGATGGTTTTTCGTTCTTTTATCGTTAAATTTTCCCTTAATGTTTATGGTTGATCATATTTGGCTGATTTATAGCTTTGTCTTGTGCAATTGTTGTGGTGATATGCAGTCTAACACTGGTGGAACCATATATATTGCTATCTGTCCTTCCATTAGATTGGCAAGATGTGTACATTTTGGTTGTACAACTGTCTTTGATTTATTTGAAAAAATGAGCAAAATGATTTGATTCATCAGCTGATTATATCCTTTTCTCGTTTGTAGTTCTTTAGCCATGTATATAGCAAGCTTGATCTGGTGAACATGAAGATGGATTTTTTGAACAGAAACGTTAATGAAGGATTTAGTGGCGGGGAAAGGAAGCGTAATGAGATTTTACAACTTGCGGTATGTCTTGCACTCCTTATAATAATTGGTGGATTTGAACAAGGGTGAGGGGTGTATTCCATTTCATGTTTTGAGAAAGCTTATGATTTTAGTCTATTAATACAGTCTTCTACAGCTTTCTATTATCTCCTCATCTATCTTTTTTTACTTAGCAAAGAGGTATTTTTCAATGTTGAATATCAAAACAGTGATATTAAGGACAAAACTGTAGAATACATTTTTAAAGTTCTAGGCCCTATTCTCTTTACATGATATGTACTAAACAGTAATTAATTTAACTGATAATCTGACTTTTACTAATCAAGACTGAATTTTCCTCTTCAGAACTGATCTTTTGGGATTTTTTTTTATAATGAAAAGAACAAGACATTAGATTGGTGAGCTCTGTTCAAGAGATGATTTATGGTTAGCAGATAACATATTTTGGTCATCTCTTCTTTGCCTGGCTTGGAAATTCTTTCTAAAATTATGCTAGTTGAAATTGTGGCTTGGTTTGGTTTTGATATAAAATGATCTCTGCAGGTTCTGGGGGCTGACTTGGCTATACTAGATGAAATCGACTCTGGGTTAGATGTCGATGCACTTCAAGACGTAGCAAAAGCAGTAAATGGTCTTTTGACGCCAAATAATTCTGTGTTGATGATCACTCATTATCAGCGTCTTCTGGATTATGTAAAGCCTTCTTATATTCATATTATGGTAAGTAAACTAGCTTTGTCCTTCACCTTTTTGATTCCTCGAAAAATACTGCTGCCTTGCTTGGAGCTTGCTTTGATTAAAAACACAGTGCAGCATCTCCTCCTTTTCCAACCTGTAGGATCCATTTGATACCCACTTTTGCAGTTTTGCAACTCTATGTGGTTATACTGTAATTAGACTCAACTAATGAGGTTATGCTGCTACTGTGGGTAAATGAAAGTATTTCATGAAAATTTGGAAGGTTTTTATATTTATCTTTTCTAAGTGGAAATTCTATTGGAAATGCACAGAATGTAACCTTATAAAGTAACCAAAAAAACCCGGACTTGCCCAATTTCTTTGAGTTGTCCCTATAGAATGATTTGGGAAAGCTCAAATGCCTTAGCAGCCGACATTGTGACTTTAACCCAAAGCATATTGCACGTTATATCCATGTCATAAAAAGTCGTCGATTCTGCTTTAGCCACCCTGTCCACAAATAGCCATCATTGCATTTTGCCAAAGCTGCCTCTTCTCCCTCCCCTACTAAACCATAGAAAACAATTTGTAACCATTCCTGTATATTTGACTTACCCATGCTTCACTATCAAGTTGGTGAACTTGGGAACTTGTTCCCCCTCCTAGTTGGTGGACTCAGATAGTTCTGATTTATGTCTTTTAATTAATTTTTTTTTTGAAAATTTCTGATTAATGAAGTTTTGTTTGTTACTAATCCAACTTTTCTTCTCTCAGGAAAATGGAAGAATTGTGAAGACTGGAGATATTTCTCTGGCCTCAGTCTTGGAGAAGGAAGGATACAAGGGAATAAGCGAATAACAACAGCTTAAATTATGTTCAGATGGTATTTTTTCTCTCTCCATCGGCCCCTCTCCATAGCTAGTTAGCTACCTATGTTAATGCAGAAAGTGATTCAGAAATCATTTAAAAAGGTTTTCGATCGAATTTTTGAAATTGTATGACCTTTATATCTATGTGCAAGTTGCATTTTGCCACATGTGATGTCCTGCTTGGAGTTCGTTGCACCAAACTATTTATGATAATTCTAATGACTCCTTTAGTGTTGGGTTTGGAAGGAAGGGCTGGGGGACGGGGTTTATTGGTTATCGATTAGCTGCTAATTGTAAGATGTTTGGTACTTTGGCATTTGTTTATGATGCCATCAAGCATTTTTATGTGTTATAAATCTGGAGTTTTGTATTACACATTCACCATTCTGTTGGTCTCGGTCTCCCTTGCAGCCAATCAACAGTGTTTTGTATTTGGTGAATGAGCATAAGCTTAAAACCTCATTTTACCAAGATCTTTGAATTCCAAAATCCCACTAATTTCTGGTTACTCTGGACCAGGTTGCATTGAGATCATATTCAGCACTTCAGTAAGACTGAGCATGACTTTCAGTTCCATCTAGGAACATAAATTGTTGTCATCTTTTAAACATAGAATGAGATAATCATTATGTTGACTTTTTTGCAAAGTGAAACTTTCTCTTAGCTATTGACCCTACTTTTTATCTGATAATCAATTTTATCTTGTTCTATTATATATTTGGAAATATTATTGAAGAAAAGGTTCTTTATTCTGTTGGAAAAGAAATAAAAATAAAAGATAAAAAAAATATGAGTTATACCATCCTAACCCATAATTTTGACCAATAATGCAGCCTCCCTCTCCTTCCCTGCAAAAAAAGGAAACACATCTCAGCTGTGTTTCTTTAGTTTAAGTGCTAAAGGCTGGAAATGTTAACCCTCTTCAATGATCTACTATTAGAAAGAAGGAATATATCTGCGAGATATTGTAAATCTGATGCTACTAATCCTCAAAGATTATCTAGTGGTCCAGTTGCCGCAAATCTTCATGATTTCAACTTTTATGCCAAGAAGTATGAGTACAAATGACGTTTTTCTTCAAAAACAGTTAATCTTTTTTGTGAAATTTATTGCCATGTTTCAAAATCTTTCTACTCCTAGATATGGATATGTATGGTTTGTGGAACAGATTCATGCTTCAGATTGTCTGAGGTCAAATTGATATCGGGGTATAATCTAAACTGTTTGGTTGAAATATTGAGCAATTTAAACTGTAAGAGAGAAAATGTGTCAAAGGTGGAAAAAGAAACATCACATAAATTGGAATAAGTGTATTACTCCTTATATTTTGTGTGTTTGAGAACAAGAAAATAAGTACGATATACATAATATTTTACTTCGTATATTTTTTATATGAATTTTTGGAAGTCCACCTGCTGTGAAGGTGATGCTGCAGAACCTTAGAAGGTTTTAAGTAAAATTATCAGCTTTTAATAGTTTCCATGATAAAATGTTTGGTAAGAACTTCACAAATTTGATTGAGATAGCTCTTAGCAGAGTGTAACTTATGGTCCATCTTCTGCTGCTTATTTCAGATCATGTACCTTCAATCTTCTCCAATATATAGGCATCTTTATTTCTACTCTTACAACTAATGTATATTAGAAATTCTTAACTACTAGTTTTGTCAAACACTTTTAAGTCAATCTATCAGATAATACCCGTTACGTGGCTGAGTGCTGACAAGTGACAACTAAAGAAACAGCTAACTACCACATGAATAGCTCATTTTGCTGGAACCCTTAATCTAATAAACACAAAGGTGATACTGCACCAAGTTTCAGTTTGGGTTTCTGTTTCATGCTACATTGGGGAGTTTACAGCTTTCATGGTGAAGTTAGATCCATTGAACTTGTCATATGTATCAAATATAATGGAACTTAAGAAGATCTACCAATGTTCCTTCACTTCTACTCGTTTTGTCAGAAGATTTAGTCACAATTGAACTTTTACTAGTGTTTTAACTCAATGCTGCTGCAAACTTGTTATATAGCACTGTAGCATGGACTATGGTATCTTTTCTGATTTCACTTTCTAATTATGTTTTGAAAGAGGCCCCTTTCCTGAGTACATATGCACACTCCAATAGACCCAAGCAAGTTAAAGATCAACCCCTATTATGAGAGAAATCGAAATTAAAAAGGACATTGCGATCACTAATCTATCCTTTAGGAAAATGTCTGAAAACCAGTGACTATTCAGCACTTGGGTAGTGTTCTGTCTCTTGCTTGTGAAAATTCTTTGGTTTCTTTCAATACAAGGGTATTATTATCAGATATGCTGCATGTATCTTCTGATTCTTCTGATTATTATTGCTCTCTAAGAGGGGTGGGAAAGGCTTTCCTTCTCCTTAGTGCCAGAAATGGGAATAAAATGAGTTTTATTAGTACTAGGCTGAAGAACACAAAATTGTGCTACCCTTCCTCCTAGATTGGAAAGCTTTTGCACTAGCTCTGTTATTTTGTTTTAACATGTATCTTTGATGATTACTTGTACTTGCCGGTATCTTAGTCCATTCAAATAATCCTCTTTATCCCAACAAAAAGGTGTTAAGGTATTGTGGATGCTGGTCAGCATGTAATAATAATCTTACTCAAGAGGGTTGGAGCATTTATGTTCAGTATGGATCACTACTAGGGGTGTCAAATTAGGTCAACGAGTCGGTTCTGGTTTGACCCATCGCGGGTCGGTTCTTATCGGGTCAATTTTGCCTATCGGGTCGGTTCCGATTAGGGTCGGGTCATTATCGGGTCAGGTTAAATCGGTTATTTGCTTGGTCGGGTTCGGTTTGGGTTGTATTCGGTTAGGGTCAAAGTCGGTTCGGGTCAAGGTCGGTTCGGGTTGTATTCGGTTCTAGTACAATCGGGTCGGTTCTTAAACGGGTTATATCGGGTTATTTCGGATTTGGGTCAAGGTCGGTTCTGGTAAAATTGGATCGGTTCCTGAACGGGTTATAGTGAGGTTATTTTGGGTTCGGGTCAAGGTCGGTTCTGGTAAAATCAGATTGATTCCTAAACGGGTTATTTCGGGTCAAGGTTAGTTTTGATAAAATAGGACAATGATGATAGTTAATTCATAAATTGGACAATGATGATGTCAATAAGTCATTTAAAAACAAAATATTTATGAGATAATAATTATTAAATGTGTATTATCCTATCAAACTAGTCTATAACATACGATGTTAAGTTTATATATACATAAGAACTTGTAATATGTTTACTTTGATATCGACAATGACAAGTTTGGGTTCAAAGTTATTAGATATTAGGTAAAAAATAGGTCTATCAAGATTAGGTCATATTCATGTATATTCAGATTATTAACACATGTAGTGAATTCGGGTAACGAATTGTTATAAATCGGGTTATATCGGTTATGTGTCGGTTTCGGGTTCTTTTTGGGTCGGGTCCCTAACGGGTCGGACGCGGATCGGGTTCGGGTCTTTGAATATCAGGTCAAATCGGTTTCGGGTTAACTTCAGGTCGGGTTGGGTCGGTTTTCAGGTCTCACTTTTCGGGTCATAATCAGGTCGGGTCCGGGTCGGTTTCGGTTAACTTATCGGGTCGGGTCTGATTCTGACAGCTCTAATCACTACCTAAGTTATTATCAGGTCCTGATATCTTTCGGGTGCGTCCTGTTTTTGGTCTATTGCTTATTGGGTTTCTTGGTATTCTTTTTTCTTTTCCTTTCCCACCATTGAATTTTTCTTCTGTTTAGTACATTTATGTTGCTGGTCATGTTTTTTTTTCCAAAGCTGGCTAATTAATGTTGCTCACCTTGTTCCCCACTGTACATGATCCATCGCACACTACCTTATTTTTCCACCCACATACTTTGTTGTTTCTCATCCTATATTGCTGAATGTCTCTCCCGAACACATACTGCGTTGTCTCTCAAGAAGTGAGAAACCTTTTACTTGTCTAAGTATGTTGGTAAAATAATTAGCTTTTTCTGGATGACTAGTGCTTCTGACAATCCTATTTTGGCCTTGCAGCTGTTCAGAAGACAAGAAATGTCCTGCAGCTGCTGATACCTGATGTGCATATGTAAACGCTATATGGTCGTGTTCTTATTAGATACGCCCCTAAGTGAAATTTGCACAGTACTTGTACTCATGCCAATTAGATACACATTGATCAACCTTTAGGTAGTAAAATAATTTTGACTTGTTCTACGGTGAATTTTGTCCCATACTAATGATAAAACGTCACAATTGTTGATCTAGTTTCTCCACTTGTCTTGCTTTATAGGTGTAATGTTTCTCCTTTACTTTGGGGTCTCAATGCATGTACTTGACCATTTATATTTTAGATCAACCATCCATTTATTGAAAATATTCATTGAATTGAATGCGATATTCCACGTAATAATGTATTTTCCTTAATATAAGGGGAATGTCTCTAGACGTTAATCTCATAAACAAAAAAAAAAAATCAAACACTTGTAGAACAGGAGAGTTTATCGCAAAAAGCATAATGCTTATTTAGTCTTTGAATCTTAGAAATATACGAAGTGGGGGTGGTAATGAGCCGGGATATATATGGATATCCCCTTTCTCATTTCTGCAAAAACTTATTGTATTTATCACCCACCTAATAAGCTGTAGCAGATGCAAATTTAATACCAGTACCTGCATAAGTATAAACTTAAACTTGCACTAGCTATATAGAGCTGTCAAATCTCATCCGATTTGATAAATTGTTCGAAATAGACCTGAATCCGACCTGAAAATTGAGACCTATAAACCGACCCAACTCGACTCAAAGTCAATCCGGAACCAATTTGACCTAATAAACAAAGACTCGAACCCCATCTGTATTTTACATGTTACAAATCCAAGAAGTTATGGCCCCGACCCAAAGGCAATCTAAAATCTATTAAATCGGACAAATAACTGATTTGACTTGACTTATAACAATTCATGACCCGATTTCACCCAACTTGTTAACAACCTAAGTATACGTGACCTATTCTTACCCGACCTATTTTTTATCCAATTTCAAATAACCTTGATTAAATATTTTTATTAATTTTTTTATTCAATATTAGTGGAACTAAAATTTTGAAGGGTTTACTAACTATGTGTTCACATTACGACTTACGAGTCTTACAACAATCTAAAAAATGTTATCAAATTCGTTGTCACGTAACACAATATTCATTGTCATCATACTAATTTTTTGTCATCATAACAACTTAAATTAGTCATGTAACACAAAAATTCGTTGCCATCATAGTAATTATGTGAACTTCACATATTATGTTATAAATATATATTAACAAATGATTATGCATTTATAACTCTATCAATATTTTCCAATTTTCCATCAGTCACTAACTTAAATCAATCGTGAAATACAAAACTCATTGTAATCGTAGTTATTTTATATTATTCAAGGTCTAGTGATCAATAAGATCATATTATAGATTTATTTAACTTAAATCATCAATACGATGACAATGAGTTATTTTATACTACATATTATTTAAGGTCTAGTAATCAATAATATAAATTACTTGAAATAAATTGCATGGGTTTAATCATTTTATGTTTCAGTTTGCTTTTAAAATAACTAAGACATAAGCAACTGATTATAAGAGTGGAAGTTGAAGAAAAAACAAACACATGATTTGCTAATTTTAGTTAGGTTTAATATTGTTGGGCTTGGAATATACTTGGACTAAAAAAAGTAAAGTAGTTCATATTTTTGATAGGTTTTACGGTTTTAGGGCAGGGTGGTAGAACCGAGGAATGATGAATTGGGTAGAAGTAGGAAATGATGGGCCTTACATTCACCACATGCCTTATCATTTGTGGAGGATATGACTTTTGCACCCTTACCCGCCCCCACCACCTTTCAAACTCTGACCTATGCTATGTCCCATGTGGTGTGAGGCATGTCTCTTATTTAACTCACCCCACTGTCATCCATGATACGAAATAGTAATTTCATTTTCAAGTTGATTGTGTTGAAAGACAGATTCTTACTTAATACTTCTTCTATTCTTTTGTTAGGCAACCAGTTAATTTTTACATTATTTATTCACTCATGCTTTTACAAATACATAAGAAAAATACCATTATAATCGATGTATGCCTAATAGTTGGATTTTTTTCTTCCGAAAACTAACAAATCAATTATTGATAAATAATCATATGACATTTCCAAAGAGATTAAAATCTAACTAATACATAATAATTGAATTAATTAAAAACCTCTTTTTTATCAAAACCTCGATCATTCCATATTGATATTTTCATGCCCTCTTTCATGTTGCAATGTTTTACAAACACCAACGAAAGAGGTTGTACTCCCTGTAGTTTTGTTTGAAAATCATCGATTTTGAGTTAAGTTTCGGGGACGAAACTTCTTTTAAGAGGGGTAGGTTGTGATCCCCTGTAAATTTACAAGATTTTAATTGCATTATTTTAAGTATAATTTTAATATAAACTAAAAAAGATTTTTTTTCCAAAAATATTTAATAGTCTATATAAAATAATTGTTGGGTTTATTTTTTTCAATAAAAGATTATTTTTCATAAACCCTAAAGCCTAACAAATCATCCTACCCGTTAACCCCAATATATATATGATATGTTCATTTTATATAGTGTTTTACCTCTGTCCCTTGGTCATATTTAGGAGTAATTTTGGCTCTACGGAGACACTTTTATTATTAATATGTGTTTTCTAGTATTTTCGTAGATTTGGTATTGTTTTATAGGAAATTGCGGATTTGGAGCATTTTTTCGGGTTTATTTGAGTCATTACGAGCATTGGAGTAGGATCGCATTATTGCGACATTAGTTCGTAGCCCAAGTCCGGTTGGAATCATCAAATCTGTGATTAAAGGGCTTGGGACATTGGACCAAGCTTTAAGTATCCAAGAAGATCGGATTGGGCCGATTAAGAGCTCGAAGCTTGGCCTGGAAGCCTCACCCTACCGAGCAGCCCTCGCCCTAAGGCACGTCTGGTCGGGTGAGACACAATATTAACACAACTTTCTCTGGAGACTCACCTGGCCGGGCGAGTATCCGCCCTATCGGGCATGTGTGTTTCCTTCCGTGTATTAGGTTTAGAGTTAGGGTTTTCACGGGGTATCTCTTGTTCTTTTTTTTTTTTCAGACTCATAGGTTAGTTTCTAGGTTTCTCTGAGTTTTTTAGCTTTCGTTGAGTGCTCTATCGACCTACACTTTTCGGATTTTATGCAATTTAGTATATCCATGTAATTTGGTAACGATTCCTTCTTTTATTTATCTTTAGAATTTTAATTGTATTTTATCATGTCGTATTTAATTGCTTTGTTTAGTTTAAATTCCATTATGTGAGAGTAATTTTATTTCTAGGGTTTTGGGGATCCATGAACAATATGATCGAGTAGTTTATTATTTTTGATTATCAATGTTTGATTGATTTTCTATTGATTGATTAAATGCTTTGCAATTAGATTTGGCCAGGTTTAACTGTATAAGTCAAGCAATATTGTTTCGAGATTCGAAAGATGAGAATTGATGTTTAAGCTTAGTTTCAATAGGCGGGTTGAGCTATAAATTGTTAGATCAAGATTCGAGAGATGCGATTTAATACCAATAGATTAATTTTGTGATTGTAATACGTAGCAAAGACCCTTTATGATCTTATTAATTGGTGCATTGGTTTTTGACTATTATATTTTACCCTGGAATATTATTTATTGGTGAACTTATACCCTAGACTTCAGTCCCTTGTTTTCTTACTCAATTAATCTACTTTAGTTTATTTAATTCCTTTAGTTTAAATCTTCTATTAAAATTAATTTCGCTACTTGATAATTTAGATTATTTACGTCTATTAGGAATCAAAAGACTTGTTTCCATGTGGATTAAATGCACTAATTTTCATGGTTTAGGTTTTAGGATCATATACTATTGGTTATTTCATGAAACTAAGAGTATTTTATGATTAATCTAATGATGTTATGTTTAAAATAAATATTCTGATTTTAAGGGATATTACATTTGGATTTCTATGTTGAGAATTTGAAGGATTTTATTATTTTATGTGTAGTATAAGATCCTAATCAATATAATACATGTTTTTAACATTATAATCAATATTTTGCGACTTTGAAATTTTCCAGAATTTATAAAACTGATGTTCATTATATTTTAAGGATTTAAGTATTAAAAATAAAGGTTTAAAATATTTACATGATTTTTGTAAGCCTTTTTTAAATGGGTATAGTTGCTGTAAACTTGTTTGTTAGGGTATTGATTAAGGTTGTGTTATTTGGTTTAGGAAAACGATTCATAGAAGGTGATTCGTAGTTGTGAAAGTGGTAACTCGATTGTTCTATTTAAGATACGTACAAGATACAAAAACCTTGCCTTTAGGAGCATGATCTAGGGTAAAATAAAAACTTAGTATCATGTTTAGGAGACATTTTTGATGAGATTTTTTGATTAATTTTTGAAAGAATTCATGTTTTTTATTTAGAAGCATGATTTGGTATTGTTGATGAGTTATGAACTATGATGTATTAATACTAATTAGGAAAGAATTATATATGGTTGAGGAATCTCAATTGATTCAAGTTGAATTAATTAGCTAATTAATCCATGAGGTTGTTTATTATTACTCTTCATTACTAATGGTATAAATTGAATAAAGGTGATTTTCAAGTCTTAAATTAAAGACGAGGTTAGTTGACTTTGTTCAACAGGTTAAAATTTGAGAAGAAAACCAAAGGGTTAAAATTTAAATATAAAAGAGGTTGTGTAAATGTGATGTTTTACATGTGTGATCTTTGATGAATTGGAACCCAAGTGTTAAACTATATATCACATAAAGTTGAAGAACGATAAGCAATAAAATTCTAGGCTAGTGCACGTCTAGAGTATTGAGAATTAGGGGTTAGGGCTTCACGTGGTATTATCCATGGCTTTTCTTGGACGTCATGTGATGTACAAGTCTCTTTAATGAAGTTTTAAACTTAAATTGGATTAGCTGAGATCTCATCTAATCATGGTAATAGAGTCCCGCCCATTGCCATTGGATTTATATTGTTTTTGATGCCCTCTGACAAGAGAGCATGGGGTTTATACATTTATTTTGATGTTTCTAATTGGGACATGGGGCTACAACCTTATCTCTTTCTTAATCCAATTTATTAATTAAACAAATCATGAGTTAATTTAAGTAAAGGATTGTGTATATGAGAAGGAATTCCATGCATTAACTAACTAACTGTTATGAAGTCATCACATTTCATTTTGTTTTTGTAACCTTTATGTAATCAGCTTTACTGATCACATGCTTTGTGTGTGATCTTTTGGTCATAGCCTTCGCCTTTCGATGACTCTTTGATGATCCAATATTTATACTTGTAATTTTGGGGAGCAGATTTCTGACAGGTATTGCTGAAATTTGCATGCATTATTGGGAGGAGTAGAGAGTAGTATATTTTCGGTGAGTTGTTTGACTTATCATTTTCTAGAATTTCAGAAACTAGTTTTGATTTGATTTGATGGGTGTTTGGATATTTTAATAAGGACCATAATGTTTGCGAGTTGTATGTTCGAGTTTGACATTTTAAAATTTTATTTGAAATTTAAATGTTTTCCGTTGCAAAATTCTGATTTAAAGTCTTAGGATTTGAACACGTGGCAGTAGCATATCATTAGTTCACTCAGGGTTTTGGTTTTCGGAAAGGGGGAATTATCAGGGTGTCACAGGGTTTATCAATTTATTGTAGTCATGATGATGACAACTGCCTATTCAGTTTTTTATTAAAAGAGTTACTTCTTTTTCAATCTCGCCCAAATCTTCATATAAAACCCAATTCATGCTAATACTTAATAAACTGAAATGAAAACAATCCCACCATAGGGGAATTTATTACATACAACCTATGTAATTTTATTGAATTTCACAACACATAATATAAGCATAATGTAAATTAAGGGTCGAAAAAGAGCTAATCTCCAAAGATATTTGGCTATTTTTGACCTAACAAAATCTTTTTGGAGCCATAGGTAGAAAGAGAAGAGGAAGATAATGAGGTGGTGGCTAACCTTTTTCAGTTGGATTCGTTTCATTCTACATTTTCAAAATATCAAATATTTTATAATTTACTACTAATAAATACAAATATTAATGATATATGTGGTAAAAGAACATATGATAACAAGTATTCCATATTATATTTCATTCTCAATCATTGAGCACCCCTTGGTTATATTCAGTACTTCCTTTGTCCTGCAAAGAACTTTCTAGTTGGTTAGATTATAGATTTCTAAGAGAGTGTTTAAAGTGGAGTATTGTTGGAAAAAAAGGTAGTGGGTATTGTTTATTATTTATTAATTTTTAGTACATAGAGTAAACAATAAAGTAAAATAAATGTTTATGGAATTATATTGTATTCAATGAACCTCATTAAAAGTGCAATTAAGAAGTTTTTTATGGAATTAAGGAAGTATTTGATATCTCACACATACTACTCAACTCCTAATTTTGCTAAGCTATCATAATGTACTTTACACATTATTAGCCAGGTTTCATTTACCTAAGTTATAAAAATTAAATTTAAATAAACGAAAATCATAAAAATAGAGGATGAACTAGAAAAATTATTATTTATGCACTCGACATATAAGGTGTCAATTCAGATTGATTGAACGGGTTTGGGTATGTTACTAATTGAGTTTGGTTTGAAACGAGTTGTCTATTGTCTTTTGGATCAGTTTAGATTGGGTTAGGTCATTAATCAAATCGAGTTCACTGGTGATGCGCCTACTCGAGTTTTGATTTGATCATACTATGTTTGAGTCATATATATACAATTCGAGTTAATCTAGTTTGGGTTTGGACATGTTAACACGATTTATGTCATTTTCAAATGGACTTTGACTAGTCATATAGGGTTAGTCCGCTTTGGGTACATAGACGAAATAAGACATTCTTTTTTCAATTAAATATATTACGAATCATATATTGGGAGATGTCATCTTAGTTTTGGTTAAAATTCGAGTTTGGTGTTGAGTTTTAATTATGTTATAAATTGTGTATTACTTGAAATCAAGTTATTATTAGTTCTTGATTTTATTTGTATAATTTGCGAAAAATATCATGTAAAATAACCAACTTGTGAGATAGTACCATGTAACCAAAATCTTGTGAGAAACTACCATTTAAAAATTCCCATTTGCACAAGAAACCACCTTGTAGTTTTTTGGCCGTTAACCTAATTTTATGGCATTGACTAGTCATGTGACTACCTTAACTAAATCCCCCCCCTTTATATCCCTCCCTTTCTTTCTTTCTTTCTTTCTTTCTTTCTTTCTTTCTTTCTTTCTTTCTTTCTTCTACTAAGTTCTTCGTCTTTGTCCCCATTTGCTTCTCTCCCTTCTTTTACCGCTTGCCATCTTTACTCATCCTTATGTTGTTGCTAATCTATCAATGATGTGTATTTAAGCAAAATAACATAGCAAGATAATAATGAACCTCTCAAAATAGTACTAACTTCAAATAATTCAATGTCATCCATTACATACCACAACAAATATACATTTAGGAGGCTAATCTAGTTCAAGTGTATGAGCTTAGCATAATATATGAGTTGAAAATAATGAGTGAATTTGGCAGGAGGTAGAAGAAGGGAGGGAAGTAATTGGGGTATGGAGATGACAACGTGGGAAATAAATGGGTGAAAGAAAAAAAAAGTTAACTAAGCCATATGACTCACGTTAATGATCTTTGAACCATGAGAAGGTTAAAAAATGAGCAATCTATTTCAACTTAGGAAAATTGTGTAAATAATTCACTTTAAGATGGAGAACAAGTCTAATTAGGTGATTACTTTGTTTAATGTCCACAAGTTTAAGGGTCCTTATGGCCAATTGTCCAAGATCATCTTCTTAAGCATGATTGCATTGCAATAGGTCTTGATTAAGTCTATAAGATAAAGGTTAACATACAAATTCATTACATATTAAGGTTCATGAAATAAAAGTGCATAATTAAAAGTGCGAAAGTGAAAGAAAGTATTAAGGTGCAATATTAAAAGATGCAAGTTATGATTTAGGCATGAAGATGAGTTGAAGATTTGCTAATAAAATGAAGATTTAAGTCTAAAAAGACCCTTCTTCATGATAAACTCCCACTAAGGAAGGGTCTAGTTTATAAAGACTTACGTGGTTTAGTCTTTGAACATCATTGACTCAAAAATAACAATAACATCAAAGTGTGCTTCATGATGCTTAACATGAAATGAGCTTTAGGATAACACCTAAATGTACATTAAAGGATGATGTACACCTAGGGTTTGCTCATAAAAAGTGTCAAAGATTGATTAATTCTAGAGAGAATAGAGATGTCCAAATCTATTTATCATAGACTAAAGAAAACTAAACTTGCATAATGTAAGTAGTTTACAATAAGAGAAATGCAAGGGGAAGGGGTTGTTTGAGAGATTAAGTGGAGACCAATCTATCAAGGTGGTTCCTTGAATAAGGTACTCAAAGTTATGATTTTGAGACTTAAACTAGTGAAGTAAGGAGTTGCTCCTAGCTCTTCACATCATAGGTAAAAGAGACATAGAAATAAATGTGTAAGAGTTGATCAACCAAACATTAAGGGTGATGTCTCTTTGGTTGATCAAGGCTCACTAAAGTTTCTTAGAAATTGAAATAAGTTGTTCATGTAGAAGAGGTTTGCATCTTCTACAATCACTACAAAAGAATAATCTAATCTTAGGCTCTTGAGTGGATAAAACCCACTAGAATCAAAGAATGGATGGTGAAGGGAGTAGAAATAGACAAAAATAAAATAAAAGAATTGAATTTGAGAAGGATCTTGGGTGTATAATTGAAGGAAATCCTTTTGCTTGATTCTTGATTGAGTGTGTCTTGAAGGAGTTATGTTTCCTAAATTTTCTAAGACAATATGTTACTTGAAAGATCCTTGGTAGGTATTGAAGGAGTGTTTGGGAATGTATTATGGAAAACGGTGTCTTAAAATGTGAGATTTTTCCGACCTTTTGCTCATTAAATTTTGGCGTATTTATAGGCAAAAAGAAGTCATCTTCTTAGCATTGGACACTAAGATAATGCATCAAGCGCCAAGTTCGGGCGTCAGACGCTTAGGTTTTGCATTAAACACTCAAAATGGGAGTATTTTTCTCAGGTGAAAAGAGGGTCAAAAGGAGACATGAGTGCTTTTGAGGGAGTGTTCAAGGCTGAGCGTTAAACGCACGAAGTGGGCATCAAACGCTCGAAGTAGGATGCTAGCCTTGGTGTTTGATGCCACTCTATGGCATTGAACGCTTGAACTTGATTTTGTTTTAGTTCTTACATTCAACGCTAACTTTGCTGCGAGCAACTTGATTTTTGCACGGATTAGAGGGGTTTGATTAGCATTTTATTACTTGGTTTTTTTTACTTGGGCCAAGGTAAGAGTTTTAGGCTTGATTTTTTTAGGGTCTTTAATTTTTATGGCTCAGTTTTGAGATGATTTTGGGTTTTTACATACTCAATCTCGACCTAAGCTAAGTTCACCCGCAAGGGTTGATTCGTCATCGGACTGCTAGACAGGGATACGTGATTTCGTGTCTACATGTAGTTTTTTACAAGATATTTTTCACATGGTACTTTCTCATAAGTTTATGGTTTTATGTAATTTATAGTTTATCCATATTATTTTGACTTTTTGTTGTGTTCATCTTAGATTATATCAAATAATAAGTTATTAATTACAATGATGATATATTATTGAATTGACTTCATCACATTAATAAGTGATTTCATAATAAAGTAATTTTTTAGGTGGTGACTAATAGATAGGATTACATTGAACAAGTATTTGATATATAATATTTATGTATCATTGTATTTTTGTAAAAATAAGGAGAGATCCTATATATATGAAAACCACCTCGATGGTGAGAACCTTTCTTATTGTGAGAACTCTCATCATAACCATTCATTTTCATGAAATCTTGAGAATCCATTTTAAGGAATCATACATCAACTTTCTTTCCTCCCTTTCCCATCAACATCTAACCTCCCTTTCTCGTCAACACGCCGATAGAGACATGGGTGTGTGTCTAGGGACTCGTCCATATGAAATTAAAACTCTGATTCTGTTATCTATTTTCAGTAGACACATAGACGTGTGTATAGGGAACTCATTCGTGTGGAAATAAATCTTAGATTTTGTTCTCTATTTCCAATGGATACACGAACGTGTGTCTCGAAAACTCGTCCGTGTGAAATTTTTTCCAATTATTGTTATATCCATTTGCAAAATGGCAAATATATTTTGTTCATTTGAAAAATGGATAAATATTTATTTGAAATGAAAAAAAATAAATTGATCCAGTTGAGTGGTTTTCACAAAATAAACTCTAAACCTATAATATTCCTTACCAAAGATATATTGGACATCCATATAATATTACATAACACTCTCCTTAAGTGTCCATTATCTAAAATAATGTCGCATTTAAACCATGTACCCACTAGGAAAAGTAAGAGAAGGAAAAAGAGTACATTATATTATAATACACATTAATAGAAGATGCATCATTAAAAACCTTACCAGGAAAATCAAGAGGGAAAACCATAATTAAGGGAAAAAGAGTATAGTGTGCATTTACTCCCCAGATGATTACACCGCTTCATATTCTTGAATTGCCGCAATCTAATGTCCCGAATCAGTTTCTTGAAAATAACAGTTGGAAGTGCTTTAGTAAATAAATTTGCTAAACTCTCACTTGAACGAATATTTTGAACAATTATATCACAATTTTTCTAAAATTCATGGGTAAAGAAAAATTTTGGTGAGATGTGCTTCATCCAATCCTCCTTGATGTATCCTTCTTTGAGTTGCACAATACATGTTTGTTGAGTCCCTTAGGTTTTGATTGATAGTTTTGAATGATGACAAACAGCTAAGGGAAACAGGTCTTGGAAAGTGTTCAATACAGTTGGGGGAACCAGCTAAAATAGAACACTGTTTCCCTAGATAAGTTATTACCTATATGAGATATTTGTTGAACTAACTTGTCTTTATACAGGGAACAACTAGATGATAAATGAGCTATGCATCTAAGTTGATTTCTAAGATTGGAAGCTTGAAAGGACTTTCGATCAACTTAAAGGAAGGTCCTTGGTCAATAATTGAGTTCATTCATGGAAGCTTTCAAGACTTAACGAATGCATGAAGGAAGACTACACTCGAAGAGTTATTTAGGATCTTCATGTAAATGCTCCGTAGTACAACTTATATAATTGAGTATATAAAGTGCTTTTAGTATATTAAATATCGTTATGAAATTTGGTACAAGGTTTGGAACAAATTTCATAACATATTCAGTTCAGGGAACCAGGTCAGGGAACCAGGTTAACTGAACAGATTATTCAAGCTGCGGTTTTTACAAAGATTTTACAAAAAGGATATTTTCCGAAATATATTGATTTAAGATATATCTAAGCAGCTAAAAGATAAGATGATATTTTTGGTTAGCTAAAAACCGGGAAGTATCTTATCCTAAGTTGATCTTATCTTGTGATCAAATCAATTAGGATAAATACTTATCCTAAAATCGTATATATATCTTATATGCATGATTTTAGGGTTTAGCCAACTAACCTATAAATACATCTTGCTCTGAATAATCAAATACATAGCTTTCACGCAATTTTAATAGAGTTTGATCCTTGAGAGCTAAAAGCACTAATTCAATTATTAAGTGATACACAAGAGCATAAGAGTGTTTTTAACGTTTTTCTCTATTTGACTTTTGAGAGTTAGATCATTGGAGAGTTTTTGATCTTGTATTAAGTCTTTGACGAAGGGGTTGAAGACTTGGTGAGTGTTTGTGAGTTCAAACGCACTAGGAACTTACGAGGGTAAGTTCAAAGCACATTCGGAGTAGAGTGTGGGGTTTACTGGTTCCCGGAGTAGGGAAACAGCAGAGTGTTCTTTATCTTTATTTTTCGGAGTAGATTAATAAAGGACTTAGAATAGGAGGACGTAGGCCAGAGTTGGCTGAACCTCGTTAAGACTGTGTTGTTGTTTATTGCTTTGTTTTATTCCGCTGCATAAGAGAACCAGCACAACTGGTTCCTTACACATAATCCGAAAAGAAGCAAAAAATTGCCAACGGTTACTTAACACTCAATTCACCCCCCCCCCCCCCCCTCTTGAGTGCCCATTGAACCTTCAATGTTGTATTATCTTTATATAAAGTTGTAAGAGCTTCTTTCTCAATAGTTAGACCACAATCCAAAAATATATATTGGATTATTATTCTAAGCCAACCCCATTCACAACTAGCCTTATGCATTGCCAAAAATCTTTGAATGTTTAGAAGAGGTAGTAGCAATGGTTTTCTTTATAGGCCGCCGAAAAAGGAAAATATCTCCACATGTAAACACATATCTAGTTTGTGACCGAGCATTAGGGACCAAATGAAATTCTGCATTTGTAAAGCCAACTAAATCATCTTTGTGTATATTCGAAAAGAACAAATCCATATCTTTTGTGCCTTGAAGGTGAAGGGGTACATATTTGATTCCATTTCAATGCCTTCGAGTGGTACATGTGCTAAATCTTGCTAACAAATGTACAGTAAATGATATGTCAGGTCGTGTATAACCAGCAAGATACATCAACACCCCTATACCACTTAAATAGTGATATTCAGGACCAAGAATCACTTCAACATATTCCCGAGGGAAAAAGGTCCTTGTTCACTTAGAGTGATCTTACAACCGTTGGGCTACTTAAAGGATGTGCTTTATCAAAACTAAATTGGTTTAGCACCTTTTTGTTGTAGACACTAAATTTTGATCTTCTTATTTTATTAATAATTTATGGTGTCACTTCCTCTCACTTTGATTGTGCTGAGCAGGGCATTTTTTATCATTAGAAATGAAAGAAGAAGTTCAACCATTTTGAAGTTTCTTAACCAACAAGGAAGTATAAATCATGTAATAGCTAGCATTATCGCCATTAATAAAACCACCAATGCTATTATAGCACCATGTATAACTTAGCATATGAATCTTTTCTTCAAATAGAAAATCTTGAGCTTGGTGGTGATTATTTTGGAACATGGGGTTTGAGAAAATAGGGGAAAATGAACAACTTTGAGTGAAGACAAAAAGGAAAAAGATAAGGGTGTGTGGTAAAATGATAAGGGCAATCTTCTTTTATAAGGAAATTATCCGAATAATATAATTTAACCCTTAATAGGATCGTCAGAAAGGATTAGATAATTATACTCCTTTATAGTTTATATGTGCACATGCAAAAAAAATTATTCTGACAAAACAGCTTACAACAATCCGGATTTTGTAATGGTTATGTTCTAGTTTATGTGATACCTATAAAGTTTAAGATAGAACAAATGATTTTCCAAAAATATTAATAAAATAATAATAGAAATATAATTATGAAAACGTATATAATTATGAAAACTTCCTACCTGACTTAAGGTCCTACACAGATATAGATATCATTATATCATATATAGATATACAAAAAATATTAAAATATAGAAAAAAAATATGTCAGGTATAGACATTATAATCTCAGATATAGAAATGAAATTATAAAAATGCACATATATAATATATTTATATCATATATAAATTAGGAATTTCTCTATTGGAAGTACTCCATATATAGTCAAGATATATGATATTACAAGTATACAACAAAATTAGTGGCACAGGACAAGCTAAGCTAGGCTATTTTTTGAGTAGCTCACAAGTTAACAACGGACTCAGTAATTAAACAATTCACAATAGCATGAAAAGAAGAGAGAGTATATACTCCCTTAACTTATTAGATTAATTATTGCACATGTGAACTCAATGACTAATGAGTATTAGTGGACTTAGGAAGTACTCCGTATAATTTAGTAATTTATTAATCAATGCACGTTGTACAATTTAGTAAACAAAAGGTTCACATACATTTTGTCTAAAATTTTGCCTTAAATCAGAACTGATATGTGCACAAGCAGTCAAGCAGAGTGTGCTTCAAGAATGTGATTCATCTTTCCATATGAAAAAATCAAGTATATTAAGTATAGATAACATCAAGTGAGCGGGCCAATTTTGTAGGTTTTATTACCCTTTTCATTATTCTCTCCTCATCACCTCATTTGTCCCAATATTAAGTAGTGGCATGAACCATTTTTTCTATTCACGGATATACCTAAGTTTAGGTCATTGCCTACTTATCCCCTCAAAACAAAAAAAGTGTCTATTCATCTCTTACAGGTAGCTATATTGCCTATGTCATCCAAACCAACATAATTAAATGAGATTAAGGAGTTAATAGTCAAGTAGTACGCACAACTAGTCTACTGTTTGATTCCCTCCTCATAGTTGATATCAAAAAAGTATGTACTCATATCAGTAGACATATGGGTGGTATATAATTTTTTATGTAAAGTGAGTTGCAAGTGGAAAGATACAACAATTAATGTAGACGGGATTGGATCCCAAGTTTTGGATAGGTTGATATTAAATTTAGCTATACATTATTTCTATTTGTCTATTATTTTAAAGTGGTTGTTAAATACATTTTTTCTTGTGTATGGTGAAGTGAACGACCAAAGTACAAAGTTGTTATTAAGAAACACTAAATTATTAAACCAGAACTATATCGATCTAAAAATAAATAACATCAAGTGCATCTTAACTTTTCAAAAATTTGTTATAAATATGTCTAGGCATCGTTAGCTTGTGTCCAAAGTAGAAATCTAGATTCCTACAGGCTACAGCTGTGTTCATTTAGGATGATATAATTCGACTTTTTGTTTAGATATTTAGAAAAGAAATGTCAAGAGAGATAATCTGCAGACTCCAATAATTTGATGTTGTACAAATAGTGTGACATTTCATAGGGAAGGTGAGTTGGAAATTTTGGGATGACTAGTGACTTTGTACTAGATATAGGACAAACAAATTTAATCTTTCAATAACATTCATCCAAACCAGAAAAAAAATTGTAATAAGACTATACAATGATACTAGAAATAAGACTGACACATTAACTATTGACTACTATAACTACTCTTCCACAATAACTATTAACAAGAGTAAATGTTTTCTGGGTCTGTGCATTGTTCCATCCATGAGTCCTTCTAATTACTTTACCAGATGTGCAAAAGAAACACATGACACACCTGCATGATTCAACCAACGCTATATTTTGAGTTTGGCAACTCATGTGTTACTGTTTCCCTTTTTTTTAGAATGTAATTTTTTGTAGTTGCAGTGTGATTTAACCAACGCAGTGAGTAGACAAAAGTATGGAAACTTCTGTGCAACTGTTTTTTTCCAGAAATCCTTGTTTCAAATGAGAAGGTGTGAAGGAAAATAGTGATAAGTTCAATCATTTTTTACTTTACAAAAATCTTCCCTGGCTTACTCTATAAAACCTTAGGTTTTGAGAACAAGGGCAGAAAGAAAAGGAAATATAGGAGAATACTTTCAAATATTTTCTACGCACTAAGATTTATCTAAGTTTTTAATAATTCTCATAAAACCAAAAATAAAAAAAATTTACTTACATTTGAGCTTTAAAACTTTCTCATTATTCCAACAATATATATATATATTACAAGTTAGTTTAGTATCGTTCAATTAGAATAAATAATTTCATTAATCACCTTTGCAAAGGAGAAAAATCATTCATAATATGGCTACTTCTAGTTCAAGGTATGGTTCTTAATCTCCAGTTTACTAACGTTCATTTATCTACAGGATGTAAAAATGGAATAATCAAGAACTAGGTGTTTATTAACACATAACTTTATGGTTATTCCACATTAGAAAACCGACCCTATTGGTGAGGTTATAGGAACCGGAGAGGTTGAGTGTCATCATTGGTATGGTTGCACTCTCATTAATTCTCTTTTTTAAATAATAATATGCATAATAAGTTGGCTAACATAAGAAAATCATGAAATTCATAAAACTCAATGTTTGATCATCAATACTCTAGCTAAATCATAAAATAAATAAATGAAAAAATAAATAGGCTTTGTTTATCTAACTTCAAAAATGGCCTATCTAAGTACCCCTAGACACTTCCTTCGTCAATGTAGAGAATTAGATCCATAGCTATTTTATTTATTTATTTATTCAGACAAAAAATGTAAAAATATAATTGCCAAATGCCCGTAAATTAAAGATCATAATTTATGCCAAAGTAGTGAGTGTGGCCTGCACGCAGTTTCATTGTGTCAGACGAAGTCTAGGAAAATGTTTTTCAATTAATATTAATTTATGGTAGCCCACCAAAATGTAATTAGCATAAATGCAAATAGGCTCTTAGCCAACAATTAGGAATTGTAATTTCTTTTAAGTCTTTAATTTAAGAGAGAGTAGAATAGGTGTTAATGTGTTATCAACTTTATGTTTGTGATATTAGTGAACTACGTTAACTTTTAGAAATCAAGATGCCCTAAAGAGAAGGACAAGTAACATCAACATGATTGTATGTAAGCAAGAGTTTCAATTATTTTTGTGTATCTTATTATTGGTCAGTAAATATTGAACAATCACCAAATTTGAACGTTGAGAGTAAATTTCGTTGATGTTTTGAGGTGATTTTTCTTTTGGTATAATTATATCGTTATTACTATCGTACACAGATACACCCTGTGGGTATCTATACAAGTAAACTTAAGGTCAGTTGATATTCTTTCAACTTTCAAATAAACAAAGTGTTCCTTAAAATAAAATAAAAAAGCAGTGCTCTTCCTTGAATAAGGCTTACATGCCCTAGTGTAGATATTATTGCACATTCCATAAGTGGCTAGTTGCATTGTTGATGTCTAAGGCTATGTTCTATTCAACTTAAATAAGATAAATTTAACAAAAATAAAATAAGAATTTATCATATTTGGCTTATTTTTATTTTAGCTTATTTTATAAAATTATACAAAATAATTTGAATCAATGAGAGAAAATGTAAAATTATTTGGTTTAAAATTCTATTTTTTATTTTATTTGAAACTTTTTTTATTTCTTATTTTATTTTTGATGAAATAAGTCCAAACAAGTTAAACGATTCAAACCTTAAATTAGCAAAATAAGTAGAGGAAATAGGATATAGTTTAACTTGGTAAGATAATGATGCATGCAATACTTTAATTCAAACATCTTATCAAATTTAAAATTTATTCATTCGTTTTTAAGAATTTCGCTATATATCGTACGTAATTGGTCTAATAAGACTTTTAATGTTAAATTTGAAGTTGTGGGTTCAAATATAATATACATCATATTTCAAGTCTAATAAAATGAGACTTATATAAATATCCCTTGCTAAAAAGATCTTATATATATATATATCCCTTGCTAAAAAGAATAAATAATCAATTATACGCATGTTAAGTGCTTAAAATTAAGTTATAAAGTGTGGGCATCCTAAGTGTTAAATTCAAGGTCAAGATTGGGAATTCGCTTATGAAGGTTGAAAGATCAATTTTTCTCCACGAAAATATTTAACCATAGAATTTCTGAAGATTAATTAATGATAATTGAATATATAGCACATTATTACCTTGGAAACAAGGCCTAACGAATATCATATTTCAAGTGGTCGATTATACTAAGTCTATCAATCTACAAGATCTTATTTTGAGTATAATTATCCACAAAGTGAGACTATTACATGATAATTCCAAATATCATTCTAATCCTTGTAAAGTCGTCAATTGGGACACAATTTACCAAAAAAAATGTCTTCTTCAAAAGACTATTGTGGTTATTGGTAATATGACAATTACCTTATTTCAAGTGAGATTATTAAGTGATAAGTGTTAACTCCAAATATCATTCTAAGTCTTACAAAGTTGTCAATTGAGATGCAATTCACCCCAAAAAAAGTCTTCTTCAAAAGATTATTATGGTTATTGCTAATATGGAAATTACTTTATTTCGGTCAAGTGAGATTGTTAAGCAAATAACTCCAAAAATCATTATAATCCTTGCAAAGTCGACAATTGAGACGTAAATTTTTATTAATATTGAAACTGAGGTAATCACCTCATTTCAATTGGATTGCTTCAACCTTATGATTAAACTCCTCTCCAAACTCATTTTGAGACCAATAATACTATACTCCTTTATCGACCCTAGATCACAGTAAAATTGGTCATTTTATATGGTATTCAGTCGAACTACGATGGTTTTGATCCGTGAGTAGATTCAAAATCCCACGATGATCGGTACGTAGTGCAACTTTAGTGTTCAAACCTTTTACACATCAATAGCAATGTACGATCTAGGTATAATAAACCTCATACACTTGATGTGTTTAACAACAATAAATTATGTGCTTAAATCTATTTATAAAAAAAGCCATAGTCAAATTAATGAATAAAGAAAATGAACAAGTAAGAGCTTGTTTTCGAAAACGGAAGATAAGACTAGTTCCGGACGTTTGATTCTCTTAACTGAGAATTCGAACCCTTATTTTTTTAGAATAATCTTTCTTTAGGGAACACACATTTTATGAATCACTCTCATAGAAATAATTCATAAAATGATAAAATAAAAGAAAAATAAATATATAAACCTTCCTTATTCAGATAAAAATAAGATGGCGACTTTACACATAAAAAATAGTCACGTTAGTTTAAATCGTGGGACTCTATTGACTGATTGGTATTCTATCGCGATTAACATCCTACATTCCTGTATCCACTTTGATGCAAAATGATTTCATTCTTTAGGTGCTCAATCTGTAACCCCGAGTAAATATTGTCTTCCCAAGATCTTTCATTTTAAATTTTTTCTTCAAATAGCCCCTTATTACTAGAATTTCATCAGGGGTTCTAATAAAATTTAAATCATCCATATACAATGATTCCAAATCTTGATCCAAATTTCATTATAAAAGTACATGGGAAAATTAGATCATTTTAATAGTCTTCCTTCATTAAGTACTCACTTAGGATATTATACCACATGCGCCTAGATTGTTTCAATCCATATAAGAATCGATTTAATTTGATGGAGTAATGTTCTCAAAAACTCTGCTACTTTTGGTAGCTTAATTCGTCTGGGAGTTTCGTATAAATTTCATTAGCAAGTGGGCCATACAAATAAGTTATGACTACATCTATCAAACGTAAGTCAAGTCCTTTTCTTATTGATAGACTAATAAAAATTCTAAAATTCATTGCATTGACCATAGGAGAGTAATCCTCTTTACAATCAATTCTAGGTCTTTGCTAGAATCCTTGTACAACTAAACATGCTTTATATTATACAATTTCTCTGTTTTTCATTTCTTTTACGCACAAAGACCCATTTATAGCCTATTGGTTTGACACCTTTAGGTGTACGACATACATGCCCAAACACTTCTCTCTTTACGAAAGATTTTAATTCTGCTTCAATTGCTTCTTTCCATTTTGTCAATCATCTCTTTGTCTACATTTTGACATAGACTTTGATTTAGGGGTGGCAATGGGTCCAAGACCCGATCTAGACCCGGTTAGACCCGACCCATTTTTTAGGGTATGGGTGTAATTTTTATAGACCCATTGGATCCATGTTGGATATGAGTCTAAATGCCCTTGGATCGGATATGGGTTCCAGATCCAAAAAATTTAGACCCATATCCGACCCATGGACCCACACATTTTAAAAAAAATCTAATCTAAAGCTAAAAATTCATTCACATTACTTCGCCGCCTTCAACTCTTTCTCATCGCCACTCACCAATTAACATATTCATATAATTTTGATGTATACTTTGTGATTACTAGCTTCTTGTCGTCACTCCCCCACAAACATATTCAATTGCGTTTGAGATTACTAGCTTTTATGCAATTTTAAAACTTGTGAGTAGCGATGCACTTGATCTTAAAAATATTGTAATATAGTGCTAATGAGTTTAGGACTTTTGAATTAGTGTTGGATTTCGACTCTAGTGCTTACTTGTTTTCCATTCATTGAACTAAAGATTATTTTGCAAGTATTTCAACGATACAAATTGTGTCCTTAAGAAAGAATTTATTTGTTTATCTTATTTGACATAATAATGCAATTTATCTTCCTTTATAACACTTAATCAGTAAGCAATTCTAAGGTATAAAATGCAAAAATACATCCAATTATAAGACATTTGAATAATAAGCACATAAAAATAAAAATATGTTAAGGATCCATTTTGGACCTATTTTCCAGTGGATCTGGGTAAGGGTTTAAAATTTTAAGACCCAATGGATCTAGGGCAGATATGGGTTTAATTTAAAAATAATGGGTATGGGTCCGGATCTAATAAGACCTAACCCAAACCCGACCCATTGTCATCCCTACTTTGATTCATGATCCTCATCATCATCATTCATGACATAAAACTATTACGTTGCATGCAAAAACATCATCACTTCAATTTCATTTTGGTTCCATTTTATTCCTGACATGACATAATCAGTTGAGATCTTTTCATTATCAGGCGTATGAATTTTTTCTGTTATGTCTAAGGTCTCTTATAGAGATCCTTCTAGAGTTATTGCATCTTCGACCTGATCATTATCAATAACTACTCCTTTTCTTTTTTAAGGATTCTTATCTTTGGAACTGATTCATTTACCATGATTTAAGCATGCTTTACTCTCATTAGAAACTTTAGGTTGTCCTTTAGAGACATCTATTTTCAATGGAGCATATATAGCTGGTATATGTGACTTAGTCATTATGTTTGAGAATTGATTTGTAAAACTTTGTAAATTAATTTTCTTTTGGACTTCTAATTCATATTTTTTAGTTTAATATGAAAGTGATATAATGATAATACATTCCATATGATTTTATTTTCCAGCTATTTGTTTTCTCCCCTAATGTTGGAAAATTTAACTCGTCAAATGGCAGTTTGTGAAATGACCTGTAAATAAATCTCCAATAGTTGGCTCTAGATATTTAATAATTGACGGAGATTCAAATCCAACATATATTCCTATCCTCCTTTAAGGACCCATCTTAGATCGTTGTGGTGGAGTAATCGGTACATATACAACACATCCAAAAGTTCTTAGATGGGATATATTTGATTCCTGACCAAACACGAATTGTGATGGGTGAGAATTTATGGTAATTTACTGATTTAAAGCGAATCAATGTTGCTGCATGTAATATTGCATGTCCCTAGGCAGAAATTATGACCATCTAGTGGATTCATCAGTTAAAACTACAAAATATCCAAATTGTCCACATAGGAGGGGGGGTATGTCTCCTTGTATCCGTTCCAAAAAAGTGATTAATTCATAATAGTTGGTGAAGGTTGAGTTATCAACTTTCCTTGAGAGCAAGAAGCACACAATAAATTATAATGAAGAATTTGCTAGCTCTTCAATGAATGTACACATAAATTTTCAATTATTTTTCGCATCAGTGTTAAACGGGAGTGGCCTAATTGGTCATGCTAAACTTTAAAGTTATCAATAAACTTTAGGTTTACTATAACATGTCATTTTAATTGTTCTAATTTTTTGTGTAATACATGCAAGTGGAGAATATAAGGAATTTCTTCATAACATGCTTGGTGCCTTGGATCATACTAGTGATGTGAAGGTATACGGTATTTTCTTCACTCATTGTTTCAAATGTGATATATATCCATTATTATAATTATCTTTAAAATTCACTAGATTTTTATGGGATTTTGGAGAGTATAATGCATCAATAGTTTTAAATTTTGTTCTCATTGGCAACAATATATGTGCTCTGCCAGAGCTTTCTATAAACCTTTTTACTACCATATAATGCTTACACTTACTCTTTTAATATCAAATGACAGAAATATCTCTTATTACTAAGTACGATGTAAGAAGTAGCACTATCTGCTAGGCACAAATCTTCACCATTCAAGTTAAATTGAATTTGAGTAGTATTCATAATTTTTGAAATAAATAAAATAGGTGTCACAAAAAAGATAATAATATGTCCAATAAAACACTCAAATTTTGGTACAATAGTGTATGTGTTTACCAATTGCAATTTTTTTACAACCATATATTTGAACTATAGATTCATAGTGAAAAAGGTTGAAACACACATACATTAATACATTATCAAGCTTGTTTAATCTCAATCATGAACTTTATGACAACACTGGATTTTTAAGCTAAACTTAATTGTATGAAACAATAAATATATATATCTTGCAAAATATGGATCTTGAGGTCCATATAGAAGTAAATAATACTCAATCTACTCATATATAATAGATATGCATCTTTCATCTTTATAACTAATTAGGCATTAATGGAAAAAAGTCTATTAAAGGGTTCACTTAAGGCCAAATCTTACCCAAGTAATTGTCTTAATGAAAGAAATCATACGCTTTATGCAGAAAATTAATATGGTATATACCAATAGTGAGATCTTACCGAAGCACATATAATAGAATAAAAGTGGTGAAGCTAAATTATAAAGTGATAATACTAATCTAGATGAGGGGCACATATATTTAGTAGCATATATACTAATTCATATACTCCATCGATCTATGTGCACAAATATTACTCTAGATGGAGATTAATATACTACATGATAAGCATGATAATTCATTATTCATAACTCCATAAGAGAACGGGTAAAGAGAAACTTAGTAATAAAACACAATGTAATACATAGTATTAATCGAGAGAGTGAAAGCCAAATCTCTTAACTAATAATACAAATATATGATATATAGGTTTGCCCCCAATAACTAGGGATGCAAGTAAATCAAGACATTAGCAAAATATTAACATAATATGATGGTTATACACTATAAGTAACATCTTTCCTTATATACAAAAATAATCCATTTTTTTTAAGAGATACTCATAATATCAAGTGCAATTTTGATAATTAAACTCAAACTTATCTAACTAATAAAACAATAAGGTTTGGCAATTAATTAGCTCATGGCTCACAATAACACCCTCTAGTAGATTATATGCAAAACTTGCAAAATTAGTAACATATGAAAGCCAAAATCTAAACATTACAAGTCATAGAAGACCAGACATGAACGTATTTTATTAATGCATGAGAACTTATATTATGTGAGTGTCCACACTATTTACATGAACCTTAATCTGTAGCATCAAGTTGATAGTATGACACATACAAGTAATAATCTTGATTATAATTACCGAGTACTATATAAAATCAAAGAGTTGATAGAAGGTATAAGAAATAAATACATAGTTGCTTGGAGATAATGATACTTGTACCTATAACACTGTAAATCCTTTAAGCAAATACTCAATAGATATAAGGGTCAAAGAGATAAAATCAGGGGACATGATAAACTTTGCATTAATAAGGTACTAAATAATAGTTTATGCACAATCTCCACATAAGTCATCTTAGAAATAAAATCACAAAGAATTTATTATAAGACAATATAGAAATTTGGCACATGCTTTACAAATCAAAATAAAGATTAATTAATATATAAACATTAAAGATAGATATACCTTAAACTCGACGTAGATAAATCTCAATCAATAGAGTAGTACTATGATGTTGATAACATGTTGTAATATATTTGTAAAAGTTAAAATAAGAAGGGTACTTAAAATGAGAAAGACGATAAAACATCTTAGCCCTTCATCTCCTAGATCCAACACATGATATTTTACGTATATATAATGACCCTTTTTTAACTCATAATGACCAGATAATTTTTTCAATTATAATGACTTTTCTCTATTATTATAGTGACCCTTTTTTATTGTTATAATAATCGTTTTTTCACGTAAAATCTCTAGAGTTAAAGGGTCAAAATCATAAAATTTGTTGTTATAGTAATCATTTGAAGGGAAAATCTAATTAATCCATCTACCTGAAATGCTAGCCCTTTCGATATCAATTTGTATTGGGTCAACATAACCTATTTTATAACCTAAAAGGTAAAAAATTTTATTCAAATAGTATTCGCTCTAAAGTCAACCCAAATATATACTAATTGAACCCAAATATGTACTAATTGAACCCGAAATTTCCAAACTCAAACCTAACCTAAACTCGGCCCAAAGACTATTAACTAATTTTGGACATAATGCTCATGACTCAGTACACGTACACTTCACAGGAATCCGATTAATCCATCGGCCTAAATATAGTTATGAATTTATGAGAAGTGGTCCACATCCAACCCATTTGTTCAACCATAATAAAGATACCATTCCCACGCGATAAAGCCTTCACACTTTCCCCAATCGGAAAACAAAGCCAGAAATCTCCAGAAAAATAAGAAAATATGGTGAACATGAATGTGTTGCAGGCCTTCCTATTCCCACCACCCCCATCAATCTTTGTAACAGCCATGTCATTCTTAAGCTTTGGCTCACTTGCAAATGCCGGTTTATCTGAAATAAGAGGCAAACATTTGCAGTACTCCAAGTTTGTGAATTGGAATATTGCTAATAATAGTAGTAATAATAATAATAATCAAGAAAAGAAACCCAATATAAAGAAGACTGTAATTTCTAGCAAAATTGGGATGGCTATACTCTATACTCCTGCTTTCCTCTTTGGGGTGGCTTCCTTTTTTATCTTCCCTGACGAAGGTTTGAGGTTTTTCTTGCTTCGTTTGGCTCTTACTATACACTTCCTTAAGAGGGTCCTTGAGGTAATCTTTTCCTTATGCTATTTCATATTTGCTCGCAAATTATATCTTTTTCGTAACTTAGCCTTGGAAATCTTTTTTTCTCATGTGTAACTCTTAGGAAATGTAGAAAATCGTAACTTAGTACTCTCTGTCTCACAAAGATCACCCCCATTTTCCATTTTAATCCAATCCGTCCCATTTTACTACTATGATGTGGTCTAGATGTGGAATATATTTGATATTATGTGGTCTAGATTACACCCGACCTGTATGTGTGGTGGGACTAGTGACTGTGGTCAGTGCGCTGCAGTCAGTTTTCCTGGTATGTTCGATTACACAAGGGAGATTGAATCATAGTAATGTAGGACTGTCAAAATAGGAGCACAAGTGTTTAGACTTAAAGCCTCTATTACACCAGAGTACTTACACTTTGATATTGGTAGATTATAAGCTCGATTATAAGACATTTTTAGCTGGAGTGTCAGTAGTTGTAGGAAAACTTTAACGTACTAAAATTACCATTTACATGTAAGAGTAATGCCACGCAAAAGCAGTGTATTACTGTATTGTTGATTTTACAGTAGAATTGTTGATTGGAAACAAGTATAGGCAACAACCCTCTCTTGTTATGACAGGACTAGACGACACAGTTTACTGGTTTGCATTGGCTAGCATGTAGCTGTTGGCTTATAGAATTGCAGGGTAAAGAAAACTTCCTTTTAACCTTAATAGTGAATAGATCAGACTTGTCTCTTTTACATCCAAATGTCGTTTGTTTTGATGCTGGTGATTATAAACAAGATTATATGACAGATTTATCAGAAGTCTTGGTAATTGTAGGAAAAGTTTAAAATCCCTCTGATCATCATAGATATGCGAGGGTAAAGCCTTCCACTAGAGGGTACTACTGTATATCTGAAATGCTGAGGGTGCACTAGATTTTAATTCTTTGCCGCTGATACCTGCACTAATGCATTGTCTGCTTTGTAGGTGTTGTTTGTTCACAAATTTGGTGGTAGTGGTGTCGCTCTTGAAACTGCAATCCCGATTACTCTCAGTTACTTCCTCTCCACCGTGACCATGATATACGCACAACACTTGGCAGGAGAATTTCCAGAGCCTTCTATTGACCTGAAGTATGTTGGAGTTGTGTTGGTCCTGCTTGGAATGGGAGGCAACTTCTACCATCACTACATCCTTTCTACTCTGAGGGGAAAGGGTGAGAAAGAGTATAAGATACCCAAGGGAGGTTTGTTTGACTTAGTGCTTTGCCCTCATTATCTGTTTGAGGTGTTGGGGTTTGTGGGTGTCTGTTGCATTGCTCAAACACTATACCCCATCGCTTTCACTGCTGGAACCACTCTGTATTTGTTGGGTAGGAGTTACTCCACCAAGAAGTGGTACTTGTCTAAGTTTGAGGACTTCCCCAAGGATGCCAAGGTTTTTCTTCCTTTTATTTTCTAGTTGTACCCAAGAAGTGGTACTCGTGCTAGTCTATTACATTGGAATCCTCCTATTTGATTTTAGATGTAATTCATCTTGAGATCTTGTATACAAAAGTATAGGATACCAAGCTTCTTGCTTGGTGGTGTTTGCCAAATTCTTACTCGTCTACTACTCTCTCGATTCCTATTTATTTGCTTAATATATATAAATTTACTTTATTAATATTTAGTTGGGAGAATTGATGAGAGAGAAATTTGGTGGGACTATATATTATTGTTGTAGGAGTAAAGTTTGTTAGTTAGTGGTCTAACCTTACCAAAAAAAAAAAACAATGGGACAATCTTTTTAACACAACTAAAAATAAAATATGGGGTAATTTTTTAGAGACGGAAAAAGTACAGTTTGATTTCAGATGGATTTTATCTGTCCCTATTTGCACACTTGGATGACTGCCATTTTTCTTGGGTGAATGGAAGAGTGGAGTATTGACGTTGATTATACTAGCATTGTGCTATTGGGTGTAGTTATTTTTATGCCTTTGATAGATCTCTATATTGCATATAAGGGGATGTATGTGAAACTGTTGTCTAGAGAGTAAAATAGTACTATGTATAACTTTTTAGCAGCACATTATAATATAATAACAATCCTAATTTTTATAGATTGCTCTAAAATATTTTTACTTAATCTCTCAATAACTTTTTCAGGGTTTATTTTGCTCAAAAATAACAATCCTAAGTAATGCTCAATTTACCTAAGTAAAACTCGATTTTAGCATTTAATAAGTAGGATTTGTGAAGCACATTCTATATATTCTAGCATATATAAGGTCATTTAGGAACATTTAGGTTCTTTTCAAGTATTCCTTGATGGTTTACATACGTATTAGAAGAACTTGATATTTCTAAGCACGTTCTTCCTCATTTGAGTTCTTTTTTGTATAGTTAGGTTCTTTCGAGTCAATAAAGTTCAATTTTCCTTAGTGAAACTCATTTTTAGCATTTAAAGGTTAAGTAATCCTTTTGGAGCACATTTTACCTATTCTAGCCTATTTGAAGTCGTTTATGGATATTTAGGTTCTTTCCTTGACGGTTTGGGATACATTTTAGAGAAAACCTAGATATTTCTAAGCACTTTCTCCCTCATTTGTGTTCATTTGGGTATAGTTAGGTTGTTTTTTTAATTAGTTAAGTTTTATTTGTTTCAATGAAGTTTATTTTTAGTAAATAGAGGATAATTTCTAGTCTATTTGATATCATATAGGAATATTTAGGTTCTTTTCAAATATTCCTTGATGATTAGGGTACATTTTAGCATTACTAGATATTCTAAGCACTTTCACCCTTACTTGAGATCATTTTAGTATACTTAGTTTGGTATTGCTTAATCTTCTATTTGTTGATTGTTTCATGAGATTGTTTAAAAGGATGGGATTATTTGGTCAGTAGTTATTAAAAGTGTAATGTGATATATTAATGTATTGTTGGTTATAATTGATTATTGTGATTATGTGTGTTTGTCAACAGGTTTGAAAACAAGTTTTAAAAATGAATTCAATTTACAAAGAAAACTCTACAAAAAATTTAGTTAGAAATTTATAGAACATCTTTAATTAGAAAGTTATAATATAAAGAGCTATTTTGTTTAGTATGATTCATTGATTGACTTAGTGCTAACTAAAGAATGTGGTTTGGGTACTCGACCGTTAGTGGAGAGCTAACTTAATCTAGAGGTTGTTTAATGGATGAAATATTGTTTATTTAACTTTGATATGGTTTAAGAAAATAAAGTAAGAAAACTTATAAACTTAGTAACTAAGTGACTTATAGGAAATAAAATATTATTCTAAGTCGAGAAATTTATTCTTTAAGTCAAGAATAAGAAGGAAACCTAGTAAGTAATGTAAACTAAGTAATTCCCTGTTATTTAAGTCAAGAACAAGAAAGGAAGTAATTATACTCTAAGAGTTTAAGTTGAGTATGCTTATTTTTTTAAGTATTATTACTTGAAAGTTTTTTTTTTAAAATACCACTAAAAAATATTTTGGGTTGAATAGTGTGTGCTCAACTTTCACCTATTTGGTTCTCTAAACTTTTTTTTTATATGTTTTGTAGGAAAGATCATTCACAACTACTGAAATCTTAAGAAGAGTGTAATTATCTTTATTTAAGTTTCTAAAGTTAGTTTAGCCATTTATTGTTGTTTTTGTATTTTTCTTTTCTAGGTTTAAGAGGGTTTATTTATGTTATTTAATTGGTTAATTTCGGTTCATAATTGGGAAAGTCCCTTTTGTAAGCTTAAGCTTAAGTTTATATGTATAATTAAAATTAATTATATTTTATCAAGGATTAAAGGTCTATAATAATAGCAAAAAAAGCGAGTTGTTACTGTGACAAAGGAGGAGAGAGACCAGGAGAGCAGCGGGAGCAACAATGAATTGGGCCAAAATTTTAAGGCAAAGATATTAGGGAATCCATTGTTGAAGTCGATGGACCAATTGCTATGAGGTGGTTTGTACTAGGTTTTGTGATAGTATTGTTAATAAAAAGAGAGTGGGAGAGTAGTTTAGCTATGGAGAGAAGTGAGAAAGGAGGATGAAGTGAGATAGGACTATATGCAGAGTCTTATTGATAGTATTAAAGCTTAGTAATAAATGCTCAGAATTTCAAAAATCAAAGCAAATTATTAGCATATGCTCTAGTTTTATAAAACCTAGAGCATTTGATAAACTTTCTTTTTACTCAATTTTTTCCCCAAGTTATTAACTCAATTTTCTAAAATCTCAAAATATTTGAATCCAAGCATTTGAGGTTTATTTAGTTAGTGATATGTGTGACATAGCTCCAAATTTGGCAAAAGAAGATCATGCCACAAGTATTATATGTGATGTTGTGACATATGATTCTCTTATTAGGATCCTTCCTGGTGATTCAATTCCTCATTGTAATATCTTATTTTACCAACCACTTCCTTCCATCAAAAGATAAAGATAACCTCATAATGTCAGCACTCTAGGTTTAGAAACCGACAAGTTTCAACGTTGAGGAGTTGAATTCCCTATGTTGCTAACATACCATTGTTTTGCAAAGTCGGTGTTGGCTCCAAGCAAAAGTGTAGGTCGACCTACATTGCTAAAGACTCTCATTATCCTCGTCAAAAAAAAAAAAACTTCTACGCCCCAACCCCTCATGTATCATTTGTATAAGAGCATTTTTAATGCTTAGCAAATTCTACTACTAACTAGGGTGTCATCAAATTCTATGCCCCAACTCCCTTTAGCTATTAAATCTACCATTGTAAGCCAAACACTTTTAGCTAAGGTAGGCCCCATTTGTCAAACTTATTAATATTTTATACATAATTTTATTACTTTTATTTTAAAAATAACACTTAAATTAGCTAACCTTAGCAAATATGTTATTTCATGTTAATGGTAGGGCTACTTGCTAAGATTTCTATTGACTAGCTAGCAAGTCTAGGGTTGCTTATTGAGTTGAGTTTTTCGCGATCTACTTGAACTCAACTCGATTAAAACTCGGTCAAAGCTTAACTCAACAGAACTTGACCCAAGATCAAACTCAACTCGATAAGTTAACGAGTCAAGTTGAGCAAATCAAAGCTTGATCAAAAAGCTCATGAGAAGCTTGAATTTTCATTTATAGTATATATTTTTATAAAAAAGCATCGGTTCTACATAAGATGAGGAGCCCATGCAAAATCTTTCTCTCCTTTTTCCGCTCGATAGGTAGGCTAAACTTATGATATAAGATTGAAATGAAATAAAATAAAATAAAATAAAAAAATGGTATGATATATAAACCCAAAGTCCAATATTAGAATAAATTAAGAAATGATTGGAGAGAGTTGTATAAATAAACCCAAAATCCTATATTAAAAAAAATGATAGATAGTTTGAGACAATTGGTATATACAAATCTAATAGTGATTCCTAGTTTCCCACCCAAAATCAAATCACGTTTATTGAAGCTAAAACTTAGGCTTCTTGTTGACCCTGTTCGGGCATATAATTATTTAGGCTTGTTGAACTTTAAACGAATTGAAAATGAGTTCTAACTTGAGCTTGAAACGAGCTTTGGTCGAACTCAAGCTCAAGCTTCGGGTTTTTGGCTCATGAGGTTTCAATCTCGAGTCGAGCTTGAATTTAAATTATTGAGCCCGAGTTGAGTTCAGCCAAATTCGAGCTCGACTCGACTCATAAGCACCTTTAAGCAAGTTCATAAGAAGTAGCATCAAAGATGCTCTAATGTTGCTTTAGAAAACTCATTTTATTATATTCCAATTAGTATGAATAATAGTTTATAATTGATGTATATTTAGCTTATGTCAAAACAAAAAAAAAAGAAAAGAAAAAGGATATCAATAATCCATTTTGTGCTAATCCCAAGCTTGTTCTTCAAACCAATCCCAATTAGACTAAGTATAACTTACAAGTGTATTTTAGAGGTTGGATTTTAAATCCATCCAATCTCGAATATTCTAAAGTTACTCTTGTTCCTTAGTAATCTTTCTAATTATTTTTCACACAACATACACATATCTTTTGTCAATTTCAATTGTACAACTTCGTGTGCCTTGAATGTATTGAATTCTACTCTACCCGTAAAATATGATATAGACATGGTCACGAATAGTTCCAATAGTTAGTCCATTTAATTTTTGGTTTGGACAGTTATTGGCTAACTAGTTGTTCCATAAACATCCTTATTAATCCATTATGCGAAATTTTTAAATTATTTTTAAAGGAAATACATACTTTATATTATTGTTTTTATATAGATACACCTTTTTTGCTAAAAATAAAACTAGTTGCATCAACTCCAAATCTAAACTCTTTACAAAAAAACAAAATCCAAATCTAAATGTCTAAACCGATCTAATGAACATTATATGTATATTATTAATCATATTACAAAAAAAAAAAACCCAATCTATGAGTACCAATCAAACACACTATAGGAAAAAAAAAAAAAAAAAAGTGAAACTGCACATCACTGTCCAAATTTGCCCATCCTTTCGCCTGTCAAAGCTGACTTTGGTCGTCTAGAGTTCCTCAATTTTACCGTTTTCTTATTCTCCAAATCTTT
Source organism: Dysphania ambrosioides (assembly GCA_026401315.1). NCBI lineage: Eukaryota > Viridiplantae > Streptophyta > Magnoliopsida > Caryophyllales > Amaranthaceae > Dysphania > Dysphania ambrosioides. Next base: position 11,513,175 of record CM048666.1, on the reverse strand, counting down.
TGTCTCACACCCCACTACCAAAGTAGCAAACTTAAACAACCAAGTGAAAATAGAAAATATATAATTTTATTGAAAATTTAATTTACTTTAAATTTTAAAAAAATAAAAATAAATGAACCCTTCACTCTTCAGTCCACACTTAGCTTAGTAGCACTGGTTTACAGTACCATTAACACTACTTCTTTAAGCCAAGAATCTTTTTCTCTCTCTAAAAAAAAACAGAGCTTTGTCTCTCCAAAAAAAAAAAAAAAAAAACAGAGCTTTCTCCATTGCAAAACCCCATCTCTCAAACGCTCAAAATTCAAAACCCTTTTCCAAAATCTGCTTAAAAAGGTTAAACCCTTCTCGCCGCCGCTGCCGCCGTTGCTCCGCTGGTTTTCAGCTACATAGTCTTTGTATCGTACCGCGAATAAGGGTTGGTGTTGCCATTTCTAGTAGCTCTAGAATTGAACTTGGAAAGTTGAGGGTATTTTGAAGTGGGAAATCGTGAATGTTGTTGATTTATGCTAAAAAGTTATGTTATATAATGTTGTTAGATCTTGAGGTTGGAGTTTCTATAAATAGAAATTGAAGTTTTTGGTTTATTCTTTTTAGTATTAGAGATTGTTGTTTTTGTTTTGTTGCAATTGTTTGTTAGGGATGTATGTGAGTGGGAGTGATGCAATGGGTTGAATTTAGGTACTGGAATTGCATAATCCTGAATTTGGGGTTGGATATGGAATTAATTGCTTGTCTTTGTTTGCCAATTGATTTAATTTTGAAACATTTATTTTTAAGATAATTCACTCAAAAAAGTGACTAAGATTTGAACTCCCAATTTGATTTACATAAGGGAAGAGTATTGATCATTCACTTTAAAATTGGTTTACAAGAGAGAAAGGTTTTATATTTCGCTCGAAAATCGTATATGAATTTTTTTATGAGAGGGATTCTATGAGTGCTTTCCATACTAATGTTGCTTCAGTATAATTGTCTGGCATTTGGCCAGAAATCTGGTGATCAGATTGCCGGAAAGAAAGGGGTGTTTGGGTGGATGGAAGTAATAAGAGGGAGGGTGGTGTGGTTGTCTGTTTTGTTTGCCGGAAGAACTAGGGAGGGCGGTGTTTAGGTTGCGGAGGAATGGAAAAAGTAAGGGGTGCTTTGATTGCTGGAAATAAAATAGGGGGAGGGCGTTTGGGTTGCCAAAAACTTCTATGTAGGATAAGGGTTTATTGCTCCTTCGGGCTTTCAAAAAAAAGAAGCTTGCGAAGATAAGATTGGAAATAAGGAAAAGGGAAGTAACTTGCGAGAACGTCATTACTGATTTCGAAAGGAAATAACCTATCGAACAATTTAATATAATATATAAGAAAAATGAAAAGAAGAGTTCAGTGGAAAAAAATACAAAAGAAATAAGGGCTGCGGCCGCGAACAGGAAGTAATGCCATATCAAAGCAAGACCTTTCCTACAAAGAAAGCAAGAACCTGCCATTTTTGATTCAACAGCGGATAAGTTTCTGGGTTTGAGGGAGCTCTTTTGTACTGCTTTCCAAGTGAAGGTGTCAAAAACATGTGTGGAGGGTGCAGAAAGTGAGTGAAAGGAAGAGTGATGTTAGCAATTTACCTTTTGTGCGGATGAGAAGTACAACTTTAAATAATAGAAATTTTTGTATGGTTATTGAGAATGGATTGATTTTTGTAATTGTTCTTGTTATGGTAATTAAGTACTAACTTGTTTTGTTTTTCTTTTTGTGGGGAGGGGGGGATATTGGCACTAGCTTCTTATCTTGTTCATTTTTTATGTGTACTTGCATTGAAGTCATGTTATTTGTGGAAGCTCTTGAAAATTGCATTATGGAAGCTCATGATAAACGTATCATGATTATTAGCAAGCTTTAGCACTTGAATTTTTGCGCCCAGTATTACGGCAGTGTAAATTGTTGTTTGTTAATGTTGATCGTCAGTGGAGACTTTGACATTTGTTCTCACTTCTTCCTCAATTTGTCTCCCTTCCTCTTTCTTAAGCAGCTTTCTTCTCTACAATGTACCCATCAAGCGATGGTGGCCAACTGGGTGGAGTGATACAGAAAAACAGGAAATGTAGAGATGTAGTATTTCTTGTCATATTCATTGCTTTCTGGGTTGCCATGATTGTCAACTCAAGCTTTGGGTTCAACAGGGGAAATCCAAAAAGGTAAACCAAAAATGTATCATAATTCCTTCTCGCATTTTTCTTCTTTGTTTACTGGAATACTTTCCTTTTTTTGTTTCTGTCATTGATTGAGGAATGCATGTGTATGATGTGATGCGACTCTTCTACGTTTACTTGATTGAATTTTCTTTGATCTCATTTTTTTTAGCTGCTTAAGTTAAGATGAAATTTTAATATTTAGTGACTTATGCTTGAATGAACTAAATGCCTCCAAGATTTGCTTTACCTTCCGGAGAAATTGATAGTTCTGAGTGTTTCTTTACTGTTTTTTTTTTTTAATTATTACTTAATTTTGACGGGCAATCCATACTGCTACTATGCTACAAAGCATGATTTACAGCATTGCAATTAGATGTGCTCCTGGAGGTAGCTATCAATTATCAGAGTGCAGTGATTGGAGTTTTCATGTGATGAATCACCTTTCAAGTATCTTGTGGTCCCCTTTCTACTAGGAAGTTGATGATAACACAATGCCAACCCAGGTGACATTTTAATATTTTATTTGGACAAATCAAGACTTGGACTGCTAATTTTTCAAGGAACATTGTGGTTGATTCATGCTGCATCATACACTGTGCAAACATGTTGGAGTCAAATCTTCTTGCTGCCTAAAAAAGTCGTCAAAATTGTGGAAAGGTTGTGCGGGGATTCTATTGGTAGGATCCGAAGAAATTCCAAGAAAGCCTAATGTATTGGGATAGAGTATGCTTACTTTAGAACCTGGAGAAATGCCATTGATTTGGTAAATTGGAATAAGGTGTCATAACTGAATTTTTTCTGGTCTCTCTCTTTAAGAACGACAATCTCTAGAAATGGAATATCAATTACCTCAGGGTCGGAATGACCTGATGCAGCAGGACAAGTGTTCCATTACAATTTTCAGAATAAGCTGGAAGGTAAAATACAGTCATACAATATAGTATGTTGGAGTCAACTCCAAGAAGCGAACTTCTATTACACATGGAAGAAGTAGTAGAGAGCTTTATGTAGCAGATTGGTTAATTACAAGGTAGGTATGAACCTTTTTTTATGGAAAAGATGTGAAAAGCAAGAGTTAACTGTTTTTGACATGTTGAGAAAAGCATCCAGATGCTCTGGTGAAGAGGTGAGTAATTATATAAAATTAGCATGACAGACTGTAAGAGTACTTAAGATGTTTCCAACAAAATGAGGATGGTGATCAGGAAAGACTTGACCCATCTTGAGCTAGTGGTTGATGTGGTCCTTGAAAGGAGATATTGGTGCTCTAAGAGCCACGGTGCAAGTGAAAGTGGAGGATCTTGAAATTCTTTTTGTTTGTTTGAAAGGGGGAGGGGTGAGGTTTGGATATTCAGCTTTTAGTAAAGACAATAATGCTCAACCAATTTGCCACAACCTTTCTACATTTATTATAGATAAGATGATTTTGGTATATTTTGTATTACGGATTGGGACTTTCTTCAATCTTACTTAGCTCCACCTTGATCCATTAGCTTTAGGTTTGGTCCATCTTCTTTGTCCACCATTGCTGTGTGTGTTGGCTTTAAGGACGTCATCTTGCAGAGCAACCAATGATTTCATTCACTCTCTATTACTTCCTTTCTCCCCCCTCCCATCCTCTTTATCTGTTTCTACTTCAAAAGTGTTTACTGGCTGTAAATTGTTCTCTATATGTTTCGTATTGTTTCAGTCTGTCAGCTGCCCTTTATTTTGTTAAGTGGTTGGTTCTTTGCTTGTCCAGGTTAGTTTATGCATTGGATTATGAGGGAAATCTATGTGGGGAAAAGCATGCCCATCGAGATCTTCGTGAACTGGAACTCAGATATTGGGTAAATCCTAACCAGGTGTATGAAAGTGGATTGAGTGACACTGTGTTCAAGCTGGCTGATGCCAGGAGCATTTGCTTGTTGGATTGCCCTATCCCAGCTGAAGATTCCCTTAACTGGGTTTGTGATTATCCTGATGGAGATATACATCTCACTCTTGATGAATGGATTGACAGGAACTATGATTATTTTGAGTTCCTTACCCCAGATATGAGAAACAGTTCACTTCAACTTCAAGGGCCTTGTTACCCTGTCATATACCCCAGTGTTAATGGTAAGTTGAAAGTTTATGGTGTATGATGTGCCATTGTGCCACCGCTTATGCAGTCTGATGCATCCCTTTTATTGTCTCGTCTCTTATTTAGTTGATATTGCATTAAGTTTTCTATTTGATATCTTGGCTAATGGCTATAGTTCAGGGTATTTCTCTAAGTTTCTCACTTTTTTTCTGTTTGAATTTAGTTTTCTGGAGCTGCCAGTTAATAGATCGTCCATCAAATATGTCCTTACGGCATTGGCAGCAGATGGGAGGAGTAAAGATCAATGGGGGCATTGAAATTGATAAGTCAATTCACAAAACAATGAACTCTCGGTCTGCTGTCTTAAAGGTCAAGGGAATTCTAATTCATAGAGATTGTTGGAATATTTAAGTCACCTTATCTTCATTAGGGTTTTCATACTAAATTAGAAGCACACATTACAAATTATTTAATTTGAAGATGTAATAAGGCTTTATTTTCAGCATTCATCATAATGTTTTCATTTTACTGATTCTGAAAATCATTAAGTAGACTTTTGTTCCTTTGGGTATTGATATTGTTTCCGTAGGTTCCTCATCCATACATTTTGTAAGTACTTTCAGAATAAGCTAGAAATATGAATGGAATATAATCACAATGGGCCATGACTCATGTAGTGAGTAGTGAAACCAGTGACATTACATAAATGTGTGTTTTCGTGCAGCAGTACCTTGTGCCTGATAAAATGATAAATGCCAGAATGTGACTGGATTGGACCTTAAATAAGGCAAAAATTGGTTAAAATAGGCAAACCTGACATTGTGATCCTTGGACCTTGCGAGATAAGTATTTATTGAGATAAGTTCCTGACATTCATGTAATTGAATTGCTTATAGTAAATGGCTGCATGGATGGGGCTGAAAACATGACAGTTTTATACATATCTTATGACCACTCTTTTCCTTAAAAAGGAAGCCTTATTTGTCGACATAATGATTTTAATATGTGCTTTCTGTAGAGATACATGGCTGACATTGGAAAGGCGTGGTTTGTACTCATTGTTTGTGGTGGGATCCTGCCACTTGTCTTGTCGGGGATTTGGTTGCTGTTGATCAGATATGTTGTGTCTGGGATGCCGTGGGTAACAGTTGTACTCTTCAACCTTCTCATAATATCAGTTACTATGCTCTTTTATTTAAAAGGTTAGAGATCTATCCATTTGAATACTGTCCTTTGTTCATATATCTAGAACTTATATTACTTCTATCGTTGCAGAGGACATTATGAGTTTTATATTTAAGAGTTATATGTTTATACTGTGGTGGTGTATTGTTGATTACTACATATATTTATTCGTTCACTTTTCCATTTTCAGCTGGATGGATGGGAAATGATGCTGTTACACCCATTATCGGCGAGCATGATCGCTATGTTCATGTCTATGGAAGGGTAAGTTCTGTTGCCGAATTCTGACTTTAATGGAAAAGGAAAAAGGTGGGCTGATACTTTGTGTGAGGCCCAAATTGCAGATGTGAATTTTGAGCTGCAAGTCATCTGGAGAGTTTGATGAAACTGCTTAATTCAATTGTTTCTATTATAAAAAAAGTTAGTAGTTCTGGTGGTCATATTGATGATACTTTGATTTTCAAATAAATGATGACTGTCAACTTAAAGGCACTACCTCTTGCCACCAGCAGGATGATAAGATGAATTAAAAACTGATACTTTGCATGAGTTACCCCAATTGTGGCTAATGCAAGTACAATAACTTATGTGAGTCTGTCTAATAAGATGGTAAGAACAAGAGCTGACAGTTGGGGAAAGAAGACATGTTGCAACAGGGTAACTGCTAGAATGTTTGATTTACTAAAAAGGGGGGAGTGGAATGCAGATGTAGATGTTGGATTTTATATTTTGTCAAACTTGTAGCAATATTAAAATAGTAAAGAATGTGAGCAGATATTAGTGAGGAAAACTTCTTAGGCTCAATTGGACTTATCAGATGAAAACTTCTTCTTCTGCTTCTTCTTCCCTTAGGAGGAATGGTTTAAAGTTATAAAATCTTATCCTTCTTACTTGCAATATCTCATTGATGAAACAATGCCACTGTACTACCTCAGAAAATGTAAAGGTAACAAGAGAGCTTCTTGTGTCATCTTATCAAATACTTCATTAGAAGGCTTACAAACATCTGCTTGACTATGGAGGGTACACCTAGCTGTTGTTGTAAATCCATAACTACTATTAGCATATAATTGGAACCCTTTGTTGTGCATCAGGAGTTAACTCATCTTCGTGCTGCTGCTATTCTGATGACTGCTGTGATGGGAATTGCCTTCCTTGCATCTATTGCCATAGTCAGACGCATCCTTATGGCTACATCAGTCCTTAAGGCAAGTATCATGACCTACTTTCTTGTGCTATGTTTGAGTACTTTCTTTGCTAATTTTCTAGTATTTTTCTAGTATGCTTGGATCCTGAAGATTGAGTGTAATACATACTCATGTCAGAAACTCAGAATGGTTTAGAGTTGAACTCGTGCAAATAATACTCAGGAAATTCTGAGAACTATCATTCTGTGAAACTGAGTCTTCGTCCTCCAACCTGTTCTAGGCTTTGTCATTTCTTGTCTTACTTTGAAAAGGAAATTAGGAACATTTTCTGAGCTGAAGTCAAGCTTCTATTTTGAGGTTTTGGTTTATGATTATTGTTCCAAAGTTTAAAGAATAGTGTTGGCGGACAAATGATATGTATGAGAAAATATCAATAATAATGTACCTTATTTTTTGTTGTATCTCTGGGTGGGTGGGAGAAGGCGGGTTTTGTTAGGAAATATTCCATAATTGTAAAATGCGCACCTACTGTCAGACATCTGTATAAACTTTTGAGGGTTATAGCATAAAATTATGTGTTAGGGGTTGCCCATTGTGTTGTGTTATATATATATATAACAAAAGGAACTACGGGAGTACAACCTCAAGTAGGAAAGTATACTATATTAAAATAGGAAATTATAAATTTTTAAACAAATTACCTTTATGCTTGGATTGCTTTTATTGCCAAACATTACTTCTCCGGAATTGGTCGTCTTAATTTGGTGTGTGTATGATGAACTCATAAACTAACACATAAAGACAAAGCTTGGCCAACCTGAAAACTGTAGGTGGTGGCTATATTATTACTTAAGTTTAGATTCTTTTATTATTGCCTCTTATTACTTAAGCTTGGCCAACCTGAAAACTGGAGGTGTTGGCTATATTAGTGCTTTCTTCTGATGACATGTTTCTATATGTTCTAGGTTGCTGCAAAGGTTATAAGGGAAGTTCGATTTCTTATGATCTTTCCAGCCATACCATATGCCTTACTTGGCATCATCTACATGATTTGGGTGTCTGCTGCCTTGCATATATTCAGTTCTGGTGAGGTTCGTCAGAATAACTGTGAGTCCAACTGTTGCGCTTACAATCTTAGTTCAGGACGGGTCAGCTGTGAGCGCTGTTGTGGTTACAGCATTCATTATACTCCTCACATAGGAATCTCCATTCTCTTCCACCTGTTTGGTGGTTATTGGGCAACACATTTCTTTATAGCATGTTCGTCCACTGTCATTGCGGGTTCGGTTGCTTCTTATTATTGGGCTCGTGGTGATACATCGGTAAGCGATCAATTAGAGAAAGTTTTAAATAATTAATTATCATTGACACAGTGCTGGCAAATGTTGTATTACTGTGTTTTCCAACATATGAAGACCTGTATATATATCTTTGCATGTCTGTATAAGGGTGCCTGAACATTGGGATCCTAAGCTTCGAAAGCACTTGTTTTTTTGTCATTGTTCGTTGCAATATACTGCCTATTTACTTATACTTCCTTTATTTGGTCGTTCTACATTTTTGTATTCATTTGGCAGGGGCCTTAATGCACTTATTTGTGTCTTTTTGTTGTTGGTGGTGGCCGTGGTTGGGGGGTGGGGGGGGAGGGGGTAGGAATGCTCTTAAGATGTATAGTACTTCTCCTGTTTTGATTGAGATTACAGAATGGTACTAGCTGCTCTACAGTGAAAGTTTAATCTTGTTTGGAGTTTTTCTTCACCAATAAATGTTATGGTGTACCATGTATCTTCAGTCAAGGTTCAACTGTTTTTTGAGGGGCTATATTAAATTGGCTTACAATTGATGCTTGTGACACTGGACATTCTGCATGATCTTTGATAACCTGTCAGTTAAATGAGATGAATCTCGTGGATTTTGTCTGACATGAACTACATGAAGAGCGAAAATTTGTCTTCACTGTGACATGGGACATATTCCTAATTTCCTACATTTGGTAGTTGGTACTGATTACTATTTTGTCTATTTCAGAAGTGAAATTTCTTTTGGAATAATTTATTGTTTGCATTTTGCAGCCAGCAATCCCATTTCTACCTGTTTTTGCTTCAATGAAAAGGCTAGTCAGATACAGCCTGGGTTCTGTTGCTCTTGGCTCTCTGGTTCTATCTTTTGTGGAGTCAATACGCTTTATACTTGAGTCGATTCGGCGTAAGCTGAAAGTTTCCTATACTACTCCAGACAATTGGTTTGGGAAGATGGTCCATCATTCTACTAATTGCTGCTTGAAGTGTGTTGAGTGGACCATCAAATCTGTGAATCGCAATGCCTATATAATGGTAAGTGGGTAATTTTTTTGTTTATGTGTTTCTTTTTCATCAGAGCTGTGACGTTCCCTGTCAAACCTAGAAAGATCTCTGATGTAGATCAAGATGTCCAGTATTCACTTAGCTGGGTTACAATCTCAAACTGTCAAAAGTCTCACTATACTCTGGCTTCTGTTATTTTATACTACAATGATCTAAAATAAACTGGTTCATTAAAAAGTATCTGGCTATTTGTGGTGCTTCCTGGTTGAAGTACCAAAAGGTTGTTGCTTATAGTTCAAAGATCAAATGGAGTCGAACTTCCTCTTAGGCTGGGTAAGGCTAATTTACCCCACACCCTTATGCACCCCGCTCTTGGGTGGGAGCCTCTTTAGTTGTAATATGGTATTGGGGTGATGTTAATCTTGTTTATCGTGATCACAGAAGTAAGAAGTCTGAAAACCTAAAGTTTTGAAGTTCTGAGGCTGCTTCTGTTCATTGGAATGTCTTACTTCATTTATTGTTGTAAATTTCTGGTTTTCAGTCCCTCAAAAAAGTAAAGTTGAGTTTTTGGGAACCGGAAAAAGTAAATCCTTGTTTTCAGTTCTTAATTTTCGAAGAAAACATTGTTTGTACAGGTAGAGTAATTTTGATTTTTTGATACTTGTATTTCTTTGAAATTATTAAACCCAAAACTGAAAACTAGCAAAGATCGTCAATAGGTCTATGTTCAGAATGAGGTTTTTGCATCAGTAGATGCCTTCGCTGTTGGTTTTTGCTACTATATTATAAGTTATAAATGATGGTTACCTCACCAACTCCATGTCACCATTCGACCATGTTCATCTATCATCAATAGTCCTGCAAAGTGATGTTTGCCTGTAGCAAAATGATTTGTGTGAGATTCTTCTCTTAGTCTAAAGCTCCAAATTGTTAAATTTAATAATGTTGCTGTTGGTATTGAATCTTGACTCCGTCTAATGCCTCAAAAATTACAAAAGACATTATTTTGTCTTGGCTATCATGTATTAAAACCATTTGCTATCGGCAGATTTTACGGAACTCAATGTGACATAAGCTGAAGCATCAGCTTATGGATTTTGTTTTAGCATGTGGCATGTGAAATATAGAATTTTCGCATCCTCATTCTGGATTGATTAACTCTAACCCACCTGAGTTGGTACTCGAGAGAACAATAAACTGAAAAATTAATTGTACATTTCCAAGGATAAGACCCTGTGGGTTTTCTTTCACTCGAATTGATGCATAATACCTGGGGTCTTGTATTCTTATCTGACACCTCTTTCTGCTTCAGATGAAGAATTGTTATACCCCCTCCATTTCATTGTTTAAGGTGCATAGAATTGAGGATTAAACTTTGAACATGATTTTTTCTCAACGGATATTGATGATTTGGGTTTGTAAAATCACTCACATTAAATATTGTTTTTACATAGCTATTATCATATCTTAAGAGAGATTAACGGACCGTGCCCAAGTGCGGCTAATGAAGGAATAATGTCATAACGCTGAGGACTAAAGTAGCTACTGATCCCTGTGGTATACAAACCTTCTTGTGCAATACAGTCCCTTACATTTAGAAATTGTGATATGCAGATTGCCATAACAGGTAAAAGCTTCTTCAAGTCATCTGCTATCGCGACGGAGTTGATTATGAATAACATACTAAGAATAGGGAAGGTCAATGTTGTCGGAGATGTAATTCTATCTCTTGGAAAATTATGTGTTAGCTTATCAAGTGCCTTGTTTGCGTTCCTCATGTTGGATACTTATGGCTACAAGTCTGCACACAAGAAAATATCTTCTCCTCTGATCCCAGTGCTGGTATGTCTTTTCATCTTATTGTCTGCTTAATTTCTATGGTTAATCTTTGGCCAGGTATTCACAAAAATCATGTAACTATGCTTCATGACTTAGGTTGCTGCATATTTACCCTCGGAAATAAGAAAACTAAACTGATATTCTGTTATACCTTAAGGAGTATAATCTAGATTTCACTCCCCAATAGCTTGTTGTGTCTGTTAGTCTGTTACATAGATTGTTCTATCTACTACTGATGGTGGGAAACTATTCTTTGTTGCCTTGTATTCCTACATATGACTTAATACACAACTTGAATACTGGTGATACATATCTGTCTTCCACCTTAACTACGCATTTTTATGTGCTTAATCCAACATTTTTGAATCATACTCTATGGTCTTAATAATGCACTTTTAGACTAGACTGTCTATTTGCCTTCTCTTACCTTTACTCTCCATCTTATTAACATTGTAATGCTCACTAAGCAAAGTGAACATTGTTTGTCCTTGTTTTCTTAAATGTGGCTATTGCCTATGAGTTTTTTCCTTTTTCATTTGTTACTTCAAGAAAGTGACCATCAGTATCTTTTGTGAGGCTGATTTGCATTAAGTTATTGCAAGTCCCTCTCACCCAAGACTAGATTTTTTTGATGAAAACCCTAGACTAGCTTTTTACTGGTTGAGGTGCTACATCTGTTGCCTATGAATTTTTATTTCCTTTTTGTACAGGCGTGTTGGGTCCTGGGTTATGTCGTTGCCACACTATTTTTTGGCGTAGTGGAGACGTCAATAGATAGTATTATTCTATCATTTTGTCAGGATGCAGAGGAGCACCAAGGGACTGCTCAGTATGCACCTCCGCTTCTCCTCGAGACCCTTACAGACAAAAACGAGACCCAAAGACTCACAATTTGAATCACCAACTGATTTTCTTGATAATTTTGAAGCATGAAGCTTGTTATGTATTGGTTGTAAATATAAATAGTGTTTTTCTGTTACACTTGTAACATTTTCCTGATCAGCAACTTATTTAACACTTCTTTGTTAAAACAAATGTTAAATTTATTCCCTTTTGTACCATTTTCTAGCTCATTTCATGCATGGCTCTACCAAAGGGTATTTTGGACATTTTTTATCGTCCTACTTATTTACCCTATGATTACTTGTTTCTTCATTTCTATTTTGCGGGATCATAACTTGTACAAGTATGGATAGAGCAAAGACGTTAATATAAAGAGTAGAAGATGCAAGGAATTCAACAAAGACACCTCTTAGCTCAAATCTAAGAGGCATTGAACCTATAGATGACAATTCAATTCGAATTTGATTTGACTCAGAGGGAAATCCAAACTCGTTTAAAAAACTATGAGTCTGAATCTTATGAAAAAGATCTGAATTAGAAAAGGAGATGGATTAGACTTTGATTTTGTACTATACTTGATCGAATATAATAGTCCGACTTGAAAAGTACGAGGTTTGTTATTTATCACCTAGTTTAATCACCTAGTCCTGAATTTACTGAAACACCCTCCACTCTTTCCCCCAACTAAACCTCCCCATTCCTTATCCCTTCACATATTTCCCTCTACATTTTCTCCATTCACCACCAACACCCTCCAAAACTTCCACGCTGCCGGTAGTATCGCCTGACAACATCCATTGCCGCTGTAAAGTCGCCGGAAAATAAGTTAAGCGAACATAATGAGTCATCAAACTGGGAAAGAGATATGGAACGTCGGAGATCAGTCGTCGGCGAGACATCGTGTAAGTTTTTTTATTAAAAATTAGGTGGTATGTCGTTTAATATTATAGGCTAGCCCTTCTTAAATTTCCAGCTCCCCCTAGGGCAATGTTTGAGCGGGCGCTCACTGGCCACTTAATGCTCTATTAAAAGATTTTGACCTTTTGAAAACTAAGCTGAGTGGGCACTAAAAAAACATTCTCAGCAAGAGTTTAGTTGACGAAAAATAGTACGACGTTAAATTCAGTGCTTAACTTTATAACTATGAAACCAATACTCTTACAAATTGATTTGCAAATCATTTTCCCAAATATAAATTTTTTAATAAAAATAACAAAATAGCCTGAAGCATCCAAATACCACTTTGTAACACCCTCATAATTCTTTGTTTTTTAAAAAATTTTCTCAAATAACAAAACCAAATAAAGAGAATTACAAGAACATTATCATCCTTTTGATCGGATTGATCGGATTTTTAGAGTTTTGCAGCGAAAAATTTACCACTACTACTATAAATTTTTTTACAAATACCCAAAGTAATTATTAAGTATATCAAATAACAAAAAACCGAGTCTTTGAGATTCATCCTCAAACCAACAAAATCTAAACTAAGCAAAACAAACGATAAAGTAAACAAACTTTCCACTCAAGTCCCCCATATGAATATGACACTTCTAGACCTGCAAATGCCACAAACCTTAGACCTTGGTGACGCATGCTTACCAACAATACAAAAGTGAAGTTGGGTCATCACAGGGTCAATTAGAAATATACCATGACCAACAATAAAGTACACATAATTAGCAAACCTGAGTACGTACATGTTAAGAAAACAACCTAAACCTAATATGCATCATTCTCGAAATAAATTGTTGGTCACATGCAAAAATACTTGGTTCAACATACTAACAAAATACTTTGACGGTAAAACTAGTATTAACTTTAAACTCACTTTAATTAAACTACTATTAATAGTTTAGCAATGAATGAGTTTGTTGCTTGGTTCACAAGGGATTACTAAGTAACGGTAAAAAGTCTGAATCCAATACTACTATTGTTACGTTACCATTATGGAAGTGACGAGATCAAAGCGCTATAAGGAAGAAAGGTAACATTGTTATGTCACCCAATTGGAGCCTTATGCTACCATTAAGTGCCCTCATTGTTCAATACTAAAGTTGAATTCGGCCCTCGAGTTTTATTACTAACCTCTTCTAATTTAAGTGATTAGTATGTTTAAAGACTTAATAAACATGCTTATCACAACAAAACATAATCAACATTCAACTCTCATTTTATCTTTGTTAACAAAAATAGTCATCACACAACCTTTTTGTAACTCTTTCCTTAGTTACTACCTTGTTGAACAAGTTCATTAGCAATGTTCAACTAATATGATAAGCCATTATAGACATAATTTTCATTCCCTACAGTTCATTTCAGGACTTATGACATGAATGTATTTAAACCTGCTACTACTTAACATGAATTACTATTATGAAAATAATTCATTTAATATGCTTAAAAACATGTACCAAGACTTTCTCATGCTTGCAATTTTAAATTATACAAAAATATTAACTATTTCAAACATGCCAATACACATGCATTCAACATTGCTCATATATTAAATCAATCCTAGGCAGATACTATATAAAATGAAATTGATCAACAACTTTCCTATGCATACAAGTATTCCAACAAGTACATACCCTTAAATAGGTAATTAGGCTATCCTTTTTAGCAGCTTAGAAACCTCCTAAGTAGTACTCCTCTCCAAAAATAATAAAGAAACTTAATCAATCTTCTATTTAACACATTTTACAGCTAAACCTAACTTTTAAAATCCCTTAAACATGCTATACTTTTATAAATTAGGGTTAAAATCATATTTCAATACTAGGGTACTATCCCTTAATTTTAAATCCCAAAATTCCATAGTTTAGGTCATAAAAACTAACTTTGAAATTCATTATATAAATCTAAAAAATTTATAAACACAATTATAAAAATACTCACACTAAATTTTATATTTTAATAGTTAAAATATTTCTAATTTCCTCAATAATACACATGCTATAAAATAATTTGTAAAATTAAATAAAGTTAGGGTTTCCAAGTACATGCGTTTGAAAAATAAAACTAGAGAGAAATAAACATGTGTACCTTTTGTCGAATTGAAATTTATGAGAAAGTTGGGTACTTACGCTAATTTAACTTAAAATAGTCCTAATTAAACTAAGAGACTTTCAAAATTTGATGATCATCTTTTTCTTTATAAGAGTTCTAATCAAAATAGAAGACTTTTAAAATTTGATGATCATCTTTTTTCTTAGAAGAGCTCTTCTTAAATTAGGAAACTATATATAAAAAAGAATCCTTTTGAAAGTCGAAAACTAACTAAATTCTTTTCTTTTAAAGATAAATTAATTAATTTATTAAAATACTACTCCTTTAATGTTGAAATTTGTAGTTGTAATTACTTAAAAATACTTAGTATTACAGAAGACGTGTCATACATAAAAAAAAAATAGGAGGCACTATTTAAAACTCAAAGTGTCCTACATTAATTGAAAAACAAGTTAAGTGATATAATAAGAGAATAACTTTATAAAAATCCATATTCAAAAGGGAGGTTTTATTATAAAACTAAGTGTCCCACATTGAAAATTTTATAGGAGATAGCATGAGTATGACTTTATAAAACCTCACATTAAAAAAAGATGCAATATTATAAAACTCAAGTGTTCCACATTAAAAAAGAGTGGTATGAGAACTAAATTTATAAGCTTCCACATCAAGAAAAGTGTATCGTATTGACAAAAATTGGAAAATAGCATGAGAGAATAATTTTTTAAACTCATAGTGAGTTTTTACCATAAAGCTAAATGTCCCACATTTAATAAAAATTGGGAGATGCCATGAGATGATAACTTTATAAATTCCCTTAACGAAAAATGGAAACATCACAATAAAATTCAAGTGTCCCACATATAAAAAAATATTATGTGATAGCATGAACATAGTTTTATATTCTCCAACATTGAAAATGGGAGGATTTATTATAAAACTTAAGTGTCCCACTTTAAAAAAAAAAAGTTGAGGGATAGTATGACAGAAAAACTTTATAAACCACATTGAAAAATGAAAGTTTCATAAAAATAAAAACTTAAGTGTCTCACATTGAGAAAAAATGAAAAATAGTATGAGATAATAACTTTATAAACCCCCATATTGAAGAAGGGAGGTTTCATCGTAGAACTTAAAGGTCTCACATTGAAAAAGTTTAGGAATTGCATGAGATAATGGCTTTATAAGACCCTAAATTAAAAAAGGAAGGAAGGCAATATTATAAACTTAATTATATCAATTTGAAAAAAACTGGGAGATAACATGAGAATATATCTATATAAACCAACTTGAGTTTAAGTTGAGTACGATTGAGTTCAACTTTTGGCTTATCGGATTATAACGAATGTTTGATAGATCAGATCGGATTCGGAGGTTCAAATATAATAATTTGGTCGGATTTGGACTATATCACTTTGGACTAGGATTTGGATCCAAAAACTAGGTGAGTCGGAGTTGAATCTTGCTAGGTCCAATCCGACTCCGACCCCATGTCATTCCTAATTGAACCATGCACATTGTTATTGATTTTTCATTCCATCTTCATATTTCTTGTCTTGAATTAGCTAATAAAATCATTGTTTCATGTTGTTGATGGAGCAAAGAGTCACTTAAAACCCTTAAATTAAAAAAATGGAAAAACAATTATCAAATTTCTTATTATTTAAATTTCTAATGTTCTATTTCTTGGAAAATAAAACTTTTTGACAGAAGGTACTTAATTTCAATTAGATCAAGCATTTTATTAAAAAATTGATGCATAATAAATAAAAGTGACCTTTATTTAAGAAAGAACACTTAATGAAAAAGTATAATCATTGTTAATATCTTTAGAAATAAGTAGATCCATGTTTTAAAATTTTAGTAATGTGTTTTAAACTAAAAGACATTTGTTTTACTTTTTAAAACTTTACTAAAATCTTACTAGTTGTACTTTTTTCAAGCTTCCTACTTCAACATGCTTCATTTTATTTTTTTTATTTTTTTTAAAGCAAAGCCTTCATCCTATTTTTATTTTTTGTCAATTGGTTTAAAGTACTTATTGGTGAATAATATAACCGAAATGAGTGAAAAAGAAAAACAACATAACATAACAAATATGTCAAAAAACATAACAAATTATATCTAAGAATTAAAAGACATACACAGGGCTCTTCTTTGAAGAAGAATATGTTTTTTATGCCTCACCTTATATTTCCAAACATTCAAATGTATGCATAGTATACACAATGTTGTTAAAACTGTGATTCTCAACTATAAGGCTTTGAATATCGTCTCTAATAGTTATTTTATGACTAACATTATTCATAAGTTCACTACATTTACAAAAATAATAATGTTAGTTAGAACATAACCAATAATAGCAAGAATCATAATTTAGAACATGGGATGAGTATATCATATCAAGCATACTCAGCCATCCTCCCTAGAACATCATCTAATTTCTTGAACATAGTGTTACGTTCTATCATAAAGGTGAGTATAAGTATATCGAATGGTTTTCTATGTATCTATTCTTTCTTTTTCTTTTATCAACTTTTATTTTCTCTTGGTCCTTATTTAAGAGAGCAAAAATAATATTACAATAAAAACAAGAAGATAAACAAAAGCAAGTTTATGTTCTAATATTTACATACTATGTTCTAAACAAGAATCCACGTGTTCTAATTGTATAACATTTTCTAAACAATTAGCCTTGTTTTCTAATTCTAAAAAATTATCCACATGTTCTATTCTAAAATATGTTCTAAACAATTAGCCTCAAGTTCTATAATAAGAACCCACATGTTTTAAACCAAAAATTGCATCTTCTAAACAAATATCCATATGTCCTATCCAAAAATACTATTTCAAGATCTTTTATTATTACTCCTCTTTTTTCTCTTTGTTCTCCTCATCCTCCTACTTCTTCTCCATATCATTCTTCTCCTGCCTTTTCTCATTCTCCAATTTCCCCTTAATCAAAGTAGGAGCTTTTGATGGATCTATGGGCATGCTATGAAGAATACCAATTGTTATTTCTTCATAATTTTATATAAATGCTTCTCCAAAGAAGTTTAAATATCCACAATTGGCTCAACTGTAAAAGATAATACAGTAGCAGAAAATGTAGAAGATACTATAAGTTTTGACGAAGGGGATAGTAAGTCGAAGGTAGGAGGAGTGAATCACCCAATTCTCTATTCTTAAATCTTGGGTGAGTTTGTGGTTAAGTCATGTCTTGGCTATTTTTTCATGGAATTTTTTTGCCTTTGTCATCATAACAAACAACCCTTTAAAGAAGTAGGTTCATCAAAGAGTTGCTGGTCTTGGCTTATATTTGAGGGCTCTTGTAAGTCTCTTTTTCTTTTGGCTAGTTCAACTTTTGTTTCTTTATCGAGTATTTGTTCTAGATGTTATGAATGAGACTGTGCATTTTTATCATTTTATCTTCTTCAACAAACATTTCATGAGCTTTATCTAGTACGAGATACATGTCATTCACATTGGAAGTAAGCGTTGTAGGGTGAATTTACATGCTAACGGTCAATGACCCCAACTAGGTTTCGGGTGGGTAATTCAATGAGTAATATCACCACTAGAGACCCTGATTTTTTTACTTCCCAACCTTCCTTCTTTGGTTAAGAGAAAGGAAGGGGCACTCCCCATTTCCCTACTTAATTTGTGTGTCGTTAAGGATTAGCTACGCGGATTTGCAAAATTGTATGTGTTACTAGTAGAAAGACATTTAAATACTGCATAAATGTTGCGGTTATTAAGGAGATGCACGTATAGGCGAAGCAGATGAGATATATGCAAAAGTTGCCGGTTTTTTGACGCAGCAATAAAACACACTAGTGTTGCAATTTCTCTAGGAAACCGCAAAATTTAATAGTCTAAATGTTGCGGTTTTTCAGCACATATGCATTATTTTTTTGCCAATTTTTTTTTATCTGAGCCCAACAAGTGTTGCAATTTTCTGGAAAACTACAGCATTTAAAGCATCAAATTGCGGTTTTCTAGAAAATCGCAGCACTTGTATTGTTTTTTTAGCTTAATTAATACCCAATGCCAAGAATTGCATGCATTCAGCTACATTAGAGAGGAATTATGTGCTACATTAGAGATGAATTATATGCTAAATATTATTAAACTCTCACAAAATTATTACATTTACAAATCTAATCTACCTAGTCTAAGATAATAAATGTACAAATGTAATTACACCATCTGATCAAGTTAGACACCTAATCTAATCTAAGGTAAGAATGTATTTGAAATAATATAGAATTGAACCTAATCATGCTAATCTAATCTAATTAAGAAAACTAATCTAATCTAATCAAGAAACCTAATCTAATGCTATATATACAAAATAAAATAAAATTGGAAGAGCTACCTAATTATATTTGTCCGGACGCAATAAAGTATTTCGCCCATATTTCCTTAATCTCCATCAGCTCGTCAAGTGAGTATAGCATTGTTTTTGAAAATGCCTAAAAAGTTGAGAAAAGATTGGTTATTGGTTTGAAACAAAACAAAAACATCTTATTGCACACTTTCAAGTGTAAATTTTGACAGAGTTTTGAACCTATACATCAATGTAGTAGTGGAGTTTTATTTAGGTTGAGCCCCACCATTTTTCTAAATAATATCTCCCTACCCTATTTAACCAAACCTACCTACTTAGAGAGTTATGAACTTAAAGAGTTGACATTATACTTAGTAGTGGAGAAAGCCAGATTGCAAGTCTAAAGAGAATGATTTCACATAGTTGACGTGATTACTAGGTTCAGTGTTTACATTCTAAACCTGAAAACACATGAGTGATTTATTTTCCCTATGCACACCTAAAGTGAGAAGTCAATAGCATGTGATCACGACTAGCTTAGGGGAGTACATAGTTGACGTTCTTGACTATCGACCTGTTCATGGATTTTATAAACTCATATATGTGCTTATTTGTTTTTGAACTATGTTTAGGTTTTATAAAATTAAGGCATGTTGTATTTCCTGAGGGAGCATTATCTCATTGATAACCGGTATTTTAGGTCGTTAACTAAAAGACAGGTTATGCAAATAATTTTTATTCCAACCTACAAACTATACGAGTATAGTGGAGTAGGGGGTCGAACCACGAAGACAAGGTATATTAAGACTTCAACTTTTAACACAACCAGACTAGTCGGAGCTGGAAATTCAGTTAAAACTAATAAGCAGAAAATAGATGACGATAAATCACGAAGTAAAGCAAGGAGAGAAAAACGGGGACAAGATTGGATTCACCCTAGGAATGAAGCTTTCGAAACCGAACATGACAGACTACAGAAAATCTGATAATAACTAGCATGGACATCCAAGAATACGAGAGGAAGTTTGTGACCCTATAAATCACACGAACAACCTATAATCGCCCTATGTCTCCAAAGGAGTGGCAGGACAAGATTCGCATCGGAATCCGAAACTACTTATTAACATCGTTTCTACAATCTTAAGCGATAAAGATCATAGCTTTCCTAGGGTTTCACCAATCAAAACCCCTAAAGGAATTACTCACTCATATTCATGCTTAAAGACATAAAGATATTAAAAGAAACGAACATGGGAGGAATTTACGAGAATGAAAAAAAAATCAGAAATTATACTAATAAACGATAAACTTAGAACTAAGCATGTAATGAAATAAAGCAATGAATTAAGATTAAAGGAAGTAATTAAACTTACAAAAGCTTCAATTTGATATCCACGAAAAGAAATCGAACTACAAAGCGTTGAAGAAAAACTGAAAACCGAAAGCTAAAACTAAAAGAATTTGGAGGCTAAGAAATCTAAAAGTGCATAAAAGTATAAAACCTAGCTCCCCCCTCCTCTCATCAGAGGAAGGGGTATTTATAACAAAATAAGAAAAACCTACGAAAACCCTAAAATGCATAGGAGCCGGCCCTAAAAAGAAGTAGTTGATCCGGAGGAAAACACTGTCATTCGCCCGAATATAGGTCTCATTTGGCTGAATGTGATCCTATTTGCCCGAATGGTCTTCCATTCGCCCATTCCAGAGACTTCGAGGAATCGATCTCTGTCAAGCATTCGCTCGAGTGTATAGGTTGATTCGGCCGAATGGAAGCTCATTCGCCCGAATGAGTTCCATTCGGCCTTTCCAGTGGAAAGGCTCAAGATCTCTGTAGACAGTCATCCATTCGACCGAATGAGTCTTAGATTCGGTCGAATCTGCAACCATTTGGTCGAATGTATCTCAGATTCGGTCGAATCTGAGACCATTCTTTCCTCTTTTCACTTCCCTCTTTTCTGAACTCTGTAAAATCTTCATGAGCGACTTCAAACACTTGCCCAAGCTAAGATACGTGTGTCAAAGGCTCGAATGTATCGCCTTTCACCTTGAAATCATCAAAAGTGCCTGAAATGAACTTAAGACAACTCGAAAACAAGATCAAGGTAAAATCAAGCATAATATACATAAAACCAATACAAAACTACGAGACTTGACACTAAAATGAGGTAATAAATGTGCTCTAAAACGAGCACATCACTCATCTCTCTCATTTCTCTTGAACGCTTGAGGACAAACATTCGTTTAGCTTGGGGGAATTTGAGAAGTCCCTATTATACTCATTTTTACTTAGTATTTTAAGTCATTTTAGATGTAGTTTAATGCATTTTAGGTTATTTTTAGGTGATTTTTGCTCATTTTTTATCATATGATGCGTTCACGGTTTTTTTTTATAATGTTTGTGTTATTGTTCAGGTTTCTAGATGAATCAGTGTCATTAGCTGAGTTCAAGACCTAAGGAACATAGCTCCAATAAAGTGAAGAACTCAACTCTAAAAGATCCCGATCAAAGGATGAGGCAAAGGAGCATAATTTGTGTCAAAAGCTAGGAGACTCGATCGAGTATGCAGAGGACTCGATCGAGTGGAAGCATTAAATCTGGCATAAAGTGGCTCCGAGTGTCAAATGTGAAGAAATACAACACTCGATCGACTGTGCAGAGCATTCGATTGAGTCTCCTATCCAGCAGCCAGTTTTTTCCTGATTCAAAATCTAGAAAAAGAAGGACTCGATTAAGTGGCCTTCGAACTCAACCGAGTGCCTTAGTTTTGGGCTGTTTTTCAGCGAGTGTGAATTGAAGCCCGAACTCGATATGTATATACTTAGGGTTACTAATGCGATTCTAAGAAGCAATATAGGTTATGTTAAGCATAGGTTTAGGGTTTATCATTAGGTTCTATAGCAGTACTTATTAGTTTAGCATTGTATCTCTCAAAACTCTCTAAAAATCTCTTAGTTTTGCTACTGTTTGTTGTTTACTTTGCGTTCAAGTTTCCAGATTTCTACCTTAGCGTTGTGAACGAATTCGGTTTGTTTAATTCAGTACTTTCGCACTCAAAGTTCTGTTATTTATCTAGTATTGTTTTCTATTATTTCTTTTATATTATTCTAGTATAGATTATGGCTTTTGTTATTGTTTTTGTTGATTTTATTATCAATGTGTGAGTAGTCTATTAATCTAGGATCCCAATGAACCATAGTATGGATTGGGTATTGAATAAATCCCAAAACCTAAATATAAATGCATAAAAATAGCTTCTTTAATCTTTGGTTGACTTTAATTCCCTTAAAAGGCTAGACATAGTTGATTAATGGCATAAATTAGGTTCGCCACGAGTGTCGGTTCATAATCTACATTAGAATCATTGATTAAGGTGTAATTGGTGATCACAAAAGTAGACATCATGACCATTAGAATTTATAGAATGTTGTGTTTAATGTCTTGCTATTGCATGAATCCACGAAATCAGGTAAGATTGCCTAAGGATAAAACTATTGATACTCAAGAGAGATTCGTAGTATTGTTTAGGGTGTATTCGTCCTAGGAATTATTTTATGTATTGAATTTACGGGATTGGTATATAAATCAATGTCTAAGTCATGCTAGTGGGGATTCGTTGTCCTAGATGCTTGTCTCATATCGGTAATCTAAGTTTAACAATAGTCCATATTTTAGCATAGTTTAGCTTAGCTAGTAGTTAGATTAGATCTTTATTATTCGTGACATTCCTAATAGAAGTTAAAACTAGTATAGGCAACATTAGAATACGATAGTCACTTGGGATGACCCTACTTACTCGAGCTATATTAGTTTAGGTGAATAAGTTATTTTTAATAGCATAACAATAGCCCGATCATTAATAATAAATACTAGGGGAGAGATTTAGAAATTTACTAAAAACATATTAATAACCTCAAAGGTCAAAATAGCTGGTCAAATATACTAGAGCAATGAAATGCTTTTGTACTGTTATTCCTGCAATATGTGATTGATGTCAGAATGTGAAAACAGTGATATGTTAAGGAAATTACTATATCTCTTCACTTGAACATGGCGGCTTAGGCGATAAAATTAAACAATTTGAGACAAACAATTTCTTCTTTATTTATTGATTTTGAGGGTGGAGGATAAAATGTGAAGGTTTGTTTAAAAGTGTTGGTATTATTCAACTACAAAATGTGAAGAAAGTTTATAAGGAACTTACAAAAGCAAGAGAGTTGGAGTCTAACAACCAAGAGATAGTTAGGAAATTATCAAATATGGAGGTAGTTCTAAGAGAATGACCAAGGGTGGAGAAAATGGGATTGAAGAAGGACCTCGGACTAGAGGCTTCAAGAGAGGAAGATCAAGGATGGGAGGACATTCAAACAAGAGACACTAAATTTGAAGCAATGGGTAAAACCAAGTAGGAAATTGTCTTTGTAATTGACCCATTAGCAAGAGAAAAGAGGTGCGACTCAAAGTGTTTGTAAGGCTGAGAGCATCGTTTAGAACAAAGATAGCATGGTTACCTATGATTACGAAACCAATTACAAGGTCTCCCCCATTGAGCTCACCTTCTAAAGGCAAGTAATCTTCATCAACAAAAGGAGACCATCAATACTTATGAGAATCTTCATATAGATATTGAAGAGCTTAAAAGAGGGAATGAGTTATAGTTTTTTCATTGCCTTTCAATGCAACTTTGAGGATCCACAGTTTCACTAATAAATGATAGAGGCCCCACAAATATGTCTTGAGGGAAGCAGGGCCCTCAAAACTTCATCTAATCTAAGAGCATCCTCAAATGAGATAAGCTCCAAGGACTTTGGAACATCAGGAGAGGAAGGAAAAGCTTTATTTAGTCCAAGGTTACTTTCTCCATGTATGAGGGATTCAAAGACAATTGAGAAGGTTGAAGATAGTCAAAGGCAAAGTAGAGAGATACATGGTAAAAGAACTTTGTCTCATTTTCAACATGCTTATACTCGAGCAAGAAATGGTATAGCAAGATGGGCATAGTTCAGTCTATGATCAACAAGAGGATAAGGATTACATAGTAGTCAAGTTTGATGAAAGCTCAAAGAAAGTGTAATTCAACCTCATATTTAAACGGGACTAAAGAGGAAGAATATCTCCAAAGAGTTATGCGAACGCCCAAGGAAGAAGCCTATTTTAATGTCTTATTCAAGTTCTAGGTGTCGTGTCACGTTGTTCTTCTCAATTTAAATGTTTTAGTTGTATTGAGTCTCGTCCAGCGGATTGTGTTAGTAATGTCAGTGTTCCTCCTGAGAGGGTGTATGACTGACTAATAAGAATAATGGGTTTGTTTCTGTTTTCGTCATTGCCAAAAATAAAAATAAAATAAATGGGCTGGTCAATCGGACAGACACAATATTACCAATCAAGACCATCGAGCTCAACAAAAGTGCAGAAGCAAATCTTAGTCTATCAATGTGCACCTAATCAAGCACATGTTTACGTGCAAGGGCAATAGAGGAAGAATAAACAAACCCCCTGCACACATGACCTGAAACCGTCATTGTGCACAGGTGCGCAACAAACATTTGACCTCATCCAACGCTTATATTTTGTAGGTTCTTGCTTGATTTAACTGTTGTACATTTAGTGAATAAGGGTTCTCAAATTGCTAATAAAGATAGCAATAGGTAAAACACTATGCATTCAGGCCAATATAACGTCAAATTACAATAATAAGCATCAGCTGGTTTCTCCTCTATATAATCTTTTTCAAATCATAAATTGTACACAGAAACTACCATTTATTACCAACAGAACCATAAAAGTATATTCCCACACCTTTCAACACCAACATCCCACATATATGCCCCCAGCATCAACCAAAAAATTGGAGTAACAAGAGTCGATACATTAATATCCTGCACAGCCGAGTTATAGAAGTATAAAGCCAGATTTGTGAATCAACAGTCCACTTTCAAAGTACCTGCATTCTTCTAACTACGAAGGGAAGCACGGGGTACAGCAGGCAAGCCTAGATCATCCTCAGGCTGAAAAAGAACGAGACAATAATTAGGCAAGCCCTTCAATAACTTTGATTCCAAAATATTTTCCGGAAAATTATAAATTTTGAGTAAATTCAGCATTTCTCCAGATATAGCAAGAAGGTGAGGTCCAATTTTAATGAAGAGAATACCCAAATTTTTAGGTATAATAAGCCCAGACAACAAAAAAATTGCAACGCAGCAATTAGTAAAGACATCACTATGGGAACAGAATTCAACAAACTCTCCCAACTAGCTATGCTACCAGAAAATACTGGAAAAGTGACACCTAAGCATCACCAAAGGTACACTGTTGAGTAGCTTACCTGAATATTGGCTCTTCCCGGGACTGCTGTAGGCCCAGTAGGTGCCGGTGGCAAGTTAAGCTCTTCCTCCACATCAGGTTCAGACTGAAGGTAAGAAGGAACCCCTTGACTCTCGGATTCCATGTCTAATTCCAGAGCATCCAGCTCTGAATACGATGAACAATACAATAAATAAGTTTTTAAGTAAAAAGTTCTTATAACGACATTTGTAGATGGACATATTCGTAAAATCCTTGAGCCTACCACCCATCAGGTCATCTTCATCGATGTCATCAGGCACATTGTAGCTTCTTCCAAGTGTTTCTTGAATCTCATTACTCATATCCATCAAATCCATCATTTCATCTTGCAGGTTCTACAATCAATAAAATAAATTAGCAGCCACACAACAGTGCTCAAATATAAAAGCAAAGATGTCATAACCTTACATCTATTTCTTGAATTTTTACAGTCTTCATCATTCCTTTCAAATCCTTATTTGCAGCTTTCAGCGCCGACATCTAAAGAGGTGCAACAGAAGAAACACATCAGGTGTGATTAAGAGAGACAAATCTTCATTCATATACAACAAAACAAATGTACTGTCATTAACTATAAAACAAACATCCAAGGCTTACGGCATAAAACCACATATTTGACTCAGATAAAAGCAAACAATGGTTTCATTAGCAATAGTGATCTACCTCCGATGAGGTAGGCAGAATATTCCAAACACGTTACACATAAGGCCGCACTCCAACTGACTTGAACCATGCCCTGTAAAATGCTACCAAGAGAAGCAGATATTTGCATGGTATGAGATGCATTCCTTAATATTTTAAAGACCCAAAGTGTATGACAGCTCCTGGAAAAACCAGGCTTAATTTCCAAAGGTCCTCCAAAACAAAAGCAATTTCAAGTCTATGCAGAATACACTGATTACTCAAATCATCTCATCATATAGATGAACTAAGACACGAACACATTGACAATTAAACTCGTAATTCGTAACTTCCATAGAATATGCCCCCATATCAATTGAAACTATAAATAGCCATAATCTTCAAGAAACTGGTCCACATGTATCAAAGGACATGCAACCGTAACTTCCACAAAAATTGTAAATTCCACAAGCTTCACACTTAAGTACTTGCTTTAAGGCAGTACAAGTTCACTAAAGATATACAGACTTCAGTTAACAATTGAAAGCTTGTTAGCAAACCAGAATATAAAGGATAGCAATGACAAGATCAGCATACTCACAGTTTGCTGCGCATCCTTGATACCCTCCGCAGCAAATGAAACTTGATCAAGATTGAATGTTTGGTTGTAGAGCATATCACGCTGCCCTTCATACCTGAATCCAGTGAACAAAGATAATTAAACAAGAGTGACTAAACACCATATGGTTCAATGAAAACAAAACAAATCAAACAGGTACATGAAAAGTCACTCACAGTCACATACATGCAATAATGTACATGCAACACCATGCCCTCAATTTATCTAATTAAAAATATCAATCTTTAACCATCATAAGTGTCATATTAAGTAATAAGTACATTGTAAATGATAAGATGACTGGGGTAAAACAATCAGTCTTGAGAACAATTAACAGTCAAAGAGATGACCTAACAGATAGCTAGTCTACCTTGATCATTCATGCTAGACAAACAAATGAAGCAGCATGAGACATAAGACATGAGACATGTTAGACTTCCAGCCTAACATATAAAAATAATTCAAGCCTGCATGAGACATGTTAGACTTCCAGAGCTCAAATTTGCAAGTTTATAACACAAACAGAGGGTGTGATACTTATAGCTAAAGATAATTGACTCTATCCTAATAAGGTATTCAGAGGTTAAAAAAAGCATAAAAATATGGCTGGACCTCAAGAATATTAGTTTAAAGAAAAACTAAATCAAGAGCTTTGCCTCCATGAAGAATAAAACAATGAATTTAACTGGGTCTGAAGACCAACCACATCCCAGTAAATGACTAAACGGTAATATTTTGCCATAGTCTCACCTACAACCTTGGGACCATGTCAGCTCAGATATCAGTCATCTCACACATTTTGGAGTTCGAAAGAAATAAATTAATCAAGGACTCAACATAGCTCAAATTGATGATTTGCTGCTAACAACAGCCTTCATGTTGTTGTTAAGAGCAAAGATCACTATATTTTCAAGTAGGCTAGCCTGAGATGAGAAGTTAAGCACTTGTGTACACAACTGATCACAACTAAATTAATTTATAATCACAACTGATCCCTTGAAAATAGCCTCCCCAACTAACTAGAAGTGGAGGAACTCTATCCCCTATATTATTCAAAGTTTTTCCATTATGAGCTAGAAATTGAATTTAGGCTAAGAAAATCTAGACATCCTTAGATTTCACCAAAATACATGCAGGATGGTCATTGTTTGTATTGCAGAATACAATATGACTAACAGTTCAATCTGAATTTTCTATCAAAAGAAGCTGGATGTGTCATTAATGACAAAATCCCTCAAAATATTACATAACACAATGCCTTGGCAAGAAAAAGCATGTATCATACTGAAAAACAAAACAATGACCCAAAATTGGCATGTCACCAAGAGATAAACTAGAGAAAACTAAAGTGATTGCTCAAAGAAGAGTGAAAACAATTATTGACGAAAATGGCAAGAAGAGAGGCCATACATCCGTTTCTGTTTGAGGACCCTCATTGCCCGAGCTTTTACAGCTTCCTGAGCAGGACCGGGCCGTGTCTTTTTTATTTGATCTTTATATCTGGCTAACTCAGCATCAAGCTTCTTAATCTTCTCATCAACATTTTCCCCTCTTTTGTTGATCTAGCACCATGTAAAAAAAGATAAATCAAGGTCACAAAACAAAGACCTATATGCTCGTGAGAAATTTATTACAGGTGAGGTGCAAGTTGAGTAGATGACCAAAAGCTAACCAACATGAAAACCGAAAACCAAAAGAAGTAGATATAGATGTATGGGCTTCACTAATTTCTTAGCACAATTTCTAATTTTTATAAAGTTGGCTTTTGCAATCGTTTAAAAAGAGTTCCACTATTTTGGAACCCCTATAGATTTCAGGTAACTTCCAACAAGGAGCCCTATAACTATCTCTATGAACCAGTTTTTTACCTGCTGCTAATTTAGCTGCTATCTTTGCCAGACTGCCAATGTCATCAACTGATGTAAGCTTGTGCTTTGCTAATGTTTAATAAAGTCATGGTAGTTTACAAAAAAGAGGGGTTCCATTGCTTATCTCTTTATTCAACACAAATGATAGCCACATAAAAAAAAAAAGACAATTAACTATATAGCATATTAGAAGAACTCAATATCACTATCAGAATCACTCGTACTGCTCTTTAAGTCAATCTTAAAAAACAAAATTTTCTTCAAACCATGCTTAGAATATTCTTGCTAGCCATAGACCACTTCTCTTATCGCATATAAATTTGCTGGTTTGATGCAGAAAACAAAACAGAAGAAACTTGCAATTGACATCTGATATTACTCAGTTGAAAATAAGGATTACCCTTTCAATGCATTGAGGTTATGACTAAAATTAGATAATTATTTTGCACTTTAAAGTTGGAAACTGGCTTCCAAAATCACGAAACTAGAGACATAAATTTCTTGAAATATGTAGGGGTTCAAAAACAAGGCTTATGATCTCGCAGTATTTTTCTTCCATTTTCGGGTGCTCTCCTTGGTGTAACAGGAAAGAAACGGTTTTCATCAGCTTAACACACTTCAGTGCACGGAGGCTATAACTAATTATAGAACGCTTACTAGACATAAACTGGCTTCCTTAACATCAAAGCAAGATAAATGGAAAAGTAATCGATCCAAAATCACAAAAATCGATGCTTAATGTTACCTAAATATACCAAATACCATAATCACCAGCTTTTAACTATTTCTGGTTTCGGGTTCCGGGTTCCGACATTCCCTAAAATTCTCGGTAAGTTCGGACTCAGTAACAAACCCTAAAAAACCACTTAATAAAGCTCAATCTTAAATCTCATTCTTTCGGCATTATTTAAGAAAAACAAGCAAATTTTCTTAATTTTATTAACACTTAGCATCAAATTTAAACACAATTTCGCAAATTAAACCATTCGATTCGTAAAATTAATCACAAATTAAAACCCTAATTATTCAGAAAATTAAATAAAAATATGATGGAGTACCCGATCAGAAGCGTCGGAGACAGAAGGAGGAGGATCCTTCTGTTTCTTAGCGCCGAAGATACGTTGCATCGTTGATTCTGTGTTACTTTCCCTTCTTTCTTTGGCCGAAGATGTTTACGCTCTGTTGCTGAATCAACGATGTGTTGTTTGAAGTTAGAATTGGGATGGGGAATGGTCAGTGATTTGACAAATTGTCAAGTTTAGGATTCTAAATTGGAACGCCGAAGAATATGAATATATGATAAGAAGTTGAATGAGATTGTATTTGTAAAAGATGGAATGTTGGATAGAGTAGATCGGGTTGACTTGACGTGGTGGACGAGGGAATTGGTAGAAAGATCCGAGCAATTGCCACACACTTGCACTAGGATTTACGACTATTAGTAGAGTGGGTTAGATTATATATTGTTGGCCTTATATGAAATATGTCACAATATCTTATAAGTGTGATAAGTTTCAACTTTATTTTTTTATTCTCGCTCTATCTTTTCAATTTTCACTATCACTGTCAACTATCTCCACCACATCCGAATTGTCATCACGACAACCTCCACCATAACCACCTCCTTCTCTACCTTCAAAACAACCACCACAATGTAGTATCCACCACCATCTTTAGCCACCAATACAATTTCATATTTTAGTTTTGCGGTTGTTAGAAATGTTTGATGCTTACGTAACTTTAGAGATTGTTAGGAATGTTAGGAATAATGTATTATCATAGGTTAAATACCTCTCTACAGTGTCTTAATATATCAGGTTCAAAAAAAATTAGCAGGTAGGCTTGCTTTGAACTTGTATCTAGAACTAATTTTTCTACAAAGTGAGGCATTTTCATGTTGTACTCTCTCATCTTCTCCCTTAACTTCTTGTATTCCAATTTCATATCCTTACATCAATATACAAGCAATGAAACCATCACTACTATGCCAAATGTATATCGTATAAAATTCCAATTCTCATATCATCAATACATGAGATCTTTATTTGTATATCTGAGATAAAAAATTCTAAAACAGAGACCTTTATTTGTATAACAGAAATAATAAATTTAATACCTGATATCTTTATTAGTATATATGAGATAATAAATTCAATACCTGAGATATTTATTTGTACATTTGAGATAATAAATTCAATACCTGAAACCTTTATTTGTATAACTAAGATAATAAATTTAATACCTGAGATCTTTATTTGTATATCTAAGATAATAAATTCAATACCTGAGACATTTTATTCTATAACTGAAACCATAACTTGTATATAAACAATCAAAACATAATTTAATACATGATATCTTTATTTGTATATCTAAGATAATAAATTCAATACTTGAGACATTTATTTATATATCTGAGATAATAAATACAATACCTAAAATTTTTATTTGTATACCTGAGATCTTTATTTGTATAACTATGATAATAACTTCAATATCTGAAATAATAAATTCAATATCTAAGACCTTTTATACTTTGTTAATATCATACCACTCGGCTAATGTGACGGTCTCAACCAATATTTTCACAATAATATACGAATAAATTTTGTTTGCATACATGATATTACATGGTTGTTATGTTGTTATCTATCAATATAATAAAAGTTATCCTATTATATAATAAAAATTATAGCTGGTATTGGTTGTGCCATATCATACCATTTTATTGGTGTGACAAACCTAATTAAACCCGCTGACAAAAAGACTATTAATTTTTGTGAACATTAAAACGTACGACACATTATTTTCTTACATTCTATCTTTCGTTCACTCTTTTATTCACTCTTTCATTCTCTCTTTCATTCTCTCAATACTGACTTTTGTAGTTATTCGCAACACTTTTACAAGAATTATAGAATCTTACAAAGCAATGAGTTTGAATGCATAGCTGCTAAAATCTTACAAAGCTACAAGTTCGAAGGAATTGCAACTGGAATCATATGATGTTTCTAAATCAGATAATACAGATTTGAAAAACTCAAAATGTGAAGGTAACTATCATATTGTTATACATAGATCTGAAAATCGTTCACTTGGTAATCATTAATTTTGAATTTACATATCTGGTATAATAATTGCTATGAATCCTGTAAAAACCTAATGATTTTATATATTTTGTATATTTTATATACATATTTATATGGGTAACTTTTTGTAAATATGATATTAGAATTTTTTTTGCCTAATATTAAAATATTTATATCTTAGATTATAATTTCTATACTAAGATAATAAATTCAATACATATCTCATTTATACAAATAAAGGCCTCAGGTATACATATAAAAATCTCATGTATTAAATTTAAGATATTTATTTGTATATTTGAGATAATAAATACAATACCTAAGATCTTTATTTGTATAGTTGAAACCTTTATTTGTATAACTGAGATAATAAATTAAATATCTGAAACCTTTAATTCTATAATTGAAATAATAACTTGTATACAAAGGATCATAATATAATTTCTACAAACTGAGATGCTAACTTTTATTCCTCATAAAGAAATGAATATATCTGATAAATTAATTTCTATACCTGAGACCCTTATTACTACAACTAATATAATAATTTATTCATTATATTTAAACTACCATATCTGAGGTATTTATTTCTATACCTGTGATCTTTATTTCTATATCTTACCTATACATTAGTATACCCGAGGTTAATTTTCTAAATCTGAAATTAGAATTTTTTTCCTGATATGTGATTGTCTATACCCGAGATTATAATTTCTATACTAAGATAATAACTTACATTAAATTTTAAACTTGAGATAGACATATTAAATTATAATTGGAGATAATAAATTTAATACCTGAGATATTTATTTTTATATATGATATAATAAATTCAATATTTGAGACTTTTATTCTATCACTAAGATATACTTGAGGTTTATATGTGTATATATGTGATTCATATTAACTTTTTCTAAGAATATTATAATTAACATTTGATATCAAAGCTTTTTTACCTGACAAAATTAATTATAATATTCAAAACAGAAGATTAATAACAAATTCAATACTTGAGATATAGAATTCTAAAATCTATGACAATATTTTCAATATCTTAAATCTTTATTACCATATTTGAGATAATAAGTTTATTCATTATATTGAAACTACGATATCTGATATATTAATTTCTATAATTGAGATAACATTTTATTGTGCTGATCTAATTATTTTCTATACCTAACATCTTAACAAGATAATAAGTTTAAATGCTAATATCATATCACCTATATCTGAGATTTATATTAGTATATCTGAGATTAATATTAATTATATTTGAGAGTATAATTTATATATCTAAAATACTTGGTCTCAAAGAATTTTTACCTGATAAAATTGTTTTATTATTTACATGACTCAAAACAGAAGATTACTAAAAATTTGATGATATTGAAAATATTGGAGGATGTCTTTTGAATCAAACAGTGGCTAATTATGATGAAACTTTTTTGTCATATAAGTCTCATTCAAAAATTCTTAGGATTTAGTGTAAGAAAATCCACAACTAGAAAAGTTAATGGAAAATTAGTAGAGTGCTACTTTCGATGCTCAAAAGATGGATTTTATAAAAGCAAATAGAGGAATGAAACTAATAATGATGTTAATATACCTTTATTAGATGTTATGGAAATCAATTCTGGGTTAAAAAAAGAGAAAAATAAGAGTAGTAAATGATACTTGGATAGGATGTAAAGCTTATATGAGATTCAAGGTCTATAAGTAAGGAGAATTCATTGTTGTTGATCATAATGTAACTCATAATCATAACTTTGTGGATAAAATAGTACGTCATCATCTAAAGTCTGAAAGATATATCAGAGAAAAGATTGGAAAAGTTATTGAAAAAATGATTGAGAGTGGTATCAAACCTATGTATTCATATGATTATCTTTGTAATGAAGTTGGTGGAGAGGAAAATTTTGGACACGTTAAAAGAGATCATTTAAATTATATTACAAGATACAAAATACAAATAGTAGAAGGAGGAGATAATCAAGTTCTGTAGATACATTACAACAAAAAGCAAATTCAAATTTCTTTTACAGATTGAATTTTGGAGATTTAAATGATAAAGTAGCATATTTTTGGAGAGATTCAATGATGTTAGAAGATTTTAAATGTTTTGGAGATTTTTGATATTTGATACAACTTACAATAAGAACAAATACTACTTGATTTGTGTTCCATTTGTTGGCATCAACAATCACTGGAGAATAACAATATTTGGATTTTCTTTTATTACAACTGAGAAAACTAAAATATTAAAGAAGTCTATGTGTGGTCTAGTTCCAACATCTATCTTTACCAATAAGATCTCACTATTTTCAATGCAATAAAAACAGTAAAACCCTAAAAATTTATACCTTTTATTATATATATATATAAAATAATTATTTTAATGATTACTTTTTATAGGTCTTTCCAACATCAGGACGTCGGTTATGCTTATGACATCTGCACAAAAATTTTGTATCATATTTTGGTAATTTGAAGAGTGATGATAATTTCAAAGCCATGTTTGATAAATGTCTAGTAAGATGTGATAATGAAAAAGAATTCAATGAATTATGGGCTGAAATGGTAGAGAAATATGATTTAAGTGGTAATGAGTGGTTTATCATGCTACATGGCTTGCGTCAAATGTGTTGTATAAAATTGAATAACGATATGTTCTCTGCCGACATAATAATAAATTTACACTTGAGATAATAACTTTTTCTTACTCGTATTTAAATTAAACAAAAATGCCTACAATTGAGATTTATATATCTATATCTTAGATTCTAATCCTATCTTACAAATGACTATATTTAAGTAATAAATTTTTATTCTAGATATATATACAATATTTAAAATCTAAAATCAATTTAACTACAAAATGAATACTAATGAGATAATAAATCCTATACCTGAGATCCTCGTATAGTTATATCTGAGATCTTAATTAATATAACTGACATTATAATAAATTTAAACCTGAGATAATAACTTTTTCTTACTCGTATTTAAACTAAACAAAAATGCCTAAAATTGATATATATATATATATATATATATATATATATATATATCTTCTATTCTAATCTTGATACACATATGACTATATTTGCGTAATAAATTTCTATTCTAGATATATATACAATGTCTAAAATTAATTACAAAACGAATTGAATACTAATAAACTAGAAATAAAATTTTACAAATTTTGCAAAAACAATTTTCTTTTTTTCTTAGAAACTTTAATGCCTTGAGCTGCAAAATATAAATCACTTTCTTCTTTTTCATATAAAATGAAAGAGTTCTACCACTGATCATTGAATCCGTCTTTTGTTCTCGGACCTAAAACAAAAATCGTTTTGGGTTTCCATTGAACCTTAAGATAAACTGCTTGATAGCAACAATCATTATCCAAAATGCATCACCCCAAAGACTAGTGCATTACGACAAGGTCTAGGTCCCACGAGGTCTTACGATGTTCCTCTGATAATTAGCCTTCTTTTGTTATTCTACTGTTGCAAATAGTTCCTTTGTTACATTGGCATTGCTCATGTGTTTTTTTTATTATATTGTTCATTTGGCTATTGTATTTACTCCTTTAATCGTTGTAAAATATTCTAGTTCATGTAAATTTTCCCTTGTTCTTTTATTATGCTTCTTTGCTTTTCATAGTTGTTCCTTTGGTCCTTGTTAATTATTCCTTTGTACATGTTTGAGGCTAAAATCAATCAAAAAGATAGATAGAAGAACTCATGTAAATATTTTTTGCAATTCAATGTTGATAAAGAAACTAGAGTATGAATACTTGAGAAACATCATTAATTGGATTCATTATCATTTTATGGTTTGTATTATTAAGAGGCACTTGATAAGGCCACATAGGAATTTGTCCAAAGATCTTTGTTTCTTATAATGAAGTGTATAACTCATACATACATGTAACACTTACTAATATTTTGATATTCAAATGAAATCATTTTAGTTATTTGTTTTTGTGTATATAAAGAAACCAATTGTTTCTTTATTATAAAAGTTGCATCAGTTTTTAAATTTAATATTAATGTTATTCCTTTTATATACACATTAATAATGAATTTGTTCCTTTGACAATGAATAATAATTATTGTGCTTTTGACATCATGCGTTCCTTTGACTCTAATGTTCCTTTTAGGCACATATGATGTTTATCCTATTCTACTTATCGTGTTCCCTATCTCATTTTCAATTACATATTAATGTTTCTCCTTTATACACATAATATACAAAATATGTTCGTTTTGTGATGTTCCTTTATTAATCAGTCATATACATGTTCCTTTTAAACAATTAATAAGTTCATGTTTTGCATTTAAAAATAATTGAATCAATTATAACATAAATACTACTTTATATCCATCATATTTAAACAACATTTATATCCAAAATATGCAATCCTAGTTTATATAGCATCTTAACTATCAAGGATATTTTAAATTGGCTTCAGCAATGAAAATTGCAATTCTAATCCTAGTCTATTTTACATTTAACTATTATAAAATATTTCCAAAATATAAATGTATTCTAAATGGCTTTCTAAATGACATATAACTAGCAACGTTAGTTTTCTCATTCTTCATCCTATATGTTTTAGGGATGTCAAATTGCCACAAAATATAGTACAAAAAAATTTAATTTAACATAAGACTAATGTCATTTTATCATAGGAACAAATCAAGCTATCAATAGAACAACATAGTACATCATAAGAATAATGCACTTAGTCAAAGGAGCAATATATGTACTAAAGGAATATTAAACTTTAATCATAGGGTCAAATGTTGGATTTTGATAGGACAAAGTAGTTAATGAAAGGAGCAATTTTAATTTATGAAAGAAATAAAACCCTAAACCATAAGGATGATGAAACTGATATCAAAGGAATAATTAATACAATCAAAAGTTCAAAAAATATAAATATGGTTTTATAATTGTTTGAAATAGAAATGAAACTTCCTAAAAATTACAAAAAAAATACCTTGACACCCCTAGAAACACGCTACAAAATCAAATTCTAGATAAAAAAAAATGACATATTCTTATTAGTATTTTGCTATCCCTTCTTCAACCTCCCTATTTGTACTCAAAAATTCAAAATTCCTTGAGATTTTGTACTCGAACTCAAGGTTCTTGAGGAGGATGTAAGTAGAATTGAAATTTTGTTTTTTCTTAAATTTAGGTTTGAACTCAAAGTTGAAAAAGAAAGGAGTCGAGATTAGTTAGACAATTTTCTTGAAAGAGAAAAAAGAAAGTAATTTATGATAGTTAACAAATTTTTTAATGTTTTTTGTGGACTCTATTTATAATATTTTATAATATCAACTTGTGTTTGTGTATTTCTTAATGATTATACTACTAATATTCATTAATTTTAGAAAACCTAATCCGAGTAGAACTATAACTCCTAATTGTTCTATTTGTTATTGTAATTCTCTTATAACTTTATCCCCTATTGTATTTTATTGGCCCTTTTCTACACCCCCCTTAAGTTGGTTATAGGGTTTTCAACACCTAACTTGTAAAAAATATCTTCACATATAGATGCTCTATATACTTTGGTTAATATGTTAGCCATCTGATCACTTGAGTGCACAAATGAAAGATTTATTACTCCGGCATTTAAATTATCCTTGAAGAAATCTGTCAATTTTGACAAGCTTTGTCTGATCATGCTAAAATGGATTTTCAGAGATGCTAAATGTTGCTTTATTATCACAAACTATGTCATAATTGTCACCTAGAGGGAAGCCTAGTTTAGATGGAAGCTTCCTTATCCAAAGAAATTTTGTAACTCCTTTAGCAATACCCCAAAACTCTACCTCTACACTAGACATCGGAATAACCTTTTGCTTCTTACTTCTCCAAGTTACCAGGTTATCACCAACCAGAGTAAAATAACCTGATGTAGACTTTCTACTATCCTGATCTCTTGCCTAATCTGCACTAGGATAGGCTTGAAGTATCAAGTGACCCTTTTTCTGGTGTTCCTTTTAGATACCTTAGTATCCTATAGATTGCTTCCATGTGTTGCTTTATATATTCCTATCGACTGTGTATTTAATGGTAAACACCCACTTGCAGCCTACAATTTTCTTTCCCTTTGGAATAGAGCATTTTTCCCATGTCTTATTTTTATTTAGGGCTTTAATTTCTCCTTTCATAGTTGCTTTCCAATGTTTACTCTTGAGTGCAATTTCAATGGTTTTTGGAACTTGATTTGAATATAGACTGGTATTAAACGCCAAGGCAGTATCAGATAATCTATCAGAATTGAGCATTGGAACTAGATATCTTGACCTCTAGGCTTCATAATATAGATCATACCTTCTTGGAGGAATCCCCCTTGTACTCCTTGGAGGTAAGTGATACTTAGTTGGTAGTTCATTTTCCTTGGAAATATTTGCTAATTTTGTTGTATTCTTTTCAATATGTTCACAGATTCAAGCATAATAATGATATAGCCTATGTTTACCTCTTTTGTAGGATTTTCGTACTAGGATTGGATTAGGAATGTATGAGAAGCCGATTGTATTGATAAGTCATATTTAGTGTGTGTTTAGGAGTGTTTTTAGGGTTATTAATGTATATTAGATGCATTTGTTGTGGTTTTGCATGATTTTTTCCTTCATTTGATGCGTTCACGGGTGTTTTTGTGTTTTTATGGATTTTAGGAATATTAGAGCAATCTCGAAGTTTTAGCACAAGCTTGAGTTGTTATGGAGCATTTCATGAGAATTTAAGAGAAATTATGAAGAAAAGAAAGTCTTGTAAGCAAAAAGAATGAAGAGTTGATCATGTGAGAAGCAAGGATACGTTAAATTGGTGGAAAAAGGCGGAAATACCGTAGACTCGGATATGTTGTAACATTTCATCATCAAAATCTGATAGTATATCACTTTTTTCATTATATCTAAAGATTTATAAATAATATTGATGTGATTCAAATTGGGTTGAAAACTAAACTTCAATATCTTTCCAACAATATATTATATGCCTCAAACAGAGGTCTAGATCATAAGATATAACTATTTTAAAATGAGTTAAAATTGGCCTGCATTGCAGCACACTCGATCGAGTCCCCTCTATTTTTGCGAATTACAGTTGTAAGACATTAGCTCATATTTTGATGTTTTGATGAAGAACTCGATCGAGTGATCCCCGTACTTGATCGAGTGCCTTAGTTCTGGGCCAATTTTCTGTGCGTGTTTTATTCAAGCCCAAACTACTTGTATATATATCTTAGGCTTTTCTAGGTCAATAAGCATGGTTTATTATTAGAGAATAAAGTATTAGGCAGTAGTAGTCATTAGGTTTTTCTTAGGTTTTAATTAGTTCACAAAACTCACTCAAATTCTCTTAGATTTTGCTGCTTGTTATTGGTTTAGCATTGTAGTTATTGAATTGCTACTCTAGCGTAGTACTAAGCTGAGAGCGATTATTAATTAGTAAGTATTATCAATAGATGTACATTGCAAGCTGAGGTTGATATGAGTTGGACTTTTAAACTAATCAATTCCGTTTTCCAGTGTGCTAAAAAGACTTACTTTGCAAGGAGAACGAGCCAGAAAGCAGACATCAACATGGATAGAAGTAATGGTAAGTTCCTTAACTAATTAAAACATTGTAAAATAATACTATCATAAGTATGGCTAACACTTTTATTTTGAAATTTTTAGTATGCTCAACAACGTGGCGGGACTGAGTGCGGCTACTTCGTGATGCGTTTCATGCTTGACATCCTTAACGGGTGCAGTAGTGGGATGCCCATGGAGGAGGTAAGAGCTTTTGCCCGTAATTTCATTATTTTTAGTATCTTTAATATTATATTCCCTTATAATCATGCCTCAAACACTTTATGTGCAATTGGTTGAGTTAATATAATTCAAGCACGAGAATAAGGATAGATTATTGGCCTTAAAACTTTACGGTTTCCTTTGTTACTTTTACCTGTCCTTCATCCTTCATCGTAGTCCTCTGCTTTCCTATAAAATGATTTTGTATCCTCTATTCTTTTTTGAACTTTTACGAGAAAAAGAAGGAGAAGTTACCTGTGGGAAAGAAAATAAGGAGCTAATGAGCTAAAATGGTGATGGAACAAAACAAAAGGTCACGTATTGCTGCGATTAGGAAGTAGCATTCGATAAAAGAGATTGATGAGGGTGGTAGTAGCCGAGTAAAAGGTAAAAATATGAGGGTTTTGATGGGTGAGAATGAGGCTGTAATGATTGATGAAGAAGAGTTTATAAGAGGGGTTATTGGATTCATGAGATTTAACCCCTAATGAGACTCTTCTTTATCAATCACAACAGCTTTATTTTCATCCATCAAAACCCTCAAATTTATATCTTATATTCGGCTACTACCACCCTCATCAGTCTCTTTTATCGAATGCCACTTCCTAACTGCAGCAAGACTCGCCCTTTTATTTTATTCCATCACCATTTTGGCTCTTTGACCCCTTGTTCACTTTCCAGCGGATAAATTCTCCATCTCTTCTTCATAATAGCCGGATAAGAATGGAAGGGCACAGATCGTTTTATAGGAAAGGTCAGGAATGTGATGAAGGCGGAAGAGGAGGAGAACGGAACATAGGAAACTTGAAATGCATCGATTTGAGTCAAGATAGGTCAAATGGAATTTGTTTGGGATAGAAAGTCAGCTAAACACTTGAAACACATTGATTTGAGTCAAGATAAGTCAAATGGGATCGGTGTGGGGTAGAAAGTGACCTAAACACTTCAAATACATCGATTTGAGTCAATATAGGTCAAATGGGATCAGTTTGGGGTAGGAAGTGACCTAAACACTTGAAACACACCGATTTGAGTCAATATAATCAAATGGGATCAATTTCGGGTAGAGAGTGACCTAAACACTTCAAATGTATCCCATTTGAGTTAAGATAGGTCAAATGGGATCGATTTCGGGTAGAGAGTGACCTAAACACTTTAAATGCATCGATTTGAGTCAAGATAGGTCAAATGGGATTGGTATTAGGTAAAAAGTGACTTAAACACTTCAAATACATCGATTTGAGTCAAGATAGGTCAAATGGGATCGGTTTGGGATAGAAAGTGACCTAAACACTTGAAACACATCGATTTGAGTCAATAATAATCGAATAGGATCGGTTTCGGGTAGAAAGTGACCTAAACACTTGGAACACATCGATTTGAGTCAAGATAGGTCAAATGGGATCGGTTTGGGGTAGAAAGTGACTTAAACACTTCAAATACATCGATTTGAGTCAATATAGGTCAAATGGGATCGGTTTCGGGTAGAAATTGACCTAAACACTTTAAATGCATTGATTTTAGTCAAGATAGGTCAAATGGGATCGGTTTGGGGTAGAAAGTGACCTAAACACTTGAAACACATCGATTTGAGTCATTATATGTCAAATGGGATCGGTTTTTGGTAGAAAGTGACCTAAACACTTCAAATGCATCGATTTGAGTCAAGATAGGTCAAATGGGATCGGTTTGGGGTAGAAAGTGACTTAAACACTTCAAATACATCGGTTTGAGTCAATATAGGTCAAATGGGATCGGTTTTGGGTAAAAAGTGACCTAAACACTTTAAATGCATTGATTTTAGTCAAGATGGATCAAATGGGATCGGTTTGGGGTAGAAAGTGACCTAGACACTTGAAACACATCGATTTGAGTCATTATATGTCAAATGGGATCGGTTTTTGGTAGAAAGTGACCTAAACACTTCAAATGCATCGATTTGAGTCAAGATAGGTCAAATGGGATCGGTTTGGGATAGAAAGTGACTTAAACACTTCAAATACATCGATTTGAGTCAATATAGGTCAAATGGGATCGGTTTTGGGTAAAAAGTGACCTAAACACTTTAAATGCATTGATTTTAGTCAAGATGGATCAAATGGGATCGGTTTGGGGTAGAAAGTGACCTAAACACTTGAAACACATCGATTTGAGTCATTATATGTCAAATGGGATCGGTTTTTGGTAGAAAGTGACCTAAACACTTCAAATGCATCGATTTGAGTCAAGATAGGTCAAATGGGATCGGTTTGGGGTAGAAAATGACCTAAACAATTGAAACACATCGATTTGAGTCAATATAGGTCAAATGGGATTGGTTTCGGGTAGAAAGTGACCTAAACACTTCAAAAGCATCGATTTGAGTCAAGATATGTCAAATGGGATCGGTTTCAGGTTGAAAGTGACCTAAACACTTGATACACATTGATTTGAGTCAAGATAGGTCAAATGGGATCGGTTTGGGGTAGAAGACGACCTAAACACTTCAAATGCATCGATTTGAGTAAGATAGGTCAAATGGGATCAATTTGGGGACGAAAGTGACCTAAACACTTGAAATACATCGATTTGAGTCAATATAGGTCAACTAGGATCGGTTTCGAGTAGCAAGTGACCTAAACACTTCAAATTTATCGATTTGAGTTAAGATAGGTCAAATGGGATTGGTTTGGGGTAGAAAGTGACCTAAAAAATTGAAACACATTGATTTTAGTCAAGATAGGTCAAATAGGATCAGTTTGGGGTAGAAAGTGACCTAAACAATTCAAATGCATCGATTTAAGTCAAGATAGGTCAAACGGGATCGCTTTCGGGTTAAAAGTGACCTAAACACTTGAAACACATTGATTTGAGTAAAGATAGGTAAAGTGGGATTGGTTTGGGGTAGAAAATGACCTAAACACTTCAAATGCAATGATTTGAGTCAAGATAGGTCAAATGGGATCGGTTTCTGGTAGAAAATGACCTATACAATTCAAATGCACCCATTTGAGTCAAGATTGGTCAAATGGGTTCGGTTTTGGGTAAAAAGTGACCTAAACACTTCAAATGCATCGATTTGAGTCAAGATAAGTCAAATGGGATCAGTATCGGGTAGAAAGTGACTTAAACACTTCAAATACATTGATTTGAGACAAGTTAGGTCAAATGGGATCGGTTTGAGATAGAAAGTGACCTAAACACTTGAAACACATCGATTTGAGTCAAGATAGGTCAAATGGGATCAGTATCGGGTAGAAAGTGACTTAAAAACTTCAAATACATCGATTTGAGTCAAGATGGATCAAATGGGATTGATTTGGGATAGAAGGTGACCTAAACACTTGAAACACACTTCGATATGTGTAAATAATGATTGCATGGGATCGGTTTTGGGTAGAAATTGACCTAAACACTTCGAACACATCGATTTGAGTCAAGATAGGTCAAACAGGATTGGTTTGGGGTAGAAAGTGACTTAAACACTTCAAATACCTCGATTTGAGTCAATATAGGTCAAATGGGATCAATTTCGGGTAGAAAGTGACCTAAACACTTCAAATGCATCGATTTGAGTAACATAGGTCTAATGGGATCAGTTTGGGGTAGAAAGTGACCTAAACACTTGAAACACATCGATTTGAGTTAATATAGGTCAAATAGGATCGGGTTTGGGTAGAAAGTGACCTAAACACTTTAAATGCATCGATTTAA
Organism: Dysphania ambrosioides; assembly: GCA_026401315.1. Classification (NCBI taxonomy): domain Eukaryota; kingdom Viridiplantae; phylum Streptophyta; class Magnoliopsida; order Caryophyllales; family Amaranthaceae; genus Dysphania; species Dysphania ambrosioides. Next base: position 11,470,221 of record CM048666.1, on the reverse strand, counting down.
GTCAAGATGGATCAAATGGGATCGGTTTGGGGTAGAAAGTGACCTAAACACTTAAAACACATCGATTTGAGTCAATATAGGTCAAATGGGATCGGTTTTGGGTAGAAAGTGACCTAAACGCTTCAAATGCATCGATTTGAGTCCAAATATGTCAAATGGGATCGGTTTCGGGTTGAAAGTGACCTAAACACTTAAAACACATTGATTTGAGTCAACATAGGTGAAATGGGATCGGTTTGGGGTAGAAAGCGACTTAAACACTACAAATGCATCGATTTGAGTCAAGATAGGTCAAATGGGATTAGTTCAGGGTAGAAAGTGATCTAAACACTTGAAACATATCAATTTGAGTCAATATAAGTCAACTAGGATCAGTTTCGAGTAGAAAGTGACCTAAACACTTCAAATTCATCGATTTGAGTCAAGATAGGTCACATGGGATCGATTTCGGGTTGAAAGTGACCTAAACACTTGAAACACATTGATTTGAGTCAAGATAGGTCAAATAGGATCGGTTTGGGGTAGAAAGTGATCTAAACACTTCAAATCCATCGATTTGAGTCAAGATAGGTCAAATGGGATCGATTTCAGGTAGAAAATGACCTAAACACTTCAAATGCATCCCATTTGAGTCAAGATTGGGCGAATAGGAACGGTTTTGGGTTGAAATTGACCTAAACACTTCAAATGCATCGATTTGATTCAAGATAGGTCAAATTGGATCGGTATCGGGTATAAAGTGACTTAAACACTTCAAATACATCGATTTGAGTTAAGATAGGTCAAATGGGATCGGGTTGGGATAGAAAGTGACCTAAACACTTGAAACTCATCGATTTGAGTCAAAATAGGTCAAATGGGATCGGTATCGGGTAGAAAGTGACTTAAAAACTTCAAATACTTCGATTTGAGTCAAGATAGATCAAATGTGATCGGTTTGGGATAGAAAGTGACCTAAACACTTGAAAAAACATCGATTTGAGTCAATAATGATCGAATGGGATCGGTTTAGGGTAGAAAGTGACCTAAACACTTGGAACACATCGATTTGAGTCATGATAGGTCAAATGGGATCGTTTTGGGTTAGAAAGTGACCTAAACACTTGGAACACACCGATTTGTGTCATGATAGGTCAAATGGGATCGTTTTGGGTTAGAAAGTGAGTTAAACATTTCAAATACATCGATTTGAGTCAATATAGATCAAATGGTACAGTTTGGTGTAGAAAGTGACCTAAACACTTCAAATGCATCGATTTGAGTCAAGATAGGTCAAATGGGATTGGTTTAGGGTAGAAAGTGCCTAAACACTTGAAACACATCGATTTGAGTCAATATAGGTCAAATGGGATCGATTTTGGGTAAAAAGTGACCTAAACACTTCAAATGCATCGATTTGAGTCAAGATAGGTCAAATGGGATCGGTTTGGGGTAGAAAGTGACCTAAACACTTGAAACACATCGATTTGAGTCAAAATAGGTCAACTAGGATCGGTTTCGGGTAGAAAGTAACCTAAACACTTCAAATGCATCGATTTGAGTCAAGATAGGTCGAATAGGATCGGTTTCGGGTAGAAAGTGACCTAAACACTTCAAATGCATCGATTTGAGTCAACATAGGTCAAATGGGATCTATTTGGGGTAGAAAGTGACCTAAACACTTGAAACACAACTATTTGAGTCAATATAGGTCAAATGGGATCGGTTTTGGGTAGAAAGTGACGTAAACACTTCAAATGCAACAATTTGGGTCAAGATAGGTCAAATGGGATCGGTTTGGGATAGAAAGTGACCTTAACACTTGAAACACATTGATTTGAGTCAATAATGATCGAATGGGATCGGTTTGGGGTAGAAAGAGACTTAAACACTTGAAATGCATCGATTTGAGTCAAGATAGGTCAAATGAGACCAGTTTTCGGGTAGAAAGTGACTTAAACACTTCATATACATTGATTTGAGTCAATATAGGTAAAATGGGATCGGTTTCGGGTAGAAAGTGACCTAAACACTTGAAACACATCGATTTGAGTCAATATAGGTCAAATGGGATCGGGTTTGGGTAGAAAGTGACTTAAACACTTCAAATACATCGATTTCATATGCATTGCATTTTATATACACGTTAATGATATGTTAATCAATATTAGGTATGCAAAGGATTCAACGAGGAGCCCTTCTCCAATGAAGAATTCGACGTCGTCTGCAACAAACTTGCAAAGTATTGGACAGATAACTTTTTTTAGATTTTGTACATTACCTTATTCTTGTGTATTTTGTAATTTATACATCAATTTCATTAATTGGTTTTTTTTTTATGTCACTTAATATATGGTTGTTTTTACGACCCTATTAGTACGCATAAATGAGAGATCGATGGATCATGTGTATATATGTATCTTGGGTTGTAGAAATTGCAAATGTAATAAGCAGGTTTTGAATTTGAGAGTTGGGCGTTGTAGGGATCAAATTAATGCGTTCCAAAAAAAAAAACTCATATGCGGCAGGTGTCCCCAAGACCCACCGCATATTCCTATATTACAGGTCAATTTATTAAAAAAAACTACCAATTAGCGGCGGTTCTAGGGAGGTGATGCCGCATTTTTTTGGCCAATTAGTGGCGGGTGTAGGGTAGGTGACGCCGTAAATGTATGGCGAATTAGCGGCGGTTTTAGGCTAGTTGATGCCGCAAATTGGTAAATAATATGCGGCGTATATTTTACGCCGCATATTAAATAGATTAATTTGCTGCTATCTGTATTGCTGCTAGCCTTTTGACACCGCATATGTCACTAAAAAACCTGTTGCATATGTCACTAAAAACTATTAAACACGTGAAGATGATCCAGGAAAAGATCAAAGCAGCACAAGACCGTCAAAAGAGCAACACAGACTCTAAGAGGCGAGATGAGGAATATGAAGTTGGAGAAAAGGTTTTATTAAAAGTTTCTCCCATGAAAGGAGTGATGAGGTTTGGGAAAAAGGGAAAAAAGGAAAATTGAGTCCGAAGTACATTGAACTCTATGAGGTGTTGAAAAGTGTGGGCAAAGTGGCTTATGAGTTGGAACTGTCTAATGAACTAGAGAAAGTGCACAAGGTACATATATCTCAATTGAAGAAATATGTACCGGATGCAAGTCATGTGTTACGTCCTGAATCAATAGAAATGGACGAAAATTTGACTTATGAAGAATGACCAGTTCGAATCTTGGATAGAAAGGTAAGAAGCACCAGAAACAGAGATGTAAAAATAGTGAAAGTGCTATGGTCGAATCACGAGATCAAAGAGGCAACTTGGGAGGCAGAAGATGAAATGAAGAAGAAATATCCAGACTTATTTTCTAAGGTTAGTAGTCGAGTCACGGGGACGTGACTTTCTTTTAAGGGGAATAGAATGAGATAGAGTTTCGCACTTTGCCATTTTCAGGACATAAAAGAGTCAATTATATTAGTTACATGAATTAGCGTCATATGTCACATGCATTGCATTCAAAAGTTTCTTTAAAATGTTTTCAAAGTTTTGCAGACAAAACTTCTTTTAAGGGGGTAGACTGTAATATCTCATACTTTAGACATTATATTAAGAATATTTTTGTACAAAATAAATAATTTATATATTTATTTTATAATTTTATTAATAAATTATTTAATTTTATAAATAAATATTTAATTACTCAATTATTCCATTAAATTTCCAATAAGCCCTCTAAAATATCCCTAAAATATCCAACATATCCAATTTTATTCTAGAAGCTTTTAAAATATGATTCTTAACAAAAAAATTAGTTTAATATATTTATAAAAATTATTTTTTATTTAAAATGGATAATGTTAAAAATCAGATATATTTACCAAAGAAAAAATATAATATTAAAAAAAAATTCGATATCTAATCATGGCCAGCAGCCATAATTAGTATTTAAAAAAAATAAAAAAATTATTATTATATTTAATTCTAATTTAAATGATATTTTTAGTTGAAAAGATATTTTTAATTTAAAAATAATAGATTTTCAAAAAATAAAAAAAATAATAATAAATTCTATCCTTATCCTATCATTTTTCTATGATTGATATTTTCAAAAAAAAATATTATTATAAAATCTTATCTTTTTTAACTAATTCTAATTGGTTTTTTTGAATTAAATAATTTTAATTGGTTAAATTATTTAATAATTTAATTATTTTATAAATAAAATACTTTTTTGAAAATTCGGAGGATAACTATCATTTTAAATTCAGATTTATCTTTTAGTGTTTTTAAATCCTAAAATTTATCCTAATTTCTACTATAAGTAGACCCTTAAATCTCACCTAATTCTTCACATAAAAATCATTAAACAATTTCTACTTCTCTAAAACTTTCTCTCTCTCTCTCTCTCAAACCACTCTCTGCATCTCTTCGACCACCTTGTGCCACCAGCCTCCGTGAGCATCATCTTTCCGTAACTATTTAATTATTTTAATTATTTTGCAAACTGTTTAATTCTTAAAACTATTTCTAAATTTAATTAAAGTTGCAGTATTATATGCATAATTATTGTGTTGCATTATGTTGATTAGTTCATTTTAACTTGATAGGAGGATCAACTTGAAGTTTAGTAAAGAGTTGCTAGGAAGTAATAGAATTTAAGGTACGTATATGTGTAAAATATATTTATGTGCAATTAAATATTATATTTTGTGAATTATATTGTGCTAAGATATTTTTTAAATATATGTTTATATATGGTTATATATTTGAAATTCCGATAACAAAAAAAAGGGCTGATATACATTTACCTTATTTTATTTAATATGTATTATATTTTAAAAGGGCTGAATGACATTTGAGATTTAATAATTTTTAATGAGCTTTAATAATTAAAGCAAGGTATTTGTATTTAAAGGAGTTATAAATGAAGAGTTATTATTATTATTATATATTACCGCTTGATTTAATAATTAAGAAGGGTTCATGCTTCAAAGTCCACTTGTTGGCAAATCAAAGGAAACTCCAATGATAGATTCGTGATGGGATAACTAACTTGGGGGGTGCGCACACTTAGAATCAAGGAGGGGATATAAAAAAAGGAAATTGTTTTCATTAATGGCTATAATAATTTCATTTGTATTGGATTATTATAAAGGAAGGTTTTAAGTTTATTGCCTTATAAAAAGGCATGTTCAAAATAAAGGAATTTAAAAGTCAAAGTATTTCTTTTAGCATGTATATGTACACGGTGTTTTTACACTGACACATATTTTCCTATTTGTTTTTGGATCGCCCTACTTATCATTTATAGTGAGTAGGTGATAACCGGCTTTTAGCGTCGTTTATTAAAAGACTAGTTACATAAACAATATTTATAACCACCCTAATACTACTACAACTAGTGTAATGGTAAGTCGGGGGTTGAACCTCAATGACAAGGGATTAGTTTCTAGACTTGATGTAAAAGTTTATTCGAGATGCGGTTATTTGAACTACACTAATGACAGAAAAGTAACGCAAGAATATAAACGATGATAAATAGCAATGAAAGACAAACGGGGATAGATTAGTTCCACCCTAGGAAAGACGATATAACTAGTAGATAAGCTAGGTCAGGGGAAATCAATCAACAATCAATCAAGACACTCAAGATGACGAGCAGAAGTTTGCGACCCTATAAATCACATGAACAAACTATAATTGCCCTATGTCTCCTAAGGAGTGGCAGGATAAGACTCACATCGAATGTCAATCAAACAATCATCGATAATCTCAAACCCTAACCCTACACATGAAGAACAAGCCAACCTAGGGTTTCACCAATCAAACCCCTAAGAGAACTACTCACACATATGCATAAATGAAGATATAATAGCAGCAAGAGTAATGAAATCAACAAAAGCAATGAATGAAAGCATTAAATAAAATAGAGCAATAAAGGAAACGATAACTTACGTGAATGAGATTGCTTGAATGACAGAAATTCTGAATCCGAAATATAATGCTTGAAAAGGAGAACAATAAAAGCCTTAAATCTAAAATAAAGCATGAATGAAATGAAAGCAATGAAATGATGTTCCAAGTTGAGGCACAAGAGCTCTCAAAATAGGCATGAGGGTTTTACACAGAGCAAGGGGGTATTTATACCCTAAGGACATAAGGGGGTAAAACCCTAGAAAAAACCCTCGAGGGCCGGCCTAATAAAGAACTAAATTCTGCGAAAATAAAGGTCATTCGCATGAAGGAGTGGATTCGGCCGAATGGTAGTGGATTCGGCTGTATGGTACTGTAATTTGCCCAAAAAAGAAAGTTCGAGTAGAGTAACATAAGTCTGCCCACCATTCGACGAAAGGAGAGCATGGATTTGGTCGAATGGACCATGATTCGGCCAAATGGGATCTGATTCGGCTATATCCGAGAGCTTGAATCATATGCTTAAGTTCCTATCATCCATTCGACCAAATTGTGATCAGATTCGGTCGAATCTGAGCCTGAACCTTGCTAAACAGCTTCTTCAAAGTGTCTAATGGCTTCTGAACTTTGTGGAATCTTTGAGGGTGACTTGGAATGCGTGCCCAAGCTTCGATATCCATGTCTAACCTCTTGATAAGAGTGTCAAAGCCTCAAACACGTCACATTTTACCTTGAAATCATCGAAAGTACCTGAAATGACCTTAAAACAGCTCGAGGACAAGATCAAGGTAAAATCAAGTGAAATGTGTATAAAATCAATCTAAAACCGCGAGACTCGACACTACAATGGGTAAACGTGCTCTAAAACGAGCACATTAGTAGGTTTGCAGGAATATATGTGCATGAGAGCATTCCATCAAAAGGCACGTAGTGGTTAGGAGTTTTCATAATTTTTCTTATTCAACTTTTGTACCTTTGGATCAATTATAATTATTTTTTATAAATAAATCAAGTTTTTCTTCCACTGCAATATAGTAATTAGTTAGCACAACCAAAGCATGGTAACACATGGCGATAATACTCCTAAGTTACTAAAATTACTATCATTATTATTATGTTAGTAATTTGGGGGTGTTACAGTTACCATCGTATGAATCCACGAAAGTAGGTAGAATTGCTTTAGGAGGAAGTTATTACTACTTGAGAGAGATCCTTAGTATTGTTTAAGGTGCATTCGTCCTAGGAATTACTTTATGTATTGAATTTGCGGGATTGGGATAGAAATCTAAATCTAAGTCATCTTAGTGGGGATTTGTTGCCCTAGATATTTGTCATATATTGATATCTAGTTTAGCTATAATTTGTACTCTAGTTTAGTTTAGTCTAGTCATTAGTTAGAATAAAACTCCCTTAGTCCATGACATTCCTAATAGAAGTTAGAACTAGCATAGATAACATTAGATCCCGATAGTCTCTTGGGATTTTGACCCTCATTTCGTTCTCTACTTTTGTTTGGAACTATATGTATGGCATCAAAATTTATAGAATTTTTGTAGCATTTATGTCTCACTGCAGGAGATGTAGATTGTTATTTTCTCTACAAGTTTGTTTTATAAGCACCACATTCCCAAATTACATTTTTCCAACCCTATCACCTTAGCCTATCCTTTAAAAAGTCTTCTTGATTCTACTTGTTAGTTTTCGTCCCTTAATGGTGGAGGGCAAGATTTTGTGCAAGTCTTGACAAGTATCATCAATCTGAAGAAAGTTATAAGCAAAGCATTTGAGCATCCTTGAGGAAGATTCAAACATGAGGGAAGGAAGTGGTAAGATTAGTTGGCCATTGGAGGTTGTTGTAGTTTGATGTTTCATTTATGCCTTTAGCTTGTGATTGTAACACTGATTTTTTGAAACAAAATGTTTTTGCTTTTCATAATTAGCCCTTGTTAACATCTTGGTATATACCTGCTTTGCTTGAGTAGAAGCAAACATCTGGTGTTGGGGAGAGGTTTAGTTTGTAATATAGTGTCGTATAGTTGCATTTTAGGTTACATTTCCATAGAGACTAGTAATAATGTCATTTTTTCATTGCATTTGCATATTTGGCTTTGTAGGTGTGCCTTCTTATAAACCTTCACGAGACCAAAGTCATCCATTAGGGAATCTTAGGGGTTTAAAAGGCTTGTTACACATGCTAAGTGCAACCATGATTCTTACAAAAGTGAGTATTAGGAATTATTTCTTTCTTAAGTTAGTGATTTTTAGCTAAGTTTACTCGAGGACGAGTAAAGGTTAAGAGTTAGGGAGTTTGATAAGTCATATTTAGTGTGTATTTTTAGTATTATTTTAATGTATCTTAGATGTATTTGGTGTGGTTTTGCATGATTATAGTTTACTTTCCTTCATTGGATGCATTCACGGGTGTTTTTAGTGTTTTGATGGATTTTAGGAATATTAGAGCAATCTAGGAGTTTTAGCACGAGAGTTATTATGAAACGATTCATGAGACTTTAAGAGAAATTATGAAGAAATGTAAGTCTTTGAAGAAAAAAGAATAAATAATTGATCATGTGAGAAGCAAGGATACGTTAGATGGGTGGAAATAAGCGGAAATACAGTAGACTCAGACATGCATTAGGATCTACAAATAATATTTATTAGGATCTGAATAATATTTCACCATCTGAATCTGATAGTACCTCACTATTTTGACCATATATTAGGATTTACAAATAATATTTATTTGATTCAAATTGAGTTAAAGCTAGACTTTAATAGCTTTCTAATGATATATTATATGACTCAAACAAAGGTGTAGTTATTGAGATATAACTAATTTAAAATGAGCTGAAATTGGCCTACAGTGCAACACACTTGATCTAGTGTGTAGAGCACTCAATCTAGTGTGTAAAGCACTTGATCGAGTCCCCTCTATTTTAGCGAATTTCAGTTATATTATTATTTTGGTATTGCTTTCTCTATTATTGCTTTTATTTTATTTTAGCATAGATTATGGCTTTTATCATTGTTTATATTGTTGATTTTATAATCTATATGCATAAGTAGTTCATTAATCTAGGCCCCCGATGAACCCTAGTATGGAATAAGTATTGAAGATTCCTAAAACCCAAATATAAATGCATAAAGATGATTCTTTTAATCTTTGATTGGCTTTAATTCCATTAAATGGATTAACGTAGTTGATTAATAACATGGATTAGGTTCACTGCAAGAGTCGGTTCATAATTTACATTAGAATTACTGGTTAAGGTGTGATTGATGATCATGAAATTAGACGTCATAACCATTAGGACTTATAGGATACTATGTTTAATGCCTTGATATCGCATGAATCCACGAAAGCATGTAGGATTGTTTTAGGAGGAAGCCATTGATACTCAAGAGAGATCCTTAGTATTGTTCAAGATGAATTCGTCCTAGGAATTACTTTATGTATTGAATTTGCAGGATTAGGGTAGAAATCTATATCTAAGTCATCTTAGTGGGGATTCGTTGTCCTAGATACTTGCCATATATTGGTATCTAGTTTAGCAATAATTCATACACTAGTTTAGTTTAGTCTAGTCATTAGTTAGAATACAACTCCCTTAATTCGTGAGATTCTTAATAGAAGTTAGAACTAGCATAGAAAACATTAGAGCATGATAGTCCCTTAGGATTTCTATCCTACTTACCCGAGCTATATTAGTCTAGGTGAATATATTACTTTTGTTAGGGTAGTGACAACCCGATCATGTATCATTGGAGAGGTAGTCTAGGTGGCGTTGCCTACTTAATCTTTTGGATTCGTGTCTACTCCCCTTAGATGGGTAAGCCAAGTTAGACTCTCATTAAGACTCTCCCCCTAATGTCAAAAATGGAGATAGAAATAGGTATCCTCGAAGAAATCACAATCCATAGTAGTATACATATGGTTAGTGATAGTTTTTTATTCACTCCATACCCCACCAAGACACACCTAATGGACCGAGACTGAACTTTGTTTCAAGATTATTTTATAAGTATTTTAGAAGGTGTACATGTATAATACAATCAAATACACAAGAAGGATGGAGTGTACAGAAGAGATAGACACATGTGTCCTAAGGGAGTCAAGAGGGGTTTGTAATTTAGGCTCTTAGTAGGAAAGCAGTTTGTCATGTAATTTGTAGAAGAAATTACTTTTGGCCAAAAATGAGTTGAGATACATGACTCAATCATAGTTGCTGGGGTAATTTTGAGTAAGGTTCGATTTTTCCTTTCTTCCCCCTAGTTTTGTTGAAGAGTGTCTAGGCTAGTGATTTGGTGAATAAGTCCATGAGTGGAAAAAAATATTTCCATTTTAAGGTTCACAAACTCCCCCCCCCCCCCCCCCCCCCCCCTTTTGGTTCTTAATGTACAAAAAGTTAACAAAGATATTATATACCTCTAATTTATGTTTCAAGAAATATACCCAACTCATTCTAGTGTGGTCATCAATGAGTAGAATAAAACAAGACAAGCCATGAGGTTTAGCATTAGGTGCGAGACCCCAAACAAAATAGTGTACTAGCATAAATGGTTTCATATCATAACTAAAACTAGAAGAGTAAGAATAAATGTTTATAACTCTTAGCCAACACACAAGATTTGCAATTTAAATTTATTCCAAAACCTTTAATGAAAGGAAACAAGTATTCTGAGAACCCTAAAGATGGATGTCCAAGTCGGCGATGCCACATCCAAAGTTGTTGTTCCAATGATCTGCGAGCAAATACTGCATTTCCTTGTTAAGACAACTCATCTACATAGTACATGCCATCTTTCTTAGTACCATGCCTAATAATATTCTCTATCCAAAAATCCTATATAATACAAAAATTAGATCCCATTAGGATAATACAATTGAGCTCCTTTGTTAACTGATTAATTGAAAGTAATTTGTTTGATAAATTCGGAATAAGAAGGAAATTATTCAAAGTTAGGGTAGGAAGAATCTTAATATCCCTTTTCCCTTAACTTGTACACATTCCCTATTGGCTATATGTATAAGATTTTTGTGCGGGGATTGTGTGATAATAAAGTCACTCGGGTCAAAAGACATAGTATCGGTGGCTCCACAGTCAAATATCCACCTCATGTCACTTCAGGTTTTATTTTGGGTTAAGAAACAATTCCCATATACGTTGGTTGGGCTAATTTGAGAAGCTGGGCCAATGTGAGTTATGTTGGATGGGTCAAAGGCTAGATATGTGGATTTGGGTGGATTTTTAGGTTTAGGCCAGGTAGCTAAAGGTTCGTATTAATTCGGGTGTGCCTAAGTATAGATTAAGATATTTAGGGTTAGGTGGTATAAAAGGCTGAAAATCAAGAAAAGGGCTCATTTGAGCAATGTCTTCAGTAGCCATTCTTCTTCCATCTTTTTCCTCCTCCCCTAAATTAGGGTTTTCACCTTCCTCCTCTAAACTTTGGCTCGTTCCTTCTTTCACCATTGATGCTTTAACCATGTATTCTTCTTGATTGAACATACAACTTAAGAGGCATTCCCCTTCTTGTGCTCATTATTACATCTTGGGTTAGGGTTTTTTCGGTCTTTACTCAACCCTTCCTAGCTTGCAATTCCGATCACCATTCCGGGTAATCGATTACTTTGAATAACCCATCTCTTGTATGTCGGTTTCCGCCACAATGAGTGCAATGAAGGTGGGTCTTGTCATCCTCATCTCACGTTGACTATAATTTCCCACTCCTCAGTCCAGTGGCGATCATACTTCAGGTAGCAATTAAAGTAGTAGACAACTCTTCTGTACCGAGAATGGCCCTTCTTGCTATATCTCTTCGAATGGCTACATATACCTCTTTTGCGGTTGCAATATTGGCAAGATATCTAACTTCAAAAGAATCTGGATTCGCGTTATTCAACAATCTTCTAATTAAAAACCTAAGCTATAACACCTAATCTAGTATAGTTATCAGATAAAAAAACCTAGATTAGTGTGACATAAGTACATGCTTGGAGGATGGAGAATATGAACCAAATAAGTATACAAACATAATAGAGTGCCAGACATGCTAGGATTACATCCTGTAGGCATAATAAAATTTTGACTGCTAACTTCGGGGAGAAATAATTTGATTATAATCACATGTCAATATGTTCCATTAGTTTAGCAAACAGATCATAGTACGACAACTATAATTTAACTATGATAAATATAATAAGAAAAAGGAATAATGAAAAAACTAAAATAATTACCACATAAAATAGAGATAAAAAAGAACTCCAAATTAACAAATCATTGAGCTGCTTAAGATCAAAAAGTCTATGAAAAAGTGATTAGAGAATATAATTAGTTAAATACTAATCAAAGGTCAATCAAATGCAGAAATTATAGTAACACTTGCCTCTGAAATTGCTCAATATCAATGAACTTTTGTGCAATATTTAAATATGATAGGATGCAAGATTCTATCGTTATGACATGATTAATATGTAATAACCAAACTATAGATTAAGAGAATAAATGCAACCAAAATATTCACAAATCATTAACAACAAAAGGGCTGATTCCATCACCTAACATAACATATTGAAAAACGACTCTTATTAATTAATTAACATCAAAACTAAGCATGCAAACAATTCAAGTTAAATAATTAATTTATTAACTTCAAATACAATTGCAACAAAATCAAACATCAATTGAATCTTAATTACACAAATCTATATAGATTTAAAAAGGAAGTAATAAAATATAATTAATTTATATAAAAAAAGAGGCGGAGAAAAGGAGGAGGATGAAACAAACCTTGTAAGAGAGAGAGACGAGAGGAGAGGATAAAGGAGGGAGAAATAATCTGGAGAAGTTGCGGTGAGAGCGTGACAATGTGTTGGAGAACACGAAGCCTTGAGATATCGACAAAGATGAACACACCACCATCACTGATGGATTTAGTCTAGACTCGTGCTGTGCTTCTACTGCTGCTGTTGTTGTGTTTCAACTTTCTCAGATGGTTGTGTGTGTTGGGACGGATTCTTCACCAGAATCTTCCTCAACGCGGTGGATGTACTCTAGACTAGAAATCTCAGGGGCAGGTTAACATTGTAGTTTAGCCAACCCGTCTTCTAATGGTGCAAGGTGGCGTTGGATGGAGGCTGCTGGACCGGGGGTGAGGTTGCAGGTGATAATGTTAATGTTTGAGAGGAATGCGAATAATTGTGATGATAAGATATAGTGGGTTGGATAGAAAACTTTAATAGTGGAAGACAGTTAAAGAAAATATTTATCTGTTTTTTTAATCCAAAGTTACAGTTATCTTTATTTTTATTTTTTAAAAATATTTTATTTCAAATACAGTTATGCAATGTTTATCTGTTTTTTTAAACCCAAAACTACTTTTTTCCAATCAAACCTACGATTAATTAGTTACCTGAAGCAAAATTTTTTAATTTTTTCACTCGAAGCAACGAAAATGCTCAGATTATAGTTTGGAGGCCTCGCATTCATTGTGTCTCTAAAATAATTAAAAGTTATATTTTACTTTTAATTCTTCAAAAATTACTTTTGTAACTCAATTTATTTTTAAAGAAAAAAGCAAATGGAAAGAAGTCAACAATTCATTTAAAAACAATGGTAAAATAAATAAAATAAAAAATGATGTTGATAAAAAATAGTCAAAATGTCCTGTCTAATCAAAGACACAAGTAGGGATGACAACGGATATTAGACCCGATCCAAATCCGTGGATCCATATCCGTTTTTGCGGATATGAGTCTTCAAAATTTAGGCCCGACATATCCGGGTCGAATCCGAGTCTTGTGACTAAAAAACGGATCCGAGTACGAATCTAACTATAATACCCGGATTTAGATCTGTTACCCATTTTTTCATTTACTTATTTGTATTTGTTTGTATTGTTATTCAAAAGACGTGTAAAAATTTGATTTTGTTTATTTGTATTTTATTGTTTTGTAATATTTGAGTAGTTACATGAATTATATTCAAATATTGAACTTACATCGTTCATTAGACTATTGCCGTTGATGTTAAATGCAGATTTATATATTTGAAACTTATTTTTGTTACAAAAAATAGACAAAATATGTATAATCCATTTTGGACACGTTATGGATTCTTACTTTCGATATCCAGTCTCGATATGGATCTATCTTTAAAAAAGATCTGGATATGGGATCCACGGGGACCCGATCCATTGCCAAGACACAACTGAATAGTAGAACAGGCAAGGCGGCAGGCCAGCAGCAGCGTCTTCTTCAAAAAGCATCAATTCTCAACTGTCGATCATTCCTTCCAAATCAAAACCCCCAAATATCTCTCCTACTCAATAGCCGGGGAAGAGAACAGAACATTCCAGAACAACCCAGGACTCCACCAATGGGCTTACCAGTTCAACCAGTAGCCAGTGGCAGAGGAGGTGGAGCAGGAATGGATGTATTAAGCTCAAAAGCAGCATCAATGCGTGAATCACTTCAAAAGAGTCAAAACATTACGGATAACATTGTTTCGATACTCGGCTCTTTCGATCACCGCCTGTCCGCCCTCGAAACCGCCATGCGCCCTACCCAGGTATGCTCAGTCTCTGATATATATATATATATATATATATATATATATATATATATATATATATATAAGTTTTGTTGATTTTTACATTGATTTTGTGGTTTGAATTTTGGTTTTAGATTCGGACGCATTCGATTCGGAGGGCGACTGAGAATATTGACCGAACTTTGAAGTCTGCTGAAGTGATCTTGAATCAATTTGACCTTAGTCGTCAGGTTTGTTTTGTGATTTTTTGATAGGTTTTTGTGTTGTTGAAGCAATTGAATCATCAATTTAATATTGTTTGATCTGATGAATACGGTGCTCGATGATTGTAGTGGTACAGATGTTTAATAGAACCTATGATTTTATAATGTGTATGCTTGGTTACTGTTTATGATTTTAATGTCTATATCCGAGTAGTATTTTCGGTACTAATTACTGAGGGCGTCTTTATTGACGATTTAGGAATTTCCATTTGTTTGATCTCTTTGACAAACTTTGCACTCGCTTTATTTGTACCCTGCGAATGAGGGTTAGAAGTTGTGAGATCATTTAGTGATTCTAACATCTTTAGTGGTTGACCATTGTCCACGGCAAATAAACTCATGGAGCTTGTTTCGTTTCCACTGTCTGTCATGCTATATTCTTCATTAATTTTTGAAATGCTTAGGAGAAACTTATTACATTTCATAAAAAAGCTTCATTAGTTTGTGGTATATATATGATTTATTTGATTTATGTAACTTGGTGAATTGTTATTAAGTTCACGTGTCATCACTAACTTCTATTACAAGTTGTTATCAGTAGCATTACCCCCAATTTAAGGAAAAGAGCCAGCCTCAGTCCCACTAATGTAATATGGGAGCCCTAAAAGGGACAAATCAACACTAGAATGTTAGAAATGGATTTATTTGTACACTACGAAGTGTTAAAATGCTTAACCCTGACAATGAAAATTCCCAAGTCTGTTCACGGTAGTTTCTCTGCCTCTCTGATTGGACCATAAGCTGCTGGTCAAAGTTGGCAGGACATATTTCCCAATTTTGGACCCTAATTGCTTATAAAATGAATTAATATGACCTCAGATTGTTACAGGAGGGATGACACTTTGTCAGACTAGCATGGAAAGCAACTGATCTTGACCTGACCTAGCACGGACATGAGTTAAGCATGGTCCAAAGATTATATTAGCTTACATCCTAGGAAAGCATCTGTTTTTGTTGTTGATGTTTAATCTATTATATGGTGGAGAATCTGTCTTTTGTTTTTATGACATTATCTATCATTATGATTGAGCTGGCCTTTGATGAGTATCTGCTTTCTGAATTTTTATTGTTAGTGTCTTTCAATCTGGTGAAGAGATCAATGTAAGTCAAAGTATTGAACTGAAAGTAGAAGAGAAAAAGTGTTTTCACGTATATAATAGAGGAAACTATTAAAGCTCATCAGAAACTTTATGTTAATTAGAATCCATGGACCATGGTTGAAGATTCAATTGTTAGTTTTCTCACTTATATCTTGACTGTGAATTCACTTTCTAATGAGCTTGTTTGCACTTGATCCATCAAAAGATTTTATCTCTGCCTCCTTAATGTTGGCCATTCTCATTTATGAATTTAATTTTGTTTCTGATCTCTCATACAGTCATACTGCTGAATATTAATATATATGGAGTAGCTGTCAAAGATTTTTCAAATTAGATACCATTATATTATGGTTTTTTTTTTCTGAAAGATCCACTTATTAATATGAAAACTTAAGTTTTTTACCACTTGGCAAAATACTACTTGTCATTAGTTAGGCACTACATGTAACGTTCTAATTGGATGATGAACACTTTTTTTTAGTACTGTACAAGTAAAAAACTTCAGTTTCTGGTAATGGTTTTGATTCATATGGTAGTGAACTAGTGATTTAAAACCTTTTTTATGTTTTTATTTGCAATTGCATACTCCGTACATATTCAAAACTGGAACTTCATTTTTTATGCTAGTATTTACAATCTCGATATTAATTTGATTTTTGGTCGGATATGGATTTCAAATTTCAATTGATTGTTTCTAGGATCTGTGTCCGGTGAAGACTTTATTCATTATATAAGTGTGTTCACCGGTACTAAAATACCGCAGGCAGAGAACTTGCTGCATACCTTGTCCTGTACTCTTTTAATAGTGCAATAAGCTGTATCTATCCTCAACCACCACCCACCCGAAGTCCCCTCTCCATCAATCAAAAAAAGGTCGAAGAAATAAAAGAAAGATGATGGGGACATCAAACCGAAGCCTTTGAGGAAAAGTTACTATGTATAGTAGTTTCTTGTTTTAGCAAACTTTCTATCTTTAGTAAATGCATGTTTTGTAATAAAAAGGCATGCTTGCCTTAATGTTTTCTAGGTAGTCTAGAAGGTCCTAGAGTCTTTGTTAAATAGACTAAGTTAAGATTGTAACTTTATGTCTATTGAACAAGTTAGAACAAGTTAGGAGGCATGAAGGATCCTAATGCAACTCGAAGAAGGAAAAGCTTAAGCCTAGAAAGTCGGATTGGAAGAAGATAAATATGTCTTTTCCCACGTGGAATTGGATGAAGACAACGCAAACATGGACTCAACTTGGAAGAAGCTATCCTTTATAAAAGGAGAGACATAGGAGGACTCAACTAGAGTGGCAACACAAAGGAAACCTAACTTGAAGACAACTCAACTTCTTAAAGATAAAATTCTAGCTCAACTCTACTTCTGTAATCCTAGCTTGTTTTAGATTATCTTTTAGAGTCTTAGTAGCATTAGAAGTTTGTTTAAGCTACGCCCCTTGTATATATAAATAGGCGTGCTAAGTCATGGTGGAAATCAGATTTTAGATTTGATAATTCGAACTTTGTTTTTATAAACAAGTATCCTTTGATTTTTCTAAAGTTTTCTGTATTGAGACTTTGACGATTCGCCCTTTGCTAGCTTAGCTTTTTGGTGAGTTAAGTGGTGATCTTAGGAAGCTTTCCTATTACTTAGTGGTGTTAACTGTATCTAATTAGTAGAATGTTTAGCCAAACGAAACCCATCCTTAAACACACCCATATTCACGCATTCAAGCAAAAGAGTTCGAATAGCCAGTTTCTTTGAATTGCGAATCAAACCCCATTAAAGCTTCGAGCTTTAGACCTTGTGAATTTCAACTTGAGAGACCAAATTCACAACAAAATGTTGATAGGTATTGACCATAAGAATGTGTGTTCTTTATATGTACATGTCTCTAGGTCTGTATAACTAACATACTTCCACTCCTTCGTCTTTGTCTCTTTTTTTTGTAATTTCTGTTGAAAGAGTAGCAAAATGATATTAGCTTTTGACGTGCAGGCTGAGGCCAAAGTACTAAAAGGGCCACATGAAGATCTGGAAAGTTACTTGGAAGCAATCGATCAGCTGAGAAGCATCATTCGTTTTTTTGGTAGTTGCAAAGGGTTTAGAAATAATGAAGGGATGGCCAACCATGTAAACAGTTTACTGGGTAAAGCAGTTCTTAAGCTGGAGGAGGAGTTTAAACAACTGTTATCATCTTACAGGTGCGTCAGTGTGTGATCATGTTAAAAAGGAAAAGGAAGGTTGCCGTTGCTTTTTCATTGTGCTTGTTTTCGTGTGAGGTTTTTTGTTTTTGGTGTGTGGGATTCCTTTTTGCACTCTGATAGCTTAAAGCATTTTACACTTCACCGTCCTTACAAATATAACTACTTCTCTATTCCAACTGTATTGGAGAACATGTGTTAATTCCCTGGATGTGTAATCTGGTTGCCGTGCATACTTTGTGCTCATTTTGAGCATAAACTTCTGGTTATTGTATATATGTGGCTATGGATGTCGAAGAAGGAGCTCATTTTTCTATCTAAGAACAAATTAAACCTATGAAGAGACAGGAAAATTTTAGATCTTTAGAGGTAAAATTTTCCAACATCTGAAGATATATATAACAATTCTAGGGATTTGGTGAATAAGAAGCTGGAATTTAGAAACCTGGCTAACTTTGAATAGAAGATATATAGTGAATAAGGAAAAGTTTCAGGGATTTGGATGTGTACTTCATCCAAAATTGATCTTTAATTCATTTTATGTAACGCTTTGACAAGTAAAATGCCATAGGTATTATTGAGCAGAAACAGAAGCAAAAGGGAAAAAAATATGAGAAAAACTATGAACAAAAGTTTTTCAGTGCCTTCAACATCCTTTTTCCCCCTTCATCTTCCTTTCTTAATCTCATTTCAGTGGCTCATTGCTTGACTGAAAATCCCCTTTCTTTCCTCTTCCTTTCTTCTATATTCAAACCTATCACCTCAATCCCTTTGGTGACATATACTAACCATAATCAACTGTTATATCAGCTTGTCTCTATTTCCTGACACATTCTGAACTGGCAACACAAATCCCATGAAGTACGATGAAGGGAAGCCTCATTTTTCTTTCTTGTAGGTGTTTATCTGAACATCTAGATGCCATGTGATTATTGAGAATTCTTAGAGATCAATGATACAAAAAAATAAGAGTGAAATTTATTGTTTGAGAAAATAACTCTTTTTGTTATTATCTAGGAAATTCGTAATAAATGAGGAAGGTCTAGTTATGGATATGAAAAGAAGGTAAACGTGAAATGATATGAATTTGTGGGCTGTGGATTACAAGTTGGAGAACATGTATTGGAGGACATTGGTGGTGATGGTGGATTAAGAAGAAGCTACTTAACTAGAGGAGGGAGTTGTAAAATATGATGATAACTGAGGAGAGAGAAACCATTAAGACTGAGATTTGTAGAAAAATTGTGGGAGATGGATTAAATGTAGAGAGTGATAGTTTCTTTGGATTATATTTTTGATAATGGTGGAACTATGTTCTACATGTAATGACTTTCTGATAGAGTGATAGAGGAGCTCTAGTGGATCAATTATACCTGTGGATGGTTTACCTTGGGGTATTTGGTAATAAAAACTGCATGCAGTCTGGAATATTATATCTCTGTATATGTTTCCTGCCTTCCCAGAGCGTTGTAAGCTTCATTGAAAATTGTCTTATTCTTCTGCAGCCCCTAGTTGTAAATACAGTCAGAGAAACACATAAATTTGAGTGTTTATTTAGTACCACTACTTTTGTTGCATTAGATGCCCAACCACATAAAATCGAGTGTTTATTTAGTACCAGCATTAGTGTAGCAACCTTAGAATTTCACACTCTCAAACTGGGACAGTGGAAGAACATTGTATGAAGTGCATACGGAACAGAATATACTAGAAGGATATGGAAGTAAATTCCATTTCAACAGCAGGACCCTGTTGTTGAAGTTCTATTCAGAATAAAGAACCAAGTGATGAACAAACTTCTGGCAGTGACTTTGTTACTACAAAACCTTTTCCCATGGAACTTTACTGTAACTCCAGCTTTTCTGGTACATAAATTTAATGGATATTGTTTTTATTTTTCTCTACTCACCTCCAAACATAACACTCTCAACTAGACTCATAGACAAAAACCTTTCTTAAACACCTAGATATATAGGGCAGGCAAAAATAGCCAAAACATTACCTTTGATGTGAAAACTATCCATCCATCTCTCTGGTAGTTTCTGTTTCAAGTAGTAATCCTTAAAACTCATAAACAGCTGATGATTCCTAATTTCTATGTATTTAATGTTCCAACCCCCTGAAACCTTAGTCATGCATTATATTTTCCAAGAAGTTAAGGCCTTCTCCAAGAAACCAAAACCTTTTTAAGGGGTTGCATTCATCAGTCCAGTAGGCCATAAGTACAGTCCCCAAAAGTGCTGAATTCCTCTAATTGCCTCTTGGGAGCATAAAAATGTCACCAAAGGACCGTCTGGTTATCAAGAGGGGAAGGGAAAAGGAAAAAGGAAAAAGAAAGGGTTATAAAGGGAAATGAAAGAAAACTTGTAAAATTTTTAATATAAGAAAGAGAAAGGGAAAGCAACCCACCACCATCATTACCTCCATTTTATTCTCTATAACCTCTATCACCGCTACCACTACTAAGAACATCACCATCATTTCACACTCTCAAGCACTATGATGAGGTGGTCAAAGTGGTGAATAAGTTAGTTGGTTGAAGAGGAGTTTGGGGACTAAGTTGATTCTCTAGGGCTTCATTTGATTTGATGTAAAACACTTTCCAATAAAATGGTGTTCCCCCATTTTCCTTTGTTTGGTTTATAAAGGAGTGTAAAACTGTGTTAAAAGGTGGAAAATAGCTCTCCCTTGGTGGTTCCTATGGAAAAGGAGGGAAGCCATGTTTTCCTCCTTTTTTCTCTCCTCCTGTCCATCATCTCCTTTCCCTTTCCCTTTCTCTTTTCGCTAAAACTTTTTATTTAATGAACCAAACAAAGGAAAACTAACTGTAAATTCTTGTAATCTCCTGAAATTTGTTTTTCACAATAAATCGTTTTACATTGAAGTTTTTTCCCTTGGGGTGGGGGTGGGGATTCATGGTACAGGAAAGCAGTGGGAATTTAGGGGTAAAGGAATAGGAATCAATGTAGTTGATTGCCTTTCCTTTTCCTGAAACCCCCGCCTCATACTTCCCCTAAAGGCTTAGCAAAAACACTTTAACCAACTTGAGCCTTCCAGTATACAATAGATATTTGGCTGTCCAAGATTTAGTTCTTGCTAGAACTTCTTCAACTAGTGGACTGGAGTGCTGAACATAAGAAAGCTTTTCAGTTGAAAGAGAGACAAGCATATATCCAAAAGGAAACTCCCTTGCTGGTGTCTTCAAAACATCTAGATGTTTAGCTTTTGTAGCACCAGGAGGCCAAACATTACTTTCTTTAGTGTTTCTTCAGTCCAGAAGTCTGATAGATACATACTATTCACAAGCAACATATAAACAGAAAGCTGTCTGCTCTGGCAAACAAACAGGTCATCCGCAAAGAGTGAAAAATATCTAACTTGTCACACTTTAGGGTATGCGGGGATCAGGGGAGAAGGGAAAGTAAAGGATTAAAAATTATGGATTTTTTTGAGTGGGTGGATTGAGGGAGATGGTTACATGAGGGAAACCATTACTCCCAAAATGAGGTAACAATCTCCCACTTTCCCCTTTTGAAACTGTTGCTGTTGGTTCGGGAGAACTGACGCTGGAGACTCGGTGTTGACGGAGGGGGAAGGTGAAGGAGGGTTATGAGGTGGAGATGAGGAGAGTGGATGGGGCAGGAGAGTGAAGGTGAGGAAGACTGTAAGTCGTGGAAGAGGAGTGAGAGGATAAAGATTGGAGGGTTATGAGGTGGAGATGAGGAGAGTGGATGGGGCAGGAGAGTGAAGGTGAGGAAGACTGTAAGTCATGGAAGAGGAGTGAGAGGATAAAGAATGGAGTAAACATTACCCAGTAAACTTCCCAAACACAAAGAAAGTAAGTTTTTCTCCCTTAAATAAGTCCTTGGAATTATTATCCCTTTAGTTTTACCCCCTTATTTTTTACTTGAATTTCAGCACGCCCTTAGGTGAATAGAAGTCTGGAACTTTTTTTTTAAGTTGCTGCATACACTTCTCATCAAGTGTACGACACCTTTGCTTATGTAATATGTCCGTAATAGAGTTAGGGAAGCACTGAAGCTGGCATGCATGGAGTAAAGTATAATGAGGACGGTTAATTTGCTCATGTCATTTCAAAATTTTTTGTTTAGTCCCCCACCGTCTACAACCAGCTAGTTCTTATTGTTCTTAGTAGTCAAAAAACTCTATTATTGACGGCGTATTCTTCCAGAAAATCAACATATCTTCCTTGTGTTGCTTGTTTTACATGCAAATTTATTACATTTGGTGTTGAGTTTCATCAGTGATGAGCTGTGTGTTTTACATCATTTTCTCCTAATGTGAATTAATCTATTTTTTGGGTGGTGTGAGGATATCAGTAAGCCTGTTGAACCAGATCGTCTTTTTGAATGCCTTCCTAACTCCATGCGACCTTCTTCTGGTTCACATGGAGATCAGGCCGACCCCAGTTCCAAAAGTCATGGTGATTCTAAAACCTCAGAAAATGCTGTCTACACACCTCCTGTTCTAATACCTCCTAGAATACTTCCTTTGCTACATAATTTAGCTCAGCAAATGGTTCAGGCAGGGCATCATCAGCAAGTACTCAAAATTTACAGGTGAAACTCATGTATTTTTTTTTTTATGTAAGCACTAGTTTTGCTTTAACCATGTCCGAATCGAGTGATTGGTTATCTGGGGGTTGAGTTGTCTTTAATAATTGGTTCTTGTGAATTCTCTCTTTTGGTAGCGTTGATTGCATGCTGTAGGTGCTCATTATACATCCTTGCATTGATGAAATACGTTTCCTTGTTCTTTTGGGGGGCCTAGGGAAGAGGAGGGGTGGGAGGTTGTCATGTTATCTATCCCTTTCAAACTAATGGTTACAATTCACTTCTCATCAACACCAAGGAAATTATTGGAGGGTAAGACAGAGAAATGGAAAAGTGAAATCTTGAAAGAAAACAGTATTAAAACCAAGTGCTGGGCCTGAAGAGTAAGGATATTCACGAAAAGATTAAGGAAATAAATAAATAAATAAAAAATTTGGTGTCACTGTCTCAAAATGGAACCATTAATTTGCAGCAGAGGGAGTTACAAGCTATGTTGCACCGATACGAATCCAAATACGGATACGGGTACGAGAAACGGCAAAATCAAAATTTCTAGATACGGGTACGACAAAAAAATTAAACATAAATTATAAAATAAGAATAGCAGACGTTTGGAGGGGTTGGGCTTATATGAGAATTTGGAGGGCTTATATCTATTACTTGCACAACCCATACTAACACTGTAATACTACCTTAAAAAAAAAATAAGCGTAGTCAATTAAAAGCTCAATTGAGAATGGATAAGAGCAGACATATGGAGGGAAAATTTGGAAGGATTATATGAAACGACAGAAATGTTATAGATATTACTTTCAGATTTAAGTACTATTGTAATACTCCCTTTAAAAAAATAAATATGAATCTAGATATGAAATTTGATGGGTTGGGCTTATATTGGTTTATTTTCTTTTTTGGGCTGATGGGTTGTGCAAGAAACCCAAATCAATTGGATACGGGTTGGATATAACCCAACCGTACCCGATACGTATCCAACCCATACTAAATCACCCGTACCCGAGGTCTTGGAGACGTACCCGTGCCGTACCATATACGTACCCGTATCGAGTACGTGGGTACGGTGTGTTTTGGTGTACTCGTGCATCATAGGTTACAAGTAAGTTAATTTCTTAAATGTTGTTCTAAGGTCAACTATGATAGCAAATGTTAGGACTAGAGGTTGCCAAATATTAAACTTTAGGTCTCCGTAAGCATAAGCAATGTCAAGATGATTGTTTGATTAAAAAAAGGATGATAGTTTGATACAAGTGCCTCTCTTAAGATTGCCTCTTCTAAAATGATTCAGCCATTCGGACAAACGACAAGTGGAATTAGGGTAATGTTTTCCTGTTGTATATGATTTTGATTCCGTATCTCTGTTAAAAATCTTAGTTCTCTTCTCAACACCTCTTCCCATTTTTTAACCCTATTGAACTCATCATAAGCAAGGTTGATTCAGTTTGGAATGGAAATTCTAGATTTGGCTTCAGATATATTGTTGGGGAGGGGGAGTGTTGGGGTTACAGGTTGCAGGTGGGATTTTTTGAAGATTTAGGTTATATTTTAATGGTAAGTCATTCTCTTCACTATTGGTATTCTTTAGGTCATATTCAGGTCTGCTTTTAGAAAACTTATCATGAAATTAATTTATTAGTTATATTCAAGTTTCAGAAAGGCTTGATTTGGATTGTGGTCAGACTTAGTCCATATCAGATCGAGCTATCTAGTTTTGGTAACATTCTAGGTATGGGTTGGGTAATATGGACCACTGGGTATGGTTATTTTTTTCCAGGTTACTCAAACAGTCAATTAAACTTATTTCCTTTCTTCTTTAGGCTTCACACTAACTTTAATTTTGAGAAAAAAGTGGCCTTGGAAGATTTTGGTATCTAAGTCAGGTCAAAATTTTTGGTTGCTTCCCTATACTGCACGTCAGTTCCATCATATGCTTTTCAAACTCCCACTCTTATCAAAATATGTTTATGCCATTAGGTGTTGTGATTTCCATTTTTAAAAACTTTGCTTCCCAATTCCCATGCTGATATGTTGTATAATTGTAAATTAAGTTAAAATGAAGAGTTCAGAAACGTCGTTTTTGAAGTGTTTAGTCATGCAAGCACAACTGTTTGGTTTATAAGTCAAAACACATATAAGTTCTTTTGTAAAGAAAATCGGTATTTTTTCAATGTACTAAATACAGGAACAACACAAAACTGGGGAAATGCTTGCCTAGCCACTAATTCGGTTTAAGTAAGGTTCCTATATTTAAACCTATAGGCTCTGGCGTCTCCCTGATTATGTTTTTATTGATTGCAGTATCTATCTTGGAAATTGTTACTTCTAATTAACCAACTATGAAGGCTGTTTGGCAATGGCAATATGAGGAAGACTTTCGTGACATGCCTTAAATCATAGATGTAAACGAGGAAACTCTCTTTCTATTGAGTTCTACTCCAGGACACATATTTATCTGGCAAGATCTAGATATCTCAGTCTTAGATACAATACCTAAGAGATATGTCATGTTGAACCAGGGATAGTAATTAGAACTGGATGGGTTCTGGGAACGGTACCTTATTCCTGTACCTGCCTAAATGCTTTCATTGAACACCTGTCACCCATCTACTATATGTAATATACTTCCTCCTTCCTCTGTTCTTTATTAATTGTATCAATTGGAAGTGGCCCAAAGTTTAAGAAAAGAGGAGAGAGGGGTATGGGTAGTCCAAATTACCGATGTGATTACTGTAAAGCATGAGAGAGAAAAGCAATGAAGTAGTGGGTTGCTTAAGGTATAAATGCCACTTTGTATGTTAATATTTCCCAAAATGAATTTGATGCAATTAATATGAAACTTTCCTGAGAGGTACTTAAGGCAATTAATAAAGTACGGAAAAAATACATAGAATATTCTGGAGTCCTGTCCCACAACCTTTCTATTTCCCCTCCCACCCTTACCAAACCCATGTCCATTTCCTACTGCCCATTGATAAAAAAGTTAATTATAATTGAAAATTGATCAACCCAGTACAACACCAACAGAAACTCTCCCCTAAATTGCTTTGGAGTTGCTTCAAAAAGTTGCTCTTGTGCTATGCTGTTCGCTTTATTTGAGCTTTACTACACATTTCCTGGGAGCCACATAATCATTTGACTTGCTCTGGAATACAGTAGTTAACATAGATTCCCTGTAGGATAGGGCAGGAGAGTGGGGGTTGGGGGAGAGTAGTCATTCTATTCTGGGTTTCTGAGAGTAGTTATTCTATTCTGGGTTTCTGAGAATGACAGTTAATTTGGTAATTTAATAGTCTCTTCTCTGATTGAGGAAAATGAGCTTATCTTAAGAGATGTATGATTATCATTCCAAGAGCAAATGCATTAGATGATTTTATCAGAGAGTATTGTTGGTATGATAAGAAACGTCTATATTGCTGATTGGGGGCTGAGGGAAAAACACTCTGAGCCTTATGTATGCTGTGAAAGTCTTTAAGATTATTCTGAACTTGATAAAATTGAGTCTGAAAGCAGCTGATTGCTAATTTCTTTTCAGAGATACCCGTGCTTCGGTCTTAGAGCAAAGCCTGCGTAAACTGGGTGTGGAAAAGCTTAGCAAAGAAGATGTCCAAAAAATGCAGTGGGAGGTTTTGGAGGCTAAGATTGGAAATTGGATCCATTTCATGCGGATTGCTGTAAGGATGTGTATCTTGTTTCAGTGCTTTAGAGTGCGAGACTGATATATAACTGAGTATTCATTTCCTTATCAACAACAGGTTAAACTTCTTTTTGCTGGTGAAAGAAAAGTTTGTGATCAGATGTTTGAAGGCATTGATTCTCTTAGGGATCATTGTTTTGCTGATGTTACAGCAGGCAGTGTTGAACTATTACTTAGTTTTGGAGATGCTATAGCCAAGAGCAAAAGGTCCCCTGAAAAACTCTTTGTGCTGCTTGACATGTATGAAATTATGCGAGAGTTGCATTCAGAGGTATGATAATATGTATGAAATTTCTGTTGTTTATGTATAAGATTTAATGCGGGAGCATTTGGAGGTAATTGAAAAGAGAAAGTTGCTAACCCATATCGAAAATTTAGTTAAACATGCAATAGGGTCTTGTATTAATGTTTTACGTTTTTAAAATCAAACTAAAATTATTCACTCTGGTGAAAGTGCACTCCTATCATGTATAGCAAATTATCTGAGTACTTAAAAATAAATAATGATGCTCTGTGCATTGGATTTGTATGCTATTGTTAGATAGAATATTATTCAATTGGGATTTTCAGATTTTCCTTGCTTATATTGAAGGCTTATACTTTCATGCATTGCAGATTGAATTACTTTTCAGTGGTAAAACTTGCACAGAAATGCGAGAAGCTGCTTTTGGTTTAACAAAGCGCCTTGCACAGACTGCCCAAGAAACTTTTGGTGATTTTGAAGAAGCAGTTGAGAAGGATGCAACAAAAACTGCAGTTTCTGATGGAACCGTCCATCCCCTAACAAGCTATGTGATCAATTATGTGAAATTTTTGTTCGAGTAAGTTTATCTTCTATATTCCTGCTATTCTTTACTGTTTTACGATGCAATTTTTCTGTGAAAAATATTATTATCTGGGTGTTTTGGGCTATAAGTTTTCAGAAGATTGTCCACACACACTTACACTTACACTCAGACCACTCTCTCTTTCACAAGCTCACACACTTTTTCTGATTGCCTTATACCTTGTCTACATCCGGAGTGGGTCGCAAGCCTGGCCGTTGTGGGTGAGTCTCCTGAGGGTTTGTTCATACATTGTGGCTCAAACTTTGAGACTCTCCTGAAGGGGTACCAAGCCGCTTACCCCTTGGACCAACCCCATGTTGGTACACTCTCTAATTTTTAATATGTGCTCACATAGACATTCTAATTCATTTATATTTGTATCTATATATATGTTTATATGCATATATTTTTGTACACATAATATTAACTTAAAATAATAAAAATTACTTTTGATGCAAAATAGTCTCGTCCTGTCATGTACTTCCATTTTACCAATACAAAAGTGACTTGAAAAGGTTGAAATATAAAAGAGGGCACACATTGCTACCTAAATAGTATGTTAAATCAAAAGTTACCTAAAAATACTAACTTCACCTTATTTTATATTCTTATTGCTGTATAAGAATTAGTTATCCACCTTGGCGTCAGTAACTGAAATTGCCTCCTATTACGTTCTAGAATGACTCTTTATATTCAATAAAATGGAGTGCTAGTGATCGTCTGAAGACAGCAGTGACACACACCTGTCTAAGACAGAGAATAGGGTTAGCTAAGTAGTCTCTGAGGGAAAGTTAGTTGCCATTTTCTTAGGAAGGGTAACAGTCTTTGAGCATATGTTTGTTAGGGGGTAGTAACAAGTAAGCAGCAAAATAAGAAGAAATCAATCGTAATAAATAGGGGAAGCTGCTCTCAATGTGGAGTATTTATGTGAGTAGTAGTATATGGGAAGAAGCCACCCCTTGAGGTGTGGGTAGTCAGTAGTTAGATAATTACTTTGATCAGCTAATACTGTCTTTGCCTCTAATTTTCTGACTCATTTATTCTTCTTATTTTCTCTAATTTTCTCTATATTACTTCGGCAAGTTCTTAGCAGTTGGGTCCCTGATTTGTCAACCCTTGTTTTTATCCCTGATTTCCCACACATCATTATATTATAATCAAGCCCACTCACAAAATGTTAAATTCAAGCCTGAACAAACAAATGGATACAATGCTTATATCATTTATCTACACAAATTTGTCAGTTGTTAGGTTAAATAATATGCAGTTGAATGAGAAATTGAAGTCATATTAGCAACCAAATTGAACAAAATTTGATCTGCACCCTGATCTACAAGTCTGTTTTGATGTGTTAAAAAGTAAAGAAGAAGAACCAAATTGAAGCCCACACACAAAACGTTAAATTCAAGCCTGAACAAACTAATGGATACAATGCCTATATCATTTATATACACAAATATGTCAGTTGTTGGGATATGCACTTGAATGAGAAATTGAAGTCGTATTAGCAACCAAATTGAATAAACTTTGATCGGCACCCTAATCTACATGTCTATTTTGATGTGTTAAAAAGTAAAGAAGAGGCATACATATTAGGGGCATTTAACACAGAAATTTGTCAGTCCAATGAGAAACATAGAGGATCGACCTAATTTGCGCATTGTTGTCTTAGCCTGGTAGTTACAAACTACAGATTGGCAGGAAAGTTTATTTGCCATCTTGTTGCTGGCGACTGAATGAAAGTCTGTAACTTGACTAGATAATAAGTGACTGGTTGTTATGGTAATGGTAAGTATTAGTAAGTCTTATTCTTACCTATTTTCTTATTCTAGTAGTAGCTGCTATACAAGCATAACTGGTCTTGTAACTTTTATGTTTAAAGTCAACAATTACAGCTCAACATGTGTTCTTGGATGAATTTTCTTTGTTCTTATCCCTGTGGCTTATCAATGGTCAACAATCCAACTCCTATCACCTGGAATCTTGGTTTTGTAGTCACTTATAAATGCTGCTTATGTATATATCACTTCAAGCCAAATTGAAGACACGTAACTTCAATTCAAAAATATACTTGAAAACTTATACATACACTGTTTGTGTGTGCTTGCGCACGTAAATTACATTTACTCTCACCTTGAGTATTGATAATATGGTTCTCTTCTATGTATTGGTATATTCTGCTTGGTAAGTTTGGAGTTTTATGAGGTTTTCATCGGGAACCAATGCAATAATTTTCTAGAGAAGCATTATGAGCTTACCATCCTCCTTTAGGTACAAGAAGAATGCAAATATACTTTTTCTATATCGAAAATCTAGTGCCTCCAAGTCTAAAGCGGCTTAGCCCTGTGGTTCAACCAACATAAGATATTTTGCATTTATATTCAAAATAAAACAATACATTGCCAAGCCTACCATGCTAGTTGAACCTGAAGCAAACATTTCGTACTAAACCACCAATGCAACATATTTTGACTTAACAGATGCTTTGGGTTTAAAATATATGTGGAATTTCCCTACTTGGTAAGGAGGCTTCCTTCATTATAGCTTAGATTGAATACATATTTTTAATGATAAAAACTTGTGTTTTAACTTGAACAAGAAGAGAACAAGTTAGTGTGATAGTTTGTTTACTTTACAAATATGCAACTCCACATGGATTTAAAATATATCTGAAAGATGGTTTAAGGTGATTAATACCTATGATATTCTCCTTGATACTCACCATGCTAATTCTGAGTTTTTTGCTTTGGATTTAAGAATGCTGCTTTTTTTATTGACTGGGAAGCACTAATCGAGTGCTTGAGTGCATTAGTAAATTTATATACATTGATTTGATGACATGCATCTGGTCAAATGTGGAGAGGTATATTTGCACAGTATACCCAATGCTTGTGCTGTAACCCATGTCTTTTCTTAGTGTGAAATGCAGAGAAGTTTTCTGACAGTTGATAAAATAAGATTCTTCCATTGTTGACATAATTGTGAGTCTGGTTTCTTGCTTTGGTGGTATATTCAGAAGTTAAGGGTTATAGCAAACATTTTTGGTGAAGACCTGACTCTTTAGGTTGCATGCTTGAGGCATTTTCCAATTTTATGTCCCTTTTCCTCTTCGTTTTCTCACACCATGAGAGCCCCTGAAACACGTACAACATTTATATGTCCAATCTTCACTTTCTCCATCTCTAGCTAACTCTCTCTGTCTTTCTCTCCATCATAACATTGCGACCCCATAGGATTATGTGTTGTGCTGTTTTGAATTCAAAAGGCCAAATACAATTGTTACAAGATTGCCAGACCATTGTTAATTTGCTATAAAATGTGCCCAAGTGGATTGTGGATGAGGACTGATGTGTGATATCTACCTCTTTGGTATTTGATAACCATCTGAAAGTTGCCAAATGTTTCAGTTGATTGAATCTATGAATGACATGCGTATCGTACTTCTTACACTTTATTTTTTGTTTTGACGCCTCAAGTCCTCAAAATCATGTACATGATGATTTGAATATCTTTGGTCAGACTTTTATGTTACTCAATTTTACATTTGGTTTGGTACCCTGTTTCTGGATCATGCCAATCATCATATTGGCTGTTGGAGTGGGCTTCTTCTCTTTACTTTAAATCGATGGAGTAGGCAGCACCTTCCTTGGTACCCATGATTATGATGGCTGACTGTAGCTGTGTACGTTGAAATGTTACATTTTACAGTGTGGAAGGCAGAGAGAGGTGAAGTGTTGGGAATTAGGGATTTTGCTTTTCCATGAAAAAACTTAACTTTATTTTCTGAAGAAACTTGAAGTCCTTGCTGTGGGATTTGGTTTTGGAGAAGTTTTGGACAGGGGATTTTTCTCTAGGCACTCCTGAGGTTACAAAAAATATCTTCCAGTATTCCTTCAGCTAATAGACATCAAACTATAAGAACCGAAACCTCAAGTTTGCATCTCTCTCTCCTTCCAAATGCTCACTCTTTATCCTCTCTATTAATCTGCTCTTTCACTCTTCTTTTAACCTGGTAGTGGTGCGGGCGCCTTGGATGGATTGGAAGGAAGTGTATTATTGATTATAGGCGAAGAAGAAAGATAAGGTGAGAGGGGTGATGAGGTATAAGGAGAGAGAGTAGCTGTTAAGGTTTCATTTGATAGGATTTCACGTCTGTTGTAAAGATACCACACTACTCTATGAGTTTGTAAAACCTTTGGGGCCTGCTGTATTTTTAAAACAAAAGGGTTCCCGTTGACTTTTTGTAACCAGGTAAGTGATTAACTTCTCTACTTCCCATGGGTATATTGCTGGTGGTTTTGTTTCTTGTCTTTTGCAGGAGTGATAGCTTCTTTAAAGGTCTATTTTCAGATGATTCTTGATTATCAAAAATTCAAGATATCCCCCTTCCCTGGGGAGATGTCCAGCCTCTAAAGTAGTGTCTCCAGTCGAAATATAGTATCAAGTTCACTTCATTATGTTACACCCTGCTTCCCTTGCAAGAAATCAGAAAAAAGAAAAAAAAAGGATAGTGTGCTGTTTAAGGCTTGCATATCATACCATCTGGGCCGTTTTCTATTGTAGTCACTAGGGTATATGTGCTACTAAAATCATTTCCAATGCTATGATATGTACGCTTCTCAGTTTTTGTCCAAAATCTAATAGATGGTATTATGGACAACGCTTTGCTAATAATGAGTTCCTAAAAATAATGAGTAGAATACATTTAGAGCTTTCCATTTATGTTTCACACACTTGATTTGGTTTCTGATAATTGGGAAACAGCAGTCTTTTTGTAAATGGTTTCTCATTTTGCTAATCCTGCTTTGTAGTTAGACTTCTGATATATTAGGTTTACTATAGTCTGTCTAAGTCGTGCTGTGAAGGGATAGAGAAATATGAAAGTTGTCTGTTCTGTGGTCAACTCTTTGATGCTTTGAGTGTTCATTATTTCCAGCAACCTGGTCAAATATATTGACAATAGTAACAGCTAGATGGAAACAACAGTCTAATAAGATTTTTGTATAAACTTTGTATGTTGGTTTTATACAGCTACCAGTCAACCTTGAAGCAACTCTTCCAGGAGTTTGAGAAGGCTGAAGACGCAACCTCTCAACTCGCCAGTGTAACTATGCGGATAATGCAGGCTCTTCAAACCAATCTTGATGGAAAGTCCAAACAATATAGAGATCCTGCTTTGACTAACTTGTTTCTAATGAATAATATTCACTATATTGTAAGATCTGTTCGCAGGTATGTCATGTTATATTAGATTTGTCTTTTAACCTTTGTGTTTTGTATTATCTTAGGACTGGGATTTTTATCGATCACTTTATCTTGCATTTTAGATCTGAGGCAAAAGATCTGTTGGGTGATGACTGGGTACAAAGGCATAGAAGAGTTGTTCAGCAGCATGCAAATCAATATAAAAGGATTGCATGGGCTAAGGTAGGTTCTTAGCAAGTCATCTAGCAGTGAACTTTGAACATTGATTGCTGGGTCTTTTTGTCAGGCTCTTGTTTGCTCTTGTTCGTATTCAGTTAGTTTTATTTGACAGAACTCAGTTTTTGTTATAGTACAAATGTGGTTTCAGTAAAGGCTTCTTCTGCTTGGTACTGTGAAATTGTTTTCTTGTGCCCATCTCATTTTCTGTGGTTCCTCCTGGCCGACTCCTGGAGTCTGGGTTGCTCCACTACTTAGTCTAAAGTCTGTGATACTCTCCCTGCTTTCCACTGGTCTTCCACTATTCCTAGTTACTGCACCAACAGAAACAAAGGGAGAGACATACATTTAATTGAAATAAATTCAGTTTTAAGTTTTCTTAGGGCACATTTGTTTCGATGTACTTTTTTTAATGTTCAAAATAGTTTTATATTAAATGCGTTATTTTAATACTGGGTGAGGCTTTGTTCAAAGATTATGGTTTGGTTACATTGGAGAATGGCCTGGCTGTTGTCCAAGTGGTGAGGTTTGTACTATAACTAAACTATGATGAAGTCACTGGTACTCTGTTCTGAACCAACCAGCTGAACAGATGTATCGTAATCTCTTTTTGCTGTATTCTCTGGAGTCCTGATCTAGGATTTATTCTTTCCCTTATTAATATGAGTCTCAGACAAATGAACCATTAAATTTTGACAAGTATTACAAAAGTTCATGAACCACCAAGAGCTTATGGGTCGAGATAAGGACCAATATGTCTAGGTGAGGGAAATTAAGGCTAAAAGAGTAAAGGTGCTGGCTAGTTTCCAGAATGCTTATCCTTGATATAATCAAGATAACTGCTTTTTTTTCAAGTCATTTTTAATATGGATTCAAGGTCTGCAATCTACCATCAACCATGGTTTTCACGGTGCTAAGTTTTTTTGTTGGATTCAATTTTCTTTCCACTGAAGAATTATTAACGATATACTTTTAACTTTTTACTGTTTTTCCATCCGTCTACTAAACGTTGCTGTGCTGTCCAAATGGGCTCAACCTGGACATATTCACAGCTGATCAGTCAAATGTTTTACTGGATGCAGCTTCTTGCTTTGGGTGAAGTGCGAAGTACATTTTTGTAGATTTAATTGTTTATCTGTTCTCTATGATTGTGTTGCATGCATCTTCGTTAGCTGTGTGCATTAGGGACAATATGAAAATTTCTGGCTGTTTCTTCTGTCTGGTTTAGTTGTTGAGCTTTATATCCTATGATGTTCTAGAATGTTCTTACAGCCCACTTGGTATGTGGCAATAATAATGGTCTTGTTTTAATTTTACAAAGATTGTTCCTTGCCATTGTCCATGGTAAAGCAATTCACGAGTTATTCTATATAAATTTCCATCGCGATTCATTACCACCATTGGAGATTCGTAGATACTAGTGAGTGGAAATAGAAGATTTTGAAGAAAAACAAATGTTTAGGGTGGGAGAAGCTCTACCGCCGAATTGTTGATGGATTTTTCTTGCAAATTACACCTTTGTCCCCTACCAAACAAGCTGACAGTGTTTTTCCAGTCATCTAACTGATGAAACCTGCTGGCTTTTGTGGTGGGCACATTTCCTGTATTTTTAGTACTTTCTTACATCCCGACACTATCATATTAGATTTTCCTGTTGTTGTAGATTCTGCAATCTCTATCCACACAGGGCTTGACCTCTTCCGGTGGAGGTACTGGAATTCCATCTGATGGAGGAAATAGTAGTGGAGTATCAAGAGCATTAATTAAGGACAGGTTGGCTACTGGAATTCCATCTGATGGAGGAAATAGTAGTGGAGTATCAAGAGCATTAATTAAGGAC
Organism: Dysphania ambrosioides; assembly: GCA_026401315.1. NCBI lineage: Eukaryota > Viridiplantae > Streptophyta > Magnoliopsida > Caryophyllales > Amaranthaceae > Dysphania > Dysphania ambrosioides. Next base: position 11,435,862 of record CM048666.1, on the reverse strand, counting down.
AGGTTGGCTTTATTTACTTACAGCTTGCAAATTATGTCTCTTGACGTTTGATGGGTTTTGTTTAAGTATAGTTGTGATTACAGGCTAAAAACATTCAATATGCAATTTGAGGAGCTTCATCAAAGACAATCTCAATGGACAGTGCCTGATACAGAATTGCGTGAATCCCTGAGACTTGCAGTGGCTGAAGTCTTGCTTCCTGCATATCGGTCTTTTGTCAAACGTTTTGGGTATGTGCTCTATTGTCTTTTTAGTGTCATATCTTGGTGATTTGTACATGAGGCTCATCCTTGTGATTCTTCTCCTAATCATTACCTTCCAGCATAATGATGTACTTGGTAGGTGCTAGTTACTGGTACTTGTACAACTTGACCAGAGGTTTCTCAAATCAATGGAGAAAATCTTTTCGCCCGGTTACATTATACAACATAGATATAATATCTTACCATATGATACTGTCCATCCAATATACTTGCCTTTGATAGTGACAATTAGCCTGGATGGGAGCTGCGTAGGTGGGTAAAAAATGCTTGAAGCCTTATCAAACAATTGCAAAGTGGCTGTTTTGATTGTAGTTTTTATCCAGAAATCTATTCTATGGTCTATACATTCACACCAAAAATGAAGGATAGTTCAATGAGACATTTGGCTTCATCTATTGTCTTTTGATGCTCAAAGTTGTTACTTGTGGAAAACCTATCAATTGGGTCAGGCTTAGCTGGATCTCAGTTGAGGATTTCTGCCCATATCCCTTCCTCCTGATTAACCCATAACGGCCTAGTTTAAGCTGGCAAAGGGCTATGCTACCTGAACATTAAATGGAAATTTATTCAGCTCTTCCTGTCAATATTTGGAGTTGCCAATCTTTTGTTTCTGATATTGTGTCTGCCCAAGCAAGCATTTGAGAGTACCCTTTGCTTGATGCTTTCCAATAAAACTGTGGGTACTTCTGGTTAGTGAGAACGCTGGATTGAGACATTTGACAAAAGTAAAAAGAGGAATCAAATCAATTTCATTTTATTATATTTCCCTATGTGCCCACCAGCTGCTTATACAGGGCTTTTATAACCGTTTTCTGCAGCTGACTCACTCTCTTCTCTCGTTTTGAAGTATCAGGAGTTTGTTGAGTGTATCCTTTGTGTGACTGTCAAAATGTATTGTTTAGATCATGAGAAACTGCAACTGCCACCAGCCTACCACCTCCTTTTGTGGATCTCGGATCTTGCAATTAGCACGGCCTGAAGGCTAGGGAGCTACACGGCCTGTGGCATGCACACAGTGATAACGCATTAAAAAAAACGTTTGGCGGCTTGGGATGAACGCTGGAAGGTGACAAGGAGAATGTGAGGGCTGGATGGGGATGGAGTGAGTGGTTGAAGGGGATTAAAAGGATTTAAAATCTTAAAAAGAATGACATAAATATAGTGACATAGGTAAACAGGATGGAATGAGTTAAAATCCCTTTTGTTCAATTTATTTAAATGAGGTCTGTATTGAAAAAATGGAGTTTAGGTTAATTATTAACAAATATTTATGTTCCGTTAATATTCCGTGGTTTTTGGCCTCTACACACTCTCCTTTCATTTTATTTTATTTTCATTTTTATTTTTTTGAGTTAGAGCAACTAATACCTCACTGATGTGGGTTTTATTTGTGTACGCATTTTTATCTGATGATTTGTTCACGTCAATTCAGGCCTTTGGTTGAGAGTGGGAAGAACCCTTCAAAGTACATCAGATACACACCAGAAGACTTGGAAAGAATGTTAGGCGAGTTCTTTGAGGGTAAGACTTTAAATGAGCCAAAGAGGTAGTAGTCATGGATTCATGATGTAAAGATTTCTCTAAAGGTTTTTGGCTTCCGGTAAAAATTGCCAGTGTAATAGCAAAACACTCTTTATGACATGGGTAAAGCCATTAGAACACATATACCACAATTTCCAAATTAAAGGATTATAGTAAAGTAGTTCTTACCATAGTGGTTAGCTTTGATTCCAAGAAATTAAGAGGCTAGCTTCCTAGTTCTTAGAGCACTACCGGCAGTGAGTAAAATTTTCACCACGAGTAAAAATGGTGAGTAAAATGAGTGAAAAATGCATCTCGGCAGTGGTCACCCGTGAGGAAACTCACGACTATTTTCGGCATTTAAACAATTTTAAAAAAATAAAATAAAATTACCAACGGTCATTAAAAAATTCTCTCTATAAAATGACACCCATTTTGCTAGATTTTTCCATAACTTAAAAAAAATACATTTTTCTAATTGAATTCGTTTTTCACCATTATCTACTTTCCAACTGTTATTATACACATTTATTTTGCAAATCTTCATTAAGGTAAATTATTCTGTTGTTATTTTCATAAAAGCGATAATAAAGATGTTAGTTAAGACGTTAATTCAAACGATTATCAAAAGTGATAATTATTAAAAAATGCTACTGTTAACCGCTAATTAAAAACTATAATTATTAAAAAAATGCTAATTAAATGCAATAATAAAGTAAACGATAGTTAAAAGGGAATTAATAACTTATTATGAAAGATGATGTAAAAATGCGATAATTAAAAATGATAGTTAAATATTGTAGTTATGAACGATAACTATAACTGCTAATTAAATATATTAAGTATATTACAAGTTAATTGAAATGCTAACTATGCAATAATAACATAAATTAATTAATAATGATACAAAATTATTAATTATAATCATACATTAATTAAAAAATTAAGTAAAATTGGTGAATATGAAAGAAAGAGAAAGTGTGGTGGGGTATTGGAAAAAGTAAGAGAGTGTGGTGGGGTATTGGAAAAAGTAAGAGAGAAATTGGTGAAAAGTTTTTTTTACTCACTGTTGGGATGACATTTTACTCACAAAGAAACTCATGAGGATAATTGGTTGGGATGAGTGAGAAAGTGGTTAGAGTGAGAATTGGATGACAAAATTTTGCCCACTACTAATAGTGGTCTTACTTCGTCTTCTTTAATAGAGGGTGGTGGAGATCTCCAAATAATATATACGAAAGAAAAGTGTAACAACCTCTAAAAAAAACGTAAGCAAGTGGGGCAATGGGCAGATAGGCATTTTACTTTCAGTGGGAGAAGAAGTTTTTATTCACATTCATCACCGTTATCATTTGCAATGCAACCCCATTGAAGTCAAACAAATTGGGTATTTCTTGTCTTTTGACATAGATTAATGGGTATTTCCTTAAATTTGTTATATTCTAACTTTGTTCGTCAATTTAAAAATCATTAACAATAGTCCTATATTATTAAATCAAAACTATTACGTAGTTTAATACGTAAATTATTAAAGTTCTATGTAGTTAATGGAGAGAGATATACTAAAAGATGAAAGGCGAATGAAGTGACGAATATGTTGCAATATAGGCTAATCAAAATGTCAAGCAGAGAGAAAGGTAGAGAAATTATAATGTGAGTAGGTTTCATAATTCCAAACGGTGTAAAGGACGATGACGATTAAAGAAAGATTTATTTATATATTTTTTACCCGAAGATATTTTTATTTTTAATTTTTTTATCCGAACCTATTTTTTGTATTTCTTTTTATTATTTTTGTCTGAAGCAATAAAAAGCCTCATATTAGAGTTTGGAGGCTTCACATTCACTTTGGCTCTTAAATTATAATATAGGATTATATTGATTATTATTTATTAACTTATTACATTAACCATATATTTATAAATATTAATAACATCAAATCACTTAATTAAGAGTTTTAAATTGATAATTAATATCAATTAATTTAAAGTTATTGATTAATGATTGTGAGAATTAAAGAATTAAACTTAAATTAACATTAAATCAATGGCACAACAATTGAAATTTGATATTTAGAAAAAAAAAACAATAATTATGTTATATAAAAATAGGAAAAAGAGGATAAATAATGGATTCAAACATAGATTATTATTTTACTACATTTTTTTCCATATTTTTGCTAAATGTTTTCCATTAAATCATGCTTAAGAGATTCATGTGTTATTCAGTCACATATAGCACTTCTTCTCTCTAAGTAGTTGTTTATGTCAATTGGTCGTTCGTTATTGAACACGAAAGGTTCTTCATTAGTTATGCTTATAATTATGACATTCCTCTTCAACTATCATGTTTTGTGCATAATGATACATGCTTTCATAATGTCGGCTAATATGTCTTCATCGTACGCAAGATATGATTGTTGTATAATAGCAAATCTCGCCTATAAAACTCCAAATGCACGTTCAACATCCTTTTGAGTTGTTATCCAAATGAGTAGATGTTCAGTGAAATTAAGCATATGTTTAGTGGAATTGAGTAAATGTTTCAGTGAAATTAAGTCGATGTTCAGTGAAATTTAGTAGTTGTTCAGTGAAATTAAGTAGATGTTTAGTGAAATTGAATAGATGTTCAGTGAAATTAAGTAGATGTTCAGTGAAATTGAGTAAATATTCAGTGAAATTAAGTAGATGTCCAGTGTAATTGAGTAAATGTTTAGTGAAATTGAGTAGATGTTTAGTAAAATTAAGCACATGTTGATATTCAGTGAAATTAAGTAGATGTTCAGTAAAATTGAATTAGATGTTCAGTGAAATTAAGTAGATATTTAGTGAAACTAAGTAGATGTTCAGGGAAATTGAGTAAATATTTAGTGAAATTAAGTAGATGTTCAAAGAAAAATGAGTAAATGTTTCGTGAAATTAAGCACATGTTTAATGAAATTGAGTAAATGTTCAGTGAAATTAAGTAGTTATTCAGTGAAATTAAGTAGATGTTCAGTGAAAAATGAGTAGATGTTTAATGAAATTAAGCACATGTTTAGTGAAATTGAGTAAATGTTCAGTGAAATTAAGTAATGTTTAGTGAAATTGAGTAAATATTCAGTGAAATTGATTAGATGTTCATTGAAACGTATACAGTGCAATGTAAAAAAAAAATTCTTTTACAATATTAAATATTACAATATTAAACATCAGATTTAAAAAACAATTGCAATGATCTCTTTTATCTGTATGTAACAGTCATTGAAATCGATGTAATATTAAATAAAAGTAATAGAATCCCAATACACCATCATTACAAATTATGCCCCATCACAATGCATTCTTTTTGAACTGATTCACTCAAGTAATATAAATGTTCATTGGGTAACATAAATGTTCATTTCTGCACTACTAAATGTTCAGTGTCTGATTACATAATGTTCATTGTAAAAATTTTCTGAACAAATGTTATAGCTTCATTTCCATAATACAAATGTTCATTCATCTAAAGCTTAATGTTTAGTAGTTTTATATAGGATGCTGATTCAGGTAATGTATGAATTTTCCATGCATTATTTTTGTTCAGCTTTCGTCATGATTCCCGATGCAAAAAATCAGATTTTTAATTGTGAACATCTGCATTGGTCAGCATTTGTTTCATTGTATAGTAAACATCTGTAAAAAAAAACTTTTGTTTTTCCCAATTACCAAAATTTTTGCTTTTCCTAATTACCAAGTAAAATATTCACTCAACTCCTCTGATCTGTGACACTTGCGTTTTATGTTACATATTGTGCATTTTACACCGGGTGTATGATTTTCATCGTGCACCCGAGTGCAAGGTCATGGTGCACTTCGTCTTTCTTTCCCCTCATTACTTTGCTTTATGCATTAGTTTAGCCAACCCAACCCCGATACCACAAAATCCATCCCACTGTGCCCCTTCAAAATTCCTCAATTCTTCTCCTCCAACATATCAACCCGACCATCCCAGATCACAAATCCACTCGATTTTTCATCAAATCAATTAAATTTAACAAATCCCTTTTCCCCAATTAACGCGGGTGTCTTTGTTGAATTCTAGAAAATTATTATTCTTTACCATGTTTACCCGAATTTTTGGCAAACCCAAAGAGGGAACAACTAGTGCTGTTGCGACTTTGGATAAATTGAGTGAGGTTTGTTTTCCATCAGCTTTTCAATCTAATTTAATTTTATTAAATTGAGTAATTTTATTTGTTTGATTTTGATCTTGCTATTATTTGCTTCGACTGATGAATTATTGTTGGCTTAGTTGTATTGTGATTGATAAGATGTTTGATTAGATTGAATTCAAGTGGGTTTGGATTTAATTGCTGCTCTTTGATGGGTGTTGCTTATAGGAGGATATGATTGAGCTAACAATCGTTTGTCGGCTTTGTATAGATTCGATACGACTTAGTTGGCTATTTTGGAGATGATTTAATTGATTATGTGAGGTGTAATATGCGATTGAATAGGCTTTATGGCGGAGCAACAACTTGTTTACCTATTCGATTAATGAGTTTTTGGGAGTATTCTGGTTACGTGAGTATTTGTTAGGATGTCATTCTTGGATGGCATTGAGATGGCTATCCTGGATTTATAGCGTCCTTTCGGTTGGCTACTTAAGAGAGTTAATATGTTTGGGCCATAAAAACTCGCACATTCAGGCACATTACGTTTCTGATGGTTTAGTGAAGTCCAAGCAACATGGTCTGCAATGATATATTTCTAGTATTTTCAACAAAATGGATGCAAAGAACTTGGCTATTCCTGCAAAAAAAAGTTCTCTGAGATGGATATGCAGTTAATGCTTTCTGTGCAAGTTAGTTTGAAGTCTGTACATTGAACTAAATGATCCAATTATGAGCCCCATAAACCATCTAAATTGTGTTCTTTATGATGCCCAAATGTTGCATTTTAGCAAAGTAGAGACTGTTAATGGTAGCAGGTAATAGGTGAAGTACCTTTTAGTACCAAGGTGTTATTTGGAAATAATATGGATGCCGTCTTAATGTCACAATCTCTTCATTTTCAGAGTAGGTGCCCTATTAGATGTGCAGTACTGCCTGTTCATATTGTACCTATAAATATTTGGCGAACCTGGTTGTTTAGTAAATATCATCCTTAACTTGTTCATTCTGGTTTGAAATTATACTGATTAGTTATTACAAATGGATATTCAATTGATTATGTTGGCAATTCGCTAGGAAACCTTATTTTTGTTTTACCAAAAAACATAAGAAATAAGAGAGGGTTAAATTGGTCGATTTTATGATGAAGATCTCATTCTGCTGATAAGGCATTTGGCTTGCATGTTTTGTTGACTTTTCCAGCTTTTGTAGGTGATATTATTTCACTTTTGGAGATTTTCTTCTCTTGTGTTATGTTGGGAGATCTGCCTCTGCTACAGGCAACATGACTATTGAGGGGGATAGGAAGGTTACTTATTGTTGAGTTTAGAACGTCTTCAGAGGTTTGGTGAGTGAGAAAAATAGATATAATACAGATCATAATAACTGTCTTATGTGGGTTTCACTATGTTAAAGGTCATGTTCACCGAGTAATATGTATAGTAAAGAACTTGGAAATGACAGAGGGTGATTATCATTAAAGGGGCATTCAGCTTGTGATTCTCCTTGTTTTTTTAACACAATAACTTAATGAAACAATTATGTATTTTAATAATTTATTTATGCGCTAGCAGTCTGGATACATACTATTCTTAAGTTATGGATTATTACAATGAATACAAGAAATAACATTCTAATTTCTCCCGTCTTCCCGTCTTCCCTTATTGCCGCTTCGTTTCATTTCATTTCATCCCACGCAGATTGATTCCCACTAGCAAGAGCAGTTTTGCTAACTTTGAGTTCATGTTTGCCACCTTTCTTAATCATGTTTGTCTGTTCTCTTTGGATTTGAAAATGTGGTACTTTACTAGGCTGTTTGTGTTTGTTGAAAATATTGGCTTTAGTTTCATTGGGATTATGTGGCTAATTAAATTTCTTGTGATGTGCAGACACTCGAAATGTTGGAGAAAAAGGAGCAGGTTCTTTTGAAAAAGGCTGCCGCTGAGGTTGAAAGGGCAAAGGAGTTCACTAGAGCAAAGAACAAGCGTGGTTTGTCATACTCTTCCTTAATATCATGCATGCCAACATAGAATGTACATTAATTTAGAGGGTTAGAGTTTTCTTCCTTAGTGGATGGTTTCAACTTTTAACTAGCAGCAGTGGCGGGGTCTAGTCTGGGGGGACTTGTTGGAGTCTTCTACATGTAAATCCTTTTTCTGTTACTTGATTTAATCCCCTCAATGTCCTGCTTTTTTGGTAGCAAATTCGATTTGGAAGATGAGGGTTTGTCTTATAGTGAACTGTTTTGTGAGGACCTTGGCATTTTGTAGGTTTATTACTAATGACAAGTTCCATAAACATAGTCCAGGTTTGGTTATTTCACGAGAAATCTGTATGTTTTATTAAATTGCTGCTGAATATTGTTTACATGTAGCTCTACATTGTGACATGGCAAGATACATTTGGAGGAGTCTTTCTCCTTTTCATGAGGAATCTTGGGTTTCCTCTTTTAAGATTGGCTATGGTTCAGGGGGTTTGGTAAGGGATAAGGATGAATTGTTGTGACCCAACACCTTCGTGGTAGTCATATATTTTGTGTTTATAGCTGGAAAGGAAATTAAGGGTCTTATTTGAAGTCTCTTTGCCTTTTCAATTGTTATGGGACAAAGTCACTTGCTTCATTATAGGCTAAGACAGCCTGGGGCTTTCAAGGGCTAATGAAACTAGGTTAATATGTGGTTTTGGTTTTTTGCACAGTAAAAAACACTGACATTTTAATAGATTTATAGTTTTTTTTTGTGATGCCTGTAGAGTTTGTAGAATTTCGTGTGGTCAGGATCCCCTTCTGTACATCCTCTTATATGCATGTTTTGAGGTTGATACTATCATGTCTTGATGTTTTTGGACCTCGAGCACACATCCTTTTTCTTATCTTTGAATTCCCTTTTCCCCTTTGTTTTCTAGTTGTTTATTTGAACATTCTATGTGCTTATTTTGTTAATGTTTTTTGCATGTAGCTGCTATAACATGTCTGAAGAGGAAGAGGTTGTATGAACAACAAATAGAGCAGCTTGGAAATATGCAGTTGCGTATTCATGATCAGGTTGCTCTAATAACTTGGCTTGCATATGGCATTTTATAGTTTAGTAAGGTCTTTGCCTTAGATGTTGTATGGCAGAGTTGTATATTGTAATGTGCATTGCTTAGAGGCATTCTGTGTTTGTCCCTACCTGTTCTTCTGGTTTTCCCTTATTTGGTTCCTTTGAAAAATGTTTGTGCTCCAATGTTGTGCATTGTGTGTAGGAGTTATTGTTTTCTTCCTTTATGGATGGTTACATTGAAATATGCATATGCTTAACATAAAGTAATATTTTTAACTTCTTTGTTTTCTCCTTCCCCCTTCTGTTAACTTGCAGATGATAATGCTTGAAGGGGCAAAAGCAACGACAGAGACTGTTGATGCATTAAGGTCTGGTGCCTCGGCTATGAAGGCCATGCAGAAAGCCACGTACGTATTCCATCTTATGTAACATTTAGTCTATCAGTCTACTTTTAAATGTGAATTATTAATCGAACTCTGATCTAGAGTTGAAATCACCAGTTGAGTATGATATGACTAAGAAGGAATGTGCCAAGATATCCACTCCAATTTTTTGCCCCTTCTAGTTTTCTAACTACCTTTGTATGTTATCTGCCCATTGAAATCACCAGAATGTATTTTGTAGATCTGTGATTGAAGTTTTTGATTTGAGCCCTTATGTTTAGTGAAATTTGAAATTATACATGGCCGTTTTTAGGCACAGTTCACACTACCTGTGTTGGACCAAATATTTTTTAACCCATCTTGGCTATTCTGTTTTATACTGCTTTTTATTCCTCATTTTGCCCCCATTTTTAGGAGTTTTTTTAGTATTTGGAAATTTTTATCTAGAATCAAGGAGTAGAATATTGAGAAAGATGAATGTGATTAAAGAATGAGTGTCTGGAGAATGATGCTAAGGTAAAGTAAGAAAGTTCATGAAGGACTTGAAGGATAGAACATGAGATTTATTTTTTAACTAAAGTGTTTGAAGGAATTTTAATGTTTTTGGAGGTTAATAGCTTTCAGTTATTTACAGAAACATTGATAACGTGGATAAAACTATGGATGAGATCAATGAGCAGACAGAGAACTTGAAAATGATACAGGAAGCTCTCTCCGCTCCAATTGGTGCAGCAGCTGATTTCGATGAGGTAGAAATATTTTCTATTCTGTGTTATATCTTTTGCTTTTGATAGCCTAGTCATGACATCAAATTTTTTCTGTTTACCCCCGTCTACCAAACTTTTAGGATGAATTGGAAGCAGAACTTGAAGAGCTAGAAGGAGCTGAATTAGAGGAGCAACTTCTACAGCCAGCTACAACTGCTCCTGCTGCACCAGTGCATGTTCCATCTGGAAAACAACCCTTACACCCTGTACCTCAGAAGAAAACTGCTGAAGAGGAAGAGCTTGAGGCATTGCAAGCAGAGATGGCACTTTAAACAGGTTAGTGCTACCTCCCTTGTCTAACAAATCTACTGTGTGGCTGCGGGGGTGAATGTTCAGATTTTTTTGACCTTGCGCAAGACTATGTATGTGTAAACTGTGTTGAAAACCCATGCTTCTTTTCTCCTTCCTTGCCAATCATGGCCTTAAAATAACCCAACTGATGAAACACAAAAAGAGCTAGACATTGGAAATTAGGTACTTTAACAACTTCTACTACAATAATCCTCTTCTCATGGCTTGAAACTGAAGACAATGATTGTTATGTAGGGTAACTTCTCTTGAACTTTGTTTTTAACTTATTTCTAGAAATTCTAGCGATGTTGATAAATATTTAGATAAGATCAGTCTTACGACTGTAGTTGGTTTTGGGTGTATTTTATTTGATATGGTATGGGCGGTGCTGCCAATCTCCAATACAAAACAAGCACCGTAATTTCAGTAATAAGAGACTGTTCTGCTTGACCAAGATTGTCAGAACCTGTTTCTCCTAGCTACTAGTAGAACTGCTATACCTTAGACCAAATGGACATCTTTTGAGCTCATAGGGCTACTTGTTACTACTAATCATTCTCTGCATCTTCCTGCTTGCCACAAACAATTTGCACATGTTTGAAATCACTGCTTCCCATAAACAATTTCATAGTCAATGACGCGAGTTAAAGGACAGATATAGAAAATAGATTTCAACATTTAGTTTCTCTTCTTCATCTAAACCTCTCCAAAATAAAAGATTTAAACCTGTGAAACGAATATGGTTTTCTGTGAAAGAAAGATCTGCTGAGGAGCATTTTGTGTCTCTTGAGTTGATATATAAACATACGTAAACAATCCTCATCTATTATCTTATAAGTTGAGATAGGACTATATAACATGGACTTGCATCAGATATAATGCAGATATTCTCCTTACTTGGTCAGCGCTCATGCATTATAATACTCCATTACTACTGCATTTTTTTGTTCTGAACCTTAATGTAATATTCTGAATACGTTTTTCTCTGTCATGAATCTTAAAACTAGTAGCTCTCTCAGTATCTCTGAATTTTTTGCTTCTAATTCCCTTAAGTTGACAAGATCTGAAAGCGTCTATTACTTAACCGTGTTAAAGAAGTTTTGACTTTTCTGAAGAAAGCTTTAATCTTTTTGGTATTTAATTTATTTCTGCAACTTGATTGGACATGCAGCTAAATTGATATTTAATGAAGGTTCAGAGAAGTACTTTTTTTTTCCTTCTCTACTCAAGTTTAGAAAAGGACATTGGCATGTGCACTTTCAGTTTTGTGGGTTTTGAACAAATATTCTCTTCGTTATAGGTTTTATGGTCTGTTTGGTAGATGCTAATGAATGGTGATAATGATTTTTACATGTAATTTTTTGAAGAGCGCATACGCTATTACATGGTAATGTCATTTCTTACCAAAAAACCTCATTTTTCTTCATAAATTTTCAATGTTATCCATTACCACTTTAGATATGGTTTTCAGTGGTAATGGAAATTTGTGAAGAAAATCACATTGTTGGGAGATAGAGTCCCATTATCATGGTAATTAAAATGGCTTTCCTTTCATAATTACACTCAATATATTACCATTCTCAAGATTTATGACAACAAATGGGCCCTGATCGTGAAAGTGCTATTGATTAAACATCTTTTTCCATTACAAGCAGTTAGTTTGATCAGGCACATTCTCCTCGGTCATGGATGTTATCATTTTTGTTTGTTTGCGTATGTACACAAGATCGTCAAGTTGTTTAGCCATACCCATCTTGCTAGCCTAGATAGTATGCCTTGTGCTTTCGCATTTGACTGCATTAAGGATTACTTCCTCAAGGATTATTGCAAATAAAGCGAAAGAAACTCAGATAAAGATGGGCTTATTCTGAGATCCCTTCCTGATATTTCAGGTGGGTTTTGGAAAGTGATCAAAGGAACTGTCTGACCTGGATTCGCTTCAAATCCGACAACACTTTTCTTTTTGGGTTTGTTGACATTGTGTCTGAAGTATAGTGTTCCATCTGTTGTTGAAATAGCTTCTTGACCTCTGTAATGCTCTTGGTAGAAGATAAAATCCTTGGAAATCTTGTTTATTCGTTCTTAGTAATGTGCATAAATTCCGTACATACTCAATGTCTGACCTCTCGATTCAATTGTAGGGACTGTGGTACTGGAAGACGGGGGATGGTCTTAGCGTCTATGAAGCTGTATAATAAGCTTATTATTGCTGTGTGTCGCACCTTTGCAGGCACGTATTGTGCTGTATGGGTTATGTTGTTAATAGACCGTAGCTCTTCGTTTTACCTTATTCTCAATGTAAATTTCAGGTTTTCTTAAAAGACATTGTAATTTTCTGACTATCATTTTCATACGAGGGCTACACTTCAGAGATGTGAAATTGATAATACAAGTCTTGGCTAAGCACGTGTGATCATTTTTAATATTTTGCTGTTGCTCTGTTCTCATTGCTTTACAAAATGGAGGTTTCTTAAGGGTAATAAAATGCTCTACTCTGTACAAAATTAGTGGGCATTAACAGAGTACTTTTTACAACTTGGCTATGGTTAATGATACTCATACAAGGATTCCGTAAAATATGAATTAGTGCCATCTTTCCCACGGAATGAGGAAGAGAAAATGTTTATTTCTTCGTTTATTAGCTCAGTTTGCAATCTATCTTATTTAATGTAACCATGTCTTACATAAAATAAAAATGGATCTGCTACAAATAATATGGGGCAGGTTTTTGTTTGACTAGCTTTTTGTCCAGTACTATGGAGGGGCAAAATGGTGTTCTTTTATTATATTCTGTTTGTGCGAAATCATATGAAAGGAACAATATTAAGTACATATATTGAATTAGAAACGACTATATTACAAGTATATTGTTCGGAAAAATAATGGGTCTTGTTAAACACCGCCCCCAAATTACTCACACCGCCCCTTATATTTACGCTCTCGCCCTTTACTTCCCACTCTCTCCCTAACTCACCCTAATTCTCATCCTCCTCCTCCACCGCCGCCAACACCGACACCGCTGCCGCCGCCGCCGCCGCCTGCCTCCTCTCCCACCCGCCGGAAGCCACCGCGCCACCCCACAAAGTCGCCGGCAATGAGTTGTCGCCGTTTTTTTATTTTTTTGTAGTTAATTTGTTTGTTATTTATTGTTTAAGTATAAATTATTGTTGTTAATTTTGTTATTTAATTTTTGTTTAAATGTTATTATTGTTAATTAATAGTTAAGTAGTTTTAAATTATAATTATAAATAATTAATAATTAGGAGTATTGATAATAGAAAATAAAGTTAAGTTAGGAAAATGTTAAATTATGTTAGGAATAATAATTTAGAAATATGTTAGGTTAAGTTAGGAAAATGTTAGGAATTAACTTAGGAATATGTTAAGTTAGGAAAATTAAATTGATTTAGGAAAATTAGGAAATAATAGAAAATAAAATTTAGTTTTGGAAAATTAGGAAATTATATGTTAGGAATAAATACTTAGGAATATGTTAAGTTAAGTTAGGAAAATGCTAAGTTATGTTAAGTTGGAATATGTTAAGTTAGAAAAATTAAAATTTATGTATTTTAATTTTTAAGTAAGTAGTTAAAGTATTTAAATTTAGGAAAATATTATAATTTAGGAATATCCACTTTAATTAGGAAATTTTAATTTAAGAAAATTAGAATTTATAAATTTAGGAATATTAACTTCAATTAGGATATTTTAAGTTAGGAAAATTAGAATTTATGAATTTTTGAATATTAACTTCAATTAGGATATTTTAAGTTAGGAAAATTAGGATTTATGAATTTGAATTTTTAAGTAAGTATTTAAAGTATTTGAATTTAGGAAAATATTATAATTTAGAAATATCCACTTTAATTAGGACATTTTAATTTAAGAAAATTAGAATTTATAAATTTAGGAATGTTGGTATTTATAATGAAAAATTATGTTGCTATTTATTGAATAGAGGGTTACGGGACATGTCATTCCCGATTTTATGACTACGGACGAGTTCTCCGGCCAGCGCCACACCCGGGCTCGAGGTGTTGATGCTTCTGTTAGGAGGGCGAGGTCTACATAACCTCACCCACAGTCTGAGCTAGCACGTTCGAGTCTCCCTTCCCCGATAACTGTCCGAGCTGTTGTTTCTAGGGCTTCTGGTTCCCGTCCTTTCGATGACGAGGATGATGATGATGACGTTGATGAGAGTGATCAGGATTGGGAGGACTTTGCTACGGAGCTTGACCAGGAACTTGACGACGAGATCGTGCCACTTCAGTCACAGGGTCGTCGTGGCCCATCTCGGTCGAGGGGTCAGTTTGTTAGGGCAGAGACCACTAGCACTAGCACCAGCTCACGTAGCCACAAGCGCCAGGCACCCGCAGATGACACCTGGCTTGTACGTGGAGCGATGCCGGGCGAGCCGCTAGATGGTAGTGTCATTCCTAGCTACGGGGGTCACGTAGCACGTGGGATCTGGACTACATCAGAGAGAGGGGTGCTGAAGTGCCATGGTAGGATGAAGGGTTGCGCTGTTCTGCGTTCTTGGAGAGAGGACCTTCTGTCGAGGGAGTCGAAAGCTGTTGTTGATGGTACTGGACTATCTCATTTGCCGTATTCTCTCTTTGAGCACCTGGACATAGCTTTGATTACAGCTTTTATTGAACGCTGACAGCCTGACACGAGCTCATTCCACCTCCCGTTTGGGGAGATGACTATCACACTATTGGATGTGTGGCACATTCTACGTATTCCGGTTGAGGGACGTGCAGTCTCTGGGACGTTGGGCCCCGATGATCTGATGGAGGAGGCTAGAGAGTTTATGGGATGTACGTTGCCACAATTTACGAAAGATCATTGGAGTAAGGGAGGTGTCCTTATGAGTTCAATTGTCGATACTTGTCGCGGCGTGGACCGAGGAGATAGATATTTTGCTGAGGCTGGTTGGTTGTTGTACATGTTTGGGTCCACATTGTTCGTGGACAAGAGCGGTAACAGGATGCGACCCTAGTTTTTACATGAGCTCCGACTCGGATCCATACGTGATTTAGGGAGTTATGCTTGGGGTGCTGCGACATTGGCTGCGTTATATCGACAGTTGGGAGAGGCGAGTAGAGCGGGTTGCAGACACATTGCAGGTTGCCTCACCCTTCTACAGGCATGGATATACGAGTACTTTCCCTCACTGCGTCCTCATCCGCCACATATTGGTATTGGACGTGATCGACCTCGTACTGCGCTCTGGACTCCTCAGAAGGAGCCGGATGATGGGGGGCGATTGGTATCCCTACGTCGGCATTTGGACCGTATGCAGGCCACTGAGGTATTACGTTTTCTATTTTGTTGTGTAGTTGTACTTATATTGAACAATATATTGACATTTGATTTCTTAGGTTTGTTGGACCCCTTACGGAATGAACGCAGCACAGCGTGTCCCGAGGTCGACATTCACTGGATGAATTCGATATCGGGACATCATCGAGCCATATATGCCTGATCGAGTCCTCCGTCAATTCGGGTTTATACAGGTGATTCCCATGGCACCTCTGAAGCAGGAGTCGGCATCGAGACCCGGTAAGGGTACTTACCGGGTACAGTTCGCGGAGTCTGCAACTGAGTCGGCTTGGCAGGTTTTCCCTAATGCATTCCGACTCGAGCTTGGGCGGTTCCATCCGGCAGACGACGCCCCAGAGGGATCATCTCCGGATTACATTCAGTGGTTTTTTCGGGTCTCTCACCCATTACTGATAGACGAGGAGGTTGTTCCGGCTGCACTAGAGAGAACCAACACCCATTTCGTAAGTTTAATTTGAATTTGACTAGCTTTATAGTTATATTATGTTATATTCTGTAACGTTATACTAATTTATGTGTTTTTTCGTTATTTGCAGTGGGTCGAGAAGTTGTTGAGGATCGTCCAGCCTATCACTGATGCTAGGGCGTTGACACCCGAGTTGGGGGCTTGTGCTGACGCCATCGATGCATTTATGTACGAGTACTATGCTGGATGAGACTCTTTATATATGTAGTTATTTATTTAGACATTTGTAGTTACGCACGGTTTTTCTCTTTTTCGTACTTATTATGTAGTTGGACTGTAAACATTTGTAGTTGGACTTTAATATTCAGACTGTAATATTTATTATCTAAGTTCCCGAATTATATCAATCTTTGTAAGCGTAATTTCTCGTCGCCGATTACGAGGCAAGAGCGATAGAGTTGATAGGGGGGGGGGGGGGGGAGGGGGGTTTGAGGAAGGGGAAGTATGCAATTGTGTTCGCATAAAACATACTTCTCCTTCATCAAATCCTCCTCCCTCTCTATCAACTCTCTCGCTAGTGCCTCATAATCGGTGCATAGATATACGTTGTCAAAGAGAGGTATAATTAGGAAACTATTACTTTAAATAAGGTCCTGTATATGTGTTAATCAGCAATATTATCAGCATGTTCAACAATGTCAACAATATCTTCAACGACATGCTCAAATATATACGTTCGTAACAAAATCGTACAATATAGGTGCCTCATACATTATAAACTATTGGTGCCTCATACATTACAAAATCGTACAATATAGGTGCCTCATACATTACAAAATCGTACAATATAGGTGCCTCATACATTACAAAATCGTAACATTATAAACTAGACAAATTCCGCCAAAGTCCTAAACGTGCTTCATACAATTGCTCCCAACCTACAACACTATGATCTCGTACCTGAAACCACAAAGTGCATATGGGCGGCATAGGACAGTCACGAGATAGAGTTAGTCTTATGTAATGCTTGTAGGTACCGAGGTGTGCAATGCATATCTCTCTTCATGGCCGACTAACGTTCATGGGTGCAGACCATGACAATACAGTCATGCAAGGATAAAGAGCTCCATCTAATCCAACACTGAGAAATATGACAGCACAATTCCAGAACTGCGCTATTGGAAATAAGTCTTGTTGTACCTCCATCCAATGTTCCGTAGTGCAACTCCCTCCATACCATGTAATACGAGTCACGGCATTGTCAACGCCTTCGTAGAAGATGGATGAGTAAATGCCTCGATTCGCTAACAACTCATTACATATGATCTTCCGCGCTTCAATCCAGTTCTCCCCGCTACCTAGGAATAAGTCTGCCACCACTTGGAAACCACAATTACCATCACCCCGGACGTCGAGATAGTCAATTAGGTATTCAAGCATGATCGCCGGAATCTTATCTACGTTCGGGTACGCTGTGATATCTACATGACAAGTCGACATGTTCACAGACGACATAGAACGTCGGCCCCGGCTAGACGTCGTACGTGACCCTCGTCCACGCCCTTGACTTGAGTACTCCCACGAGGATCGTTCACGTCGTGTGCTAGGTCGTCCACGGTTCGACATCCTCGGCTCGGGTTCAACGTAACCTGAATCCTCTGGATGGAGCTGTGCATGGATAATCCTAGACACGTGATGAACAACAGCAGGATCACTTCCGGTAACCTCACTCACGAGCGACTGGAAAAATTGCACATCTTGCGTTGGAGAATTAGGTTCGATAAGCACCTGCACGCTATCTCCTTCATTCACCTCGAGTGTTCTCCAAAATTGATGGACTTGCTGCAATTTAAAGAATTGGCCGTCCGCAATAGTATCGTAAATCTGACATGCGCACGGTATCCCGTGGCTTGTCTGGTACACACAACCACATAGATCATGCACTTCATTACCCAATGATTTCATCCGCTTCTCTTCCTCAACCAACAACTCCAAGCAATAATGGGATGTTCGTCCACACAGATGCTGGAACGGAATGTGTCGATATTGTTGGCCATGTGAGCGTCTCGATGCCTCGAGGGTTTGTCGAATCTCTATTAGTTGTGCATCAATGGCTGTGTTAATTTTCCGCCAAACAATATCAAAAGACCCGTTGGAGTATGACAACCAACTCTTCAGCATAGAATGAGTACTCTCAACCCGACAGTTAGTTGTATTCCTAAAATGAAGTTTCTCATTTGTCCACCGCTTCACGAACTTGTCGGCGTGAACTAGCCATGTACCCTCCAAATACGTTATAACAGCAGGGAATGCAGGTCCCCACGACCCATGAAGAACTCCTATGGCATGGTCATAGTCTTCTTGAGACTTCGCTTCCATGATACTCCTCCATCTTCCTTGCTTGAATCTCTCCCCGACCTTCTTATCTCTGCAAATTTTACCAACCCTATTCTCCACGTCCATGTTGATGTGCCATGTACATAGTAAGTTTGCAGTTCCGAGAAAAACCTCACGAATAGCAGCCATCAGCCCTAATTCCCGATCAGTGACAATTGTCGATGAAGACAAGTCATTGCCATACAACATCTTCAACTTATCTAACACCCATATGTAGCTACCAGTAATCTCATCAGATAGGAATGCATATGCAATCAGGAAATTCTTGTTGCACGGAGTGACACCGCATATCTCAAACAAAGGCATCTTGTACATGTTCGTCTTGTACGTGGAGTCCATGCCCAAAACCCATGGATACGTACATAACAAGTTTGCAGAAATAGGATGCGCCATAAACGCATGGGTGACAACATTCGTTTCAGGATCAGAGCGTAAAAACTTCACGTACTTGCTATCAGTAGCAAGATGAAGGAACTGACTAATCCGCCAGCCTCCTCCCGTCTCATCCTATCTCTGAAATTGTAGATATGTCGCGCATTTGGATGATCATCGGGAAACTGAGAGTTCACCGCAGCCAAAATAACCTTGGGCTTCGCTTGAGCCACGGACATATCTCGCACCAACTTCTTTGCTTCGGGGCTAAGACCACTAATCTGCCGATTTCCCTCCAAATACTTAATCATTTCGTGATTGTGCTTACCATTATCCTCGGGACCCAATACTATCAACCACCCCTCTACAGAACATGAAATCTTAATCAGAAACTTAAAACCACAAGCTTGAGATTTAGTCCCCGGTCGTTCAACATTCTCTAAATCTCTATTCGCTCCTCTGTTTCTCTCTCCCCGATTGCATTTCTTGTACAGATTTCCTCTTTTGTACGACGAATGAACCAATTGAAATCCATGTTTTATAGCAACCGATTTAGCCCATGCAGAAGCCGCATCTTTCGTCGGAAATATTTCCGTAGTCGTAAATTGAGGATAATAATTAATATCATTGCCGCACAAATCTTTTGTCGGAACCAACAAAAAAAAAATTAAAAAAATTTTTTTTTCCCGGGGCCAGCCGTCTGAAAAAAAGGCTAGCCCTAGGGGGAGCCGTTTTTTTAAGACGGCTAGCCCCAGGGCTGGCCGTTTTTGTCAAACGGGGGCTGGCTGTTTTTCTTAGACGGGTCGCCCACCGGCGACGCAAAAAAACCATTTTTCCGAACACGAACTAAAATTTTTACCTCCGATGTTGTTGACAATGGCCCATCCATAGTTTTCGGTGAATTTCGGAGTCCCGAATAGCGGTTTCCGTCAACTAAAACACAATTTTCCGGCCACGGCGGAGCCCAACGACTAGTTGTCGGAAAATTAAGTGGAATTCGTTTTTGTTACTTTTTTACGAGATAGTGAAGTGCGAAATTAGAATTGACGTGTATGATGTTTGATTTTATTAAAAACAAGTCAAAGGGCAAAATCGTCATTCTTGGGGGCGGTTCGAGTAATTTGGGGGCGGTAAATAGCGCTCCACAAAATAATTCAGGAAAGAGACATCAAAGGTGATGGAGACACATGTTGGTAGTGATTTGAGATTTTAAATGCTAGGTTTTAATAAAAACAACTTTCAGTAATATGCTATTTTTTCCCGTGCTATTAATATAAATGTATAATATATCTGATGCATTCTAATGCTTCTCTTTCTAGAAACCATGTTTGGACCGTTTAGGGTTTATTTGTTGCCTCAGCAAAGGATATGTTAGGCGGAATATTCTCGGTACGTATTCCGACTAATGGATTGTTTTTAAATCGAGGACTAAAGCCCCAAACCCAAACATTGCTCTTAGCGTATTTCAATAGATTCTCGTTACTTTCCTTACCTCCCACAATGCCACGCGCCACTCTAGGAGCTCACTCGCCTCTTCCTACCTCACTCACACTTTAAACAAGTTTCCCTAGGTGGTGTAAGCCAACTCTCCCAAATGATGCTCCAAAACAGCCCAACACATAATGACTCAAATATGATCAATTTTATGCTCTTGCGCAAATTAGAGGTTTTCAAGCTTTTTAATGGAATTTCTATTAATGCTATCGACTCTAGGTGGTTATGTACGAAGTACTAAGCCAAGTTAAAGAATGGGAATCACGAATCTCAACAAAACCCAACAGCATCAAACTCCAACATTCCATGTAAATCCTAAGCAACAAGCTACCCTCGTTCGAAACTGATAACAATTTGCCTCCAATGTTTTCCAGATTATTAAGCCACGAATTTACTGTCAAATAACCAGACTTTACCCACGGATTATAACCAAATATTAGAGTTAAATTCACGCAAATAACCTCAATCCCAATAGCAAACTTTAAGCATAAAACCACATAACAATTCAGCACAATTCTACGCTACAACTTGTATCAATACTTGAATATGATTCAACTTAAACCAATAATTTCCAGATTCAAACCCATGAAAGTCTACCCAATTTTTATACCAAATTCGTGATTTTTTGGGAACAATTCAGCAAAGACTACTAGCAAACAACGAACCAAATAGCACCACAAATCACACAAACAAACCAATAGATCAAACGACCTAAACTCTATAGATTTTACCAAGTTTAGGCTTATCTTTGGGTACCCCACAAAACTTAGGATATAGAGATTCACCACGTAAGGAATGGTGATTTTAAGAACACAACTCACGTGCCAAAGTGATCATGCAATGGGCACTCAAGCCTCTCACACTCACATGTAAAAAACTCAAAGCAAGAAACACTTTTTTTTTTTACATATTCATCAACTGACTTATACCGACTTTGGCTTCCTTATTTAAGGGATAGCCATTGTAAAGTTTGTTACAAGAAAACCCTAAAGAAAAACCTAACCAACTACTCTAAATTCACGTGCAAAAGTACAATAGCAAAGACAACTCCAACTTAAGCTAAAACACCTAGCTAACAAACGCCTTAAACAAAGCAGCAACTAATTAGCAACTACCCAGCTTTTAAAGAAGTTTAATTTTATTCAAACATGAAGCCTTTGGACTCTTGGTTGTTGGCTGCCATTAGGAGTCTCCAAAGCTTCCTTAACTCACGTCCAAATGTTCCTTTTTCATGCCACCTTGCTTTAAGTCCATCCCACTTTATTTGCTCTTGTCTCCTTGATCTCCCATACTTCTTAAGCCAATCCATCTTTGTCTTTCCTTGTTTCCAAGCTTAGCCCATTCATGCTTATGACCCAACCTCAAGGAAATCAAAATCCAAGTAAAAGTTCAATCCATCCAGGTCAAAGTCAAGGTCTAATCCATAAAAGTCAGCTCCAAGGTCAAGCCCAACTTTAACCAAGCTCAAGTCAAAGCCCAAGTTAATGGGTCAAAGCCCAACCCCATGTAAGCCCAAGACCAATTTTTGGCCCAAGATCATTTTAAGGTCCACGTATCTACATATAACATCCTCCTGATGTGCTCGTTTTAGAGCACGTTTACTACCTCGTTTTAGTGTCAAATTTCGTAGTTTTATATTTATATAGTTTTATGCATATTATACTTGATTTCACTTTGATCTTGTCTTCAAATTGTCTTAAGTTCATTTCAGGTACTTTTGATGATTTCAAGGTGAAATGCGATGCATTCGAGCCTTTGACACGCATATCATAGCTTGGGCAAATGTTTCAACTCACTCATGAAGATCCCATGGAGTGTAGAAAAGGATAGAAGTGAAAAGAGGAATGCATGGTCTTAGATTCGACTGAATCTGAGACACATTCGACCGAATGGTTGCAAATTCGACTGAATCTGAGACAGATTTGGTCGAATGGATAACAGACTTCAGAGCATTTGACCCTTGGTCACTGGGAATGCCGAATGGAACTCATTCGGGCGAATGAGCTTCCATTCGGCCGAATCAACCTCCTCATTTGGCCGAATCAACCTCCTCATTTGGGCGAATGCTGGACAGAGATCATTTCTTCGGAGCCTCTGGAATGGGCGAATGTATGTACATTCGGGCGAATGGGACTGTATTCGGGCGAATGGGCCTTGCATTTGGGCGAATGGCAGTGTTTTTTTCCGGATCAACTACTTCTTTTTAGGGCCGGCCCATATGCATTTTAGGGTTTTCGTAGGTTTTTCTTGTTTTGTTATAAATACCCCTTCCTCTGATGAGAGAAGGGGCAGCTAGGTTTACATACTTTTATGCACCTTTAGTTTACTTTAGCCTCCAAATTATTTTAGTTTTAGCTTTTGGTTTTCAGTTTTCTCAATACTTTGTCGTTCGAATTCTGTTCGTGGATTATGCATATTGAAGCTTTTGTGAGTTTAATCTATTCCTTTGCTCTTAATTCATTACTTTACTTCATTGCATGTTTAGTTCTAAGTTTGTCGTTTATTAGCATAATTTCTGAGTTGCTTTCATTCTCGTGATTTCCATCCATGTTCGTTTCTTTTGCGTTGTTAAATGTCTTTATGTTTTTAAGCATAAATATGTGTGAGTAATTCCTTTAGGGGTTTTGATTGGTGAAACCCTAGGAAAGCTATGATCTTTATTGCTTAAGGTTGTAGAAATGATGGTAATAAATAGTTTCGGAATCCGATGCGAATCTTGTCCTGCCACTCCTTTAATTTGGAGACATAGGGCGATTATAGGTCGTTCATTGTGATTTATGAAATCATCAACTTCCTCTCGTATTCTTGGATGTCCATGCTAGTTATTATCTGATTTTCTCTAACCTATCATGTTCGGTTTTGAAAGCTTCATTCCTAGGGAGAATCCAATCTTGTCCCTGTTTTTTTCTCTATTTGATTTACCACTTAATTCAACATTCTCGTTGTTAGTTTAGTTGTTTTCTAAGTCCAAATAGTCCGGTTGTGTTAAGAGTTAAAGTCTTAATATACTTTGTCCTCGTGGTTTGACCCCCTGCTCTACTATACTCGTATAGTTCATAGGTTGGAGTAAAATTCGTTTGCATAACTTGTCTTTTAGTTAACGACCTAAAAAACCGGTTATCAAAATGGCGCCGTTGCCGGGGACAAGGTGTAATATTTAGGTTTTTTTTCTTAGCATAACTTTATTTCATTTCATTTCTGTTTTTGTTTTTCTTTTTGTTAGTGGTTGTTTTTGACTTCGGTGTTTACATGCCCCATAGCACGCGTAGGTCAAACTAGCTAATTACACCCTTAAATCCTGAAATCCAATGTGTGAGTAGACAACGCCCTTCAAAGCACACCTCACAATCTGTCCAAAACCCTTCCATATCCATAATGGCCGACGAACATCAATTGCTTGGTCAATTCGGAACTCCTAGCTCACAAGAGTTCCAAGGGGGTGTAGTACTTCCTGTTGCCACTACACCTTATCAAATACACCCTCAGTTCACAAGAATGGTTAAGGAAACACCATTTAGTGGTTTAAGATATGAATGTCCTCTTCAATACCTAGAGGCATTCTCAAATATTTGTGGACTTATCCCTCCTTGTCCTAATAGCCCTGATTATGTGCGAATGCACCTGTTTCATTTGAGTCTAGCGGGAGATGCCAAAGATTGGTACAAATGCTTAGAACCCAATTCAATTATTAATTGGGCTCAACTAAAAACCGCATTTCTAGAAAGGTTCTATCCTATGGTTTGAACACAGAATTGGCGTAAGAAAATTGCGTCATTCACCCAAGAGGATGATGAGAACCTTAGTGCCACTTGAGGTAGATTTAAAAGAATGATTAGAGCATGCCCCCACCATGAGTATGGGGAAAACCATCTCAACACATTCTTTTACGATGGTCTTAATGACTCCACCAAAGCACTTCTAGACTCAGCTGTAGGTGGCCAACTATCCAAAATTCCTTACACCCAGGTAAAAGCCAAAATAGAGGAAGTCGCTAAGAATAGCGCCTGGGGAGGAACTAGGAGTCAGGGATTACCTAGAGGGATGATAGACACAACTAACTTGGACAATATTAGCGCCAAAATAGAAGCTATTATTGATAAAAAGTTGTCCAAGCTAAGCCTAGTCGGTAGTTCGAACACCCCTCCAGTGCATGAAAATCACTTTTCATGTGCCATATGTAGGGGTACCAACCATGATACATCTTATTGTGGTAGTTCGCACTCCGAGCACGCAGCTGCAGTTGACTATGGAGGGTATAACCCAGAACTGCAAGTGATGAACTATGACGGTTATGGGTATAACCCTGATCATGTAGCAGCCCTTAACTATAGTGGAATGGGCCAGGGTATGGACATCAACCTTTCCCGAACCAATAGTACAAACCTCCCTTTAACTCAAACCAAAACCAGGGAAACTTCCACCTGGGATATAACAGAAATGGTCAAGGTGAATTTAACAACCAAGGTTTCCACGGGAACCAAACTAATGGGAATGTACCTAGGCTTAATGTGTATAGACCCCCAAGGTTTAACCAAGGACCTAGAAATGGTTCAAACCTATCCTTTCTGCCTAGTCAACCTCATCATGTGGCTTCTCAACCACAACATGGTCATACATCAACCAATGACCATTTAGCCTCCCAAGTAATAGCTCTTGCTCAGCAGAACCAGAGTCTAACTCAGATTAATCAGACTCTTATCCAACAAATGCAACAACTTCAAGCTCAGCAAAAGTTGTTTGAAACTCAACTAGCCCAAATGGCTAATCCTCCTGCACCACCGCTATTCCCATCTCACCCTCAACCTAACCCCTCTACACAACCTCCACCTCAGCACCCGAACCCAAACCAACACACTGCTAAGGCTATCCACCTGAGATCAGGAACTCAATATAACGGTCCTTCATATCCAGTTGATGCACCTTTGGTACGGGTGAGTGATGAGACGAGAGTGCATAAAGATGAAAAAGAGGAGGAACAAGGTAAGGGGTCAGAAGTTGAGAATGAAAGAGGTAGGGAGGGCGTCAATGTTAAGACAGAGAGTGAGAAGCCAGTAGAGAATGAGGAGGAGAGGAGGAAAGGAGGAAGAAGAATGAGGAGATAAAGAGGTTAGAATGGTTATATGCACCCCTGCTTCCTTTTCCCTACAGGAAAGTTGAGAAGCAACTTGATGATAAGTTCAAGAAGTTTCTTGAACATCTATAGAAGATGGAGATGAAAATCCCATTCCTCGATGCTATGGCATAGATGCCAAAGTATACTAAGTTTTTTAAGGACTTATTGTCCAACAAGAAAAAGCTTGAGGAAGAGGTAATCAGTCTCCCCCATCAGGTTAGCTCCATACTACAAGGGAAAATGCCTATGAAGGAGTGAGATCCCGGTCCATATAATCTCCCTGTGAAATTGGGAAACCTTGATCCTAAAGGGGTGCTTGCCAATCTAGGGGCTTCGATTAGTCTTATGCCTCTATCGACTGCGAAAAAGCTCCCCTTTGACCTTAGACCTTCAAGGAAAACAATCCAATTGGCTAATAGGAGCATTAAAGTGCCATGTGGAGAGCTTGACGACATACCTATTCACTAGTGGTCCCTTGTGATTTTGTAGTAATGGAAATGGAAGAGGACCCTTATACTCCACTTATCTTGGGTAAAGTCGTTCTAAAAACACTTTGCGCAGTTACTAACTGACATGATGATACCATAACGGTAGAAGTAGCCCAAGTAAAGGTAGTATTCAAAATCTCTTCCCTTTTAAAAAAGCCTATGGTTGAGCAGGTCTATCGCCTTGAAGTAGGCGAAAGGGAGAGTGAGGATTGTTATGAGGATAGGGAAATAGAGGTTGGGTATCAAATGAATGATGAGGAAACCTCTACAATAGATGAGCAGTTGGAGGGCCGATTAGATAAGGCCTAGGATTATGAGAGGAAAGAAGCAGAGTATGAGCAACTTTGCTAGGTTGAGGAAGGTATTATGCATAAGGGGGAAAGTCATAAGCCTTACCCCTAAGTAACTTTGAAACCTTTACCTCCTAGCCTAAAATATGCCTATCTTGATGAAGATGAAGGCAACCCTATCATAGTGAATTCTAAGCTTGATGACATTTCGTTGGAAAAACTACTTGTTTTATTAAGGAAATATCGAGATGTCATCGGGTATTTGATAACCGTTCTTTTAGGTCGTTAACTAAAAGACAGGTTATGCAAATAATATTTATTCCAACCTACAAACTATACGAGTATAGTGGAGTAGGGGGTCGAACCACGAAGACAAGGTATATCAAGACTCTAACTTCTAACACAACCGGACTATTGGGAGTTGGAAATTCAATTAAAACTAATAACCAGAAGATGGATGACGATAAATCACGAAATAAAGCAAGTAAAGAAAAACGGGGACAAGATTGGATTCACCCTAAGAATGAAGCTTTCAAAACCGAACATGATAGATTGGAGAAAATCTGATAATAACTAGCATGGACATCCAAGAATACGAGAGGAAGTTAACAAACGACCTATAATGGCCCTATGTCTCCAAAGGAGTGGCAGGACAAGATTTGCATCGGATTCCGAAACTATTTATTATCATCGTTTCTACAACCTTAAGCAATAAAGATCATAGCTTTCTTAGAGTTTCACCAATCAAAACCCCTAAAGGAATTACTCACACATATTCATGCTTAAAGACGTAAAGATATTCAAAGATGCAACAGAAACAACCATGGAATGAAATCGCGAGAATGAAAACAATTTAGAAATTATGCCAATAAATGATAAACATAAAACTAAACATGCAAAGAAACGAACAAATGAATTAAGAGTAAAGGAATTGATTAAGACTTACAAAAGCTTCAATTTGATATCCACGAAAAGAATTCGAACAACAAAGCGTTGAGGAAATTGAAAACCGAAAGCTAAAAGAATTTGGAGGCTAAAGAAATCTAAAAGTGCATAAAAGTATAAAACCTAGCTCTTCCCCTCCTCTTATCAGAGGAAGGGGGTATTTATAACAAAACAAGAAAAACCTACGAAAACCCTAAAATGCATAGGAGCCGGCCCTAAAAAGAAGTAGTTGATCCGGAGGAAAACACTGTCATTCGCCCGAATTCAAGTCCTATTCGCTCGAATACAATTCCATTCGCCCAAATGGTCTTCCATTCTCTTATTCTAGAGGCTTCGAGGGATCGATCTCTGTCAAGCATTTGCCCGAATGATGATGTTGATTTGGCCGAATGGAAGCTCATTCGCCCGAATGAGTTCCATTCGGCATTCCTAGTGACCAAGGGTCAAATGCTTTGGAGACTGCCTCTCATTCGATCGAATGAGTCTCAAATTCGGTCGAATCTGCATACATTTGGTCGAATGTCTCTCAGATTCGGTCGAATCTGAGACTATTCTTTCCTCTGTTTTACATCTCTCTTTTTTAAACTCCGTGGGATCTTCATGAGTGACTTCAAGCACTTGCCCAAGCTATGATACGTGTGTCAAAGGCTCAAATGTATCACATTTTACCTTAAAATCATCAAAAGTACCTGAAATGAACTTAAGACAACTTGAAAACAAGATCAAGGTAAAATCAAGCACAATATGCATAAAACCAATACAAAACTGCGAGACTTGACACTAAAACGAGGTGATAAATGTGCTCTAAAATGAGCATATCAGTATTCATTAGGTGATTTAAAAGGGATTAGTCTATCCCTTATTATGCACAGGATTCATCTTGACGATAAACATTTTTCCTCCATTGAGCCACAAAGAAGGCTGAATCCAAACATGAAAGAGGTAGTTAAGATGAAATCCTCAAACTCCTCAAGGCCGGCATCATCTACTCAATTTTAGATAGTAGATGGGTTAGCCCAGTTCATGTTGTTCCTAAAAAGGGAGGAATGGCCATTGTTGAGAATGATAGAGGAGAGATGATCCCCACTAGAGCCACCACAGGATGACGAGTTTGCATTAACTATCGCAAACTCAATAAGGCTACAAGAAAGGATCACTTTCCCTTACCCTTCATCGACGAGATGCTTGAAAGACTGGCCAGGCACAGGTACTATTATTTTCTAGATGGTTACTCGGGTTTCCAATCCACCCCGAAGACCAGTAGAAAACAATTTTCACTTGTCCTTTTGGAACTTTTGCCTATAGGAGAATGCCCTTCGGTTTATGCAATGCTCCATCCACATTCCAAAGGTGCATGTCAGTTATATTTGCTAATATGTTAGAGGACTTCATGGAAGTGTTCATGGATGATTTTTCTGGTGGAGGGTCTTCTCTTGACACTTGCTTGACACATCTCTAGAAAGTTTTATTACGGTGTCAAGAAACGAATCTTTTACTAAATTGGGAGAAATGTCACTTTTTAGTTCAAGAAGGCATCGTCCTAGGCCACAAAGTGTCTTTCAAAGGCATAGAGGTAGATCCTGCCAAAATTGATGTGATAAGGAATCTTCTTGTACCTACCTCAGTTATAGGAGTACGATCCTTTCTTAGACACGCAGGATTCTATAGGCGTCTCATCTTAGGATTTTCGACTCTAGCAAAACCCTTGAATGCATTGCTTCAGAAAGATGTCGATTTTCACTTTGATGAGAGATGCCTGAATGCCTTTAACAGGCTAAAAGAAGCTCTGATATTTGCGCCTATTGTGCAAGGTCCTGATTGGAGTTTGCCATTTGAATTGATGTGCGATGCCAGTGATATTTCTGTTGGTGCTGTCCTTGGGCAAAAAAAGGAAGGAAAGCACCATGTTATATGCTATATCAGTAAAACACTGGATCCTGCACAACGTAACTATTCTACAGCTAAAAAGGAAATGCTAGTGGTAGTGTATGCTTTTGAGAGACTTCGCCAATATCTTATTTGTTCAAAAGTTATATTTTTCACTGATCACTCGGCTCTAAAGTTTTTAATGACAAAGAGAGATGCAAAGCCGAGGTTAATCCATTGGGTGCTCCTATTACAAGAGTTCGACTTTGAGTTAAAAGATAGGAAGGGTAGGGAGAATGTGGTAGCTGACCATTTGTCTAGGTTACCCGAGGTTAATAATGACGCCTTACCTATCTAAGACAAAATGGTCGAAGAAACCCTAATGACAGCAATAGTAGTTGGGAAAGCCCCTTGGTTCGCAGATATTGCGAATTATTTAGCTTGTGGAGAACTTCCAGAGTTTGAGTCAAGGGCTATGAAAAAAGCTTTCTTTGGTAAAGTCGGGAACTTCTTTTGGGATGATCCCTATTTATTTCATGCTTGCGCCGACGGCATAATCCGCCGTTGTTTCACTGATGAGGAAGTTCCCAAGATCCTAACTCACTGTCATTCATACGCGTGTGGCGGCCACCATGGTATAATGAACACTGCTGCTAAGGTCGCCACCACGGGTTTCTATTAGCCAACATTACACAAGGATGTTGAAACTTTTGTGAAGAGTTATGAGAGATGCCAAAAAGTTGGCAACATCTCAATGAGGAATGAGATGCCTCAAAACTACATCCTTGAGTATGAAGTGTTTGACTGTTGGGAAATTGACTTTATGGGCCAATTTGTTTCATCTCATGGGAACCAATACATCTTAGTAAGGATTGACTATGTGTCTAAATGGGTGGAGGCCATCACCTCACCTACAAATGATCACAAAGTCGTTATTAAGCTTTTAAAAGCATAATCTTCCCTTGATTCGGTGTTCCCAAAATAGTCATAAGTGATGGGGGTTCACACTTTGCTAAGCACGAACTGAATAAATTATTGAAAAATTATGGAGTCGTGCACAAAGTCGGTTCACCCTACCATCCCCAAACTCAAGGACAGGTGGAAGTGCGAATAGGGAAATTAAGAGAATTCTTGAGAAGGTGGTAAACCCAAACAGGAAAGATTGTTCTCTAAAGTTAGATGACGCTCTTTCGGCCCACCGTACATGTTACAAAACCCCTATTGGCACCACCCCATTCCGGCTATTATATGGGAAATCCTATCATCTACCGATGGAACTGGAATGCAAGTCTTGGTGGGCGATCCAAACCCTAAATTTGGACCCTACCTTATTCTGCGAGAAGCGAGCCGCCCAATTAAGAGAATTGGAAGAACTACGACTTGACGCATTCCATAACATGCACATCTACAAGGAACACACTAAGCATTGGCACAACCAACATATCATCCAATGAGAGTTCCTTATAGGAGATAAAGTGCTGCTCTTTAATTCAAGAGCAAAGTTATTCCCCGAGAAATTGAAATCGAGGTGGTCTGGACCATTCGAGATTTTACAAGTTTTCCCTTATGGAATGGTAGAGATGAAGGACTATCATGGAGGAAGTTTCATTGTTAATGGACATCGGTTAAAACTCTTCCATGAAAGCAACCTTCACGAAGTCAACACCATTGAGCGTATCCGATTAGATGATGTCGAAGTCGAATGATTGGTATAATCATTGGAACTTATTGAGTATCTTTACTTCGAATCATCATTATTTAGTGTTTTGTTAAGTTTTAAGTAGTTATTTTAACTTTTGTCTTTGTTTCTTGATTACCCGAGCTACGTCGAGCTAAACGACATTAAACAAAGCACTTACGGGAGGTAACCTGGTTTTATTTGGATTTTCATAATGCATAATCATAGTACCTTGATTGATTTTGAGAAGGTGAGTGTTTTGATTACTCAAAGCAAAGAAAGTGCAAAATCGCACTCCATTCGGCCGAATAACCATTAAGCATGGAGTTAATCAAAATTGCAGAAGTCTCTGAAAATATCGAATGACGAGTTCAATTCATCCAAATATATCTCTTTCGACCGAATGGAGACTTCAATTCGATCGAATAGATCTGCTGAGGGAGATTTTAAGGTTGCTGGTAACCCCAAATAAACACTCCATTCGGGCGAATGGGATGCCATTCGACCGAATGTAAATAGATTCGGTCGAATGGGAGCGAAGAATTCTTCATAGCGCATAACCATTCGACCGAATAGGGCATCCATTCGGGCGAATGGAGCTCCATTCGACCAAATGAAAGCACCATTCAACCTAATGGAAGCCAGTTCTATAAATATAAGCTCATTCCACGGGATTTCGGACAGAAAAATTTCCTCACCTAAAGCTCGGCCGTCATCCCTCACTCACTTGCTCTCGCTCAAATCTCACTTTTTCCTTCCCAATCCTCAGCAAGTGCCATGGGTCCAAGGAAATCCTTAAGGAATCTCTTCAAGAGGTCCAAAAAACATGGAGAAGGTTCCTTTTCGAGTGCGGCTCGGAAGCACAACAAACCGGTTCTCAATAACCGGAGGGCCATCAAAGACTCCCCGGCCAGGAATTAGGGTTCGATGAGGACCATCCGACAATAATTTTCATATCTTTGGAGCAATATGAACGTTTCCAAAGGCTTAAGGTACGAAAAATCAACTCCACTCGTTATTTAGACCTTTCAATTTTGCAGTGAATGGGTATATACGAGCAATTTATTGCATTATTAACAGCTTGTGGGTTAGAGAACTGGATAAACATGTGGCACCCAACTCATAAGCTCTTATGAGTTTCTTAGTTCCTTAACCCCGTGCCAACGGGATGGTAGGCTGCATTTGTCTTTTAGGCTAAGGAATGCAACCTATTTTCTCGATTATGCTGCATTTTGTGCCGTGTTTGGTTTCAATAACGAGCCTATTCCGGATAAACAACTGGACAACTCTCGGTTTTCCAAGTTATGGCCTAAAATTACTGGCCGGCTTGTTTATCCAAATAGAAACATATATGCTTCTGATGTACAACACCCTGTTTTATGCATGTTCTTTAAATTTGCTAGGGAGACTTTGTTCCCTTCCCCTATCCCTCACTTAGTACGAACACACGAAGTGCACATTTTGCCTATGACTACCTTGCACCACACGACGACACTACACTAAGCTTGCCTATGATGCTGTGGAAGTTTTTAAACAACACAGCCACCCTAAATGCAACCACTGACTTATGTCTAGGGGGACACGTATTCTGCATCACTATATACCTTAACGTTATGAATTTTATGGAATTCAATGAACGATATGCCAGTTCCACCACCCTTCACGAGCAATGCCTCGTACGGGCTGGTTTTATCTTCCCTGATCCTTTGCGATGGCGGTACTTGAAAGACTGCACCATACCCCTTCCCTGTCCTCAGTTACCTCCCCTAGTCCAGTTTGGGACCTCGTATCTCTCAGACGGCGATGTGCTGAGATACGCTGTCGAGATACGCTTCAACCTCGGTCTTACCAGACCATGATGATTCAGATGATGAATCTGAATCCGATATTATGTCCTCCCTAGGACGCATAGAGAGACGACTTGACCAGGTTCTCACCACCCAAGCCCACCACACCGCCCGACTCGACCACCTCGAGTAAAACTTTGAGCGGGCGAACTACCCATGGAATGATATGGCCTATCACTCCCATATGGTCAGCAAAAGCATGGCCACCCCTTGTTGGTACCCATGCCATGACAACTATAACGAAATATCATTAAATCATAGGTTTAACATGTTGCGGGTGGGTAGGCGTAGGTTTAATGACTTTACCCCACCGGATCCTAGAAGAGCCTTGGATGACTATGGGATGGATTACATGGGTGGAGAGGAGGAGGTTAATGAGGACGATGACCAGGGGGATGATGAGGAATTTATAGGGGATGAGTAGTGGTAGGCCTAAAGGCCCCCTTAGCGCCGAGGGCGTCTTCACCCTAGCTTGGGGGGGTATCCATAGTCCACTACTCATTCTTTCGCGTGTCCTTTGGTCTTAGATGTTAGTGTAGTTTTGCGTTGTTTTGTGTTCTTGTGTTTTATTTCTAGGTGTTGTTTTGTGTTTTGCGCTGTGCTTTTTGGTGTTGTTTTTAGGTGTTTATATAATAAGTTCCACATGCCGCTGCACCCATGTACTGATATGATTGCTCACTTGAAAATCTAAATTTATGTATTTAGTTATATTTGTATTTGTTTTCCCCTTCTTTCCATCACGTGCCCCTATTTTTTTTTCCATCATATGTTCTAAACAAGCATGCAAACTTCTGTTGTGCACTCTACATTGATTTTATGCAAACTCGTATTCCCCTAGCCCTGTGCCTGGGTTGGGTCTAAGTTTATCAACTGTTTTTCACTTAGCTTGGGGGATCTGAGCTTGCTTGGTATGTGGTTTGGATGACTACCTATTGAGGCGCATTTCGACTAACCTAGTGAGGATTGAGCCTTTTAGGACTTTATTACGAGTCTTGTATTGTTGAGTGTTAGTCAAGGAATCTTAAGAATTGTGTCTGTTCTCCTCTAGCATAGTCTACTTTTCTAAAGGTTAGGGATGATAACACGTTTGTAGTTGAAACTACATAGCTAAAGTGCCTACCATGAAAATCAATTTACTCTAGGTTAAACCAATTTGTGCCTTTACTTTTTTTTTTTGTAGCCAAGCTATCTAACTCCATATGAGCCAAATGTCCCCTTTTTTTACTTAGAGGATAGTCATATGATCACAGTGAAGTTGGTATTTACAACATTGTAATATATGATTTCGGTTTGGGGAAATGATTATTGGGTAATTTGACTACATACACTAGTCTAGGTGCATTTCAAAGAAGTATTCACTTAGAAAGTTCAGTAAAAGCTTGAAAAGCACAAAAAGAAAAAAAAAGGGAGAAAAAGAAACAAAAAGAAAAAAATTTAAAAAGAAAGAAAAAGAAAAAAAAGAGAAAAAGAAAAGAAAACAAACAAAAAGAAATTAGAGAAAAAGTTTGAGAATAAAGTTGACATAGTGTGTTAGAGTCTATTATTGGGAATTTTGGGATTGGTATGGTTGTTGAAAGGCGTAGTCTTCCTCGGTTTTATTTCCCTGGATCACTTACTATCCTCTATTTTAACTCCACATTCCCAAATTCTACCATACCTCAATCCGAGCCTACATTACAACCCTTTCCAAACCTGTTCAACTTAACCTGACTAGTAAGATCAATGCTAGAGAGTAGATAAGACATGATTCCCGAGATTTCTCCCTGTTTAGGTGTTTAATTCCCGACTCATCTACAGTTGGATGATTTCGAGCGAAACACATACCCTATAAACACATGAGCGTAATGGAAATTTCCCACACCTCTTGGGAAATAACCTTGGGAGCGTAGACTTGCGACCTCATTAAGTAGTGGGCGGAATGAACTATGATGTAGCTTGCTTAGTGATCCCGAGTAGGTGTAAAACGTTGATTATGCTCTTTAAAAACCCATTGTACTTGCACACCCATGGCTAGGGAAGAGTTTTGCATGTGCACGGCTTGCATTGTCTTGATTTTCACTTCCCATGTTCTTCATTCGTCTCTTCATTCCTTTCTTCATTCATTTTTCCCTAAGCTATCACTTCACCTTCCTATTTCGTTTGCTAGGGACTAGCAATGGTTTAGCTTAGGGGAAGTTGATGTGCTCGTTTTAGAGCACGTTTACTACCTTGTTTTAGTGTCAAATTTCATAGTTTTATATTGGTTTTATGCATATTATACTTGATTTCACCTTGATCTTGTTTTGAGTTGTCTTAAGTTCATTTCAGGTACTTTTGATGATTTCAAGGTGAAATGTGATGCATTCGAGCCTTTGACACGCGTATCATAGCTTGGGAAAATGTTTTAACTCACTCATGAAGATCCTATGGAGTGCAGAAAAGGATAGAAGTGAAAAGAGGAATGCATGGTCTCAGATTCGACCGAATCTGAGACACATTCGACCGAATCTGAGACACATTCGACCGAATCTGAGACATATTCGACCGAATTTGAGACACATTCAACCGAATAGTTGCAGATTCGACCGAATCTGAGATAGATTCAATTGAATGGATGACACACTTCAGAGCATTTGACCCTTGGTCACTAGGAATGCCGAATAGAACTCATTTGAGCGAATGAGCTTCTATTCGGCCGAATCAACCTCTTCATTCAGGCGAATGCTGGACAGAGATCGATTCTTCGGAGCCTCTGGAATGGGCGAATGTATGTACATTCGGGCGAATGGGCCTTGCATTCGAGCGAATGACAGTGTTTTTCTCCGGATCAACTACTTCTTTTTAGGGCCGGCCCATATGCATTTTAGGGTTTTCATAGGTTTTTCTTGTTTTATTATAAATACCCTTCCTCTGATGAGAGGAGGGGTAGCTAGGTTTACATACTTTTATGCACTTTTAGTTTACTTTAGCCTCCAAATTATTTTAGTTTTAGCTTTCGGTTTTCAGTTTTCTCAACACTTTGTCGTTCAAATTATGTTCTTGGATTATGCATATTGAAGCTTTTGTGAGTTTAATCTATTCCTTTGCTCTAATTCATTACTTTACTTCATTGCATGTTTAGTTCTAAGTTTGTCGTTTATTAGCATAATTTCTGAGTTGCTTTCATTCTCGTGATTTCCATCCATGTTCGTTTCTTTTGCATTGTTAAATATCTTTATATTTTTAAGCATGAATATGTGTGAGTAATTCCTTTAGGGGTTTTGATTGGTGAAACCATAGGAATGCTATGATCTTTATTTCTTAAGGTTATAAAAATGATGGTAATAAATAGTTTCGGAATCCGATGCAAATCTTGTCCTGCCACTCCTTTGGAGACATAGGGCGATTATAGGTCATTCGTTGTGATTTGTGAAATCACCAACTTCCTCTCGTATTCTTAGATGTCCATGCTAGTTATTATCATATTTTCTCTAACCTATCATGTTCGGTTTTGAAAGCTTCATTCCTAGGGCAAATCCAATCTTGTCCCCTCTTTTTCTCTATTTGATTTACCGCTTAATTCAACATTCTCGTTGTTAGTTTAGTTGTTTTCTAAGTCCAAATAGTTCGGTTATGTTAAGAGTTAAAGTCTTAATATACTTTGTCCTCATGGTTCGACCCCCTACTTTACTATACTCATATAGTTCATAGGTTGGAATAAAATTTGTTTGCATAACTTGTCTTTTAGTTAATGACCTTAAAAACCGGTTATCACCTCCCCTTCTTGAAGGAAGTTTTTCCTCAAACTTTGGATCTTCGAAAGGAAACAATGATTCATAAGATGATCGCGTTGGTTGGGTTGGTGGCATTGGCTGGGTTAGTGGCACTGGCTGGGTTGGTGGCACCGACTGTGAGGTAATTCGAATGCACTGAAATATCGAAGGTGAGGGTTTTGATGAATGTTGCGAATTAAAGAAGATGAGAAGGTATGCTGCGAATTGAAAAACTTTTTTTTTTAAATTTCTTGCCTTAATAATATGCGGTGGGTTCAATGAAGAAGCGTCGCTAATTAACGCCAAAGGTGTTAATTAGTGGCATTTCTACATTGAATCAACTGCGTGATATTATGATTAATAATAAATTGAGGCAGTTATGTTATTAACCCACCACATATTAATAACAATGTTTTATAATCCGTGGCTAGTTTGCTAATATGCCACTAATAAATGGGCACAATTTAAATTATTTCTACTAGTGAGTATAGCTAAACTTCATAATAGTACAACTAAACTTCAAAATAATATAACTAAACTTTAGAACAATATAAATGTAATTTGAAATAATAGGACTAAAATTTAGAAAATTATGAATTAAATTTTAGAACAATAGAACTAAAATAAGGAGTAGTAGAGCTAAACTTTTGAACAGTAGAACTAAACTTTAGAACAATAGGAATATAATTTGGAACAATAGAACTAAACATTTTAATATTATGAATTAAACTTTAGAATAATAAAACTAAACATTTTAATATTATGAATTAAACTTTACAACAATAGAACTAAAATTTGGAACAATACAACTAAATTTCATAGTATAACTAATAAGTCATCTTGCAATGTTTTGATAGAGGTGTTTTAGGATGGTTTTTGATGTTCTTCATGGAGTTTTATTGGTTTTTGAAAGTTTTATCTGTTTCAACTCACCTAAGTGCAACTAAGGGAGATTATGGAGTTGAGATGATGTGTTGAACTTGGAGGAACGATGAAGAACGATCCACCTTTGAGCGAGGAAGCCTTTGGTGATAAGTTGTCATCATAATTCTCGTGGAGCAGCTACCAGAGGCAGGAGGACAACTAGCAGTGACATTCACAACAATCAAGAGAGGAGAACGCTGCTAGAGCTGTTGGTAGCGGTAAAATAGCAACTGTCAGCGGCTATTCCAGTGATGTACGTTTTCAGTGTTTTCCAATAACCTTCTCCTTAATTAAATTCGTGTTTTGGGCCATCTTATGTTAAGTCTCTTTAGTTTAGGTTAGTTAAGAGAGGAACATATAAATAATGGTTTTAATCTAGGGTTTTAGGAGTACTTTTTAGACTTTGGGGAGAAGCTTAGTTTTTGAATTCTCTTTGATCTTTGGTTGAGAAAAATTCTATGGAAGCTTAAACTTGCATGTTCTTGGTTAAAGATTAAAGCTTTTGACTGTAAGTTGTGATATTTCTCATCTCTTAATACATATTGAATGTTTATTATTCCCTTGTGTTATTTTATGATTTGCTTTAATCAATTTCTAGGTTTGATTTATTGGATTCACTTGCATCTAGTCAATCTTACCAAAGTAGTGACTTTAGGTTGTTAATGCATGCTTTATGGTTAAGAACTTGAAGGGGGAATAGTATTATTGAAGAAATTAGACAGCTTGTTAATTTATTCAATCCTTGTTGATTTCTCTATCCGTTTGCTTCTTGTGAATAATTTAGAGCACTTGTCTTGAATCGTTTATTGGAAAGGGTTAGAAAGGAACACTTTGTTATTTCTAGCTATTTTATGAGAACATAGAATTTAGGAATTCTACAACAAGGTATTCAATGGTGTTTAATTGAAGAGACTTTTATGATCAACTTGTAGTTCATAAGTAAATTTTGTCTAACCAAGATCGTTCCTCTCATTTATTTGTTATTCGACTAGTTTCGGTTCTATTTAGTTTATTAAATTTATCTTGATATTGCAAACCCCCATCTTTATTTAGCTTATTGTTTTACTAAGATAATTTCACATAAGTTTTCAGTTATTAAGTATCTCTTCTCCGTGGATACGAACTCGACTTCCCTAGCTACATTCATTTGAAGTTAGATAAGTTGTGATTTTGTTTGGTAGCATACGACAAGGCTCACAAAATTTTGGCGCCGTTGCTGGGGAAGGCATTGCTTTTTAATTGTTTAACCTCATAGAATTCATTTTAGTATGCTTTTGGTTATTTTCTTTGTTTTGCTCTTCTTGGGTATGATAAGTACTCGTTCTGCTAACAAAGAAGTTTTGCAGTTAAACCCAGAAATTGAAAGAGTTCTTTCTAGGTTGCAAAAGGAGGTAAGAACAAAAATCACCATCCACCTTTGACATTCAAGAAGAGGAGGAGATGACAGAAAATCGAACATTAAGAGAACTCACAGCTCCTAACTTAAACCAACAACCGTTTTGCATTGCATATCCAGAGTTCTAAGAAGGCACAAATGTTGAGATCAAATCTGGTTTAATCCATATATTACTAGCATTCCATGGTATAAAAGGTGAATATCCAAATAAACACCTTTCCGAATTTCATGTGGTATGCACAAGTATGAAACCAAGTGGAATGACTGATGAACAGATACAGTTAAGAGCTTTTCCTTTTTCTCTCAAAGATACAACTAAGGATTAGTTCTATTATCTTCCTCCTGGTAGTATAACAACATGGGAAGATCTAAAAAGGTGTTTTCTTGAGAAATACTACCCAACCACTATTTCTGCAAGTCTCAAGAAAGCTATTAGCAATGTGGATCAAAAGGAAGATGAATCCCTATATGAGTATTGGGAGAGATTCAAGAGACTTTGTGCTAGATGTCCTTATCATGGATACTCTAATCAAGACCTCATCCTATACTTCTATGGAGGTCTAACCGATGATGACTTGAGAATGGTAAATGAAGCCACTGGAGGAGGTCTAGTGAACAAAACTCTAGGGGATGTAACAAAATTAATTGTAGAACTAGCAGAGAATTCAAGGCAATTTAGTCAAAGAACTTCCACACGCCGAGTGAGAGCAGCTAACTCAAACACCTCTGAATTGGAAAGTAAAGTAGCGGGTTTGACCTTTATGATGGGCGAGTTCATGGTGAGTTTGAAGAATCAACCGCAATTGAAGGCTTGTAGTGTATACACTTCTGTGGAACATTTCACTGATTCATGTCCCACATTCTAAAAGGAACATAATGAGCAAGCTAATGCTCTAGGTTTCTAAGGGAAAGGACCTCTGAGGAGATATGATCCCTTCTCAAAACCTATAATCCAGGATGGAGAGATCATCCAAATTTGAGATATGGAAATTCTCAAGGAAATCAACAACACAACTCTCAAGGTCAACAATATAGAGTACCAATGCTCCAACTCGAGAAATATGTCAACTGAAGACATGATTAGATCCCTAACCTCTAATGTCTGAAACATACAACAGAATATGGTTCAGTTTCAATAAGAAACCAAATCAAGTATTCAAAATATGGAGAACCAAGTTAGTCAAATCTCTAGTGTAATAAGCCAACTTGAAGCTAAGGAGTCTGGGAAGCTTCCATCCCAAACAGAGCTGAATCCTAAGTAACAAGCCAATGCAATAACACTGATAAGTGGAAAAGAGTTGCAAGAAACTGTGGTTGTAACTAAGAGAGCTAAGGATGTGATTGGAGTTGAAGAGGAAGAAGGAGAACTTGAAACCGTGGCAAACCCACCAACCTTTCCTCCTTATGAGCCTACGCCACCTTTCCCTGAAGTTGTGCAAGAAACTCGAAGGTATGAGAAAGACAAGGACATTTATAAAACTTTCAGCAAATGTGAGGTAAACATTCCCCTTTTGAATTTCATTAAAAGTGTCCCTTGTTTTGCTAAGTTTTTGAAAGAACTTTGTACTATCAAGAGAAAGCATAGGTTGGGAGGAAATAAAAGGTAAAGTTAGTTCTCATGTTTCTACAGTTTTCCAGAAGAAACTCCCAAAAAAATATAGTGATCCTAGTATGTTTACTATTCCTGTTACAATAGGAAACACTACATTTCACTAAGCCATATTAGATTTAGGTGCATCAATCAATGTCATCCCCCATTCCTTATTTAAGTCTTTGGAACTTAGGCCGTTACATGAAACTGGGGTAATAATTCAGTTGTAATATAAATAGAGAATTATATGATGAGTATATTTTCAGAGTTTGTTGAACACTTCATGGAGGTATTTATGGATGATTTCACTATTTATGGCGATTCATTTGATAGTTGTTTGCATCATTTATCATTAGTCCTTAAATGTTGCATTGAATCTAACCTTGTTCTTAATTCTGAAAAATGTCATTTTATGGTTGAACAAGGCATTGTTTTGGGTCACGTGGTCTCCTCTAAAGGTATTGAGGTTGATAATGCAAAGATTGATACTATTCAATCCCTTTCTTATCCTACTAATGTGCGTGAAGTGCGTTCTTTTCTTGGTCATGCAAGTTTCTATCGTAGGTTTATTGAGGGATTTTTGAAGCTTGCAGTTGCATTGTGCAAATTACTACAAAAGAGAAAAAAGTTCGATTTTGATGATGATTGTAGGAAAGCTTTTGATGAGTTGAAAGCCAAGCTCTTTTTTGTACCCATTATTCAGGCCTCGAATTGGTCTTTACCATTTGAGGTAATGTGTGATGTGAGCGATTATGCAGTGGGAGCTGTTCTAGGCCAAAAAGTAGGGAAGGCTTCATATGTGATCTATTATGCCTTGATGACACTCAATGCAACCCAACACAACTACAGTACGGCAGAGAAGGAGATGTTGGATATAGTTTTTGCTTTAGAGAAATTTAGATCTTATTTGCTTGGTACAAAAGTAATTGTTTATACTGACCATGTAGCTCTTCGTCACTTGATGGCGAAGAAAGAAGCCAAACCAATATTGATTAGATGGATTCTACTCTTGAGTGAATTTGAGTTGGAGATCAAGGATAAGATAAGCACAGAAAATCTAGTTGCTGATCATTTGAGTTGTTTAACCCATATTGTTGATCGACCACCACTTCAAAACCAAATCCATGGAGAACTCCCTGATGAGTCACTATTCGCTATTAAGGAATTGTGTCCATGGTATGCTAATATTGTAAACTTTCTTGTCTCTAACAAATTTCCTCTAGGTTTTTCAAAATCTCAAAAGGATAAGCTCCGCAATGATATGAAGAATTATGCATAGGATGATTTGTAGTTATGGAAGTTCTGTTCCAATCAAATCATTTGCAGATGCATCCCTAAAAATGAGGTAATCCCTATTCTTACCTTCTGTCATTATTATGCTTGTGAAGGACACTTTGGTCCAAAATAAACAACGAGGAAGGTACTCGATTGTGGTTTTTATTGGCCAAGTTTGTTTCGAGATTCCTATGGATTTTGCAAATCTTGTGATAACTGTAAAAGAGTAGGTAATATTTCTCAAAAAAGTGAATTGCCCCAATCCTCATTGTTATAATATAAGATATTTGATGTTTGGGGAATTGATTTCCTGGGACCGTTTCCTAACTCTCATGGTTTTATATATATACTCCTTGCTTGTGATTATGTTTCAAAGTGGGTAGAAGCAATACCCACTAGGATTGACGATTCTAAAGTGGTTTCAGGTTTCATTAAGTCTCACATATTTTCCAGATTTGGAATTCCTCGAGCTTTGATCAGTGACCGAGGAACACACTTTTGCAATCGTACAGTGAGTGCTTTGTTGAAGAAGTATTCAATCCACCATAAAGTTTCCACTGCTTATCACCCACAATTCTATGCCAGGCAAAGATGAAATCAATTCTTCAGAAAATGGTGAATCCGGATAGGAAGGGTTGGAGTTTATGTTTGGAGGATGCGTTTTGGGCATATCGTACCGCATACAAAACCCCTATCGGAATGTCACCCTATTACCTTATGTTTGGAAAACCTTGCCATCTTCCGGTCGAACTTGAGCATAAATCATACTGGGCGGTAAAATCATTTAATATGAGCATGGATGAAGCTAGAGAGTATTGGAAACTGCAACTTCAAGAGCTAAAGGAGATTCGCCTTGAGTCTTATGAAAATGCTGATATTTACAAGGCTAAGACTAAGTTGTGGCACGATAAAATGATTACTAGGAAAGAGTTTAAGATCAGTGACAAAGTCCTTCTTTACTAATCCCGACTCAGACTATTCCTTGGTAAACTTCGTTCCCGTTGGGAAGGTCCATTTCAGGTTATCAAGGTATATCCACATGGAGCGGTTGAAATTCGGAATTTTGAGACCAATAACGTATTTAAGGTGAATGGACAATGTCTCAAACCATACTTCGAAGGGTTCAAAGTCGATAATGTAGAGAGCATCGATCTCTACATACCATCAATTGAATAACGAAGTTGAAGGCATTATGTCGAGCCAATGACATAAAACAAAGGCGCTAACCGGGAGGCAACCCGAGGAATTGTGTTTATTTCCATTTATTTTAGTTTCTCATGTTTTTGTTTAATTTTTGGATTGCTTTTAGTGTTTTTTTGTAGGTGGATGCCTTGGATTCAACACTATAGCTAGAAAAAAAAGAAAAAACAAAAAATGAAGAGAAAAGAACAACAAGAAGATCACATCTGCCGCAGCCGCTAGCAGCTGCTCTGCAACCGCTACCAACGGGTATTCCAGCACCAAGGCACAAGAAACACTGCCTGAGGCAATGGCAGTGGGTCCCAAGCTGCTACTAGTGGGCCTTCCAGCAAACCCCCTGAAAAGCCCTCTTTTATACCCTTTTTCCCTCTTTAAAACCCCAATTACTTCCCTCTTTCCCTCCTGAACTCCACATTCACCTCTCTCAAACCCTAACCCAATTCATATTCCCTCTACTAA
This sequence comes from Dysphania ambrosioides, assembly GCA_026401315.1. Classification (NCBI taxonomy): domain Eukaryota; kingdom Viridiplantae; phylum Streptophyta; class Magnoliopsida; order Caryophyllales; family Amaranthaceae; genus Dysphania; species Dysphania ambrosioides. Next base: position 11,392,643 of record CM048666.1, on the reverse strand, counting down.
ATTCCCACTCTTCACTCACTTTCTACTCATAAATTAAACATACTTCCACACTCCAAATCACACTTCCATCCCATCTCACATAATTGTTTCCATTTTGCATCAATTTCAACTTGGAATTCTAAGGATTGAAGCATCCTAGTGTTTTGGAGGTTTAGTGGGTTACTTGTTGTCTTTTGGAAGAGAAGGAGAATTTTGGGCATTTCAATCCTATACCATGGAAAGAGTAAACAAAAGGAGGCATACTTCATCAACCACAAGGGTGCCAAGGGCTAGAAACCCGGGTAATACTTTAAGGGAGGGTGAATCTTCTTCCTTACCCATTCGAATGATTTCATGGGTATTCATCTCTCTAATAATGAAAAGGATATATGCGTTCAACTCCAACAACCCAAAAGAATGGTGCAATGCACACAATTCTTTGATTTGGAGGCATTGCAAGAACTTAGATTGAAGGATGTGATGAGGCAATTGTTCCATAAAGTAGGAATCGAGGGATTCTTGATGAAAAGCATGCCTACCTACATAAGGTACACTTATGAATTCCTCTCCACATTAATTAATTACCGTAAAGGAATTTCTTTCAATCTTAATAATAAGAACTATGTGATGCCCTATGTGGAAATTTGGAAAGCATTTCGTTGGAATGATCCTCCCGTGGGTAATACTTGGGATCCCCGTTGTTCATTTTCCGCTCAAAATTTTTAGAAATCAATAACATGATGCACTATGGATCCTGATGGTGATCACAACATTAAAATCACACACCCTTGCCTTAGGTTAGCCCATAGATCCCTATCGTCTACTATTATGTGTCAAGGGGAGGCAACCAAGGTCCCGAAGGTAGCCATGTCTTACTTATGGGCTATGACTCCTTCGGGTGTCAGCATTCCTGATTGGGTTGATATATTTGTTGATTGTTGTTTGAAAGTGCAAAGTAATACTAGTGGTCATATAAGCATGGGTGGCATGGTTACTTTGTTGGCTGATCATTTGGGGATTTCGCTGCTATAAAATCTTGCACCATTTGATTCCACCTACTTGACCTATAATGTTGCTACATTGGTGAAACTAGGGCTTCTTTTGTAATCTACCATTGAAGGTATCTATTTTTGGCGCTATGGGCCACAAGGGTTGAATTACTTAAGAATTCCACGTTTAGAGGGCAAGGCACTCCCTTATGGTCCTGAAATCACGGATTTATTTTTACCTGCTGATCCTGATGTTGCACCCTACTTGGGTGAGGTTGAGGTTATCATTGAGAATATGGGTGAGGAGAATCCCGATGAGCATATGGATGAGGGACATGATGATGAAGTTGGAGATGATGATTGGCCTAGATGGAGGGCTCAGGTAGATGATCTCTTAGTGGAAGTTTGTGATGGAATGCAAGAGTTATTGGCTTACCAACAAAGTATGAGTCGGTTCTACACGGCTCAATATCCCGCTCTTTACCAACCTCTAAGTGAGGCTTTCATGGACCATCTTGCCTCTCGAGCCTTGCGTCGTTCTGAAAGGCGTACCTCCCATGACAATCCCAGACCTTCTAACTCTGGGAACCCTTCTACTTGATGGCTTGCTTCAGTCGGCCTTTTCCTTGCTTTTCTGTAAGTTGTTTATTCTTACATTGAGGACAATGCATCATTCAAGCATGGGGGGAGGGGGGGGGGGGGGGGGGGGAGGCTAATTCAGCTATTTTAACTTTGATGTTTTTGTATAGTTATTTCAGTTTTGAAAAGAAAAAAATAAATAAAAAAAGAAAAAAATGATAAAGAGATACTCTCTAAGTCGAAAACCTATAAAGGTGGCTTAGGCAAGAATTGGGGGCCCAGTTAGGTTGAAAACTCGAAAGGGCAACCTAAGCAAAAAATAGTGGTTATTGAGTGGGTAAGGTGGTGAGATTTGAAAAAAAAGAAAAAGAAAGGCTAGGATGAAAATCCGAATGGGCTCCTAGCCAAAATGAGAGAAAAAGAGAGAGATTTTCAAGAAACTTTCACATATATTTACCGGAGTTGGTGTCATAAGTTGGAGGAGATATAAGGAGGTTTCGGGTAGGTTTCATCTTGATGTTTTTGGTGTTAGTTTGAGGTTGGGCAAATATATTGGTTCATCTTAGAGATTTTAGGAGGGTGAGTTATTTCCTTGTGTTAAATGTGAAAGTGTTTTATCATTGAAGCATGGAAGAGTTGAGTTATTCCCAACTTTTTCAAGCTTTCACTTCTTTTGGTGGTTTTAGAGGATTCATATATGCACCTCTAGGAATTGGTTTGTTCTAAGATGGATTTGACATGACAAAAAAAGAAAAGAGAAAGTCAAGAGGTGAAGGTTGGAGAGTGTGGTTTATTGATGAATGTTAGAAGTGTTTTGTTGATTTGTATGATTTATCGGATTTCACTTTGTTCCTATTGTGAACCTTGTTGAGGTTAATGTGTTTTCCAAGCTTACTCGAGGACGAGTAAAGGTTCAAGCATGGGGAAATTTGATAAGTCATCTTGCAATGTTTTGATAAAGGTGTTTAGGATGGTTTTTTGATGTTCTTCATGGAGTTTTATTGGTTTTTGGAAGTTTTAGCCGTTTCAACTCACCTAGGTGCAACTAAGGGAGATTATGGAGTTGAGATGACGTGTTGAACTTGGAGGAACGATGAAGAACGATCCACCTTTGAGCGAGGAAGCCTTTGGTGTTAAGTTGTCATCATAATTCTGGTGGAGCAGCTACCAGAGGCAGGAGGACAGCTAGCAGCGGCATTCAAAGCAATCAAGAGAGGAGAATGCTGCCAGAGCCTTTGGTAGCAACAAAATAGCAGCTGGCAGCAGCTATTCCAGTGATGCATATTTTCAGTGTTTTCCAACGGCCTTCTCCTTAATTAAGTTTGTGTTTTGGGTCGTCTTATATTAAGTCTCTTTAGTTTAGGTTAGTTAAGAGAGGAACATATAAATAGTGGTTTTAATCTAGGGTTTTAGGAGTACTTTTTAGACTTTGGGGAGAAGCTTAGTTTTTGAATTCTCTTTGATCTTTGTTTGAGAAAAATTCTATGGAAGCTTAAACTTGCATGTTCTTGGTTAAATATTGAAGATTTTGACTGTAAGTTGTGAGATTCTCTTCTCTTAATACATATTGAATGTTTATTATTCCCTTGTGTTATTTTATGATTTTCTTTAATTAATTGCTAGGTTTGATTTATTGGATTCGCTTGCATCTAGTCAATCTTAGCAAAGTAGTGACTTTAGGTTGTTAATGCATGCTTTATGGTTATGAACTTGAAGGGGGAATAGTATTACTGAAGAAATTAGACCACTTGTGTTAATTTATTCAATCCTTGTTGATTTCTCTGTCCGTTTGCTTCTTGTGAATAATTTAGAGCGCTTGTCTTGAATCGTTTATTGGAAAGGGTTAGAAAGGAACGCTTTGTTATTTCTAGCTATTTCATGAGAACATAGAATTTAGGAATTCTACAACAATGTATTCAATGGTGTTTAACTGAAGAGAATTCTATGATCAACTTGTAGTTCATATGTGAATTTCGTTTAACCAAGATCGTTCCTCTCATTGATTTGTTATTTGACTAGTTTCGGTTATATTTAGTTTATTAAATCTATCTTGGTATTGCAAACCCCCATCTTTATTAATGTTATTGTTTTACTAAGATAATTTCATATAGGTTTTCAGTTATTAAATATCTCTTCTCCGTGGATACAAACTCGACTTCCCTAGCTACATTCATTTGAAGTTAGATAAGTTGTGATTTTGTTTGGTAGTATACGACGAGGCTCACCAAGAACTTTAGAACAATAGAACTAAACTATATATTGTTATGAATCAAACTTTAGAACAATAGAACTAATAAACTTTAGAATATGATAAATTAACCTTTAAAACAATAGAACTAAAATTTGAATATTTTGAATTAAACTTTAGAACAATTGAACTAAAATTTGAAACAATATAGCTAAATTTCATAATAGTAGATCAAAACTTTAGAATAATAGAATAAAAATTTGAAATAGTAAAACTAAACTTTAGAATATTATAAATTAAACTTTAGAACAATACAACTAAAATTTGGAACAATTAAGACAAACTTTAGAATAGTAGTATTAAACTTTAGAATAATAGACCAAGAGTTTTGGAACAGTAGATCTAAATTTTAGAAAACCTAAACATGATTAGAACTTTTGTTCTAAATTACCAACTTTTATAATAAAAAAAATTTACACTAATGTTATAATTATATACACAAAAATGATAAGATTTTCAAAACAATAAGATATATTTGTGTTATTCTTTGATGCGGACATTATAGGAGGTAGCATTTAGATTGGTGATGTATCTTCAGTAACCATTCTCCTGAAAATATAGGTTTACAATGGTTTGAAGAAATTTTAATTCTACAATTTTGTCGATAATATTGATATTCAAAAGTATTACAAAACAAAATATTTACATTAGTTTCACAATGCTTTTCTTTGTTGGTTGTAAGGCTTTTCTTGTGGAATCCATGGAGAAAGTTTGAAAGTTTTGTTTAAAAGTATAAAATTTTTCAACATGATGGGAAGTCGGAGAATTATATGGCCTTTCGATTTCTAAAGATGAAAAGTTTTCAATAGTTAACTATGTGGAGAGAAAAAATTATGGTGTTTTGAACTTTTAGAGGGAAATTGTTATAAAAGGATGGTCAGAGTTAAAAAAAAATCAAGTATTTACATTTTTACCATTAAATGGTGAAGCACACTAAACTATTGGATTGTTTTAATAAATGGTTGCATATTAGTTTTATATATTGATGGATTCTTATATAAAGAGGGGTTCTTACGTAAACCACCTTATATACACACACACACGCACACAGGGTGTACTATACACTAAATTTTTCTTAGAAATACCTAAAAGAAGCTATAGTAGATATACAGGGTAACTAAAGCTAGGTTACTAAGGAACCAAGCTGTGTTATTTTGATACTAATAGAAAGGGATGTCATAGGGCCGAGATGTGGAGGATGAGAAGGCTGGGTCTTAAGCTACGTGATGAGTCTAAAGTGGTTGAAGTCTTCTCCCTTGGCCAATCCTCTCCATACCTTTGGTACACATCTCCACAACTTTGTCAATAAGAACGGGGCCAAGTACACGATTTTCATGAAAATTCACAAATAGCCAATAAATGCTTAACCTAAAATAACATAAAACTTAAATTAGAAAGGTAAAGAATAATGTAAATAAAAAATTATGAAATTCAAATGAAATTATACCATAACACGTAGTGGGATGGATGTTAGTGTGTAATATATAGGCAGCTCCTCGATGGACGATGGGCTAAACAAACTTCATGAGATCCTATTATACCATACAAGGTATGGATTACAGTACTTTATCAGACCATAAGCTTTTGGACTACATTTTCTAATATATCGCCTGTTCCATTGCTTAATCCACGCCGCATACCATCAAAATTAGTTTACTGTTGCCTTACCTCGACGATATCTTATGTGTAGCTTAGTGTAAGTATCAAGGGAGGGAGGAACATCCTGGAAAAATTTAAATTGTAGAATGACTCTGGTTGGCAGATGCATCTCAATTGTGTCAAAGTGAATGAGTGGTGAAATGATACAATGGGTGGACAGTGCACATGGGTGCACCATGAGCATGATACACCCACTCTAAAAAAAGTACATTACGTACATGAAAAAATACATTATGTATATGGAAAATGTACATAGTACACATGTAAGTTATGTGGAATGTAATAACAATAGCAATTACCTACTTACTCATCATGTCAAATTAGTCACTTTACGCCTTGACACCTATGGCTTGGTGAATGTTACTAATCCTGTCTAAAAGGCACCTAGTCCCATATGCCTTCCTCTCCTAGAGCTATTGAGGCTGAATATAGTGTAAAATAGGGTTTTCCATTTAACTAATATTTTGAGCTGGGAATCTTTTAGTGCTTGCATATAATGTGAAAGTGGTTCATAGGATTCCACCTAATTACCATTTATCTCAGCAACTGCTACTTGTTTACCATACCATGCCTTCCTGTAGAAAATAGTATGATGAAATTTCCCTCGCACATTGATAACCGTTCTTTTAGGTCGTTTAACTAAAAGAATAGTTATGCAAACTAAATTTATAAACACCCTAATACTACTACAACTAGTGTAGTGGTAAGTCGGGGATCGAACCACAAGGACAAGGGGCGATAGTTTCTAGACTTGGTGCAAAGGGTTTATATGAAGATTTGAAAGAATTATACTAATAACAGAAAAGTAAAGCAAGAACTAAAACGATAATATGCTATGGAAGGAAAACGGGGACAGATCAGTTCCACCCTAGGAAGGACAATACAACTATCAATACGCTAAATTAGGAGAAATCAGTCAACAATGAATCATGACACTCAAGATGACGAGAGGAAGTTTGTGACCTTATAAATCACACGAACAACCAATAATCGCCCTATGTCTCCAAAGGAGTGGCAGGACAAGATTCACACCGAATATCAATCAATTAATCATTAATAATCTCCAATCCTAACTCTACACATGAAGAATGAGCCAACCTAGGGTTTCACCAATCAAACCCCTAAGAAAACTACTCACACATAGTAATAACGACTAGGGCATACACAATTATAAAGGACATGATTGAAAGCATGAACAAACTGAATGGAAATGAACAAGAGAACAAAAACTATCCTATCAAAACTGGAAACAAAGCAATGATAATAGAAAGAGGAATGAAATTCAGAAAAACAATACTTGAAAGCATTAAACGAAATAAAACAGAAAAGAATCAATACCTTGCATAAATGAAATTGCGTGAATGAAAAGGAATCCGAATCCGAAATATAAAGCTTAAAAGGAAATGCAATGAAAGCTGTAAATATAAACTAATGCATGAAAGAAATGAAAAGCTTTAAAGTGATGTTCTAGGTTGAGGCACAAAAGCTCTCAAAGTAGGCATGAGGGTTATGTACAAACCAAGAGGGTATTTATACCCTAGGGACATAAGGGATAAAACCCTAGGAAAAACCCTCGAGCGCCGGCCTAAGAAAGAAACAAGAAAGTCGGAAATAGGCTCCATTCGGCTGAATGGATGGAGGATTCGGCGGAATGAGTGGCCATTCGGCCGAATGGAGTGAGGATTCGCCTAAAAATTAGAAGCTTGGTATTTTTCCACCCTGTCCACCATTCGACCGAATGAGTGCAACCATTTGGCCGAATGGGTCTTGATTCGGCCGAATGAGTCTTCATTCGGCTATTCCCGAGAGCTTGATTTATGTGCTTGAATCCCTGTCTTCCATTCGACCGAACGGATGTCGGATTTGGTCGAATCTGAAGCTGAACCTTGCTAAATAGCTCCTTTGAAGTGTCTAACGGCTTCTGGAGTTTATGGGATCTTCGAGAGTGACTTGGAACGCACGCCCAAGCTATAATATGCACATCCAAACTCTTGATAAAGGTGTCAAAGCGTCGAACACGTCTCATTTTACCTCGAAATCATCAAAATAACCTGAAATGACCTAACAACAGCTCGAGGACAAGATCAAGGTAAAATTGAATGTAATTTTCATAAAACCAATATAAAAGCATGAGACTCGACGCTAAAATAGGGTTGTAAACGTGCTCTAAAATGAGCACATCAAATTCCCCCAAGCCAAACCTTTGCTAGTCCCTAGCAAATGAACTAGCAAGGCAACATCGTGAGCAAAGCTCATGAAAAGCAAGGTGAGTGGAAAACAAGACAATGCCAGCCGTGTACGTGCACAACTCTTCCTTGGCCATGGGTGTGCAAGTACAATGGGCTCGAAAGAGCATAATACCAAGATAATCAACGTTTTCCATAGACTCGAGATTACTGGAAAAACTACAACATAGGCCATGCCACCCACTACCTAATGAGGTCACAAGTCCACGCTCCCCATGCTATTTCCCAAAAGATATGGGAAATTTCTAGTACGCTCTTGTGTTTAATACGGTACGTGTTTCGCTCAGAATCATCCGACTTAAGATGAGTCGGGAATTAAACACTCAATCAAGGAGAAATTTTAGGGATTGTATCCTATCTACTCTCCAGCACAGAACTCACTAATCAGGCCAAGTCGAACAGGTTTGGAAACGGTTGCAATGTAGGCTGGGATCAAGGTAGGGCAAAATTTTGGGATGTGGAGTTCAAATAGAGGATAGTAAGAAATCCAAGGTAATCAAACCAAGGATGGCTATGACTTTTGACGATAATGCCAGTTTCCAAAATTCTCTAGATACGCATAAATGAACTCATTACACCAACTTTATTCTCGAATTTCTCTTGTTCTATATTTTTTTGTTTCTTTTCTTTTTCTTTTATTTTTTTTCTTTTTTTTCTTTTTGTTTTCAAGATAATGTTTCTGAAATAAACTAAGAGTATTGTAAAGAGTCATATCATATGACAACGATTGTTCAAACCAAAATCTTTCACCACAATGCAACGGGCACCACTTCACTGTGATCACTTGACTATCCTCTAGGTAAGAAGAGGGAATATTTGGGTCATGTGGAGTTAGGTGATGTAGCTATGAAGAAAATGTAAAGGCACAAAATTGGCTTACCCTAAAGTCCATCGATATTCATGGTAGGCAATTTGGACATGTAGCTGTAACTACAAACGTGTTATTATCCCTGGCTTTTAGAAAAGAAGACTATGCTAGAGGAGAACAGACACAATACTTAGACTCTCTAACTAGCACTTAATAACATAGGACTCAAAAAGGAGTCCTAGAAAGCTCAATCCTCACTAGGCTAGTCGAAATGTGCCTCAATAGGTAGTCATCCAAGCCACAAACCAAGTAGGACCAGATCCCCCAAGTCAGGTGGAAAACAGTCAATCATTCGGTCCTAAAACAGGCACAAGGCTAGGAAAAACATGAGTATGCATAAGACCACTATGATGTACACATCAGGAGCTAGCATGTCAGTTTCACAACTCAAGCACATTAACCTTAACACACCTGGACAAGCAAAGAAAAACTAAAACAAAAACCAAGCCAATAGTTTCAATAATGATGATCTTTTGAAGCTTTGAAAACACAAGAAAACACAAGGACCCTCCCCCAAGCCAACTTAAGAGCCATCTTAGCACTTGGGAGAGGAGAAACAAAAGGGAGAAAGATCAGCATTATGGACGCTATTGTTATACAAATAAATAAACAAAACAAACACCGGGTTATCTCCCGTAAGTACTTTTGTTTAACGTCGGTAAGTTTGACACATTTAGGCACAAGTTTATACAGAAAAAGAAAACAATGAAATCATACCTGTTGTAGGAGTGGATTCACTCCTAGCATCACCATCACCTCCAGTGTGGGTGATAACCGTTCTTTTAGGTCATTTGACTAAAAGAATAGTTATGCAAACTAAATTTATAAACACCCATATACTATACAACTAGTGTAGTGATAAGTCGGGGATCAAACCACAAGGATAAGGGGCGATAGCTTTTAGACTTGATGTAAAGGATTTAAATGGGATTTGAAAGAATTATACTAATAGCAGAAAAGTAAAGAAAGAACTAAAACAATAATATGCTATGGAAGGAAAAACAGGGACAGATCAGTTCCACCCTAGGAAGGATAATCGAACTATCCATACGTTAAATTAGGAGAAATCAGTCAATAATGAATCATGACACTCAAGATGACGAGAGGAAGTTTGTGACGCTATAAATCACACAAACGACCTATAATCGCCCTATGTCTCCAAAGGAGTGGCAGGACAAGATTCGCACCGAATATCAATCAATCATTAACAATCTCAAATCCTAACTCTACGCATGAAGAACGAGCCAACCTAGGGTTTCACCAATCAAACCCCTAAGAAAACTACTCACACATAGTAATAACGACTAGGGCATACACAATTATAAAGGACATGATTGAAAGCATGAACAGACTGAATGGAAATGAACAAGAGAACGAAAACTATCCTATCAAAACCGTAAAAGCAATGATAATAGCAAGAGGAATGAAATTCAGAAAAACAATACTTGAAAGCATTAAACAAAATAAAACAGAAAAGAATTAATACCTTGCATAAATGAAATTGCGTGAACGAAAAGGAATCCAAATCCGAAATACAAAGCTTGAAAGGAAATGCAATGAAAGCTGTAAATCTAAACTAATGCATGAAAGAAATGAAAAGCTTTAAAGTGATGTTCTAGGTTGAGGCACAAAAGCTCTCAAAGTAGGCATGAGGGTTATGTACAGAGCAAGAGGGTATTTATACCCTAGGGACATAAGGGGTAAAACCCTAGGAAAAACCCTCGAGCGCCGGCCTAAGAAAGAACCACGAAAGTCGGAAATAGGCTCCATTCGGCCGAATGGATAGAGGATTCGGCTGAATGAGTGGCCATTTGGCCGAATGGAGTGAGGATTTGCCTAAAACAGAAGCTTGGTATTTTTCCACCCTGTCCACCATTCGGCCGAATGGGTGTTGATTCGGCTGAGTGAGTCTTCATTCGGATATTCTTGAGAGCTTGATTTATGTGCTTGAATCCCTGTCTTCCATTCGACCGAATAGATGTCAGATTCGGTCGAATCTGAACCTGAACCATGCTAAACAACTCCTTTGAAGTGTCTAACGGCTTCTGGAGTTTATGGGATCTTCGAGAGAGACTTGGAACGCACGCCCAAGATATGATATGTGCATCCAAACTCTTGATAAAGGTGTCAAAGCCTCAAACATGTCTTATTTTACCTCGAAATCATCAAAATCACCTAAAATGACCTAACAACAGCTCGAGGACAAGATCAAGGTAAAATTGAATGTAATGTGCATAAAACCAATATAAAAGCATGAGACTCGACACTAAAATGGGGTTGTAAATATGCTCTAAAACGAGCACATCACACTCCACATGATTAGGCATGTGATTATAGAAAGGGATGCAAGAGACAATCTCAGCAGTATTGGCCACTATTCATTTCTTCCTCTTCTTCTACATCATCTAGGTGGTTCAAGACATGTAAAGTAGTAGTAGACATTTGTGAATGGTTATGATATATGTGGGGATGGTTAGAACACATTTGTGTATAGTTGAGAGGCATTTGTGGATGGTTGACATGCAATTGTGAAGTACTGGGATACATTTGTGGGTTTTGGAAATACATTTAAATAAGCATGGTCATGAGCAACAAAGAGTGACTCATGCTTAGCCATATTCTAAAAGCTCTCTTTTCCCCTCTCTTTTCCATCACCAAGAAAAGAAATAAGGAATTGTTCCTTATTCCGTACTAGCATACGTGGGGATTCAATCATTGCTTGTGGACCAACACTAGAGGAGCAACATTTGGTGTTCTAAGGATCTCTATATAGAAGTGTGAATCGATCTTTGCTTTGAGGAAATCACGCTTCAAGGGTATGAAATTCTAATCCTATAATTTGTATTAAAATGTACATGATGTCCTGTTGTAGATGCAAGAAAATGTTTCTTGAAATTTCGCTTTATGTATCTACATTCTAACACTAAGGCCTCCTAACTTCTAGTGGTTTGTCAAGGGAACTGAAGGCTGGACAAGGATTGTCATGGTAGTCTTAATGGCCATTGCATTCATCTTAGCACAACCTTGGTTCCAGAGGAATAAACTCAAGCTTCCTAATGCCCTCAAGAAAATTACTGGGTTCAATGCCTTTTGGTATTCTCACCATCTATTCATCATTATCTATATCCTCTTAGGAGTTCATGGGTGGTTCCTCTACCTTAGGAAGGAATGGTACAAGAAGACGGTAAGCTATTTATTTAGTATTAAACATAATATTAAATTTAATATTATATATTATATTTTATAATTTAGTAAATTCTAACATCGTGAATGATGGCTTTGATGCAGACTTGGATGTATGTTGCTGTGCTAGTCATGTTATATGCATTTGAGAGGATAGTTAGAGCATTTAGGTCGAGTTTTAAGTCAGTACAGATATCGAAGGTTTGTGACAAACTGATTATGTTATGCAAAACTCTGATTAATTTGAAGTCGCAATGCAGAAAATAATCATTCATTTTCTATGTGTTATAGGTTGCGGTCTACCCTGGGAACGTATTGTAAGAATGTAGATGTGTAAAGAGGAATTTCAAGAAACAATTTCTTGCATCTACAACAGGATCTCATGCACATTTCAATACGAATTACAGGATTAGAATTCCATACCCTTGAAGCGTGATTTCCACAAAGCAAAAATTGATGCACACTTCTATATGGAGATCCTTAGAACACCAAATGTTGCTCCTCTAGTGTTGGTCCACAAGCAACGATGGAATCCCCACGTATGTTAGTACAAAATAAGGAACAATTCCTTATTGCATTTCTTGGTGATGGCAAAGAGAGGGAAAAAAAGAGCTTTTGGAGTATATGGCTAAGTATGAGTGAAGAAGTAGTACTTCATGGTTTCTCATAACCATCCTTATTTATAAGTAACATCTATATGTTACAAATAACCTCTTTAGTCCATACTTCACATAAGCATGACCATTTAGCTTCTTAACCCCTTTTGCACTTTAATTCAATCATATACTTATATGCGTGACCTCATAGGACCGGTTTATTATTAGCCGTGCACTAATCAAATTAGTTCACAAATCATAGTCGGTTTCTAGAAAAACACTATGATCACCTAAAATAACCGATTATAGATATCTCCATAAATTTGTCCATGTTATACTTAATCATTACACTTGATCAAAGGACATTTTCCTTTAATCTCCCACTTGTCCTAAAACAAGTGTGTAACTACAAATTCCTTAAGTCTCTTAGTGTCAAATTTGATAATATGATAACATCCCATGTTATCCATACTAATATTCACATCATTTCTCGAAACATGAGCTTGAACTGTCGAAATAAATGATTAACTCTTAATCTATTTGAGCACGGCCATGCATTTTTTAGTTCTTACTCTTCAAGAGGCCTAAGACACCAATCCTAATATTTAGGAGGACTTATTCAACCTTGCACAACCAAAACTCCCACTTAACTTTTAGCAGACCCGAACATTCCCTTTATAACCTCCTTTTACGGCACGGCGTTTGAGAATGTCAAAGACATACTAATTACTAAATGAGACTAGTGTTGCACTCATGTCAAGGAATCCATTATATGTAAAAAATGAAATTCTTGAAACATTTTGAAGAATGTCAAGTAGGTCTATCCAATATGTATCCATATACATATCCATGGAAATGACTACACATCTCCATGTCCCCATAGCCCATGAAACTGCACTATCAATCAATTTACAAACTAGTCTTTGAATGAATCATTTATGTCCATATTAATGATTCGAACTAGGGACTAATAGTATTTATAACTTCGGTTCACTTAATAGGGTTTCATTCATCAAATCACATATTTGACAAACCTATCGAACGTTATACAATACTTTGGACATTTTATTTAACACAAAACCACAGTTAAATAAGAACAAAACTTTATTGATAAACATAAATATACATATCTAAGTGTTTTATGTCTGTGACTAATTTCACAATAAAATAGTACACAACTAAAGCCACTCTCTAATATGCTTAATTCCTAAACCCCTAGTATGACTTTCATTCTTGGGTTAAGATAATAGTTTAGTAACGGATCGGTGATGTTATCGTCCGTATGAATCTTGCAAACTATCACATCCTTCCTTTCAACTATTTCACAAATGATGTGAAACTTCCTAAGTACATGTTTGGGCTTCTGATGTGATCTTGGTTCCTTGCTCTAAGCAATGACACCATTATTGTCATAATGTAAGACAATACCATTTCCAATACTAGGTACTACTCCTAGTTCAGAAATGAATTTCTTTATCTAAACGGCTTCCTTTGCTGTATCAGCTGTAGCAATGTACTCAGCCTCTGTTGTAGAATCAGCTATGGTGCTTTGCTTTGAACTCTTCTAGCTCACTGCCACTCCATTCAGAAGAAAAATGAACCCAGATTGATATTGGAAATCATCTTTTTTTGTTTGGAAGCTCGTATCCGTGTAACCTTCAACAACCAACTCACTTTCACCTCCATACACTAAGAAATGATCCTTAGTTCTTCTTAATACTTAAGGATATTCTTAGCTGCATTCCTTAGTTCTTCTCGATTGGTATCTGCTACACATTCTCAAAGCATATGAGACATCTGGTCGAGTACAAATCATGGCATACATAATGGACCCTATAGCCGAAGCATAAGGTACATTACTCATTCGCCTAATCTCATCAATGTTTGAAGGACATTGAGTCTTGCTTAGCGATAAACCATGTTGCATGGGGAGGAAACCTCTTTTGGAGTTTTCCATATTGAACCTAGTAAGAACCTTATCAATATAAGTTCTTTGACTAAGTCCAATTAATCATTTAGATCTATCTCTATAGATCTTGATCCCCATAATGTACTTAGCCTCTCCAAGGTCTTTCATTGAGAAACAATTCTTAAACCATTCTTTAACAGAGTCAAGCATGGGAATATCGTTTCCTATGAGTAATATGTCATCTATATATAAAACCAAGAAGACAATACTACTCCCAGTAAACTTCTTGTATACACAAGATTCTTCTTCATTTTTGAGAAAACCAAACTGTTTAATAGCCTCATCAAATCAAAGATTCCAACTCCGAGAAACTTACTTCAGCCCATAAATGGACTTTTGAAGCTTGCACACCTTCCTATGATTTTCAGGATCCACAAAACCCTCAGGTTGTGTCATATACACATACTCTTTCAAGAACCCATTCAAGAAAGTGGTTTTGACATCCATTTGCCAAATTTCATAATCAAAGAAGGCATCAATCACTAGGATTATCCGAATGGATTTAAGCATTGCAACTGGTGAAAAGGTCTCATTATAGTCAATACCATGAATCTGCCTGAATCCTTTTGCTACCAATCTAGCTTTGAAAACATCAATGTTTCCATCCTTGTATGTTTTCAATTTGAAAATCCATTTGCATCCAATAGGTGTAACCCCATCAGGCAAATCAACCATACTTGATTCACAGACATGGATTCCATTTTAGATTTTATGGCTCCAAGCCATTTTTTGGAGTCTTGAATCGCCAAGGCACCTTTGTAGCTAGTAGGTTCCTCATGTTCTAAAATCATATTTCAAAACTTTCAGTTAACAAGAAGTCCACAAACCTGTTTGGTGGATTTCTTGGTCTAGAAGATCTATGAGGGGCAACAACAGGAGAAATTTCCTTCTCAACGATTTGAGAATTTTTGCTCGAATCAGATTCAAGTGGAGAAGTAGGAGGTTCAACTATTAAATACTCTTCCTCCAGCACCAGGTCATGCATAGGAGAGGGTTCATGCATTGAATGCACTACCTCTACCGCAGGCAATGACACAAGTACCTCTGCTTTTGATATGGGTTGAACTACATCCATTTATTGCGTTTCTCGAATTTTTTCGTGAAATACATTACTCTCACTTACCTTTTTGGAAATGAAATCTTTTTCCAGGAAGGTACCATCCTTAGTAACAAACACTTTGTTTTCATGACGGTTGTAGAAGTAATAACCCCTTGTTTCTTTAGGATAACCTACAAAGAAACATTTGTTGGCTTAAGGAGCAAGCTTGTCAGGCTGTAAACGTTTTACATAAGCCTCGCAACCCGAAATGCATAAATAAGACAGGCTAGGAACTCTTCCTCTCCATAATTCATATGGTGTCTTATCGACTGCCTTGGACGGAGTCTTGTTTAGTGTAAAAGTAGCAGTTTCGAGAGCATATCCCCAAAAGGATAATGGAAGGTTAGCAAGAATCATCATAGATCAAACCATATCTAATAGAGTTCGATTTCTCCTCTCTGACACACCATTCATTTGAGGTGTTCCTGGTGGAGTCCGTTGTGAAAGAATACCACAACTCTTCAAATGATCAATAAACTCTTGGCTCAAATATTCTCCACCATGATCTGATCGTAGTGCTTTTATTGTCTTACCAAGCTGGTTCTCTACTTTATTTTGAAACTCTATGAACTTTTCAAAGGATTCTGACTTATGTTTCATTAAGTAAATATATCCATATCTACTTAAATCATCAGTAAAAGTTATGAAGTAGATATAACCTACCATAGCTTTTTGTACTCATTAGTCCACATACATTTGTATGTATTAAGCCCAATAGTTCAATGTCTCTTTCATCTTTTCAAGAAAAGGTGATCTTGTCATTTTGACCATCAAACATGACTTGCATACATCAAATGATTCAAAATCAAAAGATGTTAAAAGCCCATCTTTATGTAACTTCTGAATGCGATTTTGGTTTATATGACCCAAACGACAATGCCATAGATAGGTGGGGTTTATATCATTTGATTTATATTTCTTGCTTTCTATGTTAAGGATGGGCTTATCTTGGGTAAGTAGATACAATCCATTAGTATTATTAGCACTGGCATAAAACATGTCATCCTTATAGATAGAGAGAGAACCTTTCTTTATAGTAAAAGAGTACCCTTCATGATCTAATACATGAATTGAAACAATATTTTTTATCAATATTAGGTACAAAATAACAATTATTTAGTTCTAATACTAATCCAAAAGGTTGAGGTAGATAATAAGTTCTAACTACTGTGGCAACAATCTTCGCTCCATTAGCTACACGCATTTCTACCTCCCCTTTTGCCAGCTACCTACTTCTTTTAAGTCCCTGCACATTTGAACAAATGGGAGAAATACAACTTGTATCAAATACCTAAGAAGTGGATAAGAAATTGTCCAAGTTCAAATTTGCCTAAGGTAGCTCAAATGTATCATCGGTTAAAGAGACGCCCTTTTCATGTAGAATCTGTGGGGGCACAAATCATGATACATCCTATTATGGGGGTTCAAACTCTGAACATATAGCGGCTGTTAACTATGGGGGGTATAACCAAGAAGGAACCCTAGTCATGAACTATGATGGATACGGGTACAATCCCGATTATGTGGCAGCTGTGGGATTTGGTGGTCAAAACCAAGGGCTTTCTCAGCAAGGTCCTTATAATAACCAACCCTTTAGACCTCCCTTCAATCCAAATTCTAGCCAAGGAAACTCCTACGAAGGGTATAATTCCAATAATCTAGCAAATGGGAGTTTTCCTAGGCCGAATGAGAATAGGCTGCACCCTTAATTGCCAAGACCCAACCACAACCTACCCTATCCATCTACTCAGCCACAACCAAATTCGCCTCCAAATAATGACTTCCTTTCCACCCAAGTGAACTCCCTTGCGCAGCAAAATCAAACCCTCTCACAAATCAATCAAACTTTGATAAATCAAATGCAACAACTTCAAGCCCAACAAAAGTTGTTTGAATCATAGCTTGTGCAGATGGCTAGTCCACCCCCACCATTGCTACTTTCTTCTCACCCCCAGCAAAACCCATCTACCCAACCTCCACCACAAAACCCTCCTGACTCCAAACCTAAGCATCACACTTGTAAGGCAATCTTTCTACGATCTGGAACCTTATACCCTGATCCAGTTGTAGCCAATAGAGATGATTTAGGGGAAGATTCCTCGAAGGATAGTGGTTGTTTAAGAGAAAATGAGCACAAGGAGAATCTTGAGGGGAAAGAAGAAAAGGAGGGTGGTGAACAGGATGAGGGAAACAATGTCGAAGTAAATGGGCATGAGAGGAAGAAGAAGGATGAAGATGAGAGATGGAGGGAGATATAGGAACGGAGGAAACTTGAGCGTCAACATGCTCCGCCTCTACCTTTTCCTTACAAAAAGGTAGAGAAACAATTACAAGATAAGTTTCTTAAATTCCTAGAGCATATGAGGCAACTTGAAATGAAAATACCATTCTTAGAGGCCATGGAGAAAATGCCGCAATATGACAAGTATCTGAAAACCCTCTTAGGGAATAAGAGAAAGATTAAGGGTGACGTGATTAGTTTGCCAGAGCAGGTGAGTGCCATTATTCAGGGCACGTGGCAAAGAAAGAAAAAGCTAGAGGACCCTTTGTGCTCTGAGTCACCCTTGGAAAACTTAATTCTAAGGGAGCACTTGCAGACCTTGGGGCCTCCATCAGCTTAATGTCGATGTCCATTGCCAAACAGCTAACCTGTAAGCTCAAGCCTTCGAAGAAAACAATCCAACTAGCCGACCGTAGTATAAAAGTGCCATGTGGGGAGTTTGAGGACCTCCCAATCCAAGTAGGGGACATAGTGGTTCCATGTGACTTCGTGGTGCTTGATATGGTTAAGGATCCTTATACTCCCCTCATCTTAGGGAGAGATGCTTTGAAGAATTTAGGTGCCCTGATTGACTGTGAATTAGAAACTATAACTGTTAGGGTAGCCCAAGAGAAGGTTGTGTTTGCCTTTTCTAAGTCCTTCAAGGAACCCATGGTCGAGCAGATTTGTTCCTTTGGGGTTATCGAGAATGCAGCTGCAGAAGAGGTTGAGAGGTGTAATTTTTTTGCTGCCCCAATATTGGTTGAGGTGTCAGATGAGAAGGACGCAAAAGAGCATCTTGTTTATGAGGTTGCAAAGGGAATCGCTCCGCCAACGGAGATGTATTACAAATCTGAGGGAGCAGAGAAGCCGGCCCGCAAACAAAAAAGGGCTAGAAAAAGAAATTCTAAAAAGAGATTGATGGCTCCACCTTGGCTTGGGGGAGCCCCGCATTATAACCCACCTCCAGATGACCCTGGTTCTCCATTGCTTAGTTCTGCCACTGCGGCTCGGTGGAGAGTTTTGACCCCCCATGCTAGAGGTGATGGTGATGCTAGGAGTGAATCCACTCCTATAGTAGATATGATTTCCTTGTTTTCTTTTTCTGTATGAACTTGTGCCTAACTGTGTCAAACTTACCAACGTTAAACAAAAGTACTTACGGGAGATAACCCGGTGTTTGTTTTGTTTGTTTGCTTGTATAGCAATGGCTTCCATAGTGCTGATCTTTCTCCCTTTTGGTTCTCTTCTCCTAAGTGCCGAGACTGCTCTTGAGCTGGCTTGGGGGAGGGTTCTTGTGTTTTCAAAGCTTCAAAAGATTTGCATTATTGAAACTATTGCCGTGGTTTTTATTTTAGTTTTTCTTTGCATGTTTAGGTGTGTCAAGTTGTTGTGCTTGAATTGTGAAATCGACATGCGAGCTTCTGACGTGTACATTATAGTGGTCCTATGTATACTCATACTTTCCTAGCCTTGTGCCTATTTTAGGACCGAATGATTGACTGTTTTCCACCTGACTTGGGGGATCAGGTCCTGCTTGGTTTATAGCTTGGATGACTATCTATTGAGGCGCATTTTGACTAGCCTAGTGAGGATTGAGCCTTCTAGGACTCCATTATGAGTCCTATGTTATTAAGTGCTAGTTAGAGAGTCTAAGTATTGTGTCTGTTCTCCTCCAGCATAGTCTTCTTTTCTAAAGGACAGGGATGATAACACGTTTTAGTTACAACTACATGGCCAAATCGCCTACCATGAATATCGATTGATTTTAGGGTAAGCCAATTTTGTGCCTTTACTTTTTCTTCATAGCTACATCACCTAACTCCACATGAACCAAATATTCCCTCTTTTTACCTAGAGGATAGTCAAGTGATCACAATGAAGTGGTGCCCGTTGCATTGTGGTGAAAGATTTTGGTTTGAAAAATCGTTATTGTATGATATGACTCTTAGTTTATTCCAGAAACATTAGCATGAAAACAAAAAAAAAAAGACAAAAAGAGAGAAAAGAAAAAGAAAAGAAACAGAAAAAATAGAAAAAAGAAAAATTCGAGAATAAAGTTGGTGTAATGAGTTCATTTATGTGTATCTAAAGAATTTTGGGAAGTGGCATTGTCGTCGGAAGTCGTAGCTGTCCTCTATTTGAACTCCACATCCCTAAATTTTACCCTACCTTGTTCCTAGCCTACATTGAAACCGTTTCCAAACCTATTCGACTTGGCCTGATTAGCAAGTTCTGTGCTGGAGAGTAGATAGGGTACAATCCCTAAGATTTCTCCCTGATTGAGTGTTTAATTCCCGACTCATCTTAAGTCAAATGATTCTGAGTGAAACACATACCGTATCAAACACACGAGCGTATTAGAAATTTCCCACATCTTTTGGGAAATAGCATGGGGAGCGTAGACTTGTGACCTCATTACGTAGTGGGTGGCATGGCCTGTGTTGTAGCTTCTCCAACGATCCCGAGTCTGTGGAAAATGTTGTTCATCTTGGTATTATACTCTTTTGAGCCCATTGTACTTGCTCACCCATGGCTAGGGAAGAGTTTTGCGCTTACATGGCTGGCATTGTCTTGTTTTCCGCTCACCTTGCTTTTCACGTGCTTTACTCACGGTGTTGCCTTGCTAGTTCTTTAGCTAGGGACTAGCAAAGGTTTGGCTTAGGGGAAGTTGATGTGCTCGTTTTAGTGTCGAGTCTCGCGATTTTGTATTGGTTTTATGCACATTATAGCCGGTTTTACCTTGATCTTGTCCTTGAGCTGTTTCTAGGTTATTTCAGGTACTTTTGATGATTTCGAGGTAAAATAGGACGTGTTTGAGGCTTTGACACTCTTACCAAGAGTTTAGATGCATGCATCATAGCTTGGGCACATGATCCAAGTCAATCTGGAAGATTCCACAAACTCCAGAAGCCATTAGACACTTCAAAGGAGCTGTTCAGCGAGGTTCAGGTTCAGATTCGATCGAATCTGACATCCATTCGGTCGAATGGATGACAGGGATTCAAGCACATGACTTATGCTCTCGGGAATAGCCAAATAAACTCTCATTCGACCGAATCAAGTCCCATTCGGCCGACTGAGTGCTCTCCTTCGGCCGAATGATGGACAGGCCCCAAAAACTTAAAGCTTCTTATATAGGAGAATAAGACAGCCATTCGGTCGAATGGCCACCCATTCGGCCGAATCCCCACTCCATTCGGCCAAATGGAGCCTATTTCCAAAGTTCTTGGTTCTTTTTTTAGGTTGGCGCTCGAGGATTTTTTCTAGGGTTTTACCCCTTATGTCCCTAGGATATAAATACCCTCTTGCTCTGTAAATAACCGTCATGCCTACTTTGAGAGCTTTTGTGCTTCAACCTAGAACATCACTTTAAAGCTTTTCATTTCATCCATGCATTAGTTTAGATTTACAGCTTTTATTACACTTCCTTTCAAGCTTTGTATTTCGGATTCGGATTCTTTTTCGTTCACGCAATTTCATTTATGCAAGGTATCGATTCTTTTCTGTTTTATTTCGTTTAATGCTTTCAAGTATTGTTTTTGTGAATTTCATTTCTCATGCTATTATCGTTGCTTCATTTACAGTTTTGATAGAGTAGTTGTCGGTTTGGTTATAGATCTTCGTTTTTCGTTCTCTTGTTCATTACATTCAAATCGTTCGTGCTTTCAATTATGTTCTTTTTTGTTGTTTATGCCCTAGTCTTTATTACTATGTATGAGTAGTTTTCTTAGGGGTTTGATTAGTGAAACCCTAGGTTCACTCGTTCTTCATGCGTAGAGTTAGGGTTTGAGATTATTTATGATTGATTGATATTCGATGCGAATCTTGTCCTGCCACTCCTTTGGAGACATAGGGCGATTATAGGTTGTTCATGTGATTTATAGGGTCACAAACTTCCTCTCGTCATCTTGAGTGTCATGATTTATTGTTGACTAATTTTTCCTAATTTAGCGTATTGATAGTTTGATTGTCCTTCCTAGGGTGGAACTGATTTATCGCCGTTTTGCTTCCATAGCATATTATCGTTTTATTTCCTGCTTTATTTTTCTGTTATTAGTATAGTTCTATCAAATCTCTAAATAAACCCTTTACATCAAGTCTAGAAACTATCGCCCCTTGTTCTTGTGGTTCGATCCTCGACTTACCACTACACTAGTTGTACTAGTATTAGGGTGTGTACAAATATTATTTGTATAACTATTCTTTTAGTTAAACGACCTAAAAGAACGGTTATCAGTTATGCACATAGAGAAGAATGTTTGTGATGCCATCTTAGGGATGTTGTTGAATATACCTGGTAAGACTAAGGATGGTCCTAATGTTATAAGAGTTATGCAGACAGTGAAGATTCGATCCAAGTTATGGCCTGAAGACAGAACGCCTAGGAATGGAAAAGGTAAATCCACATTCCTTCCTTCGTCTTGTTACACTTTGTCCCGAGCAGAGAAGAGGATATTTTGTGAGTGTCTGTATGGGATCAAGGTTCCTACTGGGTATTCATCTAATTTGAAGAACTTCTTATCAATGAAAGATCTGAAATTAATGGGTATGAAGTCCCATGATTATCATGTTATGATGCAAGTATTTTTACCAATTGCCATCCGCCATATTTTGCCCAAGCATGTTAGGGATTCTATCACAAGACTTTATTCTTTTTTTAATACAATATGCAACAAGGAGCTTGATCCGTCATGTTTGGATGAGTTACAAGTTAGTGTTGATACAACCTTATGTCAACTAGAGATGTACTTTCCACCTTCATTCTTTGATATTATGGTACATCTAGTTGTGCATTTGGTTCGAGAAATCAAGTTGTATGGTCTAGTGTTCCTAAGATGGTCTTATCCTTTCGAGAGATACATGGGTACTCTAAAAAAGAAGGTGAGAAACCCATCACACCCTGAAGGTAGTATAATTCAAGGTATAACCATAGAGGAGATAGGTGAGTTTCTTAGTGAGTTCTTATCCAAGGGGGAGGCAATTGGGTTATCAAAATTGAGGCATGAAGGGAGGCTCAAAGGGCATGGCATTGTGGGTTCTAAGGAGGTCTTAATTCCATTGCCAAAAAAGAGACAAGCTCATTTATTTGTTTTCCACCATATCACAAAGGTTCATCCTTACTTAGAAAGGCATATGAATGAATTAAAGGTGAAGTACCCATCTAAAGGTGAACGAGCATTGATGCAAGAACACAATAACACCTTCATAGATTGGTTTCATGAAAAAGTTATGCATGAATTATCTGAAACGGGGCATAATATTTCTGATACAATCAAGTGGTTAGTTTATGGTCTTCGAACAACTGTTCGCTCTTTTGAGGGGTATGATATCAATGGATATACCTTCTACACTGAACGTAGGGATAAGAAATCAAAGTCTGTTTAAAATAGTGGTGATCTAATAATGGCTTCTTCTTGAGAATATGCTAGCTTAAAAGATAAAGCACCAGTTAATGCGATCTTGTCGTACTATGGGATAACTCAAGAGATATAGGAATTTGAATACTGTGGGTTTAAGGTTCCCCTTTTTCAATGCAAGTGGGCAGATATCAGTAGACGTGGTTAGGTGAAGAAGGATGAATCAAATTGGACTTTAGTCGACATGAGTCGGATGCGCGATATGGAGGAACCTTTTATACTTGCATCACAAGGTAAACAAGTATTCTACATTAATGACACAAATGACCCTCGATGGGCTGTTGGTGTCCCTGGTAAACGACAGATCCTTGGAATTGGTGATGTCACTAATGAGGAAGAGTATGATGACTTTGATGATCTCCCACCATTCTCAATGCCATGTAATGATGACATGGATGCTGGAACAGAAACGGAAACAAATTATATGAGAATGGATCACCATGAAGGAGTTACTATAGATGAGTAGTATTCATTGTCTAGGTATTTAATTATTTTGTATTTATGTTAATGTTTTCCTTATTTCCTATACTATTGTTATACGATTCACTAACTCAATTTGCATTGTCTTGTTGTTGTTGTATGCAGTTACAGGCTTGCATCATGGCTAGTGACTAAGATTTTAGTGTCTCTTCTGAGGACGTGGAGTACGATGTGCACCTCAAAACTGATCAAGGTGATCCAGAAGACATGGCTGCTAAGTTAGAAGCACAGAGATTAGATAGACTATTCGATGAACACGAAAGGATTGCTGAAGCTGCAACACCTTTAGGGGATGATGTACATATGGACATTGTCATCCCCTCGTGTTCGGGTACTAGGAGGGGGAAGGGTGGTGCTCGGGGCATTGGTAGACCTAGAGGTCCGACTAGAAGCCTTAGAGTGGCCGAGCCTATGCATCTAGAGTTTGACCATTTGCATCACCCCATTGGTAGGTGGCTTCTCAAGTACGGTCAGCACATTAGACTTCTTATTCGGGAGTTCAATATCAACTAGGAGTGGTCGGGAGTGAATGAAGGACTTCGGCAGACCTTGTGGGTGGACACAATGGTACGTATTCTTAACTTAATCTCAATTACTTAAATATTTGTGTAAACTACCTTACTAAATGAAATTAACTCAATTTAAATTTATTTCAGGCTTTGTTTCACATTCCAGACAACCCCCAATTGAAGAAGCTTTTTCTATCTATAGTCGCCGATAGATTTCGGGACTTCAAATCCAAGTTGGTTAATGGTTGGATTACCAAGACAAGAAAGGTGTCCAAAAAGGAAGCTAACATGTTGCCCTATGAAATATGAAAGCATATTAAGGAAGGCGACTGGGCAACCTTTGTGAAGAACAAGACTTCGAAAGCTGTAGTGGTAAGTTAAATACTTATTTGTATTCATTTTTGGTCTTTTTGTACTTTAATTTTAAGTTAAATACCTTTATGTTGTTGACAGGCTAAACGTGAGAAGGAAGGAATTGAGAAACGAACATGGAATGAAATCGCGAGAATGAAAACAAAATCAGAATTAATAAACGATAAACTTAGAACTAAACATTCAATGAAACAAAGCAATGAATTAAGATTAAAGGAAGGAATTAAACTTACAAAAGCTTCAAATTGATATCCACTAAAAGAATTCGAACTACAAAGCGTTGAAGAAAAACTGAAAATCGAAAGCTAAAACTAAAAGAATTTGGAGGCTAAGAAACCTAAAAGTGCATAAAAGTATTAACCCTCGCTCCCCCCCTCCTCATCAGAGGAAGGGGGTATTTATAACAAAATAAGAAAAACCTACGAAAAACCCTAAAATGCATAGGAGCCGGCCCTAAAAAGAAGTAGTTGATCCGGAGGAAAACACTGTCATTCGCCCGAATATAGGTCTCATTCGGCCGAATGTGATCCCATTCGCCCGAATGGTCTTCCATTCGCCTATTCCAGAGGCTTCGGGGAATCGATCTCCGTTAAGCATTCGCCCGAACGTACAGGTTGATTCGGCCGAATGGAGGCTCATTCGCCCGAATGAGTTCCATTCGGCCTTTCCAGTAGCAAGGCTCGAGAATTCTGAAGACTGCCTCTCATTCGACCGAATGAGTCTCAGATTCGGTCGAATCTGCAAGCATTCGGTCGAATGTCTCTCAGATTCGGTCGAATCTGAGAGCGTTCTTTCCTCTTTTCACTTCCCTCTTTTCTGAACTCCGTGAAATCTTCATAAGTGACTTCAAACACTTGCCCAAGCTAAGATACGTGTGTCAAAGGCTCGAATGTATCGCCTTTCACCTTGAAATCATCAAAAGTGCCTGAAATGAACTTAAGACAACTCGAAAACAAGATCAAGGTAAAATGAAGCATAATGTACATAAAACCAATACAAAACTATGAGACTTGACACTAAAATGAGTTAATAAATGTGCTCTAAAACGAGCACATCAACTTCCCCCAAGCTAGACCGTTGCTAGTCCCTAGCAAACGAAATAGAAAGGTGAAATGACAGCTTAAGGCAATATGAATGAAGAAATGAATGAAGAGACTAATGAAAAACATGAGAAGTGAAGCTCAAGTTAATGCAAGCCGTGCACGTGCGAAACTCCTCCCTAGCCATCGGTGTGCAAGTACAATGGGATTTAAAGAGCATAATCAACTTTTTACACTTACTCGGGATTGCCAAGCAAGCGACATCATAATTCATTCCGCCCACTACCTAATGAGGTCGCAAGTCTACGCTCCCAAGGTTATTTCTCATGAGGTGTGGGAAATTTCCATTACACCTAAGCAGGGAGAAATCCCGTAAATCGTGTCTTATCTGCTCTCCAGCACTGATCTTACTAATCAGGTTAAGTCGAACAGGTTTGAAAAAGGGTTGTAATGTAGGTTTGGATCAAGGTATGGTAGAATTTGGGAATATGGAGTTGAAATAGAGGATAGTAAGTGATCCAAGGAAGTAAAACCGAGGAAGATTACGCCTTCCGACAACCATGTCAATCCCGAAATTCCCAATAGTAGACTAATACACTATGTCAATTTTATTCTCAACTTCTTCTCTAATTTCTTTTGTTTGTTTTATTTTTTTTTCTTTTTTTTTTCTTTTTTTTTTCTTTTGAGTTTTTCAAGCTTTTTCTGAACTTTCTATGTGCATACTTCTTTGAAATGCACTAAGACTAGTGTATATAGTTAAATCATCCAATGATCATTTCCCCAAACCGAAATCCTATATTACAATGCTACAAATATCAACTTCACTATGATCACATGAATATCCTCTAGGCAAAAAGAGGGAGTATTTGGTTCATGTGGAGTTAGATAGCGTGGCTACAAAAGAAGGTAAAGGCACAAATTTGGCTCAACCTAGAGTAAATTGATTTTCATGGTAGGCACTTTGGCTATGTAGCTTTTAACTACAAACGTGTTATCATCCCTAACCTTTAGAAAAGTAGACTATGCTGGAGGAGAACAGACACAATTCTTAAGATTCCCTGACTAACACTCATCAATATAGGACTCATAATAGAGTCCTAAAGGCTCAATCCTTACTAGGTTAGTCGAAATGCGCCTCAATAGGTAGTCATCCAAACCACATACCAAGCAAGCTCAGATCCCCTTAAGCTAAGTGAAAAACAGTTGATAAACTCATACCCAAAACAGGCACAGGGCTACGGGAATACGAGTTTGCATAAAGTCAGTGCACAACAGAGGCTTGCATGCTTGTTTGGGATATATGATGGGAAAGGGGGCATGTGATGCAAAGAAGGGTAGAAAACAAATATAAAAATAACTAAAATACATAAATTTGGATTTTCGCATAGGAGATCATACCAGTACTGGGTGCAGCGGCATATGGAACTTCTTGTATATATCCCTGAAAACAACACCAAAAAGCAAAGCGCAAAGCACAAAATAACACCTAGAAATAAAACACGAAGCAACGAAGCGCTACACAACACTAAACTGACAACCAAGACCAAAGGACACATGAAAGAATGAGTAGTGGACTATGGATATCCCCCCCCAAGCTAGGATGAAGCCGTCCTCGGCGCTAAGGGAGGCCGTTAGGTCCACCACTACTCATCCCCCATAAATTCCTCATCATCCCCTTGGTCATCCTCCTCATTAACCTCCTCTTCCCCACCCGTGTAGTCCATCCCATAGTCGTCCGAGGCTCTTCTAGGAGCCGGCGGAGAGAAGTTATTAAACCTACGCCTACCCACCCGCAATCGGTCAAACCCATGACTTAGTGATATCTCGTTATAGTTGTCATGGCGAGGGTACCAGGAAGGGGTGGCCATGCTTTTGCCGACCATGTGGGAGCGGTAGGCCATATCATACCATGGGTAGTTCGCCCGCTCGAAGTTTTGTTCGAGGTGTTCGAGCCGGGCGGTGTGGTGGGCTTGGGTGGTGAGGACCTGATCAAGCCTTCTCTCTATGCGTCCTAGGGAGGACATAATGTCAGATTAAGACTCATCGTCTGAATCGTCATGGTCCGGTAAGACCGAGGTAGAGGCTCTAGGTCGGTCGCGCATAGAGAGGATGTGAGGGCGAGGAGGTGGTACAAGTGGGGGCTCGACAGCGTATCTCGGCACATCGCCTTCTAAGAGATACGAGGCCCCAAACTGGACCAGGGGAGGTAAATGAGGGCAGGGGAGGGGGATGGTGCGGTCTTTCAAGTACCGCCATCGCATGGGGTCCGCAAAAATGAAGCCAGCCCGTACGAGACATTGCTCGTGAAGGGTAGTGGAACTGGCATATCTTTCGCTGAATTCCACAGGATTCATGACGTTCAGGAATTCAGCAATGCGGAATACGTGTCCCCCTAAACATAAGTCAGTAGTAGTGTTTAGGGTGGCTGTCTTGTTTAGAAACTTCCACAGCGTCATTGGCAGGCTTAGTGCAGTGTCGTCGTGTGGTGCAAGATAGCGGTGCAAGATGTGCACCTCGTGCGTTCGTACTAGGTGAGGGCCAGGGGAAGGGAACAGAGTCTCCCTAGCAAATTTAAAGAACATGCGCAAAACTGGGTGTTGCACATCAGAAGCATATATGTTCCTATTCGGATAAACAAGCCGGCCAGCTATTTTAGGCCATAGCTCGGAAACCCGAGAGTTGTCCGGTTGTTTATCCGAAATAGGCTCGTTATTGAAACCAAATACGGCACAAAATGCAGCATAATCAAGAAAATAGGTTGCATTCCTTAGCCTAAAAGATAAATGCAACCTACCATCCCTTTGGCACGGGGTTAGGGAACTATGAAACTCATAAGTTAAGAGCTTATGAGTCGGGTGCCACATGTTTATCCAGTTTTCTAACCCACATGCAGTTAATAATGCAACAAATTGCTCGTATATACCCATTCGTTGCAAAATTGATAGGTCTAAATAACGAGTAGAGTTGATTTTTCGTACCTTGAGTCGTTGGAAACGCTCATATTGCTCCAAAGATACGAAAATAACCGTAGGGTGGTCCTCATCGAACCATAGTTCCTGGCCAGGAAGCCTTTGTTGACCCTCCGGTTGTTGAGAACCGATTTGTTGAGCCTCCTGCGCCGCACCCGAAGAGGAACCCTCTCCATGCTTCTTGGACCTTTTGAAGGGGTTCCTTAAAGTTCTCCTTGGACCCATGGTAGTTGAAGGTGATTTGGAGGGGAGTAGAAGGATTTGAGAAAGAGCAAGAATGCTGGAGGGGAGTCGGCCGAATGAAAGAAGTTGAAGCTGATATTTATAGAACTGACCTACATTCGGTCGAATGGAGCTTCCATTCGGTCGAATGGTGTCCTATTCGACCGAATGGATAACCTGTTCGGTCGAATGGAGTAGTGTTACGAAGAAATCTTCGCTCCCATTCGACCGAATAGGTTTCTCAATTCGGTCGAATGTAACTTCATTCGACCGAATGTTTGCTTCATTCGGCATTATCAGCAGCCTCGTAAATACTCCCATAAGATCTATTCGACCGAATGGATCACTTCATTCGGTCGAATGAGATTCATTCGGCCGAATTGAAGCTTCATTCGGCATTATCAGGAACTTGGCCAAAATTGGTTTTAGCTCCATCTTCAATTTCATTTGGCCGAATGGAATTATCATTCGGCCGAATGGGCAGCGATTTCGCTCTGTTTAGATCAAATCACTTGTGCCCTCTCAAAATCAATCAATATACTATGATTAAGTTGTTTGAAAATCCAAATAAACCGGGTTACCTCCCGTAAGTGCTTTGTTTAACGTCGTTTAGCTCGACGTAGCTCGGGTGATTAAACAAAGACAAAAGGGAAACTAAGCAATTAAAACCTAAAAAAAAAACGGTAAAGAACGATGATTCAAAGTAGGGATATTCGATAAGGGTCAATGATTATACAAATCATTCGACTTTGACATCATCTAACTTTATAAGCTCAATGGTGTTGACGTTGTGAAGGCTGCTCTCATGGAAGAGTTTTAACCGATGTCCATTAACAACGAAACGTCCTCCATGATGGTCTTTCAGCTCTACCGTTCCATACGGAAAAACTTGTGAAATCTCGAATGGCCCATACCACCGTGATTTTAACTTTCCGGGGAATAACTTAGCTCTTGAATTAAAGAGCAGCACTTTATCTCCTACAAGGAACTCTCGTTGGATGATATGTTGGTCGTGCCAACGCTTAGTACGTTCCTTGTAGATGTGCATGTTATGGAATGCATCGAGCCGTAGTTCTTCCAATTCTCGTAATTGGGCGGCTCGCTTCTCGCAGAATAAGGTGGGGTCCAAATTTAGAGTTTGGATCGCCCACCAAGATTTGCATTCCAGTTCCACCGGTAGGTGACATGACTTCCCATATAAAAGCCGAAACAGGGTGGTGCGAATAGGGGTTTTGTAACACGTCCGGTGGGCCCAAAGAGCGTCATCTAACTTTAGAGACCAATCTTTCCTATTTGGGTTTACCACCGTCTCGAGAATTCTCTTGATTTCCCTATTAGCTACTTCCACCTGTCCTTGAGTTTGGGGATGGTAGGGTGATCCGACTTTGTGCACGACTCCATAATTTTTAAATAATTTATTTAGTTCGTGCTTAGCAAAGTGTGATCCCCCATCACTTATGACTATTTTGGGAACACCGAATCGAGGAAAGATTATGCTTTTAAAAAGCTTAATAACCACTTTGTGATCATTCGTAGGTGAGGCGATGGCTTCCACCCACTTAGACACATAATCAATTCCTACTAAAATATATTGGTTCCCATGAGATGAAACAAATGGGCCCATAAAGTCAATTCCCCAACAGTCGAACACTTCACACTCAAGGATGTAGTTTTGAGGCATCTCATTTCGCATTGAGATGTTGCCAACTCTTTGGCACCTCTCACAGCTTTTCACAAACGTTTCAACATCCTTGTGTAACGTTGGCCAATAGAAACCTACGGTGGCAACCTTAGCAGCAGTGTTCATTATACCATGGTGACCGCCACACGCGTAGGAATGACAATGAGTTAGGATTTTTGGAACTTCCTCTTCAGTGACGCAGCGGCGGATTATGCCGTCAGCGCAAGCATGAAATAAGTAGGGATCATCCCAAAAGAAGTTCCCGACTTTACCAAAGAAAGCCTTTTTCATAGCCCTTGATTCGAACTCTGGAAGTTCTCCACAAGCTAAATAATTCGCAATATCTGCGAACCAAGGGGCTTTCCCAACTACTATTGCTGTCATTAGGGTTTCTTTGACCATTTCGTCTTGGATAGGTACGGCGTCATTATTAAGCTCGGGTAGCCTAGACAAATGGTCAGCTACCACATTTTCGCTACCTTTCCTATCTCTCAACTCAAAGTCAAACTCCTGTAATAGGAGCACCCAACGGATCAGCCTCGGCTTTGCATCTCTCTTGGTCATTAAAAACTTCAGAGCCGAGTGATCAGTGAATACTACAACTTTTGAACAGATGAGATATTGACGTAGTCTCTCAAAAGCATAGACTACTGCTAGCATTTCTTTTTCAGTTGTAGTGTAGTTGCGTTGTGCAGGGTCTAATGTTTTACTGATATAACATATAACATGGTGCTTTCCCTCCTTTTTCTGCCCAAGGACAGCACCAACAGAAATATCACTAGCATCGCACATCAATTCAAATGGCAAACTCCAATCCGGAGCTTGCACGATGGGCGCAGAAATTAGAGCCTCTTTTAGCTTGTTAAAGGCGTTCATGCATCTCTCATCGAAGTGAAATTCGACATCTTTCTGAAGAAGTTCATTCAAGGGTTTTGCTAGAGTCGAAAATCCTAGGATGAGACGCCTATAGAATCCTGCGTGTCCAAGAAAGGATCGTACTCCTGTAACTGAGGTAGGTACAGGAAGATTCCTTATCACGTCAATTTTGGCAGGATCCACCTCTATGCCTTTGTAAGACACTTTGTGGCCTAGGACGATGCCTTCTTGAACTAAAAAGTGACATTTCTCCTAATTTAGTACAAGATTCGTTTCTTCACACCTTAATAGTACTTTCTCAAGATGTGTCAAGCACGTGTCAAGAGAGGACCCTCCAACAGAAAAATCATCCATGAATACTTCCATAAAGTCCTCTAACATATCGGCGAATGTAGCCGACATGCACCTCTGGAAGGTGGATGGAGCATTGCATAAACCGAAGGGCATTCTCCTGTAGGCAAAAGTCCCAAAAGGGCAGGTGAAAGTTGTTTTCTGTTGGTCCTCGGGGTGGATTGGGATTTGAAAGAAACCCGAGTAACCATCTAGAAAAAATAGGACCTGTGCCTGGCCAGTCTTTCAAGCATCTCATCGATGAAGGGTAAGGGAAAGTGATCTTTTCTGGTTGCTTTATTGAGTTTGCGATAGTCAATGCAAACTCACCATCCCGTGGTGGCTCTTGTGGGGATCATCTCTCCTCTGTCATTCTCGACGATGGTTATTCCTCCCTTTTTAGGAACAACATGAACTGGGCTAACCCATCTACTATCTGAAATTGAGTAGATGATGCCGGCCTGGAGGAGTTTGAGGATTTCATCCTTAACAACCTCTTTCATGTTGGGATTCAGCCGTCTTTGAGGCTCAACGGAGGAAAATTGTTCTTCATCAAGATGAATCCGGTGCATCACAAGGGATGGACTAATCCCTTTTAAATCGCCTAGTGAATACCCGATGACATCTCGATATTTCCTTAATAAAACAAGTAATTTTTCCAAAGAAATGTCATCGAGCTCAGAATTCACTATGACCGGGCTTCCTTCATCTTCATCGAGATAGGCATATTTTAAGCTAGGAGGTAGAGGTTTCAAAGTCACTTTGGGGAAAGGTTTAGGACCTTCCCTTTTGTGCGCAATACTTTCCTCTACCTCGTAAAGGTGCTCATATTCTGCTTCTTTTTCAGAATCCTGGGCCGTATCTAACCGGCCTTCCAACAGCTCATTTATAGTAGGGGTATCCTCATCAATCATTTGACATCCAACCTCTACTTCCTTGTTCTCATAACTAACCTCACTCTCCCTTTCACCTTCTTCAAGGCGACAGACCTGCTTAACCATAGGCTTCTTTAAAAGGGGAGAGATTTTGAAAACTACCTTTACTTGGGCAACTTCTACCGTTATGGTACCATCATGGCAATTAATAACTGCCCGAAGCATTTTCAGAACGGCTCTGCCCAAGATAAGTGGAGTATAAGGGTCCTCTTCCATTTCCATTACCACAAAATCACAAGGGACCACTAGTTCTCCTACTTGTATAGGTATGTCGTCGAGCTCTCCACATGGCACTTTAATGCTCCTATCAGCCAGCTGGATTGTTTTCCTTGAAGGTCGGAGGGCAAAGGGGAGCTTTTTGGCGATCGATAGGGGCATAAGACTGATCGAAGCCCCTAAATCGGCGAGCGCCCCTTTAGGATCAAGGTTTTCCAACTTCACAGGGAGGATAAGGACCGGGATCTCGCTCCTTCATAGGTATTTTCCCCTGCAGTATAGAGCTAACTTGATGGGGCAGACTGATTACCTCTTCCTCAAGCTTTTTCTTGTTGGACAGTAAGTCTTTCAAGAACTTAGCATACTTTGGCATTTGTGCCATAGCATCGAGGAATGGGATTTTCATCTCCATCTTCTGAAGATGTTCAAGAAACTTCTTTAATTTATCATCAAGTTGCTTCTCAACTTTCCTGTAGGGAAAAGGAAGCGGTGGTGCATATAACCGTTCTAACCTCTTTCTTTCCTCAGCTTTCTTCCTCCTCTCCTCCTCACTCTCTACTGGCTTCTCACTCCCTACCTTAGCATTGACATCCTCCCTACCTCTTTCATCTTTACCGTGTTCCTCCTCTTTTTCATCTTTGTGTACTCTCGTCTCATCACTCACCCGCACCAAAGGTGTATCAACCGGATATGAAGGACTGTTATACTGAGTCCCTGATCTCAGGTGGATAGCCTTAGCAGTGTGCTGGTTTGGGTTCGGTTGCTGAGGTGGAGGTTGTAAAGAGGGGTTAGGTTGAGGGTGAGATGGGAATAGCGGCGGTGCAGGAGGGTTAGCTATTTGGGCCAGTTGAGTTTCAAACAACTTTTGCTGAGCTTGAAGTTGTTGCATTTGTTGGATGAGAGTCTGATTAATTTGCGTCAGACTCTGGTTCTGTTGAGCAAGAGTTGTTACTTGGGAGGCTAAATGGTCTTGTGGTTGAGGAGCCACATGATGAGGGTGACTAGGGGGAAAAGGTAGGTTTGAACTATTTCTAGGTCCTTGGTGAAACCCTGGGGGTCTATACACATTGGCCCTAGGTACGTTCCCATTAGTCTGGTTCCCCTGGAAACTTTGGTTATTAAATCCACCTTGACCATTTCTGTTGTATCCCGGGTGGAAGTTTCCCTGGTTTTGGTTGGAGTTAAAGGGAGGTTTATACTGTTGGTTGTTCGGGAAAGGTTGCTGCCCATACCCTACTCCTTGGCCCTGTCCACTATAGTTAAGGGCTGCCATATGATCAGGGTTATACCCATAACCGTCATAGTTCATCACCTGCGGTTCTGGGTTATACCCTCCGTAGTCAACTGCAGCTACATGCTCGGAGTGCGAACCACCACAATAAGATGTATCATGGTTGGTACCCCCACATATGGCACATGCAAAGTGCTTTTGACGCACTGGGGGGTTGTTCGAACTACCGGCTAGGCTTAGCTTGGACAACTTTTAATCAATAACGGCTTCTATTTTGGCGCTAATGTTGTCCAAGTTAGTTGTGTCTATCATCCCTCTAGGTAATCCCTGACTCCTAGTTCCTCCCCAGGCACTATTCTTAGCAACTTCCTCTATTTTGGCCTTTACCTGGGTGCAAGGAATTTTGGAAAGCTGGCCACCTACAGCTGAGTCTAGAAGTGCTTTGGTTGAGTCATTAAGACCATCATAAAAGAATGTGTTGAGATGGTTTTCCCCGTACTCATGGTGGGGACATGCTCTAATCATTCTTTTAAACCTACTCCAGGTAGCACTAAGGTTTTCATCATCCTCTTGGGTGAATGACGCAATTTTCTTACGCCAATCCTGCGTTCGAACCGTAGGATAGAACCTTTCTAGAAATGCGGTTTTTAGTTGAGCCCAATTAACAATTGAACTGGGTTCTAAGCATTTATACCAATCCTTGGCATCTCCCGCTAGACTCAGATGGAAAAGGTGCATTCGCACATAATCAGGGCTATTAGGACAAGGAGGGATAAGTCCACAAATATCTGAGAATGCCTCTAGGTGTTGAAGAGGACATTTATTTCTTAAGCCACTGAATGGTGTTTCCTTAACCATTCTTGTGAACTGAGGGTGAATTTGGTAAGGTGTAGTAGCAACAGGAAGTACTACACCTCCTTGGAACTCTTGTGAGCCAGGAGTTCCGAATTGGCCAAACAATTGATGTTCTTCGGCCATTATGGATATGGTAGGGTTTTGGACAGATTGTGAGGTATACTTTGAAGGGCGTTGTCTACTAACACGTTGGATTTCAGGATTTAAGGGTGTAATTGGCTGGTTTGACCTACGCGTGCTGTGGGGCATGCAAACACCTAAGTCAAAGACAACCACACGCAGAAAGGAAAACAAAAATAGAAATAAAATAAATAAAGTTATGCTAAAACAAGTTAAGTCTAAATATTACGCCTTGTCCCCGGCAACGACGCCATTTTGATAACCGGTTTTCTAGGTCGTTAACTAAAAGACAGGTTATGCAAACAATATTTATTCCAACCTACAAACTATACGAGTATAGCGGAGTAGGGGGGTCGAACCACGAAGACAAGGTATATCAAGACTAAGGATGTTGTTGAATATACCTGGTAAGACTAAGGATGGTCCTAATGTTATAAGAGTTATGCAGACAGTGAAGATTCGATCCAAGTTATGGCCTGAAGACAGAACGCCTAGGAATGGAAAAGGTAAATCCACATTCCTTCCTTCGTCTTGTTACACTTTGTCCCGAGCAGAGAAGAGGATATTTTGTGAGTGTCTGTATGGGATCAAGGTTCCTACTGGGTATTCATCTAATTTGAAGAACTTCTTATCAATGAAAGATCTGAAATTAATGGGTATGAAGTCCCATGATTATCATGTTATGATGCAAGTGTTTTTACCAATTGCCATCCGCCATATTTTGCCCAAGCATGTTAGGGATTCTATCACTAGACTTTATTCTTTTTTTAATACAATATGCAACAAGGAGCTTGATCCGTCATGTTTGGATGAGTTACAAGTTAGTGTTGATACAACCTTATGTCAACTAGAGATGTACTTTCCACCTTCATTCTTTGATATTATGGTACATCTAGTTGTGCATTTGGTCCGAGAAATCAAGTTGTATGGTCTAGTGTTCCTAAGATGGTCTTATCCTTTCGAGAGATACATGGGTACTCTAAAAAAGAAGGTGAGAAACCCATCACACCCTGAAGGTAGTATAATTCAAGGTATAACCATAGAGGAGATAGGTGAGTTTCTTGGTGAGTTCTTATCCAAGGGGGAGGCAATTGGGTTATCAAAATTGAGGCATGAAGGGAGGCTCAAAGGGCATGGCATTGTGGGTTCTAAGGAGGTCTTAATTCCATTGCCAAAAAAGAGACAAGCTCATTTATTTGTTTTCCACCATATCACAAAGGTTCATCCTTACTTAGAAAGGCATATGAATGAATTAAAGGTGAAGTACCAATCTAAAGGTGAACGAGCATTGATGCAAGAACACAATAACACCTTCATAGATTGGTTTCATGAAAAAGTTATGCATGAATTGTCTGAAACGAGGCATAATATTTCTGATACAATCAAGTGGTTAGCTTATGGTCTTCGAACAACTGTTCGATCTTTTGAGGGGTATGATATCAATGGATATACCTTCTACACTGAACGTAGGGATAAGAAATCAAAGTCTGTTTAAAATAGTGGTGTTCTAATAATGGCTTCTTATTGAGAATATGCTAGCTCAAAAGATAAAGCACCAGTTAATGCGATCTTGTCGTACTATGGGATAACTCAAGAGATATAGGAATTTGAATACTGTGGGTTTAAGGTTCCCCTTTTTCAATGCAAGTGGGCAGATATCAGTAGACGTGGTTAGGTGAAGAAGGATGAATCAAATTGGACTTTAGTCGACATGAGTCGGATGCGCGATATGGAGGAACCTTTTATACTTGCATCACAAGGTAAACAAGTATTCTACATTAATGACACAAATGACCCTCGATGGGCTGTTGGTGTCCCTGGTAAATGACAGATCCTTGGAATTGGTGATGTAACTAATGAGGAAGAGTATGATGACTTTGATGATCTCCCACCATTCTCAATGCCATGTAATGATGACATGGATGCTGGAACAGAAACAGAAACAAATTATATGAGAATGGATCACCATGAAGGAGTTACTATAGATGAGTAGTATTCATTGTCTAGGTATTTAATTATTTTGTATTTATGTTAATGTTTTCCTTATTTCCTATACTATTGTTATACGATTCACTAACTCAATTTGCATTGTCTTGTTGTTGTTGTATGCAGTTACAGGCTTGCATCATGGCTAGTGACTAAGATTTTAGTGTCTCTTCTGAGGACGTGGAGTACGATGTGCACCTCGAAACTGATCAAGGTGATCCAGAAGACATGGCTGCTAAGTTAGAAGCACAGAGATTAGATAGACTATTCGATGAACACGAAAGGATTGCTGAAGCTGCAACACCTTTAGGGGATGATGTACATATGGACATTGTCATCCCCTCATGTTCGGGTACTAGGAGGGGGAAGGGTGGTGCTCGGGGCATTGGTAGACCTAGAGGTCAGACTAGAAGCCTTAGAGTGGCCGAGCCTATGCATCTAGAGTTTGACCATTTGCATCACCCCATTGGTAGGTGGCTTCTTAAGTACGGTCAGCACATTAGACTTCTTATTCGGGAGTTCAATATCAACTAGGAGTGGTCGGGAGTGAATGAAGGACTTCGGCAGACCTTGTGGGTGGACACAATGGTACGTATTCTTAACTTAATCTCAATTACTTAAATATTTGTGTAAACTACCTTACTAAATGAAATTAAATCAATTTAAATTTATTTCAGGCTTTGTTTCACATTCCAGACAACCCCCAATTGAAGAAGCTTTTTCTATCTATAGTCGCCGATAGATTTCGGGACTTCAAATCCAAGTTGGTTATTGGTTGGATTACCAAGACAAGAAAGGTGTCCAAAAAGGAAGCTAACATGTTGCCCTATGAAATATGGAAGCATATTAAGGAAGGCGATTGGGCAACCTTTGTGAAGAACAAGACTTCGAAAGCTGTAGTGGTAAGTTAAATACTTATTTGTATTCATTTTTGGTCTTTTTGTACTTTAATTTTAAGTTAAATACCTTTATGTTGTTGACAGGCTAAACGTGAGAAGGCGAGCAAGAGTGCCAAGATGAACATTGATAACCGGTTTTCTAGGTCGTTAACTAAAAGACAGGTTATGCAAACAATATTTATTCCAACCTACAAACTATACGAGTATAGCGGAGTAGGGGGGTTGAACCACGAAGACAAGGTATATTAAGACTTTGACTTTTAACACAACCGGACTAATGGGGGTTGGAAATTCAGTTAAAACTAATAGGTGGAAAATAGATGACGACAAATCACGAAGTAAAGCAAGTAGAGAAAAACGGGGACAAGATTGGATTCACCCTAGGAATGAAGCTTTAAAACCGAACATGATAGGTTAGAGAAAATCTGATAATAACCAGCATGAATATCCAAGAATACGAGAGGAAGTTTGTGACCCTATAGATCACACGAACAACCTATAATCGCCCTATGTCTCCAAAGGAGTGGCAGGACAAGATTCGCATCGGAATCCGAAACTATTTATTAACATCATTTCTACAACCTTAAGCAATAAAGATCATAGCTTTCCTAGAGTTTCACCGATCAAAACCCCTAAAGGAATTACTCACTCATATTCATGCTTGAAGACATAAATATATTAAAAGGTGTAGCAGAAACGAACATGGAATGAAATCGCGAGAATGAAAACAAAATCAGAATTAATAAACGATAAACTTAGAACTAAACATGCAATGAAACAAAGCAATGAATTAAGATTAAAGGAAGGAATTAAACTTACAAAAGCTTTAAATTGATATCCACGAAAAGAATTCGAACTACAAAGCGTTGAAGAAAAACTGAAAATCGAAAGCTAAAACTAAAAGAATTTGGAGGCTAAGAAACCTAAAAGTGCATAAAAGTATTAACCCTCGCTCCCCCCCTCCTCATCAGAGGAAGGGGGTATTTATAACAAAATAAGAAAAACCTATGAAAAACCCTAAAATGCATAGGAGCCGGCCCTAAAAAGAAGTAGTTGATCCGGAGGAAAACACTGTCATTCGCTCGAATATAGGTCTCATTCGGCCGAATGTGATCCCATTCGCCCGAATGGTCTTCCATTCGCCTATTCCAGAGGCGTCGGGGAATCGATCTCCGTTAAGCATTCGCCCGAACGTACAGGTTGATTCGGCCGAATGGAGGCTCATTCGCCCGAATGAGTTCCATTCGGCCTTTCCAGTAGCAAGGCTCAAGAATTCTGAAGACTGCCTCTCATTCGACCGAATGAGTCTCAGATTCGGTCGAATCTGCAAGCATTCGGTCGAATGTCTCTCAGATTCGGTCGAATCTGAGAGCGTTCTTTCCTCTTTTCACTTCCCTCTTTTCTAAACTCCGTGAAATCTTCATGAGTGACTTCAAACACTTGCCCAAGCTAAGATACGTGTGTCAAAGGCTCGAATGTATCGCCTTTCACCTTGAAATCATCAAAAGTGCCTGAAATGAACTTAAGACAACTCGAAAACAAGATCAAGGTAAAATGAAGCATAATGTACATAAAACCAATACAAAACTATGAGACTTGACACTAAAATGAGTTAATAAATGTGCTCTAAAATGAGCACATCAACTTCCCCCAAGCTAGACCGTTGCTAGTCCCTAGCAAACGAAATAGAAAGGTGAAATGACAGCTTAAGGCAATATGAATGAAGAAATGAATGAAGAGACTAATGAAAAACATGAGAAGTGAAGCTCAAGTCAATGCAAGCCGTGCACGTGCGAAACTCCTCCATAGCCATGCGTGTGCAAGTACAATGGGATTTAAAGAGCATAATCAACTTTTTACACTTACTCGGGATTGCCGAGCAAGCGACATCATAATTCATTCCGCCCACTACCTAATGAGGTCGCAAGTCTACGCTCCCAAGGTTATTTCTCACGAGGTGTGGGAAATTTCCATTACGCTCATGTGTTTATGGGGTATGTGTTTCACTCGAAGTCATCCGACTAAAGGTGAGTTGGCAATTAAACACCTAAGCAGGGAGAAATCCCGTAAATCGTGTCTTATCTGCTCTCCAGCACTGATCTTACTAATCAGGTTAAGTCGAACAGGTTTGAAAAAGGGTTGTAATGTAGGTTTGGATCGAGGTATGGTAGAATTTGGGAATGTGGAGTTGAAATAGAGGATAGTAAGTGATCCAAGGAAGTAAAACCGAGGAAGATTACGCCTTCCGACAACCATGTCAATCCCGAAATTCCCAATAGTAGACTAATACACTATGTCAATTTTATTCTCAACTTCTTCTCTAATTTCTTTTGTTTGTTTTCTTTTTTTTTCTTTTTTTTTCTTTTTTTTTTCTTTTGAGTTTTTCAAGCTTTTTCTGAACTTTCTATGTGCATACTTCTTTGAAATGCACTAAGACTAGTGTATATAGTCAAATCATCCAATGATCATTTCCCCAAACCGAAATCCTATATTACAATGCTACAAATATCAACTTCACTATGATCACATGAATATCCCGAGAGTTGTCCGGTTGTTTATCCGGAATAGGCTCGTTATTGAAACCAAATACGGCACAAAATACAGCATAATCAAGAAAATAGGTTGCATTCCTTAGCCTAAAAGATAAATGCAACCTACCATCCCTTTGGC
Source organism: Dysphania ambrosioides (assembly GCA_026401315.1). Lineage (NCBI taxonomy): Eukaryota > Viridiplantae > Streptophyta > Magnoliopsida > Caryophyllales > Amaranthaceae > Dysphania > Dysphania ambrosioides. The sequence continues at coordinate 11,352,157 of CM048666.1, read as the reverse complement.
ACGGGGTTAGGGAACTAAGAAACTCATAAGTTAAGAGCTTATGAGTCGGGTGCCACATGTTTATCCAGTTTTCTAACCTACATGCAGTTAATAATGCAACAAATTGCTCGTATATACCCATTCGTTGCAAAATTGATAGGTCTAAATAACGAGTAGAGTTGATTTTTCGTACCTTGAGTCGTTGGAAACGCTCATATTGCTCCAAAGATACGAAAATAACCGTAGGGTGGTCCTCATCGAACCATAGTTCCTGGCCAGGAAGCCTTTGTTGACCCTCCGGTTGTTGAGAACCGATTTGTTGAGCCTCCTGCGCCGCACCCGAAGAGGAACCCTCTCCATGCTTCTTGGACCTTTTGAAGGGGTTCCTTAAAGTTCTCCTTGGACCCATGGTAGTTGAAGGTGATTTGGAGGGGAGTAGAAGGATTTGAGAAAGAGCAAGAATGCGGGAGGGGAGTCGGCCGAATGAAAGAAGTTGAAGCTGATATTTATAGAACTGACCTACATTCGGTCGAATGGAGCTTCCATTCGGTCGAATGGTGTCCTATTCGACCGAATGGATAACCTGTTCGGTCGAATGGAGTAGTGTTACGAAGAAATCTTCGCTCCCATTCGACCGAATAGGTTTCTCAATTCGGTCGAATGTAACTTCATTCGACCGAATGTTTGCTTCATTCGGCATTATCAGCAGCCTCGTAAATACTCCCATAAGATCTATTCGACCGAATGGATCACTTCATTCGGTCGAATGAGATTCATTCGGCCGAATTGAAGCTTCATTCGGCATTATCAGGAACTTGGCCAAAATTGGTTTTAGCTCCATCTTCAATTTCATTTGGCCGAATGGAATTATCATTCGGCCGAATGGGCAGCGATTTCGCTCTGTTTAGATCAAATCACTTGTGCCCTCTCAAAATCAATCAATATACTATGATTAAGTTGTTTGAAAATCCAAATAAACCGGGTTACTTCCCGTAAGTGCTTTGTTTAACGTCGTTTAGCTCGACGTAGCTCGGGTGATTAAACAAAGACAAAAGGGAAACTAAGCAATTAAAACCTAAAAAAAAACGGTAAAGAACGATGATTCAAAGTAAGGATATTCGATAAGGGTCAATGATTATACAAATCATTCGACTTTGACATCATCTAACTTTATAAGCTCAATGGTGTTGACGTTATGAAGGCTGCTCTCATGGAAGAGTTTTAACCGATGTCCATTAACAACGAAACGTCCTCTATGATGGTCTTTCAGCTCTACCGTTCCATACGGAAAAACTTGTGAAATCTCGAATGGCCCAGACCACCGTGATTTTAACTTTCCGGGGAATAACTTAGCTCTTGAATTAAAGAGCAGCACTTTATCTCCTACAAGGAACTCTCGTTGGATGATATGTTGGTCGTGCCAACGCTTAGTACGTTCCTTGTAGATGTGCATGTTATGGAATGCATCGAGCCGTAGTTCTTCCAATTCTCGTAATTGGGCGGCTCGCTTCTCGCAGAATAAGGTGGGGTCCAAATTTAGAGTTTGGATCGCCCACCAAGATTTGCATTCCAGTTCCACCGGTAGGTGACATGACTTCCCATATAAAAGCCGAAACAGGGTGGTGCGAATAGGGGTTTTGTAACACGTCCGGTGGGCCCAAAGAGCGTCATCTAACTTTAGAGACCAATCTTTCCTATTTGGGTTTACCACCTTCTCGAGAATTCTCTTGATTTCCCTATTAGCTACTTCCACCTGTCCTTGAGTTTGGGGATGGTAGGGTGATCCGACTTTGTGCACGACTCCATAATTTTTAAATAATTTATTTAGTTCGTGCTTAGCAAAGTGTGATCCCCCATCACTTATGACTATTTTGGGAACACCGAATCGAGGAAAGATTATGCTTTTAAAAAGCTTAATAACCACTTTGTGATCATTCGTAGGTGAGGCGATGGCTTCCACCCACTTAGACACATAATCAATTCCTACTAAAATATATTGGTTCCCATGAGATGAAACAAATGGGCCCATAAAGTCAATTCCCCAACAGTCGAACACTTCACACTCAAGGATGTAGTTTTGAGGCATCTCATTTCGCATTGAGATGTTGCCAACTCTTTGGCACCTCTCACAGCTTTTCACAAACGTTTCAACATCCTTGTGTAACGTTGGCCAATAGAAACCTGCGGTGGCAACCTTAGCAGCAGTGTTCATTATACCATGGTGACCGCCACACGCGTAGGAATGACAATGAGTTAGGATTTTTGGAACTTCCTCTTCAGTGACGCAGCGGCGGATTATGCCGTCTGCGCAAGCATGAAATAAGTAGGGATCATCCCAAAAGAAGTTCCCGACTTTACCAAAGAAAGCCTTTTTCATAGCCCTTGATTCGAACTCTGGAAGTTCTCCACAAGCTAAATAATTCGCAATATCTGCGAACCAAGGGGCTTTCCCAACTACTATTGCTGTCATTAGGGTTTCTTCGACCATTTCGTCTTGGATAGGTACGGCGTCATTATTAAGCTCGGGTAGCCTAGACAAATGGTCAGCTACCACATTTTCGCTACCTTTCCTATCTCTCAACTCAAAGTCAAACTCCTGTAATAGGAGCACCCAACGGATCAGCCTCGGCTTTGCGTCTCTCTTGGTCATTAAAAACTTCAGAGCCGAGTGATCAGTGAATACTACAACTTTTGAACAGATGAGATATTGGCGCAGTCTCTCAAAAGCATAGACTACTGCTAGCATTTCTTTTTCAGTTGTAGTGTAGTTGCGTTGTGCAGGGTCCAGTGTTTTACTGATATAACATATAACATGGTGCTTTCCCTCCTTTTTTTGCCCAAGGACAGCACCAACAGAAATATCACTGGCATCGCACATCAATTCAAATGGCAAACTCCAATCCGGAGCTTGCACGATGGGCGCAGAAATTAGAGCCTCTTTTAGCTTGTTAAAGGCATTCATGCATCTCTCATCGACGTGAAATTCGACATCTTTCTGAAGAAGTTCATTCAAGGGTTTTGCTAGAGTCGAAAATCCTAGGATGAGACGCCTATAGAATCCTGCGTGTCCAAGAAAGGATCGTACTCCTGTAACAGAGGTAGGTACAGGAAGATTCCTTATCACGTCAATTTTGGCAGGATCCACCTCTATGCCTTTGTAAGACACTTTGTGGCCTAGGACGATGCCTTCTTGAACATAAAAGTGACATTTCTCCCAATTTAGTACAAGTTTCGTTTCTTGACACCTTAATAGTACTTTCTCAAGATGTGTCAAGCACGTGTCAAGAGAGGACCCTCCAACAGAAAAATCATCCATGAACACTTCCATAAAGTCCTCTAACATATCGGCGAATATAGCCGACATGCACCTCTGGAAGGTGGATGGAGCATTGCATAAACCGAAGGGCATTCTCCTGTAGGCAAAAGTCCCAAAAGGGCAGGTGAAAGTTGTTTTCTGTTGGTCCTCGGGGTGGATTGGGATTTGAAAGAAACCCGAGTAACCATCTAGAAAACAATAGTACCTGTGCCTGGCCAGTCTTTCAAGCATCTCATCGATGAAGGGTAAGGGAAAGTGATCTTTTCTGGTTGCTTTATTGAGTTTGCGATAGTCAATGCAAACTCGCCATCCCGTGGTGGCTCTTGTGGGGATCATCTCTCCTCTTTCATTCTCGACGATGGTTATTCCTCCCTTTTTAGGAACAACATGAACTGGGCTAACCCATCTACTATCTGAAATTGAGTAGATGATGCCGACCTGGAGGAGTTTGAGGATTTCATCCTTAACAACCTCTTTCATGTTGGGATTTAGCCGTCTTTGAGGCTCAACGGAGGAAAATTGTTCATCATCAAGATGAATCCGGTGCATCACAAGGGATGGACTAATCCCTTTTAAATCGCCTAGTGAATACCCGATGACATCTCGATATTTCCTTAATAAAACAAGTAATTTTTCCAAAGAAATGTCATCGAGCTCAGAATTCACTATGACCGGGCTTCCTTCATCTTCATCGAGATAGGCATATTTTAAGCTAGGAGGTAGAGGTTTCAAAGTCACTTTGGGGAAATGTTTAGGACCTTCCCTTTTGTGCGTAATACTTTCCTCTACCTCGTAAAGGTGCTCATATTCTGCTTCTTTTTCAGAATCCTGGGCCGTATCTAACCGGCCTTCCAACAGCTCATTTATAGTAGGGGTATCCTCATTAATCATTTGACACCCAACCTCTACTTCCTTGTTCTCTTAACTAACCTCACTCTCCCTTTCACCTTCTTCAAGGCGACAAACCTGCTTAACCATAGGCTTCTTTAAAAGGGGAGAGATTTTGATAACTACCTTTACTTGGGCAATTTCTACCGTTATGGTATCATCATGGCAATTAATAACTGCCCGAAGCATTTTCAGAACGGCTCTGCCCAAGATAAGTGGAGTATAAGGGTCCTCTTCCATTTCCATTACCACAAAATCACAAGGGACCACTAGTTCTCCTACTTGTATAGGTATGTCGTCGAGCTCTCCACATGGCACTTTAATGCTCCTATCAGCCAGCTGGATTGTTTTCCTTGAAGGTCGGAGGGCAAAGGGGAGCTTTTTGGCGATCGATAGGGGCATAAGACTGATCGAAGCCCCTAAATCGGCGAGCGCCCCTTTAGGATCAAGGTTTCCCAACTTCACAAGGAGGATAAGGACCGGGATCTCGCTCCTTCATAGGTATTTTCCCCTGCAGTATAGAGCTAACTTGATGGGGCAGACTGATTACCTCTTCCTCAAGCTTTTTCTTGTTGGACAGTAAGTCTTTCAAGAACTTAGCATACTTTGGCATTTGTGCCATAGCATCGAGGAATGGGATTTTCATCTCCATCTTCTGAAGATGTTCAAGAAACTTCTTTGATTTATCATCAAGTTGCTTCTCAACTTTCCTGTAGGGAAAAGGAAGCGGTGGTGCATACAACCGTTCTAACCTCTTTCTTTCCTCAGCTTTCTTCCTCCTCTCCTCCTTACTCTCTACTGGCTTCTCACTCCCTGCCTTAGCATTGACGTCCTCCCTACCTCTTTCATCTTTACCATGTTCCTCCTCTTTTTATCTTTGTGTACTCTCGTCTCATCACTCACCCGCACCAAAGGTGTATCAACCGGATATGAAGGACTGTTATACTGAGTCCCTGATCTCAGGTGGATAGCCTTAGCAGTGTGCTGGTTTGGGTTCGGTTGCTGAGGTGGAGGTTGTAAAGAGGGGTTAGGTTGAGGGTGAGATGGGAATAGCGGCAGTGCAGGAGGGTTAGCCATTTGGGCCAGTTGAGTTTCAAACAACTTTTGCTGAGCTTGAAGTTGTTGCATTTGTTGGATGAGAGTCTGATTAATTTGCGTCAGACTCTGGTTCTGTTGAGCAAGAGTTGTTACTTGGGAGGCTAAATGGTCATGTTGTGGTTGAGGAGCCACATGATGAGGGTGACTAGGGGGAAAAGGTAGGTTTGAACTATTTCTAGGTCCTTGGTGAAACCCTGGGGGTCTATACACATTGGCCCTAGGTACGTTCCCATTAGTCTGGTTCCCCTGGAAACTTTGGTTATTAAATCCACCTTGACCATTTCTGTTGTATCCCGGGTGGAAGTTTCCCTGGTTTTGGTTGGAGTTAAAGGGAGGTTTATACTGTTGGTTGTTCGGGAAAGGTTGCTGCCCATACCCTACTCCTTGGCCCTGTCCACTATAGTTAAGGGCTGCCACATGATCAGGGTTATACCCATAACCGTCATAGTTCATCACCTGCGGTTCTGGGTTATACCCTCCATAGTCAACTGCAGCTACATGCTCGGAGTGCAAACCACCACAATAAGATGTATCATGGTTGGTACCCCCACATATGGCACATGCAAAGTGCTTTTCACGCACTGGGGGGTTGTTTGAACTACCGGCTAGGCTTAGCTTGGACAACTTTTTATCAATAACGGCTTCTATTTTGGTGCTAATGTTGTCCAAGTTAGTTGTGTCTATCATCCCTTTAGGTAATCCCTGACTCCTAGTTCCTCCCCAGGCACTATTCTTAGCAACTTCCTCTATTTTGGCCTTTACCTGGGTGCAAGGAATTTTGGAAAGCTGGCCACCTACAGCTGAGTCTAGAAGTGCTTTGGTGGAGTCATTAAGACCATCGTAAAAGAATGTGTTGAGATGGTTTTCCCCATACTCATGGTGGGGACATGCTCTAATCATTCTTTTAAACCTACTCCATGTAGCAATAAGGTTTTCATCATCCTCTTGGGTGAATGACGCAATTTTCTTACGCCAATCCTGCGTTCGAACCGTAGGATAGAACCTTTCTAGAAATGCGGTTTTTAGTTGAGCCCAATTAACAATTGAACTGGGTTCTAAGCATTTATACCAATCCTTGGCATCTCCCGCTAGACTCAGATGGAAAAGGTGCATTCGCACATAATCAGGGCTATTAGGACAAGGAGGGATAAGTCCACAAATATTTGAGAATGCCTCTAGGTGTTGAAGAGGACATTTATTTCTTAAGCCACTGAATGGTGTTTCCTTAACCATTCTTGTGAACTGAGGGTGAATTTGGTAAGGTGTAGTAGCAACAGGAAGTACTACACCTCCTTGGAACTCTTGTGAGCCAGGAGTTCCGAATTGGCCAAACAATTGATGTTCTTCGGCCATTATGGATATGGTAGGGTTTTGGACAGATTGTGAGGTATACTTTGAAGGGCGTTGTCTACTAACACGTTGGATTTCAGGATTTAAGGGTGTAATTGGCTGGTTTGACCTACGCGTGCTGTGGGGCATGCAAACACCTAAGTCAAAGACAACCACACATAGAAAGGAAAACAAAAATAGAAATAAAATAAATAAAGTTATGCTAAAACAAGTTAAGTCTAAATATTACGCCTTGTCCCCGGCAACGACGCCATTTTGATAACCGGTTTTCTAGGTCGTTAACTAAAAGACAGGTTATGCAAACAATATTTATTCCAACCTACAAACTATACGAGTATAGCGGAGTAGGGGGGTCGAACCACGAAGACAAGGTATATCAAGACTAAGGATGTTGTTGAATATACCTGGTAAGACTAAGGATGGTCCTAATGTTATAAGAGTTATGCAGACAGTGAAGATTCGATCCAAGTTATGGCCTGAAGACAGAACGCCTAGGAATGGAAAAGGTAAATCCACATTCCTTCCTTCGTCTTGTTACACTTTGTCCCGAGCAGAGAAGAGGATATTTTGTGAGTGTCTGTATGGGATCAAGGTTCCTACTGGGTATTCATCTAATTTGAAGAACTTCTTATCAATGAAAGATCTGAAATTAATGGGTATGAAGTCCCATGATTATCATGTTATGATGCAAGTGTTTTTACCAATTGCCATCCGCCATATTTTGCCCAAGCATGTTAGGGATTCTATCACTAGACTTTATTCTTTTTTTAATACAATATGCAACAAGGAGCTTGATTCGTCATGTTTGGATGAGTTACAAGTTAGTGTTGATACAACCTTATGTCAACTAGAGATGTACTTTCCACCTTCATTCTTTGATATTATGGTACATCTAGTTGTGCATTTGGTCCGAGAAATCAAGTTGTATGGTCTAGTGTTCCTAAGATGGTCTTATCCTTTCGAGAGATACATGGGTACTCTAAAAAAGAAGGTGAGAAACCCATCACACCCTGAAGGTAGTATAATTCAAGGTATAACCATAGAGGAGATAGGTGAGTTTCTTAGTGAGTTCTTATCCAAGGGGGAGGCAATTGGGTTATCAAAATTGAGGCATGAAGGGAGGCTCAAAGGGCATGGCATTGTGGGTTCTAAGGAGGTCTTAATTCCATTGCCAAAAAAGAGACAAGCTCATTTATTTGTTTTCCACCATATCACAAAGGTTCATCCTTACTTAGAAAGGCATATGAATGAATTAAAGGTGAAGTACCCATCTAAAGGTGAACGAGCATTGATGCAAGAACACAATAACACCTTCATAGATTGGTTTCATGAAAAAGTTATGCATGAATTGTCTGAAACGAGGCATAATATTTCTGATACAATCAAGTGGTTAGCTTATGGTCTTCGAACAACTATTCGATCTTTTGAGGGGTATGATATCAATGGATATACCTTTTACACTGAACGTAGGGATAAGAAATCAAAGTCTGTTTAAAATAGTGGTGTTCTAATAATGGCTTCTTCTTGAGAATATGCTAGCTCAAAAGATAAAGCACCAGTTAATGCGATCTTGTCGTACTATGGGATAACTCAAGAGATATAGGAATTTGAATACTGTGGGTTTAAGGTTCCCCTTTTTCAATGCAAGTGGGCAGATATCAGTAGACGTGGTTAGGTGAAGAAGGATGAATCAAATTGGACTTTAGTCGACATGAGTCGGATGCGCGATATGGAGGAACCTTTTATACTTGCATCACAAGGTAAACAAGTATTCTACATTAATGACACAAATGACCCTCGATGGGCTGTTGGTGTCCCTGGTAAACGACAGATCCTTGGAATTGGTGATGTCACTGATGAGGAAGAGTATGATGACTTTGATGATCTCCCACCATTCTCAATGCCATGTAATGATGACATGGATGCTGGAACAGAAACGGAAACAAATTATATGAGAATGGATCACCATGAAGGAGTTACTATAGATGAGTAGTATTCATTGTCTAGGTATTTAATTATTTTGTATTTATGTTAATGTTTTCCTTATTTCCTATACTATTGTTATACGATTCACTAACTCAATTTGCATTGTCTTGTTGTTGTTGTATGCAGTTACAGGCTTGCATCATGGCTAGTGACTAAGATTTTAGTGTCTCTTCTGAGGACGTGGAGTACGATGTGCACCTCAAAACTGATCAAGGTGATCCAGAAGACATGGCTGCTAAGTTAGAAGCACAGAGATTAGATAGACTATTCGATGAACACGAAAGGATTGCTGAAGCTGCAACACCTTTAGGGGATGATGTACATATGGACATTGTCATCCCCTCGTGTTCGGGTACTAGGAGGGGGAAGGGTGGTGCTCGGGGCATTGGTAGACCTAGAGGTCCGACTAGAAGCCTTAGAGTGGCCGAGCCTATGCATCTAGAGTTTAACCATTTGCATCACCCCATTGGTAGGTGGCTTCTCAAGTACGGTCAGCACATTAGACTTCTTATTCGGGAGTTCAATATCAACTAGGAGTGGTCGGGAGTGAATGAAGGACTTCGGCAGACCTTGTGGGTGGACACAATGGTACGTATTCTTAACTTAATCTCAATTACTTAAATATTTGTGTAAACTACCTTACTAAATGAAATTAACTCAATTTAAATTTATTTCAGGCTTTGTTTCACATTCCAGACAACCCCCAATTGAAGAAGCTTTTTCTATCTATAGTCGCCGATAGATTTCGGGACTTCAAATCCAAGTTGGTTAATGGTTGGATTACCAAGACAAGAAAGGTGTCCAAAAAGGAAGCTAACATGTTGCCCTATGAAATATGGAAGCATATTAAGGAAGGCGACTGGGCAACCTTTGTGAAGAACAAGACTTCGAAAGCTGTAGTGGTAAGTTAAATACTTATTTGTATTCATTTTTGGTCTTTTTGTACTTTAATTTTAAGTTAAATACCTTTATGTTGTTGACAGGCTAAACGTGAGAAGGCGAGCAAGAGTGCCAAGATGAACATTGATAACCGGTTTTCTAGGTCGTTAACTAAAAGACAGGTTATGCAAACAATATTTATTCCAACCTACAAACTATACGAGTATAGCGGAGTAGGGGGGTTGAACCACGAAGACAAGGTATATCAAGACTTTGACTTTTAACACAACCGGACTAATTGGGGTTGGAAATTCAGTTAAAACTAATAGGTGGAAAATAAATGACGACAAATCACGAAGTAAAGCAAGTAGAGAAAAACGGGGACAAGATTGGATTCACCCTAGGAATGAAGCTTTAAAACCGAACATGATAGGTTAGAGAAAATCTGATAATAACCAGCATGAATATCTAAGAATACGAGAGGAAGTTTGTGACCCTATAGATCACACGAACAACCTATAATCGCCCTATGTCTCCAAAGGAGTGGCAGGACAAGATTCGCATCGGAATCCGAAACTATTTATTAACATCATTTCTACAACCTTAAGCAATAAAGATCATAGCTTTCCTAGAGTTTCACCGATCAAAACCCCTAAAGGAATTACTCACTCATATTCATGCTTGAAGACATAAATATATTAAAAGGTGTAGCAGAAATGAACATGGAATGAAATCGCGAGAATGAAAACAAAATCAGAATTAATAAACGATAAACTTAGAACTAAACATGCAATGAAACAAAGCAATGAATTAAGATTAAAGGAAGGAATTAAACTTACAAAAGCTTCAAATTGATATCCACGAAAAGAATTCGAACTACAAAGCGTTGAAGAAAAACTGAAAATCGAAAGCTAAAACTAAAAGAATTTGGAGGCTAAGAAACCTAAAAGTGCATAAAAGTATTAACCCTCGCTCCCCCCTCCTCATCAGAGGAAGGGGGTATTTATAACAAAATAAGAAAAACCTACGAAAAACCCTAAAATGCATAGGAGCCGGCCCTAAAAAGAAGTAGTTGATCCGGAGGAAAACACTGTCATTCGCCCGAATATAGGTCTCATTCGGCCGAATGTGATCCCATTCGCCCGAATGGTCTTCCATTCGCCTATTCCAGAGGCTTCGGGGAATCGATCTCCGTTAAGCATTCGCCCGAACGTACAGGTTGATTCGGCCGAATGGAGGCTCATTCGCCCGAATGAGTTCCATTCGGCTTTTCCAGTAGCAAGGCTCGAGAATTCTGAAGACTGCCTCTCATTCGACCGAATGAGTCTCAGATTCGGTCAAATCTGCAAGCATTCGGTCGAATGTCTCTCAGATTCGGTCGAATCTGAGAGCGTTCTTTCCTCTTTTCACTTCCCTCTTTTCTGAACTCCGTGAAATCTTCATGAGTGACTTCAAACACTTGCCCAAGCTAAGATACGTGTGTCAAAGGCTCGAATGTATCGCCTTTCACCTTGAAATCATCAAAAGTGCCTGAAATGAACTTAAGACAACTCGAAAATAAGATCAAGGTAAAATGAAGCATAATGTACATAAAACCAATACAAAACTATAAGACTTGACACTAAAATGAGTTACTAAATGTGCTTTAAAACGAGCACATCAACTTCCCCCAAGCTAGACCATTGCTAGTCCCTAGCAAACGAAATAGAAAGGTGAAATGACAGCTTAAGGCAATATGAATGAAGAAATGAATGAAGAGACTAATGAAAAACATGAGAAGTGAAGCTCAAGTCAATGCAAGCCGTGCACATGCGAAACTCCTCCCTAGCCATGCGTGTGCAAGTACAATGGGATTTAAAGAGCATAATCAACTTTTTACACTTACTCGGGATTGCCAAGCAAGCGACATCATAATTCATTCCGCCCACTACCTAATGAGGTCGCAAGTCTACGCTGCCAAGGTTATTTCTCACGAGGTGTGGGAAATTTCCATTACGCTCATGTGTTTATGGGGTATGTGTTTCACTCGAAGTCATCCGACTAAAGGTGAGTCGGGAATTAAACACCTAAGCAAGGAGAAATCCCGTAAATCGTGTCTTATCTGCTCTCTAGCACTGATCTTACTAATGAGGTTAAGTCGAACAGGTTTGAAAAAGGGTTGTAATGTAGTTTTGGATCGAGGTATGGTAGAATTTGGGAATGTGGAGTTGAAATAGAGGATAGTAAGTGATCCAAGGAAGTAAAACCGAGGAAGATTACGCCTTCCGACAACCATGTCAATCCCGAAATTCCCAATAGTAGACTAATACACTATGTCAATTTTATTCTCAACTTCTTCTCTAATTTCTTTTGTTTGTTTTCTTTTTTTTTCTTTTTTTTTTCTTTTTTTTTCTTTTGAGTTTTTCAAGCTTTTTCTGAACTTTCTATGTGCATACTTCTTTGAAATGCACTAAGACTAGTGTATATAGTCAAATCATCCAATGATCATTTCCCCAAACCGAAATCCTATATTACAATGCTACAAATATCAACTTCACTATGATCCCATGAATATCCTCTAGGCAAAAAGAGGGAGTATTTGGTTCATGTGGAGTTAGATAGCGTGGCTACAAAAGAAGGTAAAGGCACAAATTTGGCTCAACCTAGAGTAAATTGATTTTCATGGTAGGCACTTTAGCTATGTAGCTTTTAATGACAAACGTGTTATCATCCCTAACCTTTAGAAAAGTAGACTATGCTGGAGGAGAACAGACACAATTCTTAAGATTCCCTGACTAACACTCATCAATATAGGACTCATAATAGAGTCCTAAAGGCTCAATCCTTACTAGGTTAGTCAAAATGCGCCTCAATAGGTAGTCATCCAAACCACATACCAAGCAAGCTCAGATCCCCCCAAGCTAAGTGAAAAACAGTTGATAAACTCATACCCAAAACAGGCACAGGGCTACGGGAATACGAGTTTGCATAAAGTCAGTGCACAACAGAGGCTTGCATGCTTGTTTGGGATATATGATGGGAAAGGGGGCATGTGATGCAAAGAAGGGTAGAAAATAAATATAAAAATAACTAAAATACATAAATTTGGATTTTCGCATGGGAGATCATACCAGTACTGGGTGCAGCGGCATATGGAACTTCTTGTATATATCCCTGAAAACAACACCAAAAAGCAAAGCGCAAAGCACAAAATAACACCTAGAAATAAAACACGAAGCAACGAAGCGCTACACAACACTAAACTGACAACCAAGACCAAAGGACACGTGAAAGAATGAGTAGTGGACTATGGATATCCCCCCCTCAAGCTAGGATGAAGCCGTCCTCGGCGCTAAGGGAGGCCGTTAGGTCCACCACTACTCATCCCCCATAAATTCCTCATCATCCCCTTGGTCATCCTCCTCATTAACCTCCTCTTCCCCACCCGTGTAGTCCATCCCATAGTCGTCCGAGGCTCTTCTAGGAGCCGGCGGAGTGAAGTTATTAAACCTACGCCTACCCACCCGCAATCGGTCAAACCCATGACTTAGTGATATCTCGTTATAGTTGTCATGGCGAGGGTACCAGGAAGGGGTGGCCATGCTTTCGCCGACCATGTGGGAGCGGTAGGCCATATCATACCATGGGTAGTTCACCCGCTCGAAGTTTTGTTCGAGGTGCTCGAGCCGGGCGGTGTGGTGGGCTTGGGTGGTGAGGACCTGATCAAGCCTTCTCTCTATGCGTCCTAGGGAGGACATAATGTCAGATTCAGACTCATCGTCTGAATCGTTATGGTCCGGTAAGACCGAGGTAGAGGCTCTAGGTCGGTCGTGCATAGAGAGGATGTGAGGGCGAGGAGGTGGTACAAGTGGGGGCTCGACAGCGTATCTCGGCACATCGCCTTCTAAGAGATACGAGGCCCCAAACTGGACCAGGGGAGGTAAATGAGGGCAGGGGAGGGGGATGGTGCGGTCTTTCAAGTACCGCCATCGCATGGGGTCCGCAAAAATGAAGCCAGCCCGTACGAGACATTGCTCGTGAAGGGTAGTGGAACTGGCATATCTTTCGCTGAATTCCACAGGATTCATGACGTTTAGGAATTCAGCAATGCGGAATACGTGTCCCCCTAAACATAAGTTAGTAGTAGTGTTTAGGGTGGCTGTGTTGTTTAGAAACTTCCATAGCGTCATTGGCAGGCTTAGTGCAGTGTCGTCGTGTGGTGCAAGATAGCGGTGCAAGATGTGCACCTCGTGCGTTCGTACTAGGTGAGGGCTAGGGGAAGGGAACAGAGTCTCCCTAGCAAATTTAAAGAACATGCGTAAAACTGGGTGTTGCACATCAGAAGCATATATGTTCCTATTCGGATAAACAAGCCGACCAGCTATTTTAGGCCATAGCTCGGAAACCCGAGAGTTGTCCGGTTGTTTATCCGGAATAGGCTCGTTATTGAAACCAAATACGGCACAAAATGCAGCATAATCAAGAAAATAGGTTGCATTCCTTAGCCTAAAAGATAAATGCAACCTACCATCCCTTTGGCACGGGGTTAGGGAACTAAGAAACTCATAAGTTAAGAGCTTATGAGTCGAGTGCCACATGTTTATCCAGTTTTCTAACCTACATGCAGTTAATAATGCAACAAATTGCTCGTATATACCCATTCGTTGCAAAATTGATAGGTCTAAATAACGAGTAGAGTTGATTTTTCGTACCTTGAGTCGTTGGAAACGCTCATATTGCTCCAAAGATACGAAAATAACCGTAGGGTGGTCCTCATCGAACCATAGTTCCTGGCCAGGAAGCCTTTGTTGACCCTCCGGTTGTTGAGAACCGATTTGTTGAGCCTCCTGCGCCGCACCCGAAGAGGAACCCTCTCCATGCTTCTTGGACCTTTTGAAGGGGTTCCTTAAAGTTCTCCTTGGACCCATGGTAGTTGAAGGTGATTTGGAGGGGAGTAGAAGGATTTGAGAAAGAGCAAGAATGCGGGAGGGGAGTCGGCCGAATGAAAGAAGTTGAAGCTGATATTTATAGAACTGACCTACATTCGGTCGAATGGAGCTTCCATTCGGTCGAATGGTGTCCTATTCGACCGAATGGATAACCTGTTCGGTCGAATGGAGTAGTGTTACGAAGAAATCTTCGCTCCCATTCGACCGAATAGGTTTCTCAATTCGGTCGAATGTAACTTCATTCGACCGAATGTTTGCTTCATTCGGCATTATCAGCAGCCTCGTAAATACTCCCATAAGATCTATTCGACCGAATGGATCACTTCATTCGGTCGAATGAGATTCATTTGGCCGAATTGAAGCTTCATTCGGCATTATCAGGAACTTGGCCAAAATTGGTTTTAGCTCCATCTTCAATTTCATTTGGCCGAATGGAATTATCATTCGGCCGAATGGGCAGCGATTTCGCTCTGTTTAGATCAAATCACTTGTGCCCTCTCAAAATCAATCAATATACTATGATTAAGTTGTTTGAAAATCCAAATAAACCGGGTTACCTCCCGTAAGTGCTTTGTTTAACGTCGTTTAGCTCGACGTAGCTCGGGTGATTAAACAAAGACAAAAGGGAAACTAAGCAATTAAAACCTAAAAAAAAAACGGTGAAGAACGATGATTCAAAGTAGGGATATTCGATAAGGGTCAATGATTATACAAATCATTCGACTTTGACATCATCTAACTTTATAAGCTCAATGGTGTTGACGTTGTGAAGGCTGCTCTCATGGAAGAGTTTTAACCGATGTCCATTAACAACGAAACGTCCTCCATGATGGTCTTTCAGCTCTACCGTTCCATACGGAAAAACTTGTGAAATCTCGAATGGCCCAGACCACCGTGATTTTAACTTTCCGGGGAATAACTTAGCTCTTGAATTAAAGAGCATCACTTTATCTCCTACAAGGAACTCTCGTTGGATGATATGTTGGTCGTGCCAACGCTTAGTACGTTCCTTGTAGATGTGCATGTTATGGAATGCATCGAGCCGTAGTTCTTCCAATTCTCGTAATTGGGCGGCTCGCTTCTCGCAGAATAAGGTGGGGTCCAAATTTAGAGTTTGGATCGCCCACCAAGATTTGCATTCCAGTTCCACCGGTAGGTGACATGACTTCCCATATAAAAGCCGGAACAGGGTGGTGCGAATAGGGGTTTTGTAACACGTCCGGTGGGCCCAAAGAGCGTCATCTAACTTTAGAGACCAATCTTTCCTATTTGGGTTTACCACCTTCTCGAGAATTCTCTTGATTTCCCTATTAGCTACTTCCACCTGTCCTTGAGTTTGGGGATGGTAGGGTGATCCGACTTTGTGCATGACTCCATAATTTTTAAATAATTTATTTAGTTCGTGCTTAGCAAAGTGTGATCCCCCATCACTTATGACTATTTTGGGAACACCGAATCGAGGAAAGATTATGCTTTTAAAAAGCTTAATAACCACTTTGTGATCATTCGTAGGTGAGGCGATGGCTTCCACCCACTTAGACACATAATCAATTCCTACTAAAATATATTGGTTCCCATGAGATGAAACAAATGGGCCCATAAAGTCAATTCCCCAACAGTCGAACACTTCACACTCAAGGATGTAGTTTTGAGGCATCTCATTTCGCATTGAGATGTTGCCAACTCTTTGGCACCTCTCACAGCTTTTCACAAACGTTTCAACATCCTTGTGTAACGTTGGCCAATAGAATCCTGCGGTGGCAACCTTAGCAGCAGTGTTCATTATACCATGGTGACCGCCACACGCGTAGGAATGACAATGAGTTAGGATTTTTGGAACTTCCTCTTCAGTGACGCAGCGGCGGATTATGCCGTCTGCGCAAGCATGAAATAAGTAGGGATCATCCCAAAAGAAGTTCCCGACTTTACCAAAGAAAGCCTTTTTCATAGCCCTTGATTCGAACTCTGGAAGTTCTCCACAAGCTAAATAATTCGCAATATCTGCGAACCAAGGGGCTTTCCCAACTACTATTGCTGTCATTAGGGTTTCTTCGACCATTTCGTCTTGGATAGGTACGGCGTCATTATTAAGCTCGGGTAGCCTAGACAAATGGTCAGCTACCACATTTTCGCTACCTTTCCTATCTCTCAACTCAAAGTCAAACTCCTGTAATAGGAGCACCCAACGGATCAGCCTCGGCTTTGCGTCTCTCTTGGTCATTAAAAACTTCAGAGCCGAGTGATCAGTGAATACTACAACTTTTGAACAGATGAGATATTGGCGCAGTCTCTCAAAAGCATAGACTACTGCTAGCATTTCTTTTTCAGTTGTAGTGTAGTTGCGTTGTGCAGGGTCCAGTGTTTTACTGATATAACATATAACATGGTGCTTTCCCTCCTTTTTTTGCCCAAGGACAGCACCAACAGAAATATCACTGGCATCGCACATCAATTCAAATGGCAAACTCCAATCCGGAGCTTGCACGATGGGCGCAGAAATTAGAGCCTCTTTTAGCTTGTTAAAGGCATTCATGCATCTCTCATCGAAGTGAAATTCGACATCTTTCTGAAGAAGTTCATTCAAGGGTTTTGCTAGAGTCGAAAATCCTAGGATGAGACGCCTATAGAATCCTGCGTGTCCAAGAAAGGATCGTACTCCTGTAACAGAGGTAGGTACAGGAAGATTCCTTATCACGTCAATTTTGGCAGGATCCACCTCTATGCCTTTGTAAGACACTTTGTGGCCTAGGACGATGCCTTCTTGAACTAAAAAGTGACATTTCTCCCAATTTAGTACAAGTTTCGTTTCTTGACACCTTAATAGTACTTTCTCAAGATGTGTCAAGCACGTGTCAAGAGAGGACCCTCCAACAGAAAAATCATCCATGAACACTTCCATAAAGTCCTCTAACATATCGGCGAATATAGCCGACATGCACCTCTGGAAGGTGGATGGAGCATTGCATAAACCGAAGGGCATTCTCCTATAGGCAAAAGTCCCAAAAGGGCAGGTGAAAGTTGTTTTCTGTTGGTCCTCGGGGTGGATTGGGATTTGAAAGAAACCCGAGTAACCATCTAGAAAACAATAGTACCTGTGCCTGGCCAGTCTTTCAAGCATCTCATCGATGAAGGGTAAGGGAAAGTGATCTTTTCTGGTTGCTTTATTGAGTTTGCGATAGTCAATGCAAACTCGCCATCCCGTGGTGGCTCTTGTGGGGATCATCTCTCCTCTGTCATTCTCGACGATGGTTATTCCTCCCTTTTTAGGAACAACATGAACTGGGCTAACCCATCTACTATCTGAAATTGAGTAGATGATGCCGGCCTGGAGGAGTTTGAGGATTTCATCCTGAACAACCTCTTTCATGTTGGGATTCAGCCGTCTTTGAGGCTCAACGGAGGAAAATTGTTCATCATCAAGATGAATCCGGTGCATCACAAGGGATGGACTAATCCCTTTTAAATCGCCTAGTGAATACCCGATGACATCTCGATATTTCCTTAATAAAACAAGTAATTTTTCCAAAGAAATGTCATCGAGCTCAGAATTCACTATGATCGGGCTTCCTTCATCTTCATCGAGATAGGCATATTTTAAGCTAGGAGGTAGAGGTTTCAAAGTCACTTTGGGGAAAGGTTTAGGACCTTCCCTTTTGTGCGTAATACTTTCCTCTATCTCGTAAAGGTGCTCATATTCTGCTTCTTTTTCAGAATCCTGGGCCGTATCTAACCGGCCTTCCAACAGCTCATTTATAGTAGGGGTATCCTCATCAATCATTTGACACCCAACCTCTACTTCCTTGTTCTCTTAACTAACCTCACTCTCCCTTTCACCTTCTTCAAGGCGACAGACCTGCTTAACCATAGGCTTCTTTAAAAGGGGAGAGATTTTGAAAACTACCTTTACTTGGGCAACTTCTACCATTATGGTATCATCATGGCAATTAATAACTGCCCGAAGCATTTTCAGAACGGCTCTGCCCAAGATAAGTGGAGTATAAGGGTCCTCTTCCATTTCCATTACCACAAAATCACAAGGGACCACTAGTTCTCCTACTTGTATAGGTATGTCGTCGAGCTCTCCACATGGCACTTTAATGCTCCTATCAGCCAGCTGGATTGTTTTCCTTGAAGGTCGGAGGGCAAAGGGGAGCTTTTTGGCGATCGATAGGGGCATAAGACTGATCGAAGCCCCTAAATCGGCGAGCGCCCCTTTAGGATCAAGGTTTCCCAACTTCACAGGGAGGATAAGGACCGGGATCTCGCTCCTTCATAGGTATTTTTCCCTGCAGTATAGAGCTAACTTGATGGGGCAGACTGATTACCTCTTCCTCAAGCTTTTTCTTGTTGGACAGTAAGTCTTTCAAGAACTTAGCATACTTTGGCATTTGTGCCATAGCATCGAGGAATGGGATTTTCATCTCCATCTTCTGAAGATGTTCAAGAAACTTCTTTAATTTATCATCAAGTTGCTTCTCAACTTTCCTGTAGGGAAAAGGAAGCGGTGGTGCATACAACCGTTCTAACCTCTTTCTTTCCTCAGCTTTCTTCCTCCTCTCCTCCTCACTCTCTACTGGCTTCTCACTCCCTGCCTTAGCATTGACGTCCTCCTTACTTCTTTCATCTTTACCATGTTCCTCCTCTTTTTCATCTTTGTGTACTCTCGTCTCATCACTCACCCGCACCAAAGGTGTATCAACCGGATATGAAGGACTGTTATACTGAGTCCCTGATCTCAGGTGGATAGCCTTAGCAGTGTGCTGGTTTGGGTTCGGTTGCTGAGGTGGAGGTTGTAAAGAGGGGTTAGGTTGAGGGTGAGATGGGAATAGCGGCGGTGCAGGAGGGTTAGCCATTTGGGCCAGTTGAGTTTCAAACAACTTTTGCTGAGCTTGAAGTTGTTGCATTTGTTGGATGAGAGTCTGATTAATTTGCGTCAGACTCTGGTTCTGTTGAGCAAGAGTTGTTACTTGGGAGGCTAAATGGTCATGTTGTGGTTGAGGAGCCACATGATGAGGGTGACTAGGGGGAAAAGGTAGGTTTGAACTATTTATAGGTCCTTGGTGAAACCCTGGGGGTCTATACACATTGGCCCTAGGTACGTTCCCATTAGTCTGGTTCCCCTGGAAACTTTGGTTATTAAATCCACCTTGACCATTTCTGTTGTATCCCGGGTGGAAGTTTCCCTGGTTTTGGTTGGAGTTAAAGGGAGGTTTATACTGTTGGTTGTTCGGGAAAGGTTGCTGCCCATACCCTACTCCTTGGCCCTGTCCACTATAGTTAAGGGCTGCCACATGATCAGGGTTATACCCATAACCGTCATAGTTCATCACCTGCGGTTCTGGGTTATACCCTCCATAGTCAACTGCAGCTACATGCTCGGAGTGCGAATGACCACAATAAGATGTATCATGGTTGGTACCCCCACATATGGCACATGCAAAGTGCTTTTCACGCACTGGGGGGTTGTTCGAACTACCGGCTAGGCTTATCTTGGACAACTTTTTATCAATAACGGCTTCTATTTTGGCGCTAATGTTGTCCAAGTTAGTTGTGTCTATCATCCCTCTAGGTAATCCCTGACTCCTAGTTCCTCCCCAGGCACTATTCTTAGCAACTTCCTCTATTTTTGCCTTTACCTGGGTGCAAGGAATTTTGGAAAGCTAGCCACCTACAGCTGAGTCTAGAAGTGCTTTGGTGGAGTCATTAAGACCATCGTAAAAGAATGTGTTGAGATGGTTTTCCCCGTACTCATGGTGGGGACATGCTCTAATCATTCTTTTAAACCTACTCCATGTAGCACTAAGGTTTTCATCATCCTCTTGGGTGAATGACGCAATTTTCTTACGCCAATCCTGCGTTCGAACCGTAGGATAGAACCTTTCTAGAAATGTGGTTTTTAGTTGAGCCCAATTAACAATTGAACTGGGTTCTAAGCATTTATACCAATCCTTGGCATCTCCCGCTAGACTCAGATGGAAAAGGTGCATTCGCACATAATCAGGGCTATTAGGACAAGGAGGGATAAGTCCACAAATATCTGAGAATGCCTCTAGGTGTTGAAGAGGACATTCATTTCTTAAGCCACTGAATGGTGTTTCCTTAACCATTCTTGTGAACTGAGGGTGAATTTGGTAAGGTGTAGTAGCAACAGGAAGTACTACACCTCCTTAGAACTCTTGTGAGCCAGGAGTTCCGAATTGGCCAAACAATTGATGTTCTTCGGCCATTATGGATATGGTAGGGTTTTGGACAGATTGTGAGGTATACTTTGAAGGACGTTGTCTACTAACACGTTGGATTTCAGGATTTAAGGGTGTAATTGGCTGGTTTGACCTACGCGTGCTGTGGGGCATGCAAACACCTAAGTCAAAGACAACCACACACAGAAAGGAAAACAAAAATAGAAATAAAATAAATAAAGTTATGCTAAAACAAGTTAAGTCTAAATATTACGCCTTGTCCCCGGCAACGACGCCATTTTGATAACCGGTTTTCTAGGTCGTTAACTAAAAGAGAGGTTATGCAAACAAACTATACGAGTATAGCGGAGTAGGGGGGTCGAACCACGAAGACAAGGTATATCAAGACTTTGACTTTTAACACAACCGGACTAATTGGGGTTGGAAATTCAGTTAAAACTAATAGGTGGAAAATAGATGACGACAAATCACGAAGTAAAGCAAGTAGAGAAAAACGGGGACAAGATTGGATTCATTCTAGGAATGAAGCTTTAAAACCGAACATGATAGGTTAGAGAAAATCTGATAATAACCAGCATGAATATCCAAGAATACGAGAGGAAGTTTGTGACCCTATAGATCACACGAACAACCTATAATCGCCCTATGTCTCCAAAGGAGTGGCAGGACAAGATTTGCATCGGAATCCGAAACTATTTATTAACATCATTTCTACAACCTTAAGCAATAAAGATCATAGCTTTCCTAGAGTTTCACCGATCAAAACCCCTAAAGGAATTACTCACTCATATTCATGCTTGAAGACATAAAGATATTAAAAGGTGTAGCGGAAACGAACATGGAATGAAATCGCGAGAATGAAAACAAAATCAGAATTAATAAACGATAAACTTAGAACTAAACATGCAATGAAACAAAGCAATGAATTAAGATTAAAGGAAGGAATTAAACTTACAAAAGCTTCAAATTGATATCCACGAAAAGAATTCGAACTACAAAGCGTTGAAGAAAAACTGAAAATCGAAAGCTAAAACTAAAAGAATTTGGAGGCTAAGAAACCTAAAAGTGCATAAAAGTATTAACCCTCGCTCCCCCCCTCCTCATCAGAGGAAGGGGGTATTTATAACAAAATAAGAAAAACCTACGAAAAACCCTAAAATGCATAGGAGCCGGCCCTAAAAAGAAGTAGTTGATCCGGAGGAAAACACTGTCATTTGCCCGAATATAGGTCTCATTCAGCCGAATGTGATCCCATTCGCCCGAATGGTCTTCCATTCGCCTATTCCAGAGGCTTCGGGGACTCGATCTCTGTTAAGCATTCGCCCGAACGTACAAGTTGATTCGGCCGAATGGAGGCTCATTCGCCCGAATGAGTTCCATTCGGCCTTTCCAGTAGCAAGGCTCGAGAATTCTGAAGACTGCCTCTCATTTGACCGAATGAGTCTCAGATTCGGTCGAATCTGCAAGCATTCGGTCGAATGTCTCTCAGATTTGGTCGAATCTTAGAGCGTTCTTTCCTCTTTTCACTTCCCTCTTTTCTGAACTCCGTGAAATTTTCATGAGTGACTTCAAACACTTGCCCAAGCTAAGATACGTGTGTCAAAGGCTCGAATGTATCGCCTTTCACCTTGAAATCATCAAAAGTGCCTGAAATGAACTTAAGACAACTCGAAAACAAGATCAAGGTAAAATGAAGCATAATGTACATAAAACCAATACAAAACTATGAGACTTGACACTAAAATGAGTTAATAAATGTGCTCTAAAACGAGCACATCAAACATTCATCCACATTACCTTGGGCAGTCAAGCTACAACGACGCAAGGCAATAATGGATATCTGAGGGTTTTTATCCCTCTTGTTCTAGACCTTCTTCTATAGAATCTAACACCAAGCAGATAAGTCGTGGGGATGACTGGTTGTGTTTACGGCACAAGAAGGACAAGAAAACTGGGAAGAGAGTCATTCCCAATGAACAGATGCAGGCTGTGGCTAAGAAATACGTAAGAATTCTATTTGGATTAGGGTACAATTATCGATGCTTATAAGATGTGACATTCATTTCTAATCGTTTCCTTTTAATTTTCATTTGGAGTTCTGAGATAAGCAGATTCAAGGGGAATTCATTCCCGCGAGGGCCCAATATGCATTAGCCATGGCCATTAGGAAGCCAGATCACCTAGGACGCTTTGTTGGATTTGGAGGGACTAATATTGGGTACTGACAAGTATTTGGACCTCCTTCATCGAGGTCAAGCCAACAGAGTCAAAGAGGAGTTTCAAGGGAAGATCGAGAAAAGTTAAAGGCTTAACTCCGAGAGGAACTTAGACAGGAGTTTGATGCTACTATGAAGAACAAGTTGTTCTCCCTACTCCAAGACATTAGTATCAGCGCTGATCAGTTAGCATCCCAAGGTGCACGGGTGTCTACTCCCCATGTAGAGGTTTGTTATATATTAAATTCAATTTCCG
The DNA here is from genome assembly GCA_026401315.1 of Dysphania ambrosioides. Lineage (NCBI taxonomy): Eukaryota > Viridiplantae > Streptophyta > Magnoliopsida > Caryophyllales > Amaranthaceae > Dysphania > Dysphania ambrosioides. Next base: position 11,329,061 of record CM048666.1, on the reverse strand, counting down.
TTGGTATTACATTGGTATTATTTGCATTAATAATGACCTATATGCTTTACATATTAAATTTAATTTCCAAGGTCCTACCAGTTGTCATCTACTCCTTCAATATCCAAGTATGGGAACGATATACAATGTGGCGGTGGTGTCGTGTACCTTGGTTAGTGAGGCCAGCATTTTACACGAACTCACCAAGGAACAAGACTCGAAGGACATGAAGTGATGAAGGTTGAAACTGTTCCTGACTTCTTCTTCAAAGGAGCAGCACTACCGGTCCCGATTCCACAGTACGACATATAGACATTGAACGACGCAATTGGTACTTTTGTGCAATGGCCTCTACCTTTGATCAAGATTGTAAGTGTGGTAAATATCAAAGTTCTAATTGAAATTCATCTATATTTATATTCATGTATGGATGAAGTAATGCAATTTGTTGTTTTTTTTAATTAGGTGACTCCACAAGCTAAGAAGATGAAGGGGATGTCAACTGATGAAGTTATTGGTAGCAATGAGCTTGCCTCAAAGAAATCAGTGGCAGAGAACCAACTTCTTCTCTCTGAAGATGTAGCAGCTTCTCTTAGTCCCGAGTGCAAATGGCTACTCCAATGTGCTGCCATGATGAAGGGAGACGATACCATTTATGTGCCGTTAGACCGGGCCTTATTCCATAAAGTCGGAACAACGTGGCTTGACAAAGCTAACTCCCCCTTTTATCTTGGTCTTTAGGATAAACCCGGGGAGTTCATAACTCTGGTACGTCTAAAACTAGACAACTTTGATGATTGGGATCACTCAATTTATGTAGCCCTTTTGTCACGAAGGAAGTTTAGATTCCTTGATGGAACCATCATTGATGATGTGCCTCCCGCTACCAAGGATGATTGGGTCACATTGTATTGCATGCTCGTATCATGGCTCATGTATACAATCGACCATGCGGTACTATCCTTACTATCAAACTATGAAAATGCTAAGCGATTATGACATGATTAGAATGAGAGGTTTTGTGTGGTGAATGGTCCTCGTATCCAGCAATTGAAGGCGGAAATCAATAAATGTGAACAATCTAGCACAGTGAGGGTTGTAGTGTACTTTGGCAAGTTGAAAGTCTAATGGGATGACCTCGCCAAATATGAACCTCTTATTAGTTGCAAGTGTGGTTTGTGCACTTGTTGTGTTGGTTGACAGCATAAAATAAGGCGTGAGAATGACTGATTTTAGCAATTTTTATTGGGTCTTCATTCAGATTATTATGGTTCTCTTCAGTCAAACATCCTCTCCCAAGATCCTCTCGCATCTTTAAACCGTGCCTATCAGCAAGTTTCCTAGGATAAGTGTTTTTGTGGTATTTCTCAGGTGCAAGAGGAGAGGCCAGAGGTAGCGAGCTTTGCCGTTAAAATGGAGTCGAGACCTAAACCACATCTCAGCCGCATAGAAAGTGTGGCACTGACCTACACCCAATGCCAAAAGATGGTTCATGACTCCTCGACATGCTTTGATCCTCATGGTATTCCAACTTGGTACGTTGAAAAATAGGGCTTCAACGGTGAGTAAAGGGAAAGGCAATTTGAAGGCTAACGCAACCTCAATGCCGCAATAGACAAAGGTATCCATACAACCATCTACAGGGTTCTTTGCCAAACAGTGGCAAACTCTCGTGGCAGCATTTGGTACTCCTCCACCCCCCTCGAACAGACTGAACGGTGAGTGGATTATCAATACCGAGTAATCTCACCACGTTATAGGAAACATTGCCTGTATACATAACCTTAAAGATTTGTCTCCTGTCACCGTAAGCCTTCCGGATGGGAAAAGAGTGGTGTCGCTTAAGGAAGGTGATGTAAAATTAACAAAATCAATCACCCAAAAAATGTTCTCTTTGTCCCAAAATTGACTTGTAATTTAATTTTGGTTTCATAGTTATATGATGATTTAAATTGTCACGTTATCACTAACCCATCTATGTGTACTATATGAGACCTACCAACGAGGGAGGTGATTGGCATGGGTGAACAACGAGATGGACTATATTTCTTGTGTGTGGATACAATGGTCCATGCAGTCTCTGTGGAAAACTCTTCTTCCTTGGAACTATGGCATAATAGATTAGGTCATCCATCCGAAAAAGTAGTAAAGTGGCTTCCTTTTATTAGTAATATGTAATGTAGTTTAAATAAAGATTGTGAAGTTTGTTTTTGTGCTAAAAAACCTAGGCATAGCTTTCCTTTGAGTGTTAATAAGTCCACTCGAATTTTTGAGTTGATACATTGTGACTTATGGGGTCTCTACAAGAAAACATCTTCGTGTGGGGCTCGTTATTTTTTGACAATAGTAAATGATTTTTCCCAAGCTCTTTGGGTATATTTATCAATTGATAAAACAAAAGTTTTAAGAATGTTTATGTCCTTTATTGCTATGATTAAACGACAATTGTCTCAAAAAGTGAAAATCATGTAGAGTGATCATGGAACTAAGTTTAATTGTTTGCAATATTATTTTTTGGCAAATGGAATATTGTTTCAAACGTTGTGTGTGGGAACCCCTCAACAAAATGGGAGGGTTGAACAAAAACATAAACATATTCTTAATGTTGCTAGGGCTTTGAGATTCCAAGGTAGTTTGCCAATTGATTTTTATGTGTTTTAGCCGCTGCATATGTGATTTATAGAACACCATCTAGAATTTTAAATAAATGTACCCCTTATGAGTTGTTATTTGGGAATCCCCATCCTTAACAGAGGTGCATGTATTTGGTTCTTTATGTTTCGCTCATAATTAGTGTCCCAAGGGAGATAAATTTGCTAGTCAGAGTAGGAAGTGTATATTGGTTGGGTACCCTTTTGGCACGAAGGGTTGGCGTCTTTTTGATTTGGATACAAAAAGAATTCTTTATGTCTCGGGTTGTAAAAAATTTTGAACACACATTCCCATATTTAGATGCTTGTGCCATCAGTTTTGTGCCGGGGATTGAACATGATAAGGTGGGCATAGACTTAGATTTTTCAAAATATGTGGAAGAAGCACATGATGTTTGGCAGCCTCAAAATGTAGGGACCGTAGCCAACCCATGGAATACTGACCCAAACCACAGGGAGCCTGCGGAGGAAGCTACCCAACCACAACTCTAACAACAGTAGCCTACAATAGAGATGATGACCAACCAGCGGTGCACAACTCCAGACTGCAGCCATTTTGTTGAGGTCTCTGCCCAGTAACATCAATAAGGGCAGCAACATCTGTCTACTCCTCTTAATGACCTAAATGGTGGGTCACCACCAGCTATATCAAATGATAATAAGGGTCATGGTTATCGGGAGAAAATGCCTAATAATGTCAAGTATAAAGATTACGTCACACATACAGTGTACACACATAGTCCATCATCCTCTATGATGAATAGGAGTAAAATAAAGTATATAAAGTATTATTTCACAAAGCTAGAGACTAATATACATCCTCTGAAATAGGGGAAGTGGATTTTCAATCCCTTCAACCTTCACTACGTTGTACTATCATAGATATTCCTTCTAATTCCATTAATATATAGTGTTAGGCTCTTCTATACTCGTCCTTTGGATCTCCAAAAATCATCCTAAAAGCTATTTTTCTTGAGTAATAAGTCTTGTAGAATCCTATTGTAACTCTTAATTCTCTTTATGCCCTCTTCCTAATTGACCACAACTCAACTATGGGGTCATCTCTCCATTCTTTTAGATATCTCTCGGTAATGTATTATGAGGCCACTTTAGGATTTACATGTTGAAACCCACAAACATGTTCTAATCGAAGCTTTCTTATCTAAACAGTTCTCTCATCTCTTACCTTTAAACAATGAATCAAAAACCTACACTTTTACCTTTGTATCCTAGCTCTCTTCCATGCACATTTGCACTTATTAGCACAATAAGAAATCACCCTTTTACCTCCATTATGCATGAAGTAATAATTTTAGTGATTCTCAATGACTTGATATCTTAAAGCTCTCCTAAATATCTGAAAAGTTGGAAATTTAAAACCTAGACTAAGTGTGGACACAAAATTGTGTCTCCCTGCCTTGCGGTCAAATGATGAACCTACCCTTACAGGTGGAAGTCTTGCAAGATTAGTTCCTTATGACAAAGGACGTCTCGTGGTTCCTGACGAACAGACCGCGACTGTTTGGGACTCCATTATAAGCTACTTTCTTCATTCGTTACCATATTGTATTAATTTCTTAGTTTTCATCGACTAATTGATGTTTTTGTTATTTTGTTAAATACGTAGGAGGATTGGAGATGAAAAGAGGAGCCTAGAGAGTTCGTCTCTTAGTCACGGGACGACGTCTTGTCCCGTGCTCTCAGAAACAAAGACCACCTAGGTTGGGTGGTCGGTTACGGGATAAGTGTAGGCCATAAAGTTATGTACGGTTCTAAGAACAGGAGTTCAAATCTCGAGATGGTAATGGATGTGGATGCTTGAATCAAGCACGCTGTAAGAGAGGTTAAGTAGCGAATTCGAGAGTAAAAGATGAGGGAGATGGAAGATAAGATGGACACTTACTTCCATGAAAAGTTCAAGATGTTTGTTGCGTAGTACGGTATCCCACCACCACCTACTCAGGAACCTAAATATAGCATCTAACCTAACCCTCCTGTCATCCCATCTAGCAGCGTCTCGGGGGACTAGAGATCCTTTTCAGGATTTACATGTTTGTTTACTCATTCTAGTCTCCCAACTTTTACTTTATCTCACTAGTATCTAATGATTTACTGACATCTTTGTGAACTGTTATTGTAGGGGCAAGTATCTTATCAGTTGCTGCACATGGTGAACAAGAATAAAGCAATTGTTGTTGCTTTAGGAATCGTGCATCCAACTCTGCCCTATGAACACCTATTTTGACATCCTTCCTTATCATGTCAAGGTCAGTATTGACAACTATGATCAAGTTTATAAGGATATTCTCATTCCTGCCCCTTCCACATTCATCAAAAGGCTCAAGCAAGCTAATAAGACCTTTACACAGTGGTTGAAACACTTAGTTTGGCTTCTGACAACCGAGGTACATGCATGAAAACCTTTTAAGTTCAAGTGAATACCATATTATATTTACTAATGTATGAATTCTCACTAAATTCTTGGAATTGTTTGAAACAGCCATGAGCTGCAAGTGGAAGACACTGCTGGAGGTGTTGTCAGCGGTCATAGACAACTGAGTTCATGAAGAAGGATGTCCCATGGGTCAAAATGACCAACATGGCCTTACGTCATCTAGGCGAGAAGTGCCGACGATCAGGGCCTAATTTTCTAGACTTCCGCCAGACAACGTCGTCTCCTTCCTTTGTGGAAAGCTGACATTCGGGTACAAAAAAGACCAGGACATTCTGGTCATGGAAGAAGATGTCACTCAGCTTCTCACGTCAAACGAGTTGAACGTATCTATGATCTAAGCGTTTATGCTGCAATATCCCTAACCTATTCCTTAATTCATATAATATGATATATATATATTCAATTTGATCTTTTTACTGAATGTTGTGATTTATGATTGTTATTATACGGTTTTGCTATAAATTAGTCCAAGAAGAAGGACATAGATCATTTGGTTTCGTGTTCCTTGCTAGCATTTCTACTACCATGGTGACAAATGACCAAGTAATCGACACTTCGTACCTAGTATCTTCAATGACCTGCAACTATAATAGGCGTTTCATCTTCTGCCTATACCATGAAATGTATGGAGTTATTAAACTTTTTCATGTATGGGTAGTTCGTATCTTGTCCCTATTTTAACCATTTTATCAATCATTTCGTAGGCATCACTAGATGCTGCTAGTTCTATCCTTAGAGAAAAGGACAATACACATTTTCGATCCTCTCTAGAGAAAACGTAATTTAGCGATTAATGATGTATTAAATACGTAAGTATGAGTTACATCTTTTATTTTACTTTTAAGATATAGTATGATGTTGACTCCACTCTTTTGTTTCAACTATAGTGCTTTCAAGAGCTATAGAAATTAATTCGGGCACCGAGTAGGAGTAAAGTTGAACTGGATTCCAGCTCATGTATCATTTTTAGTCTAAATAACTCATTTGTAATCTAAGTAGCTGAAATATATCAAGTATAACCTTAGAATATTCCTATACCGGTCCTATCACATCACTTAGGCTTAGAAACTATTATATGGGTAGAAATGACTATGTTCAAACTAAAATATGAATTAATTAGTCCAAATTGATCGTTTTGAGTCAAAGTAGCTCAAATATATCAATATGAGCTTAGAATATGCCTAAATTGATCCTATTACATTACTTTGGATTATAAACTAGATTTGGATAGAAATGACTAAGTTTGACATAAAATATGAATTAATCGATCCAAATAGATCGTTCTAAGTCTAAGTATCTCAAATATATTAAATATGACCTTAGAATATGCCTAAAGTGGTCCTATTACATTACTTTAGCTTAGAAACTAGTATTTGGGTAGAAATGACTAAGTTTGGCCCAAAATATGAATTAATCGGTCCAAATTGATCGTTCTGAGTCAAAGTAGCATAAATATATCAAGTATGGCCTTAAAATATGCCTAAATTGGTCCAGTACATCACTATGAGTCGAAATAATTCAAATAGGAAGAATTTTAGCTTAGATATTAGTATTTAGGTAGAAATGAATAAGTTTGACCTAAACTATACATACATCGGTCCAAATAGATCATTCTTAGACAAACTAACTCAAATAGATCAAATATGACTTCAGAATATGCCTAAATCGGTCCAAATAGATCTATTTGATTTACACCTTATCTGCTATTCGAATATAGTGTCCTCGGTAAAAAGATAACAATGAGTGTGGCTACTTTTTAATATGTTTTTTGTTTGACATCCATATGCATACTAGTTGTGAGGATCCTGCAGTAGTACATTTGATTTATAATCTTTAGCGTAGTAAATGTTTGAGATCTATAGATACCTTGAGTTTAGAATGGATGGATGGAGTTGGATTGAGAACGGATATGAGTTGAATGGAGTTGGATTGGAATGAATGCCCTTATGATGTGATTGTTTGGGATATAGATATGACGTCGATTGGAAACAAATACCTTTGTATTATAATAAATTGAAATAGGCCTAATTACTTAGGAAACTCTACCGAAATTTACACTTAAAAGTGTGTCAATAAGAATATTTTTTGTTTTGTTACACACTAATAACCTATATTTTCTCAACTTCTTAGGCCTTTCCACAAACAATGCCATACTAACCTCAGGAGCTGATTGACATTAAGGAAATATGAGTTGAATACTTCCTTGGGTCCGGACAATATCTCTAATTAGGTAGCTCTTCCCATTTTTTTGTATATTATAGCATTAGATTAGGTTTCTAGATTAGATTAGATTAGATTAGAATAGATCATTTCTTGATTAGATTAGATTATCATAACTGGGTTTAATTCTTTATTATATAGACATTCTTATCTTACATTAGATTAGGTTTCTAGCTTGATCAGCTGATGTAAATTATACATTATTAGTTTAGACTAAGTAAATTAGTTTGTAAATGTAACAATTTTGTGAGAGTTTTATAATAAATATTTTAGCACATTCATCTCTAACATAAGTCCTCTCTATTGACACTTGGGATTGGCAGCAATATGCATGCAATTCTATTGGAATTGGCTATTAGTTCAAATAAAATAAAATTATATATACTGCGGTTTTCTAGAAAACCACAACACTTGTTAGGCTAGGAATAAATAAAACAATTTCTAAAAAAATAATTCATAAGTGTTGGGATTTTTCCTAGAAAACCACATCATTTATTTTTTAATGCTGCAATTTTATAGAAAAACCGCAACACTTGTGTCTTCTATTGCCGCGTCATAAAAATTGCAACATTTGTACATATTCCATATGCTTTGCCTATATGTGCTTCTCCTAAATAAATGCAGCATATAAGGCTAGAAAACCGCAATATTTAAATGTTTCTCTACTAGTGTTTGAAGGATTATTGGGATTCTTTCAAATTCCTATCTGCCTCGAGGACCAAGAAAAGACTATATTCACATGCCCCTATGATACTTATGCTAATCATAGGATGATGTTTGGGTTATGTAATGCCTCAGCTACTTTCCAAAGATGTATGATGTCTATATATACTGATATAATTGAAAAGGAGATGGAAGTATTAACGGATGATTTTCCTGTTGGTGGTAGTTCTTTTGATGAATATCTATTGAACTGAACTCGATGTTTGAAGAAGTGTGAGGATGCCTGCCAACCTAGTTCTTAATTGGGAGAAATGTCACTTTATGGTGCAAGAAGGGATCATTTTTTATCATAAGGTGTTACATTAGGGCATTAAAGTGGATGCAGCCAAGGTTAAAGTCATCCTTGGGTTTCTATCTTCGATTCATTAAATCATTTTTATGATAGTTAAGCCTTTCACCACACTTCTTCAGAAGGGGAGAGAGTTCACATTTGATGAATCTTGCTTGAGTGCTTTTAACAAGGTGAAAGAGGTGCTTACTTCCACCCCAATAGTGCAAGCACCAGATTGGACCTTACCATTTGAGCTGATGTGTGATGGCAATGATATAGCTGTGGGAGTTGTGTTGGGAAAAAGGAAAGACAAGAAGTCTTGTGTCATCTATTATGCAAAAAAGACATTGCATAAGGCACAACGAAACTACACCACCACCGAGAAAGAATTCCTACCTGTAGTTTATGCTTTTAAGAAGTTTCAAGCATACATAATAGGATCAAAGACAATTGTGTAAACCGATCATTCGACAATAAAATATCTTATGTCTAATAAGGATGTCAAGTCAAGGTTGATTAGATGGATAATGCTTCTTTAAGAATTTGATATTAAGATCAAGGACAAAAAGGGATCCGAGAACATAGTTGCGGATCACTTATCCCAGTTGGAGAAGAAAAGTGATAGCCTTGAAGACTTGTCCATTGACGATTGCCTTAGAAATGACATACTTATGTAATAGAGACTAAGAGCCTACCATGGTTTCCTGATTTGGTGAACTTTATTGGCTTATAGCACGGTTGTACCTCATTTTTCACCACAGGAATGTCGAAGGTTGACGTATAAAGCTAATAAGTACATTTGGGATGAGCCAAATCTATTCAAAAGATGTGTAGATGGTCTTATTAGGCAATGTGTGTCGAATGGGGAGGTCCAAGTGTTTTAACACTACAACAAAATCCTAGTTTTCTTGATGCTATTTGTGTACATTTTTGTCTCAAAAAAGCATTAAGAATTTATTTCTCAACACTCCTAAAAAGCGTCAAAAAAATCAATGTCGATAATTCTGAATGCTTTTTTGCGCCGACAATATCGACACTTAAAACTTCTCATATTGTTGAAATATTTATGCATTTGTCACTTTTAAGTAATTTTAAACACTTTTTAATGTCGCCTTTCTCAACGCTTTTCAATGTCCATTTTAGTTGTTGACATGTTGTGGGGTCGACAATCTCGATGTTTTTTGGGTCCATTTTTGTTGTTGACATAGTTTGGTGTCGACTTTCTCGACACCTATTTTCCTCCATAGAGCTTCGACGCTTTTTTGTGTACAAAAATGTTAATATAGTAAGTCTTCTTTATAAACTTAAAAATGCGTCGAGATTTCTAACTAATTTTTTTAAAAAAATATATTTACAATGCGATATTTGTTTAAATGATAGGATTTAAAAACAGAAAATGAGAATATATATACTACATATACTTGAACTTTAATTTAAATTATGTATCGTACACATACATGTACTTACGTATGTCTTCAACACTAGTTGAATATAAGTTAATCAAGTGGGTATGTACCCACGTACACACACACACACACACACACACACACACACACACACACACATTATATATATATATATATATATATATATATATATATATATATATATACCTATATACCTATATACCTATATATATATACCTATATAGATATATACCTATATATATATATATATAACTTAAATAATGTTAATAATATGTCCAAAATATGATCATAAATGTTGACATATATTTCACTACAACTAAGTATAAGCCTATCTAACAAAGCCATCATAAATATTATTTTAGATCAAAAAAATAAACAATAACTCTAGATTTAATGATATATATATATATGTATATATATATATATATATCTATATATATATATATATATATATATATAGAAGCTAATTCAATGCCTAAGCTTATTATCCTTACTTCTCCATTGCACACTTGCCATTTTTAACCTTCAAAACAAATAATAAAACGTGATCATTTAAGTAAAAAATTTAAAATAAGAGGAGAATGTATATATCATGTCAAATATACATAAATAGAAAATAAGCCTTGAAATTCATTCACATCTCACTGCAAAATTGAAAAACATGGCCTTAACTAGATATTTCAAGTTCCTCTTATAATCCCAATTGGATTTTAAGACAATATATCATGTTCTCATCAAATGTAGTCATTTTCAAAAATTTCGACAGATTCTCATTTGTACTATTGACTATTTCCATTTTAAAAACTGATTTCAAACCTGGTTGTAATCACAAATCAATCACAAACAACTAAATAATGTCTTACCAAATTAACCTTGTGGTTAATGCCGGCCAAACAGTCTCATCCTCTAATTCCAAACAATCATTCATAGAAACCAACATATAATTAAAAATTTTGTAAAACACTAATTGTGTAGCATTAGATTGTGGAGTATTATATGGTAAATACTTCTCACATTTGGCACACCATTACTTTTCCTATCTTGGACTACTAATTCCATGTGGCACACCACTACACATGTCACCTATTGTATACATTGATGGTTTATGTTTTGTATGTAAATTGATTCTCTGATGATTAAGGGGGATAATCACAAACTAGATCATATGCTACAAATGAAAACTTCTGTTTGTAATAATTCGCATGATCTAGTATTTTCGAAGTGACTCATACATCACAGTCTCATAGTGTACCTGACTATTTACCATTATATTCGCACAGAAATCATATACATGTAGAAGGGTGACATCATCTTATGGGCCCTAGTTTCGTAAAAGTTTATAATGTACAGAATGTTGATTCTCAAAGAAGACGCAGATTCCATCAAACATTTTGGTTTAAGGGTTACCAATCTAGCTTAATCACATGAGCATTATGAAGAACAAAGTAAAATGGGATCATTGACAAAACTAAGGCAGCTTCTAATAAGAGAGATTCATATACATGCAACAACATTTCATAATTGCTCTATTTCAAAATTTTCCCTGCCTAAATTCTAGAATAAAGCACCAAAACCAACAAAGAAAATGAAATATAAATTCTTTCGCAACCATTTGTAACAAGGACTCATCATTCGTAAGTGAATGGAATAGTATTCAAATATCAATTGATAGTGAAGTTCATACCTCTCAAATATTCAGTGGCTTCATCCAGCACAAGGTTTAGCAACTAATCATATCCTTTAATTTTCCCAATAACTATAAAAGGAATAATAACAAAAATTGCTAGTAATAAGGCTAGTGATCAAGACAAGTAACAGGTATCAAAATGTATGACCCAACATACTGTATTGTCTTTTTACATTCACTTATGTCCTAATTGTACTTTCCCATTTGGGAATAATAAGTATCAATAATTCAAGAAATCTAAACATTTGCATCATAAAAAGCATTAAAATACTTTAATAATTACAAAATTTAAATTAGACCAAATGTACAGGGAAAACAAAAATCATTTACTTAAATAAGAAAATATAACAAAGGTAGTAATAAGCTAAGTTAAGATAATGATAATGACATGGATCATTTTTCACAAAGTTAGCAACAAAAGGATATGTGCTCAATACGATATCCTCTCTACTTTGGCTCCATTCTCATCAGATTTTTGTAATTTAAAGTTATTGATTAAGTTATTTCATGTTACAAAACAATATAAACTTGTGACCAAAGTCGTTAATGGCCCTAAAACAAAAATTATCTACCCACTAACCGCTCAATATGTCTCAGCTCCAATGTACACATGCAGTGCCAAATTTTTCCAAAACATATTTGGTAAGTATAACTAATGTATTTGAGCATTCTCCTCATGACCATAAACTTAGGCATACCACATACTCAATACATTGTAAATTAAATTATGAAATATTAATAAAATAATTGCATAATGTAAAAGAAATAAGGATTATAAAATGAAAAGGCGGAAAAAGAAAACCTTGTCTTTTACCAGAAAGTTTGACTTGGACCCCCTAGTCAACAAACTTGGTAAGATCTAAAATTGTTTCTTTTCTACTAGACTGGAACGAGAAGCAATATATTTGTGTCATTGAAACAAGCATAGGTATAAAGAACAAGTTAATAGCCATAGACCAAGCAAGTAGGGAAGGCGAGCCACACGTTAAATTGTTCAATCAAATTAGAGATACAATTGGCTAATGTAAACTATATAGTCACACATTTTACTTCTACTGAACCAAGGTCTACCGTTGACAAAAGAACAACTGAACTTTGAATGTGAAAAATATCAAAATGACAAGAGAACCACAAGAAAGCTTACTATGATGTTTATTATTAGGTTATTCAATTTGTGGTAAGATGGCGATTGTGCAGTTTATGAAGGTCAGACCTGAAGATAAAAGAACTTGTGTTAGTAATTTGAACAGATGTATATCTATATACTTCCTTTGTTCTACCATTATTGATACAGGTAGAGTCTAGGATTTTAAGAAAGGAGAGTACTAACTCAACATAAGGAAAAATACTAAGTTAAGAAAGGAGATAGAAAGCCTATATGCCAAGATTTTAGAGCTAGAACTTATATTAACAAATAAAGAAGACCAAATTGCTTATCTTCTTAAGAAGAGTTAAGCAAAGTAGAATGAGATAAGTAGTTTACAGGAAGAATTATTTGTTGAAAACAAAAATTTTTTAGAGAGTTTTTTTCCAACTAGAAAATAAAAAGGATGAGCTAAGAATATTAAAGAATAGATATCAAAATGCCAAATATTATAAAACTTGTAAAAGAAAGACCTTAGAATAGGAAACACAGAAAAACAGAAGTACTTGCTCCGTGATTGTCTAGGCAAGAAGCCATGGATTATGCTTGCTCCAAGATTCTAGTTTATCCAAGATATGAGAACCAAAAAAGACATATTGATGACTCATTGTAATAAGGAATATTAAGTAGTTAAGTCATCAGTTCTTAATAATCATTGATTAACATATACAACCACGAAACTAAGTAGTTTACATAATCCTAAGCAAAGAGAAAAAACATCAATTTCAAACTGCAAAATATCATATTAGAACTTAGTTTATTACTAGAATCAGATATACAATAGCATCCAACATAATGATTCCAAGAAAAAAAGAAAAAAAAAGTGAAAAAAACAAGGATGAAGTACCCATAAGCATCAAAATGCTAAATGTTCAAGGAAAGAGAGGAATCAATTATATTCCTCCTCGAGCTCCTTCTTCCGAGATGCTAAAGGATCAATCCACAAGCAATATATAGCAGATGCAAACGAAAAAATAGGTAAATAACTGCATTAAAATAAACACATTTTCTAAAAATAGGAACAATATAAGTAATTTGAAATCCCAATAACAAACTCCCACAGACCACTAGACTTCCCCAAAATTCTTGATAATTATAACATAAAATAGAGATTATCCTCACAAATATTTAGTCTTATTACGTACTTTTGCCTGTAGTTTAAAAGAATCGACCTTTTTGAAAGTTAGAGCAACCAAATAAAAGATCAAATGGAAAATTAAAGTACTTGCATGATATTCAATCAAATAAATAAACAAAACTACTCAAAATTGAATAATCTTCAAAAATAAAAGAAGAAAATAACTAGAAATTCTCTACCATCTTGAACATCAATACCCCTAGACTTGACATATTATCATTAAAAAGTAAGACATCAGACCATTAGTCAAATCAACAATACCAAATTAAATTCAATAATTTAATAAACTTAAATTAACAAAAATTATTCCAAATTTTGGTAGTCATAACCAAAGTTTTCAGTAATTATGGTAAAACTTTCCCGAAATTTTCACATCGAAAATCTTCATTCATTCTAGACAACAAGAAAACAATGTTGAGTAAGAAAATAATGTCGAGTAGTAGCCCCAACTACTAAGGATAAATTTTTCACTTCTCCCATTCCATTATGACGAGTGAGGATTAGTTGACCCTCCATCCAAATAACCCAAAATAGAATTACTTGACCTTTACAATGGGAAATCAGAAGGTAGCAAAGCTCGCCCATTTTCCCAATACTTGAGTAGTTATTGTACGTCGCTATATCATGGTATGAAGGTAATGAAGCACACCATCAAGTCCAAGCTATATAGTGACATCTTACATATATCAATATTAAATACATTAGTTAAATGTACCTAGAGAAACATAAAGAAGTCTAATACCTTTAGAAGGAACCATGAGCATCACCTAAAATGGAAGACACGAGTGGGGCTCTGACGAATATGGCACCGAGAATAGATGAGAAAGGGAGACTAAGGGGAAACGCCTCTTCTTGGCAAGATTACGATGGCCCCAATAGCTGTCTAGGTGGATGATTATTGGTGGCAACATCCTTGAATGGGTGGTGCAGGGTGAGATTAGCAAAGCCTGTAAAGTGAATGAGAAGAGTGGAGAAGTGGGATATTGATAGGTAAGGATGTGAATTAAGTTGGGGTCAATTTCTTAACCCTAAGTAGATTTTGATTTTCTTTTTCTTTTTTTACTCAATATATAAAAAGTATTACTAAAATATTTTTAAAAAATTAAGTGTTACTTAAAAACAAAGTGTTATACAAAAGTATTAATCGTAAATAAAGTGTTACATAAAAGTGTTACTCTTTATTTAAAGGTTACTTTAAAGTGTTACCTACAAAAATGTGTTAAAAAGTTTTACTTATACATCTAAAATAATTGTACCATCAAAGTGTTACCAAAATATGTTACCTATTGTCAATTATGCACTAGTGTGTTCACTATAACTTTCTATTTGAGAATATTCATGAATTAGAAATATTAATCATGTGCAAACCTAGAAAACTAAAGCAAAAGGACCAAATTTGAGGGAAATGAAACAAAAATTAAAGAGAATTAAAACAAAATTGGGAAGATTTTGAAACATAAAGGAGAAAATTCGAAGGTGGATCAGATGAGGAAGAGGATAAGAGGCAGTTAGGTTGAATTTGTATTATGTGGGCTGAACCGAGAACAAGGGCATAAAATATTCTAGCATTACAGTATGTTATTTTATATCACGTGCCTTGCACATTGTAAAAGTTCACAAATCTCAACGCTTTTGGTTGTCTAGATATTCCTCTACACAAAAAGCGTCGAGAAAACAAGGGGTAAAATTTTATCCCCAACTCCTTCACCAAATCGTCGAGGACACAAGGGATTTGTTGTAGTGATAGTTTTCCTCGAAATCTTATGTTCGCGATTTAGCCAAGAGATCATGAATCCTTTGATTACCTTTTGTGGGACATACTTGAATAAAATTCGGCTACTAGGGTTAATTATCTCGAAAGGTGCCCTTTAAGAGCGGGTTTCTCAAATAGGTATTTGAAAGGATCCATTTTCGACATTATGTGCACCATGTGCAAAAGCATGTTATGCATGAGCTTATTGGTGGCCTAGACTAGTGCGGCACTGAGTTTCTCGAGATAAGTATATCTGGTTTCATACTTGAGGAGATTTTTGCTGAGGTAATAGATTGCATTTTCCTTTCCCTCAACCTCTTGGCCACAAAGCCTTGACCGTTGAGTTGGCTTCTATGAGGTATAAGCAAAGAGGAATCCTTGGCAATGCTAGAGAGATCATTATAGGATTCAAGAGATAGCTTTTTATCAGATCAAAAGCTTTCTGGCAGTATTTATCCCAGTCTCTAGGTGCATCCTTTTTCATTTTTTGGTACATTGTCTTACATACCATAATCAGTTTTGATAAGAATGTGATGATGTATTGAAGAAGACTAAAAAATCCTCGGATCTCCTTTTAGTTCTTAGGGGGTGTCATAGCTAAGATAACCTTGATTGACACTTCCACTTCTTTGTGTATCATGTCGTGGAGTAGTGTTGTGGCAATCCTTTGGTATGTGGCATTTACATTTTTTAGGCCAAAAGGCATGACCATGAAGTAATAAGTGCCCATTAAGTTATGAAGGTTTTTTTTCTCCATATCCTCCTCCACCATTCAGATTTGGTTGTAGCCTGCATACTCGTCCATGAATGAGAACAAGGCATGATTTGTTGTATTATCAACCAGAATATCGATGTGAGGTAGTGAAAGCCCATCTTTAGGATTAGCCAGGTTCAATTCTCAATAATTCACACATATTCGGGCTCAACCATCCTTGTTTGGAACAGGGACAATGTTTACAATCTAGTTAGGGTAGTTTCCAAACTTGATAAACATGGCATCCAAATTCTCTTCCACTTACTATTTGATTTTTAGAGTTACATCAGGTTTCATTATCCGTAACTTTTGTTTTACTGGTTTTGACCCTGGGAGGATCAAAATGGTGTGTTGCACAATATATTTGTCTATCCCTGCCATATCTTTATAGGACCAAGAAAAGAGATCGATAAATTTTTTGAGCAACAACGTCAGCTCTTGGCATTCTTCTTGGGTTAACATTAGCCCAATTTGCACACATTTCTACTCTTTTTCGGCACCTATGTTAATCTTTTCAGTTTATTTGATTATAGGAGATTTATTTTCATGCTCTTCCATTGCTTTAATGTTTTCAAAGTCAGCTTATTAAAGACAAAACAATTAATGGTAGGGATTAGGGTGGAAGAAGAGGAGTGAGCAGAAAGAGAATTGTTATTGAATTTAGAGGTGGTTATAACAAGGGATATTTTAGGATTTTCCCTTTGGTGGGGTAACCATTTAGGCCCTAAACTCTATACATTCAGACTTGACAAACCTAGACTCAGACTTAGACTTAGACGACTCTACCTTATCCATTTTAAGGCCTTCTTCAAGTAGTTGTGATTTTCAGGGTCTTCCTCCATCCTTGTGCCATGTAGGGAACTATCATGATTAGCTTAGAAGGATCAAAGTCATAGCTTAAGATTGTAGCTTGGACCTCTTCTTCAGTTTTCTCAAGCCCAATAACAAGGAGAGAGCTTGATGATTAATGCCTTTAAGTGGCTTAGATAAGTTTTCAAGATTGGATTCTAAATCCAACCTAACTTAGTCATTGCATTGATGTTGGTCAACCCCTTTTCGTACCATTTAGGGTTAATAATTTTTGATAGGGCCATCACATAAGCGATTTCATCGAGGTAGACATCCTTATTGTCATTATCCCATATACCATTAATTGTGTCTTGTGGCCATAGCATTATGACTCTTGGAGGTGCGACCCCCACTGGTGTGATTAGTAAAGATGGATTTAATGTGGGTCTATCTTCATGGATAAATAAGATGGTAAGAAGGAGAATCTGATTATTTGGCTTGACCCTAAGAGGGACTGGTAGCCTCTTGTAATGCCCCTTAATGTCATGCCCCTTATCTCTATGGAACTTGCAAAATTTCTTGGGTCCCACTTAGCACTCCTCTTGCATACGGGAGGATCCTCCGTAGGACCAATTGGCTCGATGTGATTACAACTTGTCAAGCAGTCATACACATTGGAGTAGGTCATCCCTAGGTTAGAGAAGACCCTTCAGGGATGGTTCTAAAAACCTCCCCATTTATTGTTTTTGATGTTGTTATTGCGGAAGTTACCTTGGAATCTTATAGTTTCCATATCACTAACTTCATTAGTAGCCTAGCGATAAAGTAAATTTCAACCTTTATACCGCTCCATTGCTCATTGTTTCAAGGGATAGGATTTTTCATCAGATCATCCTTGATTTCTATGCCAATGTTATAGGCACACTCGAAGGATTCTAGACCCAAGTACTTCTAAATTTAAGGATTCTAGACCCAATTAGAATGTAATTTAACTACATGATCACCTCTAATTCATGAATACATGACCTAGTTTAGGGAGTTGACCTCCTTTAAAAAATTGAATCATATGCATGAGATAGACTCGATATGCATGGACTTAGAACAAGTGCACTGCCTCTAGGTAGATTCTAGTTTTTACTAGTTAAAGGTCTTTTGTGGCGCCTAGGGGTAGGTTTAGATTTTTACCCCATATAAAATTTAGGAGTAATTTAGATTTTTTGAAAAATAGGTGAGGTAATTTCAAAGTTTTACCCACTATGAAATTTAGGAGCCATTTTGGGTTTTTTGCCAGGTAGGAAGGGAAATTTTAGATTTTTAGCCTATATGAAATTCAGCAACCATTTTGAGTTTTTTGCTAGATAAGTGGTCTAATTTCGGAGCTTTATCCCATATAGGGTATTTAGGGGTTTTACCCATTTAGATTTCGAGGGTAAACTTGGGATTTTACCCAATTATATATAAGGTGAAATTTGCAAAGGCTTGGTAAAGATAACTAGGTTTTGAGTGGACACCTCGATAAGTGAGCCACCACTAGAGGGCCCAATTTTTTAAAACCAACCTTTCCTTCCCAATGAAGAGAAAAAGAAGGAGCCCTCCCCCACTCGTATAAATTGGATTTGAAGGGTCAAGAAGAGTTGCCACCAAACTATTTAGGTTGGTATGGGTGCCATTTGGGTTGGAATCCCAAAATTAACTCTTGTGTAATGGGTTCGAGAATGAGCAATCTACATCTATTCCAAGATGATATGCAATACTTTTCATTAAGATGGAAAAAAGTTTGATTAGATAGTTTACATACATCATGCAAAGACAATAGAATCACACTTCTAGATTAGGTGGGTTGGCAAGTTAAGAATTATGCAAATAAATCTAGATTAAAGTGGTCAATTTTTTAAAAGTCCACAAGATTAAGGGGTTCTAAAATAGGTTGTACAAGTTTATAT
The DNA here is from genome assembly GCA_026401315.1 of Dysphania ambrosioides. Classification (NCBI taxonomy): domain Eukaryota; kingdom Viridiplantae; phylum Streptophyta; class Magnoliopsida; order Caryophyllales; family Amaranthaceae; genus Dysphania; species Dysphania ambrosioides. Next base: position 11,310,127 of record CM048666.1, on the reverse strand, counting down.
TCTTTAGTGCGTGATAGCACTTCAACAAGTTTTGAATTGGGTGTAAAATATAAATAAGGCAAATAAATTATAGCAAAGTAAGTATTATGCATAAGTAACGGTAAAAAATTGAAATTGCGACATTTAAATTGCAGAATTTTAAAAAATTAAGTAAGGGGTGCAAATTAAAAATATGCAATTAAGCTTAAAGAGAATTTCCATCATGACATACTTCAAGTATAAAAAGAATCTAGTTTTAGAGGACTTGTATGATCCCCATCATGTACTTACGGATTGCTAAAAAGAATATTAAAATATGGTTTTTGGTGCTAGAAATGAGCTTTCGGGACAACTCCTAAATTTTCATACAAGTGTTATGGACATCTAGAGGTTTGATCATGTAAAAGATATGAAATTTGAATGAGTCTAGAGTGATTGAGGATATTCAAGTCTCTTTATCATATACTAAGTATAGAGAAAAGAAGTACATGAAGTAAATGCATTCCCATAAGTAAAAGTGTGAGTAAAGAGGATTGCATTACAGTTAAGAAGAGTCTATCCGATCAAACTAGATCCTAAAAGATAGTGCTCAAAGCAAGGGTTTTAAAGCTCAACTTATTGAAGGAAGGAGGTTTCTCCTTGTGAATCACTTCATAAGTGAATGTATGGTATACAATTTTTAAAGTATATGAGTTGGTCATAAGAGTTCATCATGAGTGGTGTCTCTTTGGTCTATCAAGGCTCATCAAAGAACATAAAAATTAAATAAGGAGTTTATGTAGAACGAGGTTTGCATCCTCTACAATCATCACTTAAAAGATAACTCAACTTGAACACTTGAGTGGAAGGAAAACACTAAATAAATGTAGTTTTAGAAAGGTCCTTTATTAGTTATTATTGAGGATGAATCCTTTGCTTGAATCTTAGTTGAGTGCTTGAAGGAGTTATGTTTCCTTGGGTTAAGAGGCAAGGATTTTCTTTAGTAAGGGTGAAAGGTGCTTTTAGGATGCTGGAGGGAGTATTTTGGGAGAGTAATAGTGTTTCAGCTTTGAAAATTTTTGCATATTTTGCTTATAAAAAGTTGGGGTATTTATAGATAAAAAAGATCGTTATCTCGAGCGATAGATTCTTCGTTTGATCGTCCAACACAAGGCATGAGCGCCCACCACTCGTGCTCTGTGTTAAATACCTATACTGCATATTTAACTCAACTGTTTGGGTTTCCAAGAACTAAGAGCGCTTTTGGGAGTAGACCAAGTTTTGGTGAATTGGATGCTAATACTGAGCACTAGGTGTCATACTCTAGAGTGTTTGATGCTAAGTTCTAGCATTATAGCTCCAAATAATTTTAGCTTAGGGCAATCTATGAGGTTTGCTTAGGGAGTAAGCATGTGTCTTTTAGGTTTTATGAGTTTCATGTTTATGCTTAAGATAGGATTAGAGCTTAATGGTGTTTAGGGCTTTGAGTTTTACATTATTTGAGGGCTTTTTGGGTTTTTGCATACTCAACCTTGAGCCTAGCTATCCCATCTTAAAGGATCGATTTTTCATGGGACCGTGACTTGTCTACGTGTAGTTTATTTGATGAGTATGATTAGGTCAACAACGATAGTTTATAATTGAACGGTTGTTGATGTGATTGCTTGAATATAGGGTAAGGGGATTTTCTACCAACATCATATCTTTTGAAAATATAAAACTAAAGAAGTTAGACTTATATATGCATATACTCAATCACATCCATTTGTATTATTTTTTAATTAAGATGGAATCCCAATTTGTAGGGTTTCCATTCACTCTTGTCTGTCTTTATTTTCTCATTTTGCTAATTTTGGATAGATTTTTGGGAACAACGAAAAAATGAATTAAACTGTTACGGTTACCAATTTTTCAATAACCGTTATAACGGTTACCTTACCGTTAAGGCTTAACGGTACGGTTAACCGTTATTGAACACCCCTACCTATTATCATGTGCGATGTTAATGACTAGCCAATAGGGCCTGTTTCTAGGAAAGAATGACAAGCTCCATGCCATTTACTATACAAGCAAGATTGATGTGCTCCTTTTAGAGCACGTTTACTACCCCGTTTTAGTGTCAATTCTTGAGGTGAAATGCGACGTATTCGAGCCTTTGATACTCTTAGACACGCGTATCATAGCTTGGGCGAACATTTCAAGTCACTAATGAAGATCCCACGGAGTTTAGAAAGAATCAGAAGCTAGAAAGAGGAGTGAAAGGATTCAGATTTGACCGAATCTGAGAGTGATTCGGTCAAATGGTAGTTAGTCATGAGAACCTGTGTTCCATGGTCACTAGGAAGGCCGAATGGCACTCATTCGGGCAAATGAGCTTCCATTCAGCCGAATGATGGTCTCCATTCGGGTAAATCATGTATAGAGAGTAATTCACTTAAGTTGCTGGAATGGGCAAATGGAAGAGAATTCGGGCGAATGATGAAGCATTCGGCCGAATGGACCTTGCATTCGGTCGAATGACAGTGTTTTCTCCAGAAATTTTACTTCTTCTTAGGGTCGGCCCAAAGGAATTTTAGTGTTTTCGGACTTCTTTTATGCTTTTTTATAAATACCCCTCTCTCTGAAGAGAGGGAGGGCAGTTAGGTTTTATGAGTTTTATAAGTTTTAGCTTTGTTTAGCCTCAAAATTATCTTAGTTCTAGTTTTCCGTTTTCAGTTTTCTCAGCATATGTACTCTGAGTTTTGGATTTTATCGTTTGAATTATGATCGTGGATATTACATTGAAGCTTTTGTAAGTATCAATCTATCCGTTACTTTTGAATTCGTTCATTATATTTCAGTCGATGTTTAGCCTAATGTTTATCGTTTACTAGCATAGTTTCTAATTTGCTTTTGTTCTCGCTGATTTCTTTTCATGTTTGTTGCATTTGTTTTATTGAATATCATCATGCTTGCTCTCTTAAATATGTGTGAGTAGTTCTCTTATGAGTTTTGATTAGTGAAACCCTAGGAAAAGCTATGTTCTTCATTGTTTAAGGTTATAGGAATGATGACAATAAGTAGTTCGAAACCCAATGAGAATCTTGTCCTGCAACTCCTTTGGAGACATAGGGCGATTATAGGTCGTTCGATGTGGTTTGTGGAATCACCAACTTCCTCTCGCATGCTTCAGTGTCCATGCTGGTTATTGTTTGATTTTCTCTAACCTATCATGTTTTGTTTCGAAAGCATCATTCCTAGGGTGAATCTTATCTTGTCCCTGTTTCTCTCCATTTGATTTCCCTCTTAATTCATCGTGATCAATATTCTCGTTATTAGTTTTATTTGTTTTTAAATCCAAAAATTTTTGTTGTGTTAAGAATTGAAGTGTCTTGATATCCTTTGTCCTCGTTGAAGGTTTTAGAGCACTCAAGAGGAGGGGGGTGAATTGAGTGTTAAGTAGCCTTGGCCTATTTTTCTTTCTTTTCGATCTATGAGAAGAACCAGTTGGGCTGGTCCCTATAAGCAGCGGAATGTACGAAAGGAAATAAAGAAAACACAAGATTTAAAGAGGTTCATCCAACTATTGCCTGCATCCTCCTACCCTATGCTCTTCTATTAATCTACTCCGAAAAATAAAGAACACAGACACTCTACTGTTTTCCTACTCCGGGAACCAGTATACCCCACACTCTACTCTGAATGTGCGCTCGACTTACACTAGTAAGCCCCTTGTGTTTTAACTCACAAACAGTAACACAACCTTTCAATCCCTCTATTGAAGGCTTTGATAAAATAAAATGTTCTCTTTTAATCTTACTTCTAAAAGCTAATTAAGAGAAAATGTTTAAGCTCTAAGAGTGCTCTTGTATATGACTCGGTGAATAGGCTTTTGTGCTTAAGTGTATATGGCTCTCAAAATTTACTCCTCTTTAATTTCAGAGAAACTTACCTGAATATGAGAGACTAGATGAGTTTATATACTTGGATACAAAAACCCTAGTTTCCTTAAATCACATAATCTTGATGAACAAGCAACAACGTGATTTTAGGAAAGTATTTATCTTATTTGATTTAATCATAAAGATAGAATCAAATAAGATAGATACTCCTAGTTTTTAGGTAACCATAATATTCTCATCTAATCTCCAGCTGCTTAGGATATTCTTAAAATAATTCTTTGAAAAGTATTTTTACAAAATCTTTTATTTTTCTCAAAACACGCAGCTCAGATATTCCGTACAGTGAACCTGGTTCCTCAACCTGGTTCCCTGAATTGAGTATGTTATGAATTCTGTTCCAGTTTTGTACCAGAATTTATAATGACTCAATACACTTATAAGCACTTATTTTACCCAAACATGCAAGTCATACTACGGAGCACATTACATGATTTAAGCATTAAAGTACAAATCTTATTTTCTTCATGTAATCTTCAAGACTTGAATCTTCCTTGAATACTTCCATTATGAGCAATGTATCTTTCTTCGAATGTCTTTGAAAGGCCTCCATGCTCCAATTCTTGGAATCAACTTAACTACTGCACATGTAACATGGTTAATGTACAATAAGGAGTATGTGACTGCTTTTCAGCATAGCAGTCCAGGAAACAGTTCCTACTGGTTTCCCACCAGTACATGGAACAATTTACATCCAACCATTTCCTACATATAGACAAGTTATTTAAATGAATAACATAAATAAGTAATAACTTGTCTAGGAAAATAGTGTTCAATTCCAGCTGGTTTCCAGCCAACTATTTGTAATGCTTATTGTAACCTGTTTCTTGTAATCGTTTGTCATCACTCAAAATCTAAGGGACTCAACAAATTCCCCCTTTTTGATGATGATAAACTAATTGAAGTTCCTGTAACCAATCAAGTTAAAAATAGAGAAAAACTCCAATTAATTACTCAAATAGGTTTGAGTACAACCAACAGACTCAAGACTCAAATGAATAAGTTAGTGAAGCTAACTAGTTCTAAAGACTAACTATCAAATTGACTCCCCTAAACTATCAAACTGAACTTTTTCACACAATCTAAACTATCTTAGGCTTTTGTACACTACTTCCCCCTTTTGGCATCATTAAAAAGTACTCTTAAGTAAAAGTAATGTGCACAAATTGTTAAATGTGCTCATCCATACAGTGGCATCAACCACCATTCAAGTAGTATGCTGCAAGAAGAGATTAGTCAAACAGTTCATACCATAGCAGAATCAATGGTCCATACAAGCCAACAAAGTTAAACAAAAGGAAGTTGACAAGCCTTGAACCAAACTTATTATCTTTCTCAGCATATCCTCCTGATTCTCCAACCATTTTAGAATCATTTCCTGACCTGCTAGTTCCTCTACCTTCTTCTTCTTTGATGGGGTTTTCATCTCCTCTACTGGTTCCTCAATCTTAAAACTTAAATTATCACCACTTATGTCAAGACCCTTTAGCTTCAGGATTGCTTTTGTGAACACCGTGATAGGCATGGTGGACCCACTCATAGTAACATTGTTATTCATAAGCAATTGAGTAATGATAAAACCATAAGGCAGAGAATGGTGAGATGAACCATAACAATTCATAATGTGATCCAGCATCAAGGAGGGAAGATTAATCTTAAATCTCTTCATCATGAGATATATCAGAACCATCTCCATGATGCGTACTGTTCCCCTTCCTTGAGCCCTTGGGATCAAGACCATGTTGCACAACGAATGCGGAGCCAACATTACTGATTCCTTCAAATTAGCAGATTTAAAGACACCAGGTTTCTTAGACATCTTTCCTCCAAACAAATGCTCATAAATCACATTAGGAGTGACCCCTACCAACACGGGCCACCAATCACTAGAATACTTATCAAAACCATCCCTAGGCACCCTTAACATGCTAGACAAAGTGGGAACAGACAAGCTTACATCCACATCATTCACACGAGAACCAACAAACATATCAGGCAACTGTTTCAAATTCACATAAAACTCTCTAACTCTAGACACATTAGCAGCACTACAATCAAATAATGGCATCCATCCTTGATACTCAATCAAACTTTTAAATTCAGACAAAGCAAGCACATCAAAATACCCCTTCTTAACACAACAACCAGAAAGAACCAATCGAGCATTTAGGTTAGTAGAACCAATAGATGGAGATTCTACAGACGTACCTTTTATAGTGCGAGGTGTTCTTGCTGGGACCTGTTTCCTCTTAGTTCCCTAAACAGACCCAGTGGACTGTTTCTTCTGAACTTCCTCAATAGTCTTCTTTAATGAAGACCGAGTTACCCTACCACGTACCATGACTTATTCGGTGAGTGTCCCCTCCTTGTGACCAGTGATTTCTACGTCATCATCTCCTACACTCTAACCTTCATTACTGATGTCTTCCAACTCTTGGCTTAGAGTTCTTCATGCTTCCTTCTGATGTTCCCCCTGAGACTGAGCTGGTTCCTTGATAATGGAACCGCCAGCTTCTAAAGGATTAGTAACAAGCACGGTTTATTGTGATTTTGGTTGGGTTGATTTTGGTGGTAAGGTAGATTCTTGTGGTGGATCGGGGGTGGTGATTGGTAATTTTGTGGGTGATGAAGTTTTGGAAGTGATATTGGGTGGTGGTTTGGTTGGGTTTTGATCGAGTTGAGGAGAGTGAGGAGCCACATTAGTGTTTCCCTGAGATTGTGAGGAATCACTTGCATGTCCCCTTCCCTTGCTTCTTTTGGCTAAAGATGAGGTTGATTTTCTACCCATGGTGATTATGCAATTGTAGATCAAAGAGTGAAGAGGACGCTGATGAACAGTAACCGTTATGAGTAGAGAATTTTGAATAGAGCACAAGAAAGAGAGAGAATTTCGAATGATGATGAGAGTTGTGAGCTGCACAAAGGGTTAGAGATCATATATTTCTAGCATAGAAAGAGGAGAGAAGAGAAAAAAAATAAGTCGGTTAAGCCAAGAAGAGCAACGGCATAAATTTTAAAAATTGAAATCAATTTTGGCAATGATTCTTTGCCTTGAATATCTCAACCGACCTAAAAATTAGGCATGTGATATATTGCGTTGATTAATAAGTCAAATAACTGAAATAAGATTATTTTCTTCCAAAAGGAAAAGATCTTATAGTAATCTTCCGAAAAAATATAAAAATATTAATCAGATGACATATATGAGTTGATCTGCTGTTTCCCTTTGCTAGTACCTATACAAAACCACGTCACCCTGTTTTTGGCAACTTAGCCTGATTTTACCTGTTTCTTGCACAATAATTCCCAACCCTTTTGGGATCTTGAACCATTTACACAAAACTTGAAGGATTTCGACATAGGTATATACACATACTATACAAAAGAATACCATTCTAACCAATCATTGAGGGAAGTAATTGAAGCCAAAGACCTAAACTCTAACTAGACCTAATAAGACTCTAAAATTACAAAAAGACTCTCGACACAAAGGTTTTGTGAAGATATCAGCGATCTGATCTTCACTTTTACAAAATAACAACTCCCCCAAACCTTTCTCCACATTGTCTCTCAAGAAGTGATGTCTTATCTCAATGTGTTTGGTTTTGAAATGTTGGACATGATTCTTTGAAATATTAATTGCACTAGTGTTGTCATAATAGATAGGAACACTATCATAAACAACACCAAAATCCTTCAGCTGGTTCCTTATCCACAGTAGCTGGGAACAGCATGAAGCTGCATCAATATACTCTAACTCTGCTATGGATAAAGCCACTGAATTTTGCTTTTTAGAACCCCAAGAAATTAGGCAAGAGCTAAGAAAATGTGCCATACCTGAAGTGCTCTTCCTATCAACAAGAAAGCTAGCATAATCTGCATCTGTGTACCCAATAAGATCAATTTAACTACCTTTGGGGTACCACAAGCACAGAACTGTTGTTCCCATAACATATCTAAGTATCCTTCTAACGGCCTTCAAATGAGACTCTTTTGGATTACGTTGAAACCTGGCACATAATCCAACAGAGAACATAATGTCAGGCCTACTTACTGTTAGATAAAGGAGGGAGTCAATCATCCCTCTATATAGTGAGGCTTCAACATCTTTTCCCTTTAGATCAGTATCTAATTTATTGGATGTGGGAACAGGTGTATCATAAGCCTTGCTATTCTCCATGCCAAATTTCTTCAGCAACTCTTTTAAGTACTTTTGCTGATGAATCATGATTCCATTTTCCATTTGCTTAATCTGCAATCCTAGGAAGAATCCTAATCCTCCCATCATGATCATCTCAAACTCACTCTGTATAAGATGAGCAAACTCATCACATAGTACCTGATTAGTAGCACCAAATAAAATATCATCAACATAAATTTGTACTATAATCAAGTGATTCCCTCTGGTTTTGATGAACAATGTCTTATCCACTGTTCCCCTCTTATAGTCATTCTCCATAAAAAATGTAGACAACCTTTCATACCAAGCTCTTGGAGCTTGTTTCAATCCATATAACACTTTGTCCAGCTTGTATACATGATGAGGGAACAGCTTGTCCTCAAAACCTGGTGGCTGCTCTATATATACCTCTTCCTTCAGTAGCCATTTAGGAAGGCAGTCTTTACATCCATCTGAAATAATTTCATATTCATGTGAGCAGCATAAGCAATCAAAATTCTAATGGCCTCTAGTCTAGCTACAGGTGCAAAAGTTTCATCATAGTCAATTCCTTCTTGTTGATTGTAACCTTGCACTACTAGCCTTGCTTTATTTTTGACTATTGTACCTAGGTCATCCAATTTGTTTCTAAAGACCCATTTTGTACCAATGACTAACCTGTCCTTTGGTCTAGGTACAAGATGCCAAACCTGGTTCCTATGAAACTGATTTAATTCATCTTGCATTGCTAGAACCCAATCAGGATCGGTTAAAGCCATTTTTAGCCAGTGGGCTCTACACTATACAAGAAAGAATAAAAAGCACAAAATTTTTGAAAAACATTTCTTCTCGTTTGAATTCCCTTGTTAATGTTACTAATGATCTGATCTAGGGGATGAGAGGATAGGTATTTATATCTTTTGAAAGTGAAATAATTTTGTGCTTCTTCATTAGGTTGGGAACCAATTGATCGTGAATCACTTCTTCTTCTGTAGAACCAGAAGAGTTCATGTTTACGCTGTTTCCATTAACATCACTTACCTCTGGTGTAGGGGAGGCCTCTTCATCCATTCCCCTTGAACTTCTTACCTGTCTGTCACTTGGGAAGCCATTAGGTCTTGGTTCTCCTTCTGAATTCTTGTTGTTCTCATTTTCTTCTCTAGGGTTTTCACCATCATCATCTGGTGAAGCATTAGGAGAGCCTAGAACTGCTTGTACTTCACTTAGAGAACCAGTGTCATGGTTCCCCGTAAACTCCATCAGTCCAATCATTTCATCAGGTTGTACCTGCGCAATCTCAGAAGATATGTTAAATTCATTAAAAATGACATGGACACTCTCCTTAATACACAAATTCCTCTTATTAAAGACTCTATATGCTTTGCTTTAAGCAGAATATCCAAGAAAGATTCCTTCATCACTCCTAGGATCAAATTTATCTAGCTAGTTCTTCCCATTGTTGTGTACATAGCATTTGCATCCAAAGACACGAAAGTATGCAATATTAGGCTTTCAACCTTTATGGAGTTCATAGGGAGTCTTATTTAACTTTGGTCTAATGAGACCTCTATTCAGTATATAGCAAGCAGTGTCAACAGCTTCACCCTAGAAACTCTTAGGAAGACCACTCTCAATGAGCATCGTCCTCGCCATTTCCTCAAGAGTTTTATTCTTTCTTTCAACAACACCATTTTTCAGTGGTGTTCTGGGGGATGAGAAGTTGTGACTAACTCCTTGTTCCCTGTAATAATCAACAAAGTTAGCATTATCAAATTCAGTACCATGGTCTGATCTTACCGAGACCAGCTTGTGAGAAAGCTGGTTCTTAACCTGCTTCACCAATGCTACCCATTCGTCAAATGTTTCATCTTTTGAATGTAGTATTATCCCCCAAGTGTACCTGGAATAATCATCAACCATAACACAAACATATCTATGACCTCTTCAACTTTGTACTCTCTTGGGACCACATAAATCAATGTGTACAAGTTCGAAGGGTCTGTTGGTACTCAAAACTGTTTTAGGCTTAAAAGAGATCTTGACCTGTTTCCCTTTGACACATTCTGAACAAACTTTATCTGCCTCATATGTGATGTTAGGGAGTCCTACCACCAAGTCACGAGACTTTAGTTTATTCAAGAGTGTCAAGCTAGCATGTCCAAATCTCTTATGCCAAATCCATTGATTATTGTCAGACACGGCTCTCAAACAAACAGACTTGTCTTGAGGAATTTTATTAAGAAAGGTAATGTAAACATCATGCTTCCTGATTCCCTCACACACAAGCTCGCCTGTTAGAGAGTTAACTATGTGACAAAGATTGGCTTGGAACTCAACTCTATTACCTTTGTCACATAATTGAGAAATGCTTAAAAGATTATGTTGTAAGCCTTCAACATAATACACATCATCAATTGCATTTGAAAGTGTCTTACCTACTTTACCTAAACCAGTGATGGTTCCCTTACTATTATCTCCAAAGGTGACACTTCCACCATCAAATGCTACTAGTGAAAGGAATTGCTTCTTATCCTCGGACATGTGTCTTGAGCACTAATAAGTCTTCTTTTAATGTGTTGATAGAGGTGTTTTAGGATGGTTTTTGATGTTCTTCATGGAGTTTTATTGGTTTTTATAAGTCCTAGCCGTTTCAACTCACTTGTGTGCAATTAAGGGAAATTATGGAGTTGAAACGACATGTTAAACTTGGAGGAATGATGAAGAACGATCTACATTTGAGAAAGAACGATCTACCTTTGAGCGAGAAAGCTTTTAGATGATGAATATCAACACAAGCTGCCAGAGCCGCTACTAGAGGCAAAGGGGCAGCTAGCAGCGGCACCTACAACAAGCAAGAGAAGGAGGATGCTGCCTTAGCCGCTGCCAGCGGCTAAATAGCAGCTGGCAGCGGGTCTTTCAGAATTTCGCAACTTTAGTGTTTTCTAGTTTTGGGCCGTCTTAGGTTAGGTTTCTGTGGTTTAGGTTAGTTAAGGGAGGTACCTATAAATAATGATTATAATCTAGGGTTTTAGAAGTACTTTTTAGATTAAAGAAAAAGCTAAGGTTTGAATTTCTTCTTTGCTCGTTGGTTGAGAAGAACTCTATGGAAGCTTAATCTACATATTCTTGGTTAAAGATTGAAGCTTTTGACTGTAAGTTATGAGATTTCTCTTTTATTAATCTATATTGAATGTTTACTATTCTCTTATGTTATTTCATGATTTGCTTGAATCAAATACTAGGTTTGGTTATTTGGATTCGCTTGCATCTATTTAATCTTACCAAGGTAGTGACTTTAGGTTATTAATGCATGCTTTATGATTGATAACTTGAAGGGAGAATATATTAAGGAAATTAGACCGCTTGTGTTAATTTCATCAATCCTTGTTGATTTCTTTGCTTGATTGCTTCTTTATCTTAAGTTATTTACTAGAAAGGGTTAAAGGAACGCTTTGTTATTTCTAGCTAATTCATGAGAATATAGAATTTTGGAATTCTACAACATGGTCTTTAATGGTGTTAATTGAGGAGACTTCTATGATTAACTTGTAGTTCATAAGTGGATTTCAACTAACCAAGATTACTCTTTTCACTGATTTGTCATTTAACTAGTTTCGGTTATAATTAGGTTATTAAATTTATCTTGCTATTGCAAACCCCCATCGTTATTTAGTTTATTGTTTTGTTAAGATAATTTTACATAGATTTTCAGTTATTAAGTATCTCTTCTCCGTGGATATGAACTTGACTTCCCTAGCTACATTCATTTGAAGTTCGATAAGTTTTGATTTTGTTTGGTAGCCTACGACAAGGCAAACCAAATTTTGGCGTCGTTGCCGGGGAAGGGCGTTGCTTTTTAATTGTTTAATCTTGTAGAATTCATTTTAGTATTGTGTTTGGTCATTTTCTTTGTTTTGCTCTTCTTGGGTATGATAAGTACTCGTTCTGCTAACAAAGAAGTTGTGCAGTTAAATCCAAAAATTGAAAGAGTTATTTCCATGTTGCGAAAGAAGGCAAGAGCAAAGTCTAGTGAATCACCATCAACTTTTGACAATCAAGAAGAGGAAGAGATGGCAGAACACCGAACATTAAGAGAACTCACTGCTCCTAATTTGAACCAACAACCGTTATGCATTGCATATCCGGAGTTGGGAGAAGGTGCAAATGTCGAGATTAAATCTGGTTTAATCCATCTATTACCAGCATTTCATGGTATGAAAGGTGAAGATCCGAATAAGCACTTAGATGAATTTCATGTGGTATGTACGAGTATGAAGCCAACTGGAATGATTGATGATCAGATACAACTAAGAGATTTTCCTTTTTCTCTCAAGGATACAGCTAAGGATTGGTTTTATTATCTTCCTCCTGGTAGTATAACAACATGGGCAGATCTAAAAAGGTGTTTTCTTGAGAAATACTACCCAGCCACTATATCTGCAAGTCTCAAGAAAGCTATTAGTAATGTGGATCAAAAGGAAGACGAATCCTTATATTAGTATTGGGAATGATTTAAGAGACTTTGTGCTAGTTGTCCCTATCATGGATACTCGGATCAAGACCTCATTTTATATTTCTATGGAGGCCTAACTGATGATGACTTAAGAATGGTAAATGCAGCCAGTGGTAGAGGTCTAGTGAACAAAACTCCAGGGGATGCAACCAACTTAATCACAGAACTAGCTGAGAATTCATGGCAATTCAATCACAGAGCTTCTACACGCCAAGTGAGTGCAGCTAACTCCAACACCTCTGAATTGGAAAGTAAAGTAGCTGGTTTGACCTCTATGATGCGCGAGTTCATGGTGAGTTCGAAGAATCAACAACAACTAAAGGCTTGTTGTGTATGCACTTCTATGGAACATTTCACAAATTCATGTCCTACATTCCTAGAGGAACAAAATGAACAAGCGAATGCTCTAGGTTTCCAAGGGCAAGGACTTCTAAGGAGATATGATCCCTTCTCAAACACCAATAATCCAGGATGGAGAGATCATCCAAATTTGAGATATGGAAATTCTCAAGGGAATCAACAACATAACTCTCAAGGTCAACAGTATAGAGCTCCATTTTCAAAACCTCAAGGCCAAAGCTCCAACTCGGGACATATGTCAACTGAAGACATGATTAGATCTTTAACTTCTAATGTCTCAAATATGCAGCAAAATATGGTTCAATTTCTACAAGCGACTAAATCTAGCATTCAAAATCTGGAGAACCAAGTTAGTCAAATCTATAGTGCAATAAACCAACTTGAAGCTAAGGATTCTGGAAAGCTTCCATCTCAAACGGAGCTGAATCCTAAGCAATAAGCCAATGCAATAACACTGAGAAGTGGGAAAGATTTGCAAGAAACTGTGGTTGCAACTAAGAGAGCTAAAGATTTGATCGGAATTGAAGAGGAAGAAGGGGAACCTAAAACTGTGGCAAACCCGCTGACTTTTTCCCCTTATGAGCCTACACCACCTTTCCCTAAAGCTTTGCAAGAAACTCAAAGGTATGAGAAAGACAAGGACATTTATAAAACTTTTAGCAAATGTGAGGTAAACATTCCCCTTTTGAATTTAATTAAAAGTGTCCCTCGTTTTTCTAAGTTTTTAAAAGAGCTTTGTACTATCAAGAGGAAGCATAGGTTAGGTGGAAAAGAAAAGGTAAAGGTAAGTGCTCATGTTTCTGCAGTTTTCCAAAAGAAACTCCCAGAAAAATATAGTGATCCTAGTATGTTTACCATTTCTGTTATAATAGGAAACACTGCATTTCATCGGGCCATGTTAGACTTAGGTGCATCAATCAATGTCATTCCCTATTCCTTGTTTAAATCTTTGGAACTTGGACCTTTGCATGATACCGGGGTAATAATTAAGTTAGCTGATAGGTCTAATGTCTATCCTAAGGGGGTGGTAGAAGACGTGCTTGTTAAGGTTGATGAACTGATTTTTCCTGTTGATTTTTACGTTCTTGACATGGAACATGACAAACACGCAGTCCCTATCTTATTAGGTAGACCTTTCTTAAAGACAGCTAGAACGAAAATTGATGTGTTTACCGGCTCCTTAACTATGGAGTTCGACGGGCAAGAAATTATGTATAACATTTATGATTCCATGAAATATCTTGTGGACACTCATTCTTTATGCTCCATAGATGTAATCGATCCAATAGCACAAGATGTATTTAACATTGATGGTGGAGATGAGCTCCTCACATCTATTGTTAATAATTTGTTTGGTGATCACTTGGATTTTTCTTTGCCTATTAACATGCAGGTGATGGTGACAGATTTGAACGAACATTACATGTTTCCAATTATACCACTAGGTTCAACACCCATTCCACTAACATTACCTGTGGAGAAAATTTCACCATCTGTTTTGCAAGCACCTCAGGTAGAACTAAAACCGCTTCCTGATTATTTGAAATACGTGTTCCTTGGTCGAAATGATACCGTCCCTGTTATCATTTCGAACAAATTAACCAAGGAACAAGAGGAGAAGTTGGTGTCAGTACTTAAAGAGTATAAATTGGCTATTGAATGGACTATTGCAGACATTAAAGGTATAAGCCCATCCACATGCATGCATCGTATTTTGTTAGAAGATGATGCCAAACCTGTGAGACAACCTCAACGTCGTTTGAATCCTCTGATGATGGAAGTGGTAAAGAAGGAGATCATTAATTTGTTGCAAGTGGGAATGATATACCCCATCTCAGATAGCAAATGGGTGAGCCCCGCGTAGGTAGTGCCAAAGAAAACTAGAGTGATTGTGGTGGAGAACCAACATGGTGAAAAGGTTCCTACTAGAGTACAAAATGGGTGGCGAGTTTGCATTGATTACCGTAGGTTGAATGTAGTAACGAGGAAGGACCACTTCCCCTTGCCCTTTATTGATCAAATGATTGAAAGACTTGCAGGTAAAGCTTTTTATTTTTTCCTTGATGGATATTCCGGGTACTTTCAAGTACCTATTGCACCAGAAGATCAGGAGAAAACTACATTTACATGTCCCTTTGGCACATTTGCTTACCGACGTATGCCCTTTGGATTGTGGAATGCCCCTGCAACCTTTCAGAGATGTATAATGAGCATATTTTCAGAGTTTGTTGAACACTTCATGGAGGTATTTATGGATGATTTTACTATTTATGGAGATTCATTTGATACTTGTTTGCATCGATTATCATTAGTCCTAAAACATTGCATTGAATCTAAACTTGTTCTTAATTTTGAAAAATGTCATTTTATGGTCGAACAAGGTATTGTTTTAGGTCACGTGGTCTCCTCTAAAGGTATTGAAGTTGATAAAGCAAAGATTGATACCATTCAATCTATTCCTTATCCTACTAATGTGCATTCATTTCTGGGTCATACAGGGTTTTATCGTAGGTTTATTGAAGGATTCTCAAAGCTTGCAGCTGCATTGTGCAAATTACTGCAAAAAGAGAAAAAATTCGAGTTTGATGATGATTGTAGGAAAGCTTTTAATGAATTGAAAGCCAAGCTCATCTCTGCACCCATCATTCAGGCCTCGAATTGGTCTTTACCATTTGAGATAATGTGTGACGCAAGCGATTATGCAGTGGGAGCTGTTCTAGGCTAAAAAGTAGGGAAGGCCTCACATGTGATCTATTATGCCTCGATGACACTCAATGCAACCCAACGCAACTACACTACGATAGAGAAGGAGATGTTGGCTATAGTTTTTTCTTTAGAGAAATTTAGATCCTATTTGCTTGGTACCAAAGTAATTGTTTATACTGACTATACAGCTCTTTGTCACTTGATGTCGAAGAAAGAAGCCAAGCCAAGATTGATTAGATGGATTCTACTCTTGAGTGAATTTGAATTGGAAATCAAGGACAAGATAGGCGCAGAGAATCTAGTTGCTGATCATTTGAGTCGTTTAACCCATATGGTTGATCGACCGCCAACTCAAGATCAAATCCATGGTGAATTTCCTGATGAATCACTATTTTCTGTTAAGGAATTACGTCCATGGTATGCTAATATAGTAAACTTTCTTTTCTTTAACAAATTTCCTCCAGGGTTTTTGAAATCTCAAAAGGATAAGCTTCGCAATGATGTGAAATATTATGCCTGGGATGATCCGTACTTATGGAAATTCTAGTCTGATCAAATCATTCGCCGATGTATCCCCGAGAATGAGGTAATACCTATTCTTATATTCTGTCATTCTCACTCTTATGGAGGTCATTTTGGTTCCAAACGAACAGCAAGGAAGGTGCTCGATTGTGGTTTTTATTGGCTTAGTTTGTTTCGAGATTCCTACGGATTTTGCAAATCTTGTGATAACTGTCAAAGAGTAGGTAATATCACTCAAAAAAGTGAAATGCCACAATCTTCATTGTTATACTGTGAGATATTTGATGTTTGGGAAATCGATTTCATGGGACCGTTTCCTAACTCTCATGGTTATATTTATATACTTCTTGCTTGTGATTATGTTTCAAAGTGGGTAGAAGCAATACCCACTAGGACTGACGATTCTAAAGTGGTTTCAGGTTTCATTAAGTCTCACATATTTTCCAGATTTGGAATTCCTCGAGCCTTGATAAGTGACCGAGGAACGCATTTTTGCAATCGCTACAGTGAGTGCTTTGCTGAAGAAGTATTCGGTCCAACATAAGGTTTTCACAGCTTATCACCCACAAACCAATGGCCAAGCAGAGGTATCCAATCGAGAGGTGAAATCAATTCTTCAGCAAATAGTAAATCCAGATAGGCAGGATTGGAGTTTACGTTTGGAGGATGCGTTATGGGCATATCGTACCGCATACAAGACTCCTATCGGAATGTCACCCTATCGCCTTGTGTTTGGAAAACCTTATCATATTCATGTTGAACTTGAGCATAAAGCATACTCGGCGGTTAAATCATTCAATATGAGCATGGATAAAGCCAGAGAATATCGGAAACTGCAACTTCAAGAGCTAGAGGAGATTTGCCTTGAGTCTTACGAAAACGCTGATTCTACAAGGAAAAAACTAAGTTATGGCACGATAAAATGATTACTAGAAAGGAGTTTAAGATCGGCGATAAAGTCCTTCTTTACCAATCCTGACTTAGACTATTTCTTGGTAAACTCTGTTCCCGTTGGGAGGGCCCATTTCAGGTTATCAAGGTATATCCACATAGAGCGGTTGAAATTCAAAGTTTTGAGACAAATAACGTATTTAAGGTGAATGGACAACGTCTCAAACCATACTTCGACGGATTCAAAGTCGAGACTGTAGAGAGCATCAATCTCTACGTGCCATCAATCGAGTAACGAAGTTACATGCATTATGTCAAGCCAATGACATAAAACAAGGGCGCTAATCAGGAGGCAACCCGAGAATTTCTTTTTATTACCTTTCATTTTAGTCTTCGTGGTTTTGTTTAACTTGTGTATTGCTTATGATGTGATTTTGTAGGTGGATACCTCGGATTCAATCCTACATTTATAAAAAAAAAAAACAAAGGAGGAAACATGAGAAGAATAGAAGGCGGAGAACAGAGTCACTGCCGCAGCCGCTACCGGTAGGGCTTCCACCGCCCAGCAATACCACATCCTTGCCTTTGCCGCTAGCAGCGGATCCCAAGCCGCTACCAGGGGCTCGCCCAGCAAAACCCCCGGACAGAAAAAAAAAAATCTCTTTAAAACCCCACCTTCCCTCTTTCCCTCCTACACTCCACACTCACTCTCTCTCAAACCCTAACCCCATCCCAATTCCCTCTACTTACATTCCAATTTTTTTTTAGCACTCACAAATTACACTCCCTCTACACTCCAAACCCCTTTTTCATCATATCTTACATATTCATACCCTATTTTACTTCATGTTTAACTTGACATTCTAAGGTGAAGCATTCAAGTGGTATGAAGGTTTGGTGAGTAACTTGTGTCTTTTGGAAGAGAAGGAGTATTTGAAGCATCTCATTCCAAAACAATGGATAGAGGAAACAAAAGGAGGCATACTTCATCCACCTCAAGGGTGCCAAGGGCTAGAAACCCGGGTAGTACTTCAAGGGAAGGTGAGCCTTCCTCTTTACCTCCCTCAAATGATTTTATGGGTTTTTGTCTATCAAACAATGAAAAAGCTATATGGATTCAACTCCAACAACTGAAATGAATGTTGCAATGCACGAAATTCTTTGATTTGGAAGCTTTGCGAGTACATGGTTTGGAGGAAGTGATGAGGCAATTGTTCCGCAAAGTAGGAATTGAGGAATTCTTGATGAAGAGCGCACCTACCTACGTACGGTACACTTATGAATTCCTATCTACATTGATTAAGGGTCGTAAAGAAATTTCTTTCAATCTCAATAATAAGAACTATGTGATGCCATATGAGGATATTCGGAATGCATTTGGTTGGAATGACCCCCCTGTAGGTAATATTTGGGATCCCCATTGTGTATTTTCATCTAAGAACTTTTGGAGATCAATAACAGGATGCACGGTGGATCCTCATGGTGATCATAGCTTTAAAATCACACACCCTTGCCTTAAGTTAGCCCATAGATCCCTCTCCTCTACTATTCTGTGTCAAGGGGAGGCAATTAAGGTCCCGAAGGTAACTATGTCGTACTTATGGGCCATGACTCCTTTGGGTGTCGGCATTCCTGATTGGGTTGATATATTTGTCGACAATTGTTTAAAAGTGCAAAGTAATTCTAGTGGTTATATTAGCATGGGTGGCATGGTTACTTTATTAGCTGAATATTTGGGAATTTCTCCACCTCGAAATCTTGCACCATTGGATTCTACCTACCTAACCTATAATGTGGCTACATTGGTGAAACTAGGGCTACTTTCGCGTTCCACCACGGCGGGTAGCTATTTCTGGCGCTATGGGCCACAAGGGTTGAATTACTTGAGAATTCCTCGGTTGGAGGGCAGGGAACTCCCCTATGGCCC
Organism: Dysphania ambrosioides; assembly: GCA_026401315.1. Taxonomy (NCBI): domain Eukaryota; kingdom Viridiplantae; phylum Streptophyta; class Magnoliopsida; order Caryophyllales; family Amaranthaceae; genus Dysphania; species Dysphania ambrosioides. The sequence continues at coordinate 11,291,153 of CM048666.1, read as the reverse complement.
TGAAATCGCGGACTTCTTCATACCTGCTGATCCCGATGTTGCACCTTACTTGGGTGAAGTAGAATTTATCATTGAGAATATGGATGAGGAGAATCCCGATGAGCAGATGGATGAGGGGCATGATAATGAAGTTAGAGATGATGATTGGCCTAGATGGAGGGCTCAGGTAGATGATCAATTGGAGGAGGTTTGTGATGGGATGTAAGAGCTATTGGCATACCAACGAAGTATGAGTCGATTCTACACGGCTCAATATCCCGCTCTTTACGAACCTCCAAGTGAGGCTTTCATGGACCATCTTGCCTCTCGAGCCTTACGTCGTTCTGAAAGGCGTGCTTCCCGTGATAATCCTGGACCTTCCAACTCTGGGAATCCTTCTACATGATAGCTAGCTACATTTAGCCTTGTCCTTGTTTTTTTTTGTAGATCGATTATTCTTACATTGAGGACAATGCATCATTCAAGCATAGGGGGAGGCTAATTTCGCTATTTTTAAACTTTAATGTTTCTTGTATTAACTACTTTAACTTAAATGTTCTTTGTATAGCTATTTCAAATTCTGAAGAAAAAAGAAAAAAAAAGAAAAAAAAAAGATTAAAAGATACCTGCTAAGTCGAAAACCTGTGAAGGCGGCTTAGGCAAAAAATTGGGGGCCCGGTTAGGTTGAAAACCCAAAAGGGCAACCTAAGCAAAAACGTGGCTATTGAGCGGGTAAGGTGGTGAGATTCGAAAGAAAAGAAAGGCTAGGATGAAAACCCGAAAGGGCTCCTAGGCAAAATGAGAGAAAAAGAGAGATATTTTCTGGAAGTTTTCACATGGTTTTACCAAAGTTGGTGTCATAAGTTGGGAAGATATAAGGAGGTTTCGGGTAGGTTTCATCTTGATGATTTTGGTGTTAGTTGGAGGTTGGGCAGATAGTTTGATTCATCTTAGAGATTTTAGGGGCGTGAGTTGTTTCCTTGTGTTTAAGGTGGAAGTACTTTATGATTGAAGTGTGGAGAAGTTGAGTTGTTCCTAACTTTTTTTCAAACTTTCACTTCTTTTAGTGATTCTAGAGGATTCACATACTCAACACTAGGAATTAGTTTTTCTTAAGGTGGATTTGACATGAAAAAAAAAACAAGAAAAGATAAGAGAAGAGAAAGTCAAGGTGTGAAGATTAGAGAGGCGATTTATTGAGGAATGCTAGAAGAGTTTTGTGGATTTGAAAGGATATGATCTATTGAAACTTTACTCCTGTTTTGAACCTTGTTGAGGTTAATGCGTTCTCTAAGCTTACTCGAGGACGAGTAAAGGTTCAAGCATGGGGGAATTTGATAAGTCATCTTTTAATGTGTTGATAGAGGTGTTTTAGGATGGTTTTTGATGTTCTTCATGGAGTTTTATTGGTTTTATAAGTCTTAGCCATTTCAACTCACTTGTGTGCAATTAAGGGAAATTATGGAGTTGAAACGACATGTTGAACTTGGAGGAATGATGAAGGACTATCTACATTTGAGCAAGAACGATCTACCTTTGAGCGAGAAAGCTTTAAGATGATGAATATCAACACAAGCTGCCAGAGCCGCTACCAGAGGCAAAGGGGCAGCTAGTAGCGGCACCTACAGCAATCAAGAGAAGGAGGATGATGCCTTAGCCGCTGCCAGCGGCTAAATAGCAGCTGGCAGTGGGTCTTCCAGAATTTCGCAACTTCAGTGTTTTCTAGCAGCATTTTCATTAAGTAAAATCTTGTTTTGGGCCGTCTTAGGTTAGGTTTCTGTAGTTAAGGTTAGTTAAGAAGTACTTTTCAGATTAAAGAAAAAGCTTAGGTTTGAATTTCTTCTTTGCTCTTTGGTGGAGAAAAACTCTATGGAAACTTAATCTACATATTCTTGGTTAAAGATTGAAGCTTTTGACTGTAAGTTATGAGATTTCTCTTCTATTAATATATATTGAATGTTTACTATTCTCTTATGTTATTTCATGATTTGCTTGAATCAAATACTAGGTTTGGTTATTTGGATTCGCTTGCATCTATTTAATCTTACCAAGGTAGTGACTTTAGGTTATTAATGCATGCTTTATGATTGATAACTTGAAGGGAGAATAGTATTATTGAGGAAATTAGACCGCTTGTGTTAATTTCATCAATCCTTGTTGATTTCTTTGCTTGATTGCTTCTTGTGAATGATTTAATAGTGCTTATCTTTAGTTATTTACTAGAAAGGGTTAGAAAGGAACGCTTTGTTATTTCTAGCTAATTCATGAGAATATAGAATTTTGGAATTCTACAACATGGTCTTCAATGGTGTTAATTGAGGAGACTTCTATGATTAACTTGTAGTTCATAAGTGGATTTCAACTAACCAAGATTACTCTTTTCACTGATTTGTCATTTAACTAGTTTCGGTTATAATTAGGTTATTAAATCTATCTTGCTATTGCAAACCCCCATCTTTATTTAGTTTATTGTTTTGCTAAGATAATTTTACATAGATTTTCAGTTATTAAGTATCTCTTCTCCGTGGATACGAACTTGACTTCCCTAGCTACATTCATTTGAAGTTAGATAAGTTTTGATTTTGTTTGGTAGCCTACGACAAGGCACACCAAGCACCCACTGTCTAAATACCAGTAGGTACTTCCCTTCACTTTAGCCTGCAAGAACATATCAAACATTAGATTTAGGAACCCAAACATCCTTGGGTCCCTTTTCAACAACATTAGGCTCTTGTTGGTCTTTTCTTCTCCAGACTAACTTCATACGTTTATTGTTCTTATTCACACTGTTCTTCCTAGCTGAACATTCATGAATCTTATATCCATTCATACCACAATGATAGCAAACATACATCTCTTTAGTCATGACATACTTACCTCTTTTGAATTCTTTAATACATGTGGTTTCTCTAGGAGACCAGTTAGTCCTGGTTCTCTGTCTGGTATATTCAAGACCAACCTTCCCTTTATTACCTTTTGATGAGGTTAAAAAACTCAATGTTTCCTGTGCAGTCAATAATTTTTCAACATGTCTATGACTATCATGAAGTTCCTTTTCTTTGGTTTCAAGAGTCTTAGTCAACAACTCATTTTTCTCTTGTAGAAAATCAAAATTACTTTTTAAGGCTTCAAGTTGTAAATTACGCTTTGAAACCATAGAATCAATAGTCATGTCAACAACTACTGGCTGCTTGCCCTTTTTCAATTGATAGATTTCAGCATGCAATTCACAAATAGTATTTTCATATTTATCTATTACATCACTAATTTCTACACTGGTACCTAAAGGGGAAATAGTGAACTAAGCAACTTTAAGTGAAGTAATTTCCTTGTGAGAATTTTCCAGATTACAAGCCAATATCTCAAAGGCTTCCAACAAAGAAGTTCTACTACAGGAATTTGCTTTACCTCTAGCTACTGAAAAATCAAGAGATTCCCTAGTGGATGATAAGTCTCTAGGGAACCACGAGGTCAGATCTTCTTCACCATCACTAGGATAGTTAGGTTTAGAAGATCTTGCCTTTTCCAGTTCCACTTTACACTTGTCTAATTCAACTTCTAGCTCTGCCACTTGATTTTTCAGTTCATGGCAAACTTCTTCTAGGTAATCACAACTAGCAATAGCAATTTCACATTCAACACGTTTTTCTTTAAGCTTTCTTTTTCCAGTTATGTAAGTTTCACCCAATTTATAGCATTCATCTAATAAAGAGTCAATACAAGCAATCATATTATCTTTATCATATTCATGCATATCTTCTCTAACTTGTTCTAAGTTTACCTTGTGTTCATGTAGTACATCCTTCTTCGCCATCAAGCATTTTCTGAATGTACTGGTTCCTGGATTAGTGTTGTTTCCCTTAATGTTTGCAAAAGCAGTAAAGCAAACATCAGAGTTAGGTGATTCTTTATCCTTATCAGACCCTGAGTCAGAATCACCCCACATAGATGCTATCATAGCATTCTTGAAGGCTCGTTTATCTCCAGATTAGGGCTGTTTGTCCTTCCACCTAGGACAATCTTAAATAAGATATCCCTTATCACCACACTTGAAGCAACCTGCAGAAGAGAAGTTAGACTTCTTAAAATTCTTACCTTTGAAGTTCTTCCTCTGGTCTCGAAGTGATCTCTAAAATCTTTTAGCAATCATGCCAATCTCATCTTCTTCCTCTTCTACTGTTCCCTTAAGAGCCATGCCTCTGGCTGGTTCTTTCTTAGACTTAGAGTCAATCAACATCTCATGAGTCATGAGGGAGCCAATCAGCTGTTCCAGAGACAAGGTGGATAGATCTTTTGCTTCATAGACTGCTGTTACTTTGGCTGTCCATGCATCTGTCAAGCTACGCAAAACTTTTCTCACAAGATCCTCATTAGAAAAAATCTTACCAAGAGATCTAAGATCATTGATAATTGTCATAAATCTACGAAAATAATCATTAATCTTTTCATTTTTATTCATAGCAAACAGCTCGTATTTAGACATAAGTAAATCAATTTTGGACCTTTTCACCTCGCTGGTTCCCTCAAAAGCAAGTTCGAGGGTATCCCAAATCTCTTTTGCATTGCTGCAACCTGAGATTCGGTTTATTTCATTCTCACCTATAGCCTGTTGTAGAATTGACATTGCTTTGACATTCTTCTGCAGCAGTTTGTAATCAGGAGTTACTAATTCACTGTCTTTCTTGGGAACTAAGTTTCCCTCAGCATCTGTCTTGAGGATGATGTTGGGACCATTCTCGACAACTAGCCAACATTCATAATCAATTCCCATGATTACATTCTTGATCCTATTCTTCCACCAAGCATAGTTATTTCCATTGAACTTTGGTGTCTTGTTGTCATAGCCCATAGCATTTAGATCTTGAGTACTCATGCTTGACTCCTCTAGATGGTTACTCTTGTGAGAAGCCTAGGCTCTGATACCAATTGAAGGTTTTAGAGCACTCAAGAGGGGAGGGGGGTGAATTGAGTGTTAAGTAGCCTTGGCCTATTTTTCTTTCTTTTCGATCTCTGAGAAGAACCAGTTGGGCTGGTCCCTATAAGCAGCGGAATGTACGAAAGGCAATAAAGAAAACACAAGATTTAACGAGGTTCAGCCAACTATGGCCTACGTCCTCCTACCCTATGCTCTTCTATTAATCTACTCCGAAAAATAAAGAACACAGACACTCTACTGTTTCCTTACTCTGGGAACCAGTATACCCCACACTCTACTCCGAATATGCGCTCGACTTACACTAGTAAGCCCCTTGTGTTTGAACTCACAAACACTAACACAGCCTTTCAACCCCTCTGTAGAAGGCTTTGACAAAATTAAATGTTCTCTTTTAATCTCACTTCTAAAAGCTAATTAAGAGAAAATGTTTAAGCTCTAAGAGTGCTCTTGTATATGACTCGATGAATAGGCTTTTGTGCTTAAGTGTATATGGCTCTCAAAATTTACTCCTCTTTAATTTCAGAGAGACTTACCTGAATATGAGAGACTAGATGAGTTTATATACTTGGATACAAAAACCTTAGTTTCCTTAAATCACATAATCTTGATAAACAAGCAACAACATGATTTTAGGAAAGTATTTATCTTATTTGATTTAATCATAAAGATAGAATTAAATAAGATAGATACTCCTAGTTTTTAGGTAACCACAATATTCTCCGCTAATCTCCAGCTGCTTAGGATATTCTTAAAATAATTCTTTGAAAAGTATCTTTACAAAATCTTTTATTTTTCTCAAAACACGCAGCTCGGATATTCCGTACAGTGAACCTGGTTCCTCAACCTGGTTCCCTGAATTGAGTATGTTATGAATTCTGTTCCAGCTTTGTACCAGAATTTATAATATGACTCAATACACTTATAAGCACTTATTTTACCCAAACATGCAAGTCATACTATGGAGCACATTACATGATTTATGCATTAAAGTACAAATCTTCTTTTCTTCATGTAATCTTCAAGACTTGAATCTTCCTTGAATACTTCCATTATGAGCAATGTATCTTTCTTCGAATGTCTTCGAAAGGCCTCCATGCTCCAATTCTTGGAATCAACTTAACTACTGCACATGTAACATGGTTAATGTACAATAAGGAGTATGTGACTGCTTTTCAGCATAGCAGTCCAGGAAATAGTTCCTACTGGTTTCCCACCAGTACATGGAACAATTTACATCCAACCATTTCCTACATATAGACAAGTTAGTTAAATGAATAACATAAATAAGTAATAACTTGTCTAGGAAAACAGTGTTCAATTCCAGCTTGATATAACTTTATTTTATTTCATTTTTGTTGTTGTTTGTTTTCTTTTTGTTAGTAGTTACCTTTAGTTTGTTGTTTGCATGCCCCATAGCACGCGTAGGTCAAACCAACCAATATAACTAAGGCTCGATGCATTCCATAACATGCATATCTACAAGGAACGAACTAAGTGTTGGCACGACCAACGTATCATCCAACAAGAATTCCTTGTAGGAGATAAAGTGCTACTCTTCAATTCAAGAGCAAAGTTATTCCCCGGGAAATTGAAATCGAGGTTGTCTAGACCATTTGAGATTTTGCAAGTATTTCCTTAGGAAATGGTAGAGTTGAAAGACTATCACGGAGGTAGTTTCATTGTGAATGGACATCGGTTAAAACTCTTCCATTAGAGTAGCCTCCACAAAGTCAACATCGTCGAGCGAATAAGGTTAAATGATGTCAAAGTTGAATGATTGGTATAATCATTGGCATATAACAAGTATCTAAACTTTGAATCATCATTCTTTTGAGTTTTGTTAAGTTTTGAGTAGTTAGTTTAACTCCGATTTTTGTTTCGTGTTATTTTTGATTGATTACCCTAGCTACGTTGAGCTAAACAACGTTAAACAAAGCACTTACGAGAGGTAACCCGGTTTTCTTTGAATTTTCTTGCAAAGTAATCATAGTACCATTTTTTATTTGAGAAAGAACAAGTCATTTGATCATGCCAAGCTTAAAATTATTAAATAAGCACTCCATTTGGCCGAATTAGATATCCATTCGGCCAAATGGACTTGGACTATGAACTCAAACATGAGATTTGAGCGAATCAGTAAAATATTCGAGCAAAGGGGATTCATTTGACCAAATGGATGCCCCATTTGGTCGAATAGATCTCAGACAAAATTGAAGGAGTGGTCCTGGGAACACCAAATGGACACTCCATTCGGGCGAATGGAGGTCCATTCGACCGAATACATAAGTGATTCGGCTGAATGGCAGCGAAGAATTCTTTGAAGTTCTTCAAAATTCGACTGAACAAGGCCTTCCATTCGGGCGAATGGAGGTCCATTCGGCCAAATGAATGCTCCATTCGGGCAAATGGAAAGCCAGTTCTATATATACCCCTTCATTTTCACGGGTTTTTCTCACAATTCACTCATATCCTAACATATGCCCAACCTTCCCTTCTCTCCCTCACTCACTCATTCTTCCTAAAACTCCTCATTTTGCTCCAAAACTTCAACCAATCATCATGGGACCAAGAAAGAGCTTGAGAAATCCTTTCAAAAGATCCAAGAAACATGGTGAAGGATCTTCTTTAGGTGCGGCTCGGGAAGAACAACAAGTTGGTTCTCAACCACAACCGGAGCGTCAACAACGTCTTCCCGTCCAAGAATTATGGGTTGACGAAGAGCATCCAACAGTGGTGTTCATATCGTTGGAGCAATTCGAATGATTCCAACGGCTTAAGGTAAGAAAAATTAACTCTACCCGCTATGTAGATCTTTTGATTATTCAAAGAATGGGTATATATGATCAATTTGTTACATTATTGACGGCATGTGGCCTTGAGAACTAGATTAACATGTGGCACCCAACTCATAAGCTATTAACTTATGAGTTTCTCAGTTCCTTAACCCCATGTCAACGCGAAAGTAGGTTGCATTTATCTTTTCAATTAAGGAATACAACCTATTTCCTTGACTATGCTGCATTTTGTGCTGTTTTTGATTTTGCTAATGAACCTATTCCGGATAAACAACCGGACAACTCTCAAGTTTCTAAATTATGGCCTAAAATTACCGGCCGGCTTGTTTTTCCGAATAGGAATATATATGTATCTGATGTACAACATCTTGTTCTTCGTATGTTTTTCAAATTTGCTAGGGAGACACTGTTTCCTTCCCCTAGCCCTCACTTAGTTAGAACCCATGAAGTGCACATTATGCACCAATACATTACACCGCACAATGACACAGCACTAAGCATTCCAATGACACTTTTGAAGTTTTTAAATAACACAGCCACCCTAGATGTAAAAACTGACCTATGTCTTGGAGGGCACATGTACCGCATCGCTGAGTTCCTTAATGTTATAAATCCTATAGAATTCAGTGATAGATTTTCCACTTCCACCACCCTTCACGAGCAATGTCTCGTACGAGCCGGCTTTATCTTCACTGACCCTATGCGATGGCGGTACCTTAAAGACCGCACCATTCCTCGTCCCCTTGGTCATCCTCCTCATTATCCTCCTCATTATCCTCCTCCTCCCTACACGTATAGTCCATCACATAATCATCTGAGGCTCTTCTAGGAGACGGTGGGATGAAGTTGTTGAACCTATGCCTACCCACCCCTTCCTGGTACCCTCGCCATGACAACTATAACGAAATATCCTTAAGTCATGGGTTTGACTGGTTGCAGGTGGGTAGGCGTAGGTTCAACAACTTCACCCCATCGGCTCCTAGAAGAGCCTCAGATGATTATGGGATGGACTATACGGGTGGGGAGGAGGAGGATAATGAGGAGGATGACCAAGGGGATGAGGGTTTTATTGGAGATGAGTAGTTCTAGGCCTAAAGGCCTCCCTTAGCGCCAAGGACGGCTTCAGCCTAGCTTGGGGGGGGGGGGGGGGGGGGGGTTATCCATTTTTCACTACTCATCATTTTGTTGCATGTCTTTTGGTCTTTTGCCCTGTCTGACTGGTTGTTTTAATTGTTGTGTGGTTGTGTGTTGTTTGGTGTTTTTGTGTTTCTTAGTGTTGTTTTGTGTTTTTGTGTTTCTTGGTGTTGTTTTATTTTTGTGTTTTGGTTTTTTTTTTGGTGTTATTTTCAGGTGATTGTAATAAGTTCCATGTGCTGCTTCACCCACGTCATCGTATGATTTCTCTCGCTCGAAAATCCAAAGTTATTTATTTATTTATATTTGTGTTTGTTTTCTTTTTTTCCATCATATGCTATAAACAAGCATGCAAGCTTCCGTTGTGCACTTTACATTGATGCAAACTCGTATTTCCCTAGCCCTGTGCCTGTTTTGGGTCTGACTTTATCGACTGTTTTCCACCTAACTTAGGGGATTTGATCTTGCTTGGTATTTGGTTTGGATGACTACCTATTGAGGCGCATTTCGACTAGCCTAGTGAGGATTGAGCATTCTAGGACTTTATTATGAATCCTATATTATTGAGGGCTAGTCAGGAAATCTTAAGAATTGTGTTTGTTCTCCTCCAGCATAGTCTGCTTTTCTAAAGGTTAGGGATGATAACACATTTGTAGTTAAAGCTACATAGCCAAAGTGCCTACCATGAATATCAATTTACTTTAGATTAAGCCAAGCTGTGCCTTTACCTTCTTCTTTGTAGCCACACTATTTAACTCTGCATGAGCCAAATGTCCCCTCTTTTTACCTAGAGAATAGTCATGTGATCATAGTAAAGTTGGTGTTTGTTGCATTGTGATGTAGGATTTCGGTTTGAAAAGTGATTATTGGATGATATGACTATATACATTACTCTTAGTGTATTTCAAAATTATTTACATGAAAAGTTCAAAAAAAAAGAAAAAAAACATGAAAAGCACAAAAAGAAAAAGAGAAAAAGAAAAAAAAGAAAAAATGAAAAAAAGAAAAAAAAAAGAGAAAAAAGAAAAGAAAGAAAAGAAAAAAAAAAGAAAAAAAGAGACAAAAATTTGAGAATAAGATTGACGTAATGTATTAGAGTTAATTATTGCGGATTTTGGGAGTAGCATGGTTGTTGGAAGGCATAATCATCCTCAGTTTTACTACCTTGGATCACTTACTATCCTCTATTTTAACTCCACATCCCCATATTTTACCCTACCTTGATCCTAGCCTACATTGCAACCCTTTCCAAACCTGTTCAACTTAACCTGATTAGTAAGATCTGTGCTGGAAAGTAGATAAGACACAACCCCCGAGATTTCTCCCTGTTTAGGTGTTTAATTCCTGACTCATCTTTAGTCGGATGATTTTGAGCGAAACACATATCCTATAAACACATGAGCATATTAGAAATTTCCCACATCTCTTGGGAAATAACCTCAGGAGCGTAGACTTGCGACCTCATTAGGTAGTGAGCGGAATGAACTATGATATAGCTTGCTTGGTGATCCCGAGTATGTGTAAAACGTTGTTATGCTCTTCTAACCCCATTGTACTTGCACGCCTATGGCTAGGGAAGAGTTTTGCACATGGATGGCTTGCATTGTCTTGATTTTCACTCTCCTTGTTCTTCATTCGCTTCTATAACTGTTTTTCCCTAAGCTCTCACTTCACCTTCTTCTTTCATTTGCTAGGGACTAGCAAAGGTTTGGCTTGGGGGAAGTTGATGTGCTCGTTTTAGAGCATGTTTACTACCCCGTTTTAGTGTCAAGTCTCATGGTTTTATATTGATTTTATACATATTACACTTGATTTCACCTTGATCTTGTCTTCGAGTTGTCTTAAGGTCATTTTAGGTGTTTTTGATGATTTTGAGGTGAAATGTGACGTATTCGAGCATTTGACACTCTTAGACATGCGTATCATAGCTTGGGCAAACATTTCAAGTCACTCATGAATATCCCACAGAGTTTATAAAGCATCAGAAGCTAGAAAGAGGAGTGCAAGGGTTCGGATTCGACCGAATCTGAGAGTGATTTTATCAAGTGGTAGTCAATCATGAGAGCATGTGTTCCATGGTCACTGGGAAGGCCTAATGGCACTCATTCGGGCAAATGAGCTTCCATTCGGCTGAATGATGGTCTCCATTCGGGCGAATCATGTACAGAGAGGAATTCACCAGAGCTGCTGGAATGGGCGAATTGAAGAGAATTCGGGCAAATGATGAAGCATTCGGCCAAATGGGCCTTGCATTCGGTCGAATGACAGTGTTTTCTCCTGAAATTTTACTTCTTCTTAAGGCCGGCCCAAAGGCATTTTAGGGTTTTCGGACTTCTTTTGTTCTCGCTGATTTCTTTTCATGTTTGTTGCATTTGTTTCATTGAATATCATCATGCTTGCTATCTTAAATATGTGTGAGTAGTACTCTTAGGGGTTTTGAATAGTGAAACACTAGGAAAAGCTATGTTCTTCATTGTTTAAGGTTATAGAAATGATGACAATAAGTAGTTTGAAACCCAATGCGAATCTTGTCCTGCAACTCCTTTGGAGACATAGGGCGATTATAGGTCGTTCGATGTGGTTTGTGGAATCACTAACTTCCTCTCGCATGCTTGGGTGTCCATGCTAGTTATTATTTGATTTTCTCTAACCAATCATGTTTTGTTTTGAAAGCATCATTCCTAGGATGAATCTAATCTCGTCCCCGTTTTTCTCCATTTGATTTCCCTCTTAATTCATCGTGATCTATATTCTCGTTATTAGTTTATTTTGTTTTTAAATCCAAAAAGTTCAGTTGTGTTAAGAATTGAAATGTCTTGATATCCTTTGTCCTCGTGGTTTGACCCCCTACCCCACTATACTCGTATAGTTCGTAGATTATTATAAATATTGTTTGCATAACTAGTCTTTTAGTAAACGACGCTAAAAGTCGGTTATCAAAGATCTAATACTCAACGCAGATGAACTATGCCACAAAACAAAAGGAATAATTAACAGTAGTCTATATTATGTAGAAATTTTAATTTTATCTGGTTGGATGAAAAAAACGATCATAGATAATAAAAAAATGGACTATATTCCTTGGATGAACTTTTGGAGTTTTTAAGATCCAATACTCAATGCATCGGGAAAAAATGTATGGATAAATAAACTAGGATGAAAACCTAAACATTGTCCACACTAGGGGTGTCAAACATATCAGGTCGGGTCAGGTTTGTGTTTGGGTCACTTATTTTTGGGTCAGATATACCCCAACCCAAACCTGATCTGTTTAACTTTTCGGGTTGAAAATCCGAACCCAAACCTGATATTTTCGGATTCGGGTTCGGGTTCGGGTTAACCCGAAATTGACCTGATTTGCCCTGTTTTTTTCGTCAAAAAGTCCAAAATACCCTCAGACTTGATTTAATATATTTTTTTTTTACCCTCAGACCTGATTTAATATGTTCTCTATGGAAATGATATGAACTACATCTTCTTTACATTTCACTATACGCATAAGTCCATAACCCATACGACCATACCCTTTGTTCTTTATATTAACATCAGATCTAAAAATATAGAGAATGAGAGATATCAATAGAAACTAAAACCATGTCAGTTAAGAGGGATATACTAACAAAAATGGACATTATTAAAAATTAAGAGTATACTCAATCATAATTGTAAACATAGTTATTACCAAGGAAATAAGTTGTGAAAATTTCTTCCAACACACAGGAATGTAGACACGAAAGTGTCCTTTGCTTTCTAGCCATTTCCTCACTATATATTTTTTTTTCTATGTGGACAAGTATTGGATCTTATAAAACAGGGGTTGGGTTTACATCACTCGTAAAAACAGGGGTTGCTAATTTGTTGGAGAAATAGTAAAGAAAAATAGTGCAAGAGGGATTAATTGTGAAATTGCTACACTTCATTAATCATGAAAGCAAACTTTTATAGACTTCTACCTATAAATAATGAAGCAAGCACACTCTAAAAAATGAATCAACATAATCCCACTAACAACTATAATATCTCAAGCAACTTACTAATTACCTTTGAGCACTAGCTTGAATTCTTGAAGTTGAAACTCGAAAGACAATAGAACATGGGAGTAGTCAAGGAGACAACCGAGTGGGATGAGGCATGAAGTGAGGGCTGAGGCGGGAACGATGTGAACTCGTGAAGTGAGGTCTCATGGCGTGAACGGCGTGAACTCGTGGAGTAGACAAGAAGGAAATCAGTGAGTTGAGGAATGACTGAATGAGGACTGAAAAACTGCCGGCTGCGGAGGACTTGAGGAAATAGTGAATGAGGACTTGACGTTGAGGCTTAGGGTTTGTATAATTGTATTTTGTAGCTTTGTTTTATTTTCAAAATTTTGGGCTTGGGCAGTTGGGCTGGGAGTGTGGGACACCAGGTTTTTTTTTTAAAGACTTTTTTTTAAATCTACTTAATAATTAATATAATCGGGTTATAAGGTCAAGTTCAGGTTGACTCGACCTGATTTGGACCCAAAAATAATTTCGGGTTATGTGGGTCATTTTCGGGTTGGAATTTTTAACCTGAACCTAACCCATTTAATTTTAGGTCGGGCTCGTATCAACCCATTTAAGTTTTCGTGTCGAAAATCTCAACTCTAATCCCTTATTTTCGAGTCGGGTTCGTATCGGGTTTTCGGGTCGGGTCAGTTTTTGCCATCCCTGTACACGGCCCTAACGATAAATAAACATTTATTAACAATTAGAAATAAAGTTTCAGAACATTTCCAATTTGATTTGATTGCTGACGTAAGCATGATAAAAAAAGTAAAAAAATCTGAAAAAAGCAATGAAGAATGTTTCCCGATGAAGTACAAAGCTGCGAATTAAAAATAATAAAAATGTATGATCCATAAAAATGGACTTTATTCCTTGGATGAACTTTTGAAGTTTTTAAGAAAAGAGAATGAAATGAAGACAGCACAAATCTTATGAAGGGCAGGGCATAATAAGGCCCAATTGGCAAATAGACGCACTTCCCAATGCCCTTCAAACAGACAGACAGTCCAAAATACCTTTACACGACCTCGTTATTGGCGGAGTTTCCCTCCCCACTTTTCTTTCTCTTTTTTCTCCTATTTGCTTTTCCACTTTTTCGCTTTCCCTTTTCTTATCTGAGTTTTGATCATTCTCATCATTATCATATCACTTCCTTTCTTCCTTTTTTTTTTATTTTTTATTTTTTATTATCCTCCTTATTGGTTGTTTTTCTTTGTCATTTTTACTAATTTTGCATTATGTAGGAGACTTGTTCAAATAGAAAGACCCCGTTAAGGGCCTTTTATTATCCCGTTTGTAAATGAGTCTAATTAACAATGGATTTAATGGGTTAAGTCGAGTCAATAATGGGTCAATAGTTTTCAAAACTTTTAAATAGTATCAGGTAATGAATAATTTTTACTTACTTGTCGATGGTCTACTAACAAGATTAGAGGTGATACAAGTAAACTATCACTCTCTATAAATAAAAATTATACTCTCTTTGGACGACACGACCAGACTCGGCTCGTTAGGTATCTCTTTTAGCCCCGCTTGACCTGGCCCATTTTCACCTTCTTTGGCCTAGTCTGGCCCGACCGATTTTGCATGTGATTCATCCCGACCCAATGCACAGATCTATTCCTTAGTAAGTAAATTTAACTCAGTAAGTAGAAGTATATTTCTTTTCTTTTGGTAGAAAGTAGACGTATGCAATTGTATCTTACATAAAGGAAAGATGAGGTTTTATTTTACCACTTGTGATAATGATAATAATATAAACTTGAAAGAAAATAATGAATAATATATCGTGATACTTAAAATGGATACAACTTATCAAAATAGTAACATCTACAATTATTGTTGATAAAGTGTTACTCCATCCATCCGTCTCTTTTTTAGTTGTTATAATTGACTTTTTACAGTTTTTAAGACACAACTTTAAACGTTTTTTCTCTAAATGGTAAGATAAAAAATTATAAAAAAAACTTGATATTCTAAAATTTACATTGAGAAGGATTCAACAAGATCTCACTTAAATATATTATTTATTATAGTATAATTAAAATTTATGATCAAAGTTTATAAAATTTGACTTCCAAAATAGAAATGTAGCAAATAGAAAAACAGATAGAGTATAAGAAATCATAATAACGTGGTGTAAATAGGAAGTACATTTGATGACTTCCTAGAGTTTTTTTTACGATAAAGGTAAAAGGTATAACATATATAGTGTGTAAAATAAGCACAGTACGTAAGAGTATTGCAACTTTGTTACTACATACGAATCACTCTCTTTTAAATAAATAAATGTGTTATAGTAGTGTTGGTGGTGAAATTATGAGTATTAATTTTTTATAAGAAATTCCTAATTTATATGGGGTGACATTTTTGTGATTTTATTTCTATATCTAAGATCATAATATTTTTATTATATACTTTTTTTTTTATTTTAATATCTTTTTTATTTCTATATATTATATAATAACAATTATATATGATACACCAATATCTATATATGATATATCAACACTTATATATGAAATTTCAATATCCCGGTATAATTTATATCAGATATAAATTAGAAAAAGCTCAATTCTTTATTAAAGTAAGCCTAAATGTATATTTTGTTTATTACTTGACATTTAACTAAAATAATTAAAATCTATACAAAAAATAAAAATAAAAATAGCTGTTCTTCCCTGTCTTTAAAATCGACATCGACCTTTAGTTTATTTAATTCAGCATAGTTTTATCATTTTAATATAATGTACCAGGTATCATATATACATATATATCTTTAATCTTACAATAACCCCACTCCATAAAGTTATTCTTCGATTTAGATAGACCAAGGTTCAAATTTTCACTTTGAACGCAATATATAAAAAGTAGAGCATAGGCCAAATGTTTGATTTATAATGGTAGTGCCTTAATCAAACATATTTTATACCAAAGTTATAAAGTTGAAAGAGACCACCATCCCAATCATCCATCCAACTTTATCTCTAAATACTATAGTGCAAAAAAATATAAGAGAGAGTAGAACGAAGTAGCACCAGCAGCTCAGCTTTGCTTCACATGCATTCCACTTTCCAACAGACACAAAATCTAAATATTTTTCCTCCTTCCACAAGTAAGGCACAAACCCACCTTATACATATATCTCCACTCCCCCTTCCTACTCTGTAGTAGCAAACTTACAGCTTTCAAACACTGTGACAAACTTCTTCTAAACTCAATCACTTTCTTTCTTTCTTCTTCTTTCTTTTTTTCTCATCACACTATAGAGCCCTAAGCACTAACGTACCACTAATTACGACCTTAAAACTCATCCAAAATGCGTACCGGCGGTTGTAGCATACAACAATCTCTGACACCGGAGGCGGCCACGATCGTTAAGCAAGCGATAAGTCTTGCTAGGAGGCGAGGCCACGCTCAAGTCACCCCTATCCATATAGCTAGCGTTATGCTGGCTTCACCAGCTGGTCTCCTTAGAGAGGCTTGCTTAAAGTCTCACTCTCATCCTCTCCAGTGCAAGGCCTTAGAGCTTTGCTTCAATGTTGCCTTAAACCGTCTTCCTACCACCACTCCAACCCCAATCCTTGGTCCACACTCTCACTATCCATCCCTTGCTAACGCCCTAATGGCTGCCTTCAAGAGGGCTCAAGCTCACCAACGTAGAGGCTCCATCGAGAGCCAACAACAGCCTATCTTAGCCCTTAAGATTGAGATTGAGCAGCTTGTTATCTCTATTCTTGATGATCCTAGCGTTAGTAGGGTGATGAGGGAAGCCGGGTTTTCGAGCCCGCATGTTAAGTCTAATGTTGAGCAAGCTGTGTCCTCCTTAGAGGGTTGCTCTCAAACTACAACTGTTTCCACTAATACAACTACTAACATTAAAACTGAGAATGTAAGCCCAATGGTTTTTCGTGCTACCCCACATCACCAAACACTCGTAGTTTCACCGCCTTTGAACCATTTCGAGCTAGCCTATTCGAAGCCCTTTAGCCAGCCTAGGACCGAGGATGTTTCGAGTGTGATCGACTCGTGGGCAAAGAGGAGAGAAAAGAGTAGTGTTGTACTCGTAGGAGAGTGTTTGAGTAGCATTGAAGATGTTGTAAGAGGGGTTAAGGAGAGGGTTGAGAGAGGGAATCAAGTCCCTTTACACTTGAGGTATGCTCAATTCCTGAATTGCCCTTTATCCTCCATGAAGAGCCTTTCAAAGGAAGAGATAGATTTGAAGCTTGGAGAGATTAGGTGTCTATTCAAAGGTTGTGTAGGAAGAGGGGTAGTTTTGTACTTGGGTGATCTTAAATGGGTTGCTGAGTATTGGGCTTACTATGGTGAGCAAAGGAAGCACTATTATTGTCCTGTGGAACACTTAGTGATGGGGTTAAGACGATTAGTTTTGGGTAACATGGAGTTTACTGGAAGAATATGGCTAATGGGTATTGCAACTTTCAACTCTTATATGAAATGTAAATCAGGCATTCCTTCTTTGGCATCGCTTTTGGACCTTCACCCCCTCACAGTTCCTGCAGGGAGCTTGGACCTTAGTCTTAATCTTGATAGGTATTCTTTAGAATCCTAATCAAAGTTATTTATTGATTAACTACAGTTTTTGTAGAGGGAATGTTTTGCTTTATTAAAGTATTAGCGCTAATCATGCTGTTTTTTTTCCCCTTGTTTTCAGCTCTTTGCAAGGCCAAAATAAAAGTGATGCATCAGGAGAGGGTGTCAGCTGGCCACTACTTGAAAATAAAATTGATACACAACTGACTTGCTGTATGGATTGTTCCGCTAATTGTCATCGAGAAGCCAAGAGCTTAGCAGCCACTTTTCGAAACAACGAATCCACCACCACAACCACCACCACCTCCACTAGCTCAAGCCTACCGTCGTGGCTCCAGAAGTGTAAGGTGGAAAGCAGAGAAAGCAGTCCAAATCATCAGGTTTGTACTCTTTTTTCTTTAAACGTTTGATTTTTTGTTTCAACACAACCCTCCAAAACAAAAATATCTATAATAAAAACGGACACTGTTTTGGGATTGTCGTTGCAGCAGGAAACAGTGCAAATCAAAGAGATATGCAAGAAATGGAACATAAGATGCAGCTCATCTCACAAAACCTCGAATTTGGCAGAGAAGACTATAAACTTTTCATCATGCTCCCCTTCCTCTTCCACATCAGTGTCTTCCTATGAGCGTAATAAACATCATTTACAAGAAATGAAACCATTAACTGCTTGGCCTGTGCTGGTTGAGCCTAGATGGGCATCAAAAGAGCACCAATTTCTAATGTCCAATATTGAATCAAAACCCGAACTTTTATCCAACCCCAACTCCACACCAAACTCAGCATCCTCAAGTGAAGCAACAGAGGCAATAATTGACAGGCCATCTTTGTCTTTGTCAGTACTTCGGTTCAATGAGAACAACCCTGATACTCTGGAGGCAATGTGTTCTGCCTTGGAGAAAAAAGTCCCATGGCAGAAAGATATTATCCCTGAAATTGCGACTACAATCTTACGAATCAGGTCAGGGATGATGAGTAGGAAGAGTAAGTCTCTACCCAATGAAGAGCAGCAAAAGAACGAGACTTGGCTGTTCTTCTTGGGGGCTGATGAAGAAGGTAAGCTAGCAGTAGGAAGGGAGTTAGCCAAGCTGGTTTTCGGGTCCTCCAGCAACTTCAAATCCATAGGTCTGAGCAGTTTTGCATCGACGAGAGCAGATTCAACTGATGACTTAAGGAGTAAAAGAGTGAGGGATGACTCGGGTAGCAGCTATCTCGAAAGATTTGCAGCAGCACTGAAAGAAAATCCACACTGCGTGTTCTTCGTGGAGGATGTCGAACAGCTTGATCAACGCTCACAGAGTGGCATCAAGCGCGCCATTGAGACTGGCAAAATCAGACTCTCAAATGATGAAGAAACAGTTTCTCTTGAAGACGCTATTGTCATATTCAGTTGTGACAGTTTCAGCTCAGCATCAAGAGCTTGCTCTCCTACTTTCAAGCAAAGGTTGGACGACCATGATCAACACGAGCAAACCGAGTACGATAAGCTCGATCAAGAGGACGTCGAGTCCGTGCCACTCGATTTGAACATTTACGTCGATGTTGACAATGGAAGTGAGCATTCAGCTGGGGATATCAGAATTCTTGAGTCAGTGGATAAGCAAGTCTTTTTCAAAATCCATGTGTTGTAATCTTGTAGAAGAGTTGATCTTATTACTTTCTTGTTTTTCTTGATTATTTCTGTGCTTAGAGTTCAAAAATATGGGTGGGATGGTATACGAATCAAGAATTTACTTAAGTTTTAGTGTTAGTTTGGTAACTAATCACAATTAGTAATCATGTTCATACTCAAATGGCAATATGTAACCGCTCATGTGTGTTAATATAGTTTTGTAAATTTTTGTTCCGTAGTTACTTTATTTATCTCTTATTTGAGGCTAAGATATGGTAAAATTGCGTGGATGCCAACTAGTTTAGTTGTTTAAAGTTTTAGAGAGTAGTACCGAAGTCTTAGCGTCAAATCCCTAAAGGTAAGATGTTACGAGTTTTTCTGTCTCATCATATTTGAAAAATACAAGGGTTTAAATACTTAAAAGCCATCCTAAATTACATTCGTTAATTATGGACTATGCAACCTTTATTTTTGACTAAATTGATCTTATGCTTTAGTCTTCCTTGATTTGATTCATTGTTGATCCTGTGCTGTTATTTGTCATATTTGTGAGATTAGGATCTTGACTGTTCTACACTCCCCCTCTATTTAGGTAGTAGGATATCTAACACCTAACTTGGTTAATGCTTCATCAAACAATTTTGCTTGTACTGCTTTTGTTAGAATATCATCTAGTTGATCTTCTAATCTCACATACGAAAGGCTTATAATTTTAGCGTCACGATTTTCCTTAATGAAATGTTGATTTATCTCCACATGTTTAATCCTATCATGCTGTCTGGATTTTTTAAGATGCTGATGACAACCTTATTATAACACATAAGTTTGCACTTCTCCTTTGGTGGAAAGCCAAGTTCTACTAAAAGTTTCCTTAACCATAGTATTGCAGTGATGCATTTAGCAATTCCCATGAATTTAGCTTCAATACTAGGTAGAGCTACTACCTTTAGTTTCTTGCTCTACCAAGTGGCTAGGTTTCCCCCTACTAGTGTAAAGTATCCTGAAGTGGACCTTCTATCAATTTTCTTTTCAGCCCAATCTACATTTATGTATGCCTTCATCTCCAAATGATTATTTTCTGAAACAAGATACTCGTTTTACTATTCCCTTGAGATATCTAACAATTCGGAGAACTGCCTCCATATGATCGGCTTATGGTCTGTGCATGAATTAGCTTATCACTCCTACTACATATGCAATATTCAATATTGTATGAGATAGGTAATTAAGTTTCCCTAACAGTCTCTAATATTGACCTTGATCTATTAATTCAGCTTCTTCGCCAATTCGGAGGCCATGGTTTACCATCATAGGAGTTTCTGCTAGTTTACAGTCCATTATACATGTTTTAGCAAGTAGGTCAAGAATAATGTACTTTTGTTGTGATATGAGGATTCCATTCTTGGATCGTAGTGCCTCTATTCCTAGGAAATATTTTAGATTTCCTAGGTCTTTTATTTCAAATTATTTGAACAATTATTCCCTAACTATTATATTCTCCTCTATATCACTTCCTATCAATATCATGTCATCTACATAAATTATCAGGCATGTTATGAGCTCACCATGCTTCTTTAAAGATAAAGTATAATATGCATTATTCTGTTTATTACCATACTTTATGGATAGAGTAAATCTTTCAAACCATGCCATAGGAGATTGTTTTATCCCATATAGCATTTTCTTTAGCTTGTATCCCTCACTAGCTCCAAACTCTTTTGAGAATCCTCTAGGAACTTCCATATACACCTCTTCTTGAAATTCACCATGGAAAAAGACATTCTTTACACCAAATTGTTGTAGAGGTCGGTTTTCATTAGCTGTTACATAGAAAAAGACTTTTTAGAGTAATCAATATTGTATGTCTGAGTGTATCTCATAGCATCTAGTCTTGCCTTGTACTTCTCAATAGAACTGTTGGCTCTATGCTTTATGGTGAATACCCATTTGCATCCCATAGGTTTTTTTCCTAAAGGAAGGATACATTTTTCCCAAGTTTATAGCCTTTTTCAAAACCTTACTTTATAAAGCTTCTTTTACATTTCTTGGAATTTTCCTAGAGTAGAGTGATGTCTTATAAGCTTTTACTTTTTTAGACAGTCTTCCTTCTTATACCTAATTAGTCACATGGTATTTTGGCTAGCTGCCTTGATTTATATTCTGGTTCATACCTTTTTGGATGAATTCCTCTGTTTCTTTGTGGAGGCAATTGGTATCTCTGTGGTGATTTTGATGATTCTTCATGCTCTTCCTAATAGATAGGGTTAGTGTAACCAAGACGCAAATCAATTATAGGGTATATGGATGGAGTACTTACCTCAAGAGTTTCATAGGGAGATAATGATTTTGGTGACCCTGGAGCTTCAAGTTGTACTTTATGTTCAGATTCAGACTCGATGAGGCCACCTACTAGTTCTCATAGGACATGATCTAGTAAGCTTGAATTATGTAGCCAGGTTAATGAGTTACTTTAGGATATCTCCCCCTGACAATTAATCTGGTTATAAAAATATTGTCTCGAGAAAGTAATAATACATGGTAACATACATGTGATTGGTGAGGGGTTCAAAGCATGGATAACCTTTTTGTTCCATCCCATACTTTAAGAATACATACTTTACTGCACAGGGATCAAGTTTAGTGTGTTGTTGTTTCTAGATGTGAACATAAGAAGCACACCCAAAAACTCTCCAGGGAAGTGATAGGCTATGAGACATAGGTGATAAGATGTTAAGATATCATGTGGAGTTTTGAAGTTAAGGGTACGGGTATGAAGACAATTAATGAGATAGGTTGCCGTGGCTCTTGCTTTGGGCCAAAAACTTTTTGGTACTTGTGACAATCATGATCGCCTGAGTTATATTCAAAAGAGTTATATTCCTTCTCTCTACAATATAATTTTATGAGGTATATGAGGACAGGTGGTTTGGTGAATTATTCCTATTTTGTAAAAAAGGATTTCATATTAATATTCACATACTCCCCTCCATAATTGTCAATTTGAAGAATTTGAATTGAGTTCTGGTATGGTTTTGATTAAGTTATAAAATATCATAAATTTATCAAACACCTTAGAGTTTTCTTCAAAAAATAAATCCAAGTCATACGAGTATAGTTATCTATAAAAGATAGAAAATATGAGAAATCATGATTCTAAGTTTCAGGAGCTGGGCCCAATAAGTCTGAATGTACTAAGTGAATGGTAAATTTGATTTAGTGATACTAGTTTAAAGGAATGTCTATGATTCTTGGCTTGGATACATGTTTCACATGAAAAATGCTAATTATGTTTATAGAGAAACAAAAATAAATTATCTAAATACCCAAGTAAAGGATGTCCTAGCCTTCTATGCCATAACCTGACTTGTCGATCCACCATCCATGAGCTAGCATTACCTTTCCTTGGTTTCGGTTGCCCCTGTGTTCTCCTCAGTCTTCAAACTTTCTTCTCATCCATTGCTACTTTGGGTAAATCCGGCCATGCCACTAGGTTTCTTCCCCCTTTTTTGTGTCAAGCCACTAGTTAGGGTAGCCAACGATCTTGAAGCAGCCCTCCTAAGTGTGTCTAGAGTCACTGCAATGTGTGAATTTTAGTTGAAGTTTGTCGTCCTTTTGTCAGAATCCTCCCTTGTTGGTCCGTTCTATGATTAGTAACCCACTCCTTAGTCCTCCTAAGGAGTTTAATTCTGATGATGAGCCTTCCCCATACATGATCCTTTTCCTTGCCATTTCATGCCTAATTGTTGTGTAAGCCACCTCTATCGTTGGTAGAGGATCTCGGTTGAGTAAATCTTGACAGTCCTTGTCCAAGAAATCATCGAGTCTGGCTAGAAATTGGTAAAGCTTATGGTTTGCGTAAATTCATTGAACAAACCACAATGCCAGGAGATCCCTCTTGGGATTAGGTTACCTTCAATCAATCTTTTTCCATACTTCTATGAGTTTGCTATACTAAATATTGATGCTTCATTTCCTTATGTTATTTTGTTAGATTTGATGGTTAAACCATAAATTTGTAGTCCATCCATTTCGCTATAAAACATTTTTTGTATCTTTGAAAGCTCATATACAATTGGATATTCAAGGTATTGGTTTACCAGATTCAGATCAATATTATCTAGAATTCATGGGAGGAACGGAGAGTCCCTCTAGGCCCATGAGATGTAATCTAGTTTGATTCTTGCTCGTGGGGAAGTGATGATGCATTTGAGCTTTCCCCAGCTATTGATGGCTAGTTGCATCATTTTTCCACACTTTGTGTAATTATGATGATTTAATTTTTTTTTATAATGAAACTATTGAATTGGTAGGCTTGGTTTGTGGGGTTTTGTTGGTGTTGAATTGAGATAACAGTTGCAACAACCTCTCAATCATAGCTTGTTGTTCACTTTGGTTTGTGGTTGTCGAGCTTGCATCATCCTCCTTCCTTAGGTAAGTATGAATGGGGGATGATGAGGCCCTTCTACTGGGAAAAATCCCATGGATTTAGGCTTAGCCTTGATTCTATGAAGGTAAGATAATGTTACATATTTTTCTGTCTATTTGTATGTGAAGAATACAAGGGTTTAAATACTTACAAACCTTCCTAAATTACATCTATTAATTATGGACTTTGCTACCTCTATTTTTGACTAAAATAATAATCTTATGCTTTAGTCTTCCTTGATGTGTGAGATTAGGATCTTAACTATTCTACTATCCATCTACATTATTTGTTGTCATACCACTTACGACTCTCTTTACGTATATAAAAATATGGTAAAATTGTGAGGCTAATATATGGTATATTGGAATCTCTTTCTTTCATACTTTAGTACTGGTTAATCAAATATTTTTTATCATGGAAGGAAAAGTTTTTGGTAAGCCAATAGAAATGCAAGAAAGTGTAGATTTAAGAAAAATTTTAGATGTATGTAATGGATTACTTTCCTCAACTCCTTCAGTTCCTATTACTTTAGACTAAAACTCCAAACTAAGTAATAAAATTGGAATCAACTCGAAGTACCTCTTAATTAGACTGTTGTATTTAAGGATGAAATGTTACTTAAATTTTGTGGATTTTTTTTCTATTCATCCCGATTTTCCAACTAGTTTTTACTCACCAAAATATATCTATTGGCTATTAATAATTTGTATTAGGAACTTAACAGTATCATTCTTTCTTGGTTTCTCACCATTAAAACCAACTCTATATTTCTTTAGGAGAGTTCACTACAAGTTTCACGTTTTTAAATTATTACAGTTCACCAAGTCAATTTTTTAATAGGAATGTCAATTTTATATATAATATATTTGAATATTAGTAACATATATCATCCTCAAAATAAAAGGATAAATGTTAAATCACTAGTAGAGAAATATCTATATGATGTGGTTTTCTAGCTTTCAATGCCGCGGTTATTGATACGAAACACACATAGGCAAAGCACATGGAAAACAACAAATGCTGCGGTTTTTTAGACACAACAATAAAAAAAAATGCTGCGGTTTTTTGAAAAAACCGCAGCATATGTATAATAAATGTTGTAGTTTCCCCAAAAAACTGCATCATAAATTTTTTTAAATTTTAAAAATAATTTTTTATCATTTCTGCTGCGATTTTTTGGAAAAACCGCAGCAGTTATTAGATATTTATGCTGCAGTTTTTTAAAAAACCGCAGCATATAATGGGTTTTTTGGTTTTTTAATTTTGAAATTTATATGTGTTGCGATTTTTAATATAATAACATCAAATATGAATTAAATGATGCGGTTATATTAGAAAACCGCAACAATTGGTGGTTTTCAGATTAAAAAAATTTAATAGGTCCATTGTATGTGCTAATTACGTATAAAAGTATATTATTAATAATTAATATCTCTCAAAATTGTTATATTTGCAAATCTAATTGTTATATACTATTACACCATATTCAATCAAGAATATAATCTAATTTAAGCTAAGAAATAATCTAATTGTTATAAACTATTACACCACATATCTCTCAAAATTGTGTTAGAAATAATATGTCATAAAAGATAAGAAAAATTAAGGAATGATCAATCGCGAAGCATATAAATCCAAAATTCCATTATGACCAATAGTTTTGGCACGCAAAATCATGATTTATAAGATTTTACAACCAATTCATTCTTCATAGATTCCGGGTGTATTTCGAGACTTCAGAAACTTTGGAGAGACATATCTCTTAGCCTAGTAGTCTTAACGGAGTAAATGTTTTTTGAAACCCTCTATTTTTAGAGGTACTACACAACCATGTTGCTTCTTAATGGCTTCGATGATGTCTTATTTGAGATAATTGATTATTAAGGGTTAATTCCTTCATGAACACAATATATAGCATGGAAATCAAAACACAAAGGGGTTTTATGTCTTTACATTAATGTATAACAACTAACGAAAAAAATAAAAAAACATATACTAGGGTTTAGTGCATATGTAAACCTTTAAATTTTGAACTTTGGAGTACGTAAAGTTCTTTAAAATGAGAGAGATAAGTAAGCTTCAACACACTTCACTACACCATATCAATGGAGGCAGGCACGAGTGGGAGAGAGAGGAGTAGGCTTCAAAATGTGTGAGGAAGAAGGAATTATGGGGACTTTAGAAAGAACTTAAGGTTATAGGTTAGGGAGATCTAAGTGTTATGTGTATTTAGGGTCAGGGAAGTTGAGGGTTAAAGAAGAGAGAAATACGTGTTTTTTTGTGTTTGAAATGATATTGGAAGCGTTGGAATGCATGGACCGAGTAAAGCACAACCTCAAAGAACATGATTCATTTCTAGAAGAAAAGTCACAAATTCTCGGTTTCCTTCACCATCCAGAAAAAGAATTACCTACACCCCTAGGATTTGACATGGTAACATTAGGTAAGCAAAAATTCCTCTAGCCAACAAAAGTCACCATTCAGATGGATGGGTTCTAGAAAATACAAGGTGGATATACAAGCTTTGGATGGGATGTTGAATCAGCCTTAAATAATAATCTGCAAGGAATGGGAAACTCATCCCGAGGATTTGTATCATTAGCACTTATGGCGGAAGCAATTGCATACTTAAAGACCCTCCAATGGTGCAAAAGCAACATCTGGCATATAATTTGTATTCTCTCTGATTCAGCTCAGCTTATCGCTTGCTTACGCAAGAATGACACTCCTTTTATTCAAATATGTAATACAATATCTAGGATTAAAAGTGTAGGAGAAACTTTTTTATTATATTGTATATTCAAAGTAAACCGAGATAGGGTTGAATATGCTCATGATAGAATTGCTTTAGCCTAGATTTAGGATTTACTTTGTTAAATATCTTTGTATTTTGTTCCCTCTTTATATGTCAAAAAAAAAGTATAAATAATACTGGAAGTCATACTACGAGTTTTAATAATAACAATAATAAGGCCAAAATTTTATTAAGTCATTATAATGTCACATAAGGGAGATATATATATATATATTTTACATCAAGGAAACATATTAAATAACATTATTAAAAGAAATTAAATTTCATCAACTAGAGTTAGCTTGGTCATGGGCAAATCAAACCTGATCCCTAGGAACCTTGAAGATAGTGCACATAAAGGGTATATTACGCCTTTACAAGTACACATTTGGTGCAAGTATTTTCCACACTTTCTCTAGTATATACTCCATATCAAGTGTTTAATTAACTGAACTTTTAGGAAATTCATGCACATTCAATATGGAATTAAAAGATTTTGGTGTACCCTATATGCACATTAAATAAGACGTGTTACTTTAGATTAGTTTTTTTTAAAAAAATAAAAATTCATTTTCATTTATTTAAAAAAAAATTGGATGAGAGAAAATATTTTTCTTAGTAATTTTCTTTTTTTGATATATTTTAATAACCAAATTTCCTAAAAAAATTTTAAAACTTATGATTTAATGTGCACCATAAAATATGAACTGTTTTTTATTTCCTAATGATATTTTCATAGCCATATTGATTTTGAGAATAATATTGAATTCTTTTCTATCAATCATACAAAATAGAAGTAAAAACATCTTTCATTAAAGATAAAAAAATTATGACTTTAATTTTTTTGAAAAGATATTAAAATCATATATGAGTTGAAATGAGTTCATGGAAACTCTGTTTAAGTTAGTTAATTTGTAAAATATATATATTTTCCAATATTTCAATTATATTGGGGTAATTTTGTTAATTGAATGAGAGGAGTAGGACCCTTACTTTTGGTGGAGGAAAAATAGACATAGTAAAGCATTAATGGTCTACATCATAAAAACAAGTGTACTTGTTATTTGGAATAGGATACACTTAAAATTGTGGTATTAAAATTAGACTAGAAAGAGAAAAAAGTTCTAAATTTTATTGGTATATATATTTCCATAAATAATAAAATAGTGAATATATAGATTTTAGTCTTGGGAAACTATCATTATAATTTTGTACAGTTTTTAGAAAATGTTACTATTCTTATGAAAATGTTAGGTAAATCTAAAACATGCTTGAACAAGACTAATAAGCTTGAATATATATTTAAATTTAAAATAAATTCTTAAAGTTAATTATTATATTAATTGTTAAACTCATGGTTTAAGTATATTAAAATTATAAAATAATCCAAAATTTTTAAAAGTCTATCATAATATAATATAGCGTAAATCACAAACATTTTGGGCACAAAAATTATGTTCATATTTGTTTGCACAATGTACAAAAATTGTGTGATGTTTTATGAAATAAAAAAAAAGCTTGCAAAACTTGATAGAATGATGATGTTGTAAAATAAGATGAACACAAGCTAGCAAAAACTAGAGAGAATGAGTTTTTACTTATATAATTTTTTGTTTCTTACAATGACCATTTGCACCTCTATTTATACTACTAGAATTTACTATACACATAAGTTTACAGTCAACAATTATCATCTATAGGTAATTTAATTCATATAAAGGTATAGAAAATACAGGTGTAGTAATAAATGTAGAAGTGTATTTTAGTCAAAAAGGATGGCATTCACTTATTGTAAATGTATCATAACACTTTCCTTTGAATGTCCATCTTAATTACAGGGTATAAGTTACCTCATTAAAAACCTTGCTAGGTAAAGTCTAATGGGATAAAACCATATATAGGAAAAATAATGCAACATTATTTATTATATGTTTAAAAGTAATTCCTCATTAAAAATCTTGTCAAGTAAAAACTTGATAGGACACAATCTTGATCGAAGGGAAAAAGAGTGCAGTGCACATAATACTCCCCCTGAGATCAACATATGTTATGAAGATGGTGCATTTCAATTTTTTGAATACTAGTTGCTTAAATCTCTTGGTTGGAAGGGATTTGGTGAATAAACCGGCTAAATTCTTGCATGATTGAATATGTTGAACCCTTATCTTTCCTTCTTTTTAGAGATCATGTGTGAAGAATAACTTTAGTGATATATGTATCCCTTAGTAACTTGAGTGATGCAAGTAGTATTATCTTTAAAGATGATAGTAGGACTTTTGATCTCTCTGTTCATCCCACATTCTCCTTGGATGTTACTAATCAATAATCGGAGCCATACACATTCTTGTCCAGCTTCATATAGAGCGATAGTTTAGCATGATTTGATGATGTAGCAGTCAAGGTTTGTTTTTTTTTTTTCCAAGATATATCCGGTTTATGACTTAGCCTTTTGAGTATCTGATAAATATCTACCATTTGCATATCCAATGAGAGAAGCATCCTTATTTGATTTATAGAACAAAGCAAGATCTTGTGTTCCTCAAAGATAATAAAATACAAGTTTTATTCCTTTCCAATGTCTCCTTATTGGTGAATTACTATAGTTGGATAATAAATTAACTGAAAGGTAATCTCAACTCGTGTAATGTTAGCCAAATACATCAATGCTCTAATGGCACTAAGGTATGGTACTTTAGGACCAATAATTTCCTAATTTTCTTCTCGAGGTCAAAATGGGTCATCTTTTGCCTTTAAGGTTCAGACAACTATTGGAGAATTCATTGGATGTGCTTTGTCCATTTGAAATTGTTTCATAATTCTTTCAATATTCTTCGACTAGTAGACAAATATTCCATCTTTCAAGTTCTCAATTTGTAGTCTAAGAAAAAAATTATTATTTCCTAGATCTTTCATTTCAAATTCTTTCAATAAATATTTTACTATTCTTTCCAATTCAGTAGGAGTTCCAATCAGTTTAGGTCATCAACATAAACTTTAATAATTATAAATCTTGATTAAAATTTCTTGATAAAAAACACATGGGCTAGTTGGATTAGTTTTTAACCTTTCTCTCATTAGGTATTCAATAAGGAAATTATACCACATTCTTCTAGATTGTTTTAATCTAGAAAGTGACCTTTTTAACTTTATGGAGATCATTTCTCGAGGCTCGTTGTTTTCAGGTAGCTTTAGTCCTTCAGGGACTTTTATATAAATATTTATATTAATGAACCCATATAAATATGCTGTCATAACATCCATCAATTACAATTTTAGTCCTTTTGAGACTACTAAGCTTATCAGAAATCTTAAAGTAGTTGCATCAACTACTAGGGAATATGTCTCCTCGTAATCAATACCTAGAATTTGAGAAAATCCCTGAGCTACAAGTTGTGCCCTGTATTGGACAATTTCATGTTTCTCATTACTCTTTCTAAAAAAAACCCATTTGTATCCAACTAGCTTTACAAACCGTTTAGTGTAGGGGCAATTTTTCCAAACACTTTTCATTTTTCTAGTGATTTATATTCAGCTTGAGTTGCCTCTTTCCACTATGACCAATCATGTCTGCGACGACATTCGTCCACTGTCATTGGTTTCATATCACTTTCATCGAATGTCATTTATGATGCTATGGAATACGCAAATATTTGATCAATGATAACATTCTTTCGGTTCTATTTTCTCTTGGTTAAGACATAATTCATAGAAATTTCATTATTATCAATATTTTGATCATTGTGTTTCTCCCCTTTAGAGAAATCATTCTTATCTTTGTTTTCCTCTTCATTTTGCCTTTCTTGACCTTTTGTTTGAGGGACAATATCAATTTCTTTTGTTGTTCCATCTATTCTTTTTGTTTTTCTCTGTTTAGAATCTTTTAAACCAAGTGGCCTTCCACTCTTTCAACGTGTTATATATTCATTTTCAGTAGCCTTATTATCAGTGAGAATTTCTATTCGTGTAGGAACATTCTCTATAGGTATATTTGATTTCATCACTTTCTTTTAATCAACTAATCCATTAGGCAATTGATTCGCAACACTTTGTAAATGAATAATTTTCTTTACTTCTTGTTCACACATATTTCTTATGTAAGTCCACTTTTTCTCCCCCTAAAGTTGCAAATACTGTCTCATGAAAGTGACAATCAACAATTCTAGCTGTGAATCTAGTCATTGGCTCAAGGAATTTGATGATGGAAGAAAATTCAAAACCAACATAAATTTCCAGCCTTCTTTATGGACCCATCCAAAGATTTTAAGATATGAGACATTTGTATGGGTCCAAGTAGATGAAGAATTTTAAGAATTATGATACATTTGGTTCTTGGCAGTTTTCGACTGTAGTGGTGAGAATTTTTGATAAGTTGTTAACCTTAATCTTATTAATGATACCGCATGTATTATGGCATGGCCCCAAGTAGATGAAGAAAATTTTGATTTTATTAATAAAGGCCTTGAAATTAATTGCAACCTCTTGATTAATCATTCAACAATACCATTTTGTGTATATATGTACATTAGCTATTGAATGTTCTAAAATAATCCCAATTGACATGCAATAATCATTGAAGGGTTGAGTTGTAAATTCCTTAGTATTATTGAGTCTTATTCTCTTTATTGTATGATCTGGGAATTGAGCTCTTAATCTAATTATCTGAACAAGTAGTTTAGGAGTCTCACTTGTGACCATCGTGTTGATAAATCAATCAATACCATAAAGTATCAAAATGGTCCACATGGTTGATTAATTGGCCCATAAATATCTCCCTGAGTTCTTGTAAAAAATGTCGGACTTTTAGTATCAATTTTACTTATTGGTGGTTTTGTTATCAATTTTCCAAGTGAGCAAGCAAAACATAATAGTTTATTTGATCGAGGAATTTTAACATTCTTTATTGAATATCCAATTAAAGGTGATATGATCCTATGAATCATTCAAGTGTCAGGATGACCAAAATAGTCATACCACAAAATAAGCAATTGCTTACCATCCAACTTTTTGTTAGATATCATATTTATTTCTAATGGACATATATCCATACAATATAACCTTGAAGAATACATTGGCAATTTCTTATAAATATGTTTTTTTCCACATTTTTCTAATGTAACACATATAAACTCCTTTTGATCCATAGTCATGGTTTTCAAATGATAACCATTTTGACTCACGTCTTTGATAAACTTATGAGATTTCTTCAAGATTTAGTCGAGTATTAGGCGTCATTAATTAATAAATTTGTTCCACTTGGGAGTAAAATGTAAACTTTTCTAGATCCTTCTATTAGCTTTGTTGTCCCTGATATTGTATTTACATTTACTTGAAACATTTTTAATTTTGAAAAAATAAGTTTTATCTTTCTAGATAGTGTGGGTTGCTACACTGTTTAGGAGGCATTGATAATAGAAACTAACTTCAGGCACATTCATATCTTTATAAATGAATATGAAACTATTTTAGCAAATTAAAACTCCTACTTTATTGAAAAAAAAACTTTAAAATACATAACTAGATAGAAAAAGGAATAAGAGTAAAATGTTTCAAAGGAAACACCAAAGGGAAAATAAAAGCATTACATCATACTAGTTAAATGAGCTAATTATTTTCTCAAGATGAAATTATTCCTGGTTTCAGTGTTATCCATAAAGAAATTAGGCACTTTAAAGTTAGGCACAGGGAAAGATTCTTCATTGACAAAATTAACTTATGCACTTTTTTCTTTTTTCTTTTATGGGAGCTTCTACCAAATAGTTGGTCGTACCACAAGTACATACCCAATGGCCAATCATGCCACATCTATAGCATGTGTAGGGAACCTTGCTTTTGCATTTCATGTTGATGCCCTTTATTTTTGTCTAAGCTACTTGACCTCTACCATGTCCACGACCACTAGGGGTGTTCATTATCGGGTACCCGGACTTTTGGGTACCCTGTATATCGGGTAGTTAAAAAATTGGCCCATGACCCGACCATTTTGGTGCACACAAGCAAAACCTCAAAATATAGTGTACCAAAATCAAACTTAGTGCCATAACATTACAAGTTCAGTGGTTTAAACTTTACATAACCACTAAATTAAACTAATGGCACAAACCAAACTAAATGTAAATAGGAGGGGACATTTCATTCATTTGTGAGATCCGAAACTTCAATTGTCTCATCAATGATAATCGTCGGTTGCTCCAAAACCAAGTCTTTCATTCCTATAAAAAGTGCAAATTACACTAAACTAAGTTAGTATTAATTAATTACATACATCATATATATTAATATTATAATACCAAATTTTAAAAAGTAAGAGATTATATTTATAAAGTTACCTTCTTCCATACTTTCCAACTCTAGCAAGTTCTCCTCGATTGTAATAAGTACATTAGAATGACGCATCCAATCTTAGCCACAAACAAGGGCTTCTACCAATTTAGTGCTCAAGGAAGTGCGAAAAGAATATAGAACACGCCCTCCCATGCTAAAAGCAAACTCTAAAGCAACGGAAGAAACTGGAATAGCAAGAATATCCCGAGCCATCATCATAAGAATTGGATATGTTTTTCCTTATGCACTCCACCATGCCAAAATATCAAAATTGTCATTTTCAGGTTCTAGGTTATCCCCTAAATATTTCTCCAATTCAATGATTCCCTTGGCATTATTTTCATTCCCACTCTCCCTCTTAAAGTTATTCCTCAATCTAGATACATTAGCGACACCTCTTCCTTATTCTATCTCACCCCCGTCATTGTACATTGCAGAGGCACAAGACAAAGATAAACCCCTTGTATTTGCATAACAATCAAATAATGAGTTCAATGTATCTTTGATTCGTTCGCACAAGATGTAGGAATTACTAACATTATACAAATTGCGAACAATGTACTCTGTGTACTTCAACTTATTCCTTGGATCAAGAACCAATGCAATGAACATTAAAAGGTTAATGTTATGAATATTTGACCAATACTTGTCAAATTTCACCTTCATTTGTTGTGCCATACTCTTGATATCATCATTTGGGTCACTACTAAAATTAGATATAGTGTACCTAATATCATATATTTCTTCCACAAAAGTATTACCCATAACATAACGAGATCCAGACAATTTCAATGTAGCATCATAAAAAATCTCAAGGCAAGAAACTCGCAATTTTATCCCAATCCTCATCA
The DNA here is from genome assembly GCA_026401315.1 of Dysphania ambrosioides. Lineage (NCBI taxonomy): Eukaryota > Viridiplantae > Streptophyta > Magnoliopsida > Caryophyllales > Amaranthaceae > Dysphania > Dysphania ambrosioides. Next base: position 11,257,723 of record CM048666.1, on the reverse strand, counting down.
TCAGGAGCACCCCCTATTGGTTGCTTCCTAAGCTCTCTCGTGTAAGGAAGGAACTTCGTTTTCATGTTTTTAAAAGCTTTTCTAAACACCAAGGAAATCTTAAGCATCAAATAGGTAGAGTTCCACCTTGTTTCAACATCTAAGCAAACAAGTCCTTTAGAGCAAATATTTTCCTCTTCAACACAAGACTTGAACTTTTGAAGCCTAGAAGACGACGACCTAACATATTTCACAGCAGCACGTACTTTTAAAAATGAAACACTCATATCTTTTAAGCCATCTTTAACAACTAAGTTTAAGATGTGTGCAGCACATCTCATATGCAAAAACTTAGATTCTAACACAAAACCATCCCAAAGGTTAAGAATCTTTTTCAAGTATTTAATGGCTAGATCATTTGAACTAGCATTATCAACTGTTAGAGTCAAAACTCTTTTCAAACCCCAATCTAACAAACACTTTTCAACAAATTTACCAATAAGTTTCCCAGAATGACCACCAACTTGACAAAAGTTAATGATTCTCTTGTGCAATTTCCAATCATCATCAATAAAATGAGCACTAAGACACATATATGACAAATTTTGAGCAGAAGTTCTAGTATATGTAGTAAGACAAACCCTAGAAGACAAGTTCTTGAAAAAATTCTTTAATTTTTTCCTTTTTTCAATGGAAAGACCATAGCAATCCCTATTAACGGTAGCACGAGAGAGAGAACAAACTCAGGACAAACAATTTTACAAAATTGACAAAAACCTTCACGTTCAACAAAAGCAAATGACAACTTATCTACAATCAACATCTTAGTAAGTTCTTTCCTAGCCTCATCTTGATTAAATCTCCATAATTTAGGAACATTATAGGTCTCAATAGTTCCTTCAGTGTTAATCTTTGTCCTAGACTCAAAATCCAAGATTGTCTGTTTTTTATCCATGTAAAAAGGGGATTTCTTACACCTATTAGTATGGCGTGGCATGGCATTAGTACCATTTTTAGGTGAACAACTAATCTTAGCCCCACAGTAAACACATTTAGCATGAATCTCATCACTAGGAATTGCCTCAAAATGATCCCAAGTAGAAGAGGTTTTTTTCCTTTTACCTCTTTCATTTACTGCTTGAAGTTTCTTCCCCTCTCTTTTCTTCTTTTTTCTTGTTGTAGTCTCTTTCGAGATCTCATCATCGGACTCATCATCTCTAATTTTTTTACTTGAATTCACCTCCATTATATAATTAGATTCATCCCCAAATGATGACATTCCTGATAAAAAAACCTTAATTAAATATATTTTTAATTAAAGATAATGACATCCACAAATGCAGTACTATAATATTTCACAGCTTCCACTATGATTATACTGTCGAAGATTATGACAAATGATAAGCAATGCTCTATAACAAAGCAAATTTAACAAGAATATATACACATGTAGCATATATTCAGCATGTCCAGCATCTGCTATTGAGGATTATTATAAGGGAATAATATAAAGTCAAGGCCATGATATATTGGTATCTCTCTATTCTCGTAGATCGAAATTTATGATGACTTCTGACCCAATTTGCTCACTGTAAGGCAAACAACTTGTAGCTAATCATCTAACTAGGAACAGAATCTCAAATTGGAAGTGCAATTGCTTTATTTAAGAAGTGAAGCCTAAATAAAATAAACTTTTCAATCTTACTGTACTATTGGATAATTACATCACATGGGTCATCTCACATTCTCACCTGTATTGTGCGTGTAAATAAGGCAAGTGTTTGGTGTGTTGTGGACTAATTGTGGGTGGACCAAATTTAAAAAACTTAATTGGAATTTGAGTGCCAGCATTTGGGTGTCCATATTCATGCACATATGATACTAAATAAAGATGTATTAATCGAAAAGATGTAAGATTTAGACTTTAAGATCTGTTGTATAGAAGCAAATTCTGAAGCTCACCTTTGTTGTATGCGATCAAATAAATAGGAGTATCATTGTATGAATTAAAGACTTACAGTAGCAATGATATACTTCATGAAAGATATAGATCTAAGTGTCAAGAAAGAATAGAGTTTATTTCAAACACAAAATCAGATCTAACTTGGGAGACAAGAGGCGAGAACTCCGGCGAGAGTGTGAGAGACTTAGAGGTCGAGACTCGAGAGTGACTGAGTGAGGCTGTGAGGGACTGAGGTTGTGAGGGACTAATAATGGCTGCTGACAGTGCCGAGAGCAGTAAAATGAAGATACAGTGAGGCTGTGAAGATGATGGCAATACCGCAGTATGGCACTAAGAGTCAAAGACAGTAAGACTAAGTCTAAGGCTGCGAGCAAAGCATGCGAGAGAACAATAAAAAAAAACCTTAAGACTAAGGCTAAAACAGTAAAACAACAAAAACTTAATTAAAAAAAATATATATTGGGTACCCGGATACCCGATTATAGTTTTTTCCGGCCCATGACCCGACCTGATTATTCTAATTCTTACCGGGTCGGGTACCCGACCCGAAAAATAATTTTTTTTAAAAAAAACCCGACAGTTTATTGTCGGGTCAACGGGTCATCGGGTCGGGTCAGCCGGGTCGGGTATTTTTGAACACCCCTAACGGCCACGACCATGGCCTCAGTAATTTATACGTCCTCTACCAGGACCATGAGACTTTCCAAGTTCATCTTTATGAACCACATTTGATTCTAATGGTCCAGAGCTTTCTACTGCATTTTTCTCATTAAATGCCATAGATCCAACTAGCCTAAGGTTGTGATTCTTTACTAAATGATCATTAATCTGCTCAACAACAAGTAATAATGAGATTAGCTCATAATATTTCTTAAAGCCCCTTTCACGGTATTGTTGTTGCAATATAATATTTTGGGCATGAAAAGTAGAGAGTGTTTTTCTATCATTTTTTCTTATGTAACAGGGTAATCATAGTATGTCAACAATGATATGATTCTAAACAATGTCTAGTTATAGTCACTATAGTTTTAAAGTCTTGGAACCTTAGATTGGTACAGTCAAATTGTACCTAAGAAAAAAGCACCATTTTATGGTGTTCATACCTCTCTATTAGGCTAACTCACAATTCTTTTTGGTCTTCCATCAATAAGTATTCAATTTTTAAACTATCATGTAAGTAGTGTCTCAGTAATATTGTGGCATTTCCTATCTCCTGCTAAGTAGCAATTTTGACCACTTTTGGTGCACCACTCCTTAACCTGATGCTACAAGGATTTCTTTAATAGTATGTTTCAAGCTTTGAGCTTTCAAATTTATTTTGTCATCAATCGTCCATTCCAAGAAATTATACATGGATAAGTCTATATGTTGAATTATCCTTTTATTGAATCTCCCATTTTAATTACCAATTAAACTATTAAGTAAATAGTGATCATGATAAATTAATTATATTTATAATAATAAAACATTAGTAAATATTATCCCTTTCTTTCTTTTTCAACCCCTTGGTTTATTATTATGAATTATGCATAAATAAATAATAAAGTTATGCATGATAATAAAAAAATAATGGTAATTAAGTAAAATGGGATAAGAGCAGTACAATACATAATGATGATAATACGATATTCATGGTAATCAAAGTACATAATAACAAAATATGTTTAAACTCTACGTACTATGTCATAGAAAATAAAGTACAACCATTAACACGTGCACTTTAGTACTAATTAATGAGAAAAGTCTACGCTACACTTGTGAAAAGTTACAAATAATATTATCGATGCCAAAAAAACCACTAATGTCATTATTAAAACCATATCTCGCTTTAATTTCCTAAAATTTTCTTCAAAATTGAAAGAGGGAGGAGGATTTGTGTTGTCAATGGGAAACATTATGGGTTGAGGAAGATGAGAAGAAAAAAAATTATTTTTGGATAAAAGGTAGAATAAGATAAGATTGAAGTGTTGTGGTTAAAAATAGGTGGGTATAGGGGGTTTATCTTCAACTATATTATACAATGTATTACAGTAAATTATCGTGTAATATTCCACTAAATAATCATATATTTATTGTGAAAATAAAAAAATATGAAGTTTAAAAAAAAAGCATATATAAAATATTTCTAGCTACTCTATATATGTACATAGGCTTTGAAAAAATAATTAAGCATTAATGATATTATATGCATGAATATATTGACGTACAAAAAATACAAATATGCAATTTATTTGTATAAATTTTTAGTCCAATAGATCATGTACAAGAAATTATATAGTAGGTTCATAATAGAGCACCATACCCGAATAGTAAGGATTGAAGACAATCAACTCTACTATAAATATATCTTTTTTTATTTATATAGAAAGAAGTCATTGTATATAAAGCTATATTACCATGCCTTAATGTAATAATTCTAGAAAAAATATTATTCTAATGTGAACATATGTGCATCAAAAGTAGTAGTACATAAAATGTAATGCAAAGTGTACATCATATCATGTGTTTTATTATTTTACATTTTATTTCCATTTAACATGTACTATAGACAGAAAATATTAGCATGACAAAATATGAATTGCAAGTTATAGATTCGAAATTATGTTTTACTTAAGTTATTTTTCTACGCTAACAAAGGAAGCATTATGTTAAACCCTTTTTCGAGTTTCTGATATAGAGGATCCCAAATATGGGCAACTATAGAGCATACTTCTCAAAATCATTTTGTAAGAACTTTTTCTATGTATAAAAATTAGTATAAATTTACCTAAGGAAGAATTATTGATGATATTGCAAAGCTTGATAGAATGATGTTGTAAAATAAGATGAACACAAGCTAGCAAAAATTTGAGATAATGAATTTTTACCTTCGTAATTTTGTATGTCTTACGATGAGCATTTGCACCTCAATTTATATTGCTAGAATTTACTATACACATAATTCTAATGTCAACAATTGCCAACTATTGGTAATTTAGTTCATACATAGGTATAGAAAATAAAAGACTTGTAATAAAGGTAGAAGTGTATTTTAATCAACAAAAGTTGACATTCACTTATTGCACATGTATCATAATATGTTGCTCTAATTGTTTGTGTATTACGAAATGAGTTCGTGTCTTGCACCATTTTCATTCTCTCTAAACTCAATCAATCTTTGACACTTTCTATGAGCAAATCCTAGGTGTACATCGTACTTGAATGTACATTTAGGTGTTATCCTAAAGACTTATTTTTTGTTCAAGCATCATAAACTTTGTTCTTGTTTTTACATCTTTGTGTCAATGATATTCTAAGATTAAAACACATAATTTTTCATGAACTAGACTTTATTATAAATGTAATTTCATCATCATGAGGATGAGTCTCTTTGGACTCCAATCTTCATTTGATTAACAAATCTTCAACTCATCATCATGCATAAATCACACCTTGCATCTTACTAACATTGACTCTTATTGTTTTCTTTTGATCTTGCACTTTCAATTATGCACTTTTGTTTCATGACCTTTATAATGTAATGAATGTGTATGTTCACCTTTATCTTATACATTAATCAAGACCTATTGAAATGTGAATCACGCCTAATATGATAAATTGGACACTCTTCCATAGGAACCCTTAATCTTGTAGACATTAACAAAGTGATCACCTAATTTAGACTTATATGCACAATTCTTAACTTTTCAACCAACTAAATTAGAGTATGCTTTATATTCGTATTTGCATGTTTGCCTATGAACTAAAAATAATATCTTCTCCATCTTAAGCCAATTGTTTAGCACGTAATTCTTGGGTTGAAATAAGTTTCTCATTCTTGAACCTTCTAATGGTTTGAAAACAACTAACATGAGTCATTTTGGGATTCAAACCAAATGGGTGTCCGAACAACCCTTAAGTGTTTGGTGGCGACTCTTTGACCCATACAACTTTGCAAAGCCACATATTCGATCCTTAACAATATACAAATTAAGTAGGGAACTAGTGGGGAGATCCTCTTCCTTTATCTTCACCGAAAAAAGAAGGTTGGGTAGTGAAAAACCAGGCTCACTAGTAGTGATTCACTCATCGAATCATCCTCTTGAAACCTGGTTGGGTTCACTGACCCTTTGAACTTCTTAAAAATGCCCCTACAATGAGATAATGATAATTCATTCCATATGATTTTATTTTTCGACTGTTTGTTTTCTCCCCCCTAATGTTGGAAAATTTAACACGTTAAAATGATAGTCTACCAAACGAGCTGTAAAATAATCTCTAGTAGTTATCTCTAAATATTTAGTAATCAATGAAGGTTCAAAATATATGACAACACATATGTGATGACATATCCAAAAATATATTAGATGGGATATAATCTTGACCATAGAGAGAACTTATGATAACATGTTGGCCTAATGGAAATAAGAGTCGTTGCATGTAATATTGCATGTCTCCGGGTAGAAATTAGGATTTTAGACTTCATAGAAGTCTAGCAATTGATTTAAGTTGCTTTGTTAATGACTCAGTGAACATGTGCAATATGATGTTCAACATTTATTCCAACGGACATACAATAATCATTAAAAGCCTAGGAAGTGAATTCATAAACATATATTGTCAAGATGGAAGGTCTTGATGTTAAAATCTGGAAAATGTGCTCATAAATTTAATCAATTGAGCAAGCAATCTTGCAAAAGTCAGGTTATGAGTTGATTATAAGATGCATGTGACCATCTAGTTGATGCATCATTTAAAATCATAATACATCTAAATGATCCACATTAGGGTGTATTAGCCTACATATATCTCCCTTGTATTCGTTCTAGAAAAGTAATTGACTTACAATTTATTTTAGATAGTGAAGACTAAGTTATCAACCTGTCTTGAGAGCAAGTAGCACATAAGAAATTATCGTCAAGAATATTCTATCTCTTTAATGAATGTCCACATGAATTTTAATTATTTTTTGCATCATAATTGAACTAGAGTGGCTTAACCGATCATGCTAAATTTTAGAGTTATCAGTAAACTTCAGGTCTACTATAGCATGTGTTTTAATTGTACTAATTTTTGTGTAGTATAAGCTAGTAGAGAATGTAATCACTTTCTCCATTAGATGCTTGGTGCCTTTGCCCATACTTGTGATGTAAAGATATTCCACATTTCCTTCACTCATTGTCTCAATGTGATATCCATTATTACGGATATCTTTAAAGTTCAATAGATTTCTTAGACACTTAAGAGAATATAATGTGTGAATAATTTTAAATTTTGTTTCCATTGGAAACAATGTTTATTCTCTACTTGAGCCTTCTATAATCCTTTTACTACTTGCTATAGTACTCACACTTGACTCTTTTAATATCAAATTAAAGAAATTTATCTTATTCTTTTTTATGATGAAGTGAGTAGTTGCACTATCTTCTAGGTATGAATTTTTCACCATTCAAGTCCAATTGAACTTGAGTATTCATAATTCTTCAAAGAAATAAAATAATATATCCAATAAAACACTTAAATTTTGTTATAATAGTGGGTTTGCCAGTTGTAATTTATTTGATTACCATCATGTCAAAAAAAAGTTGAAACACCCATAAGTTATCAAGCTTTTTTAATCTCAATTGTGAACTTAATGACAACAATGAATTTTTAAACTAAACTTAATCACATGAAACAATATATATATATATATATATATATATATATATATATATATATATATATATATAAATTATACTCATGTCTGTTCATATATAATAAATATGCATCTTCCATCTATATAACCAATTAGACATAAATGATAAAAGTCTAATTAGGAATTCACTTAATTAAGGCCAAATCATACCCATGCAATTGTCTTAGTGAGAAAGGATATAGGCTTTGTGCAAAAAATATGGTATATACAATAGTGAGATCTAACCAAAGCACATATAATAGAACAATAGAAGTGGTGAAACTGAATAATACAGTGATATAAGTAAAAATGCTAATCTAGATGATAATATTCAATAGCATATATACTAATTCTATTCATATATTGTATTGATCTATGTGCACAAATATTACTCATTAGCAAAGAAGGATATTAATTTACTACGACAATAGTATGATAAATCATTATTCTTAACTCCATATATAAGAGAATGGGTTGGGAGAAGTTTAGTAATAAAACACAATGTAGTAGGTACAAAGTACAACTTGGGAGAGTGAAAGCTAAATCCCTTAGCTAAAAATACAAATATATGATATAAAGGTTTGCACCAAATAACTATGTTGGAGTAATGTATCATGACAACATAGTAATCAAAGGAAATATATGAAACTATTTGTACACTTACCAACTTTAAACAAACTAGGGCTGTAAGTAAATTAAGAGATTAGCAAAATAAAATAGAACATGATGGCTATACACTAAAAGTAACTTCTTTTCCTATAGAAAATCCAAATCTTTTTTTTAAGAGATACTCATAATATATACCAAGTGCAGTTTCAATAATTAAACTCATTCCTATCTAAATAATAAAATATTACTTGGCAATTAGCTCATGGCTCACAATGACCTTGGCATTAATAAATTAAAAAATAATAGTTTATTAACAATCTTCACATAAGTCATCGTAGCAATAAAATTACAAAGTATTTATTACAAGACAATATAGTCTGGCACATGCTTTACAAATCAAAACAAAGATTAATCAATATAATATTTATTAAAAATTATAAATATACATATCTTAATCTCAATGTTAATTAATCTCAATCAATATGATACACAGTATTTATTATGGTAACGTTTTGTAAAAATAGGAGAGATATGAGGGAATGCTTGTTATATATTATTTAGGGAATATATGTATATATATATATAATAATAATAATAATAATAATAATAAAAGTAGTTAGAGTTTACATAGGAATGAAAAACCCTAAATTTATAATATTCCTTATCAAGATATAATAAACATCAACCTAAAATATTCTTTATCAAGGATTTAATGAACATTCATATAATAATACATAACAATTTAATGATATAGTAAATGTACAAATATCAATATATGAAGCACTAGGTTAAAAACTAGCCTAGAAGGCTGACTAGAAGTAAAATGATAATCTTAAAAGAGTCAAACCAAAGTTAAAGTTTGCTTGAAATTCTTAAAACACAACTTAAAATCTAATCAAAATTATTATACCCAAAATTACCATAGTTGAAATTGATGTATACTCATATTAATACAAACAAATTATGGTAATAGACTAGACTTCATCCAACTTGAACGTATCACTATGAATTTAAAAATGACAAAGACACAATGGTCCACAATTTTATAATTATATAAGACCCGAAACATACTCGATCAAAATGTGGGTGTCCTTAGCTCTAGTAAAATTGTGACTCCCTTAGATCACCACTAAGGAGCTCCTATTGATATTGATGGAAATAAAAAAAAATCTACTTCCAGTATCTTTTGGACAAGATCTTAACCAAGATAGCTATTTAGAACTCGTTGTTTCTATCCTTGCCTCAGAGACTGATTTTGATTAACTTAATACTAATCACTATCACAAGTGCAATTCTTTCTGCTATGGAGATTCCAATTTCGGTGACCTCGAAGATGGATTCAATTCTGACTAGCTTCCTATGGGCTAAACATCAAGGACCTAGGGTTCATTAGATTAAACGTGAAATAGTTGAGCTTCCAAAAGGAATGAGAGGTTTAGGAATTCGTGGAATTTGGAATCTTAATCAAGCCCATATGATGAAATAAATATATACCGAATGGCTACAAATCCTTCATCCTTGGTTTTTGAGAAATGGAAAAACAATTCCTAGAAGGGAGTGCATGGAAAATAGGAAATGGATCAACGGTCAATGCTTGTTTAGATAAATGGGTAAATGGCTAGGTGCTGTCTTGTAGGTCCACTATTTATCTGGTGGAAGCCAAACACCTTAGAGTAAGTGATTGCATGATGGCTAACTCAGGTAAGTGGAACTCTTTGGCCTAGTTTAGAATCTTTGAGATTAAGATAGCTTGAGAAATTTTATTTATGGAAATTAAATCCAATTGTGGAGGACCATGAATGTTTATATTGGAAATTCCACAAATCTGATAAACTTTCTATGAAATCTTCCTATGTTTTCCTCCAAGGAAGGGGAATCTAGAATTTGGAAGAAATGAGGATCCTCTTATTCAAGAATTTTATAGATTATTATGGCATATTCCTATCCTACCTCGTTGGCTTTTCTTCTTATGGAAAATTTCTTAAGAAAGTATTCCAGTTCTATCTCAACTACAACATAGAGGAATGACGAACATCCAAGTTCATTGTTGTGAATGTGGACTTGATATAAAAAATATAAGTCACATTTTTCGATTTTGTCCCTTTGCAATTAGGGTTTGGAAGAGTGGATCATTAGGTATCTGCTCAAATGTTAATGGAAGCCAATCCTTTTTAACTTGGCTTTCCTTCCATATCCAGTGTCTTCATAACATGGATAGATTTAGTGGAAACCGCTTGTCAATCTTTATAGAAACTTTGTGGGCACTATGGACAACAAGAAATAACAGAGTTTACAATAATCAAATGATAGAGGTGCAACAGTGCGTTGAACTAATCACCAGATTAGTTGTTGTTCATGAGGAATGGATAAAAGGTCGACTAAGTGATTTACGTTTTCTGCATCCACCAAAAAACCCATGCAAGATTCCTCCAGGATTTGACAAAGTATCACTAGGTAGGGAAGAGGAAGCAGAGGCAAAAATTATAATCCAATCTGATGGGGCCTAGAACAAAAAAGATAGGTCCTCAAGCTTGGGATGGGTAATTGTGAAATCTAATGACACTGCCTTAATTGGTCTAGGAGGGGAACAAGGAGGTAATGCCTCTTCTTCAAATATGGCAGAAGCTATAACATGTTTATTTGCTCTAAAATGGAGCGCTTAATATAACCTATCATCGGTGTCAATCCTGACTGATTCAAGTGTTTTACTCTCCTCACTTTGAGCCACAAGAGAGATCCCATTGGAAATTAAAAACACTATCTGTCATATAAAAGAGAAGGGTCTAACTTTCAATCATTGTAACATTTTCAAAGTGGGAATAGATCAAGTGGAAAAGGCACATGGTAGAGCAGCTACAACACGACTCGCATCAAAATTCTTTTGTGTTAAATAAGCTCTTGTTTCAAGTTTTATTTTTATTTTTGTTCATTTCTAGAATGTCAAAAAAAAAATTGTGACTCCAAATAGTTACAAATTGTGTATGATCAGAAACATTCGATCCAAATGACATTATGGCTATTTATTTTCAGGTCATGGGATAATTGGGTCGGGTAATTTTGAACACCCTGGGCTTTGTTAGCTTTGGTAAAAATGTGACTCGAAATTGTTATCATCCAAATATTCAAGTTAAAGACTTAAAGTAAACATGTGCACAAATATATAAAGCAAAGCATACTTTTGAAAGGAAAATGCATCCTTACACTTTGATCGTTACTATTAAAAAAAACTGTCCCACCACGGAAGACAAGCTTCCATACCACCCTCAATCTTTTACAGATAAATCAAAAGAGTAAAATTTTGCAATCAAGTTTGAAAAGGGTAGGAGCACTTGAGACAAAGTTTACACAGCTTATAAACTTTTACAGTATTTAGATAGAAATCAAAAGAAAAGGGAAAAAGAAAACTATTTCTCTTTTATTATTAATTGGGGTCACATTCAAGTTTTTTTTTTTATTATTTTTATAATTCTTTTTTCATATTTTTCTCTTTCTATTGAAACAAAGCTAATGTGAATTTCAGTCCTTTTTCCTGCATGAAAGCAAGGTGGCCCTCATCTTTCTTGGATCTTGCAACTTAGCTCTATCTCTTTGTTGTTTTTAGTGAATCTTTTGGCTTTCTAGCCCAAGTTACCTCAAAGAATATACTTTAATATATGATATGATCAAAGCTACGATGAATTTGGAATAATATCAAACTTTTCCTAATTCATCTTTAAATTAGGTGTTCTCAAGTAACCAATCTTCTGCTTTTTAAGTTTAATGATTGCTACCTATCTCTAGTATATGTAGCACTTTTTTTAAAGAAAAATATAGCTATGGAATAAATTTAATTTTATATCTTTTGTAATATGTTTAAAAATATTAGTAGTAATCTCAAACTAATAATCGGTTCTTAAAAATTTATATATATATGTAATATGAACATCTTATGAAGTAGTGATAAATTGAAAAATATTTCTAAATATTAATCAATAATTTCATTATCCTTATTGAAAATATCCTCTTTGATAAACTACTAATGTATAATGAGATTTATGTTTATAATTCCAATGTAAATTATGACAATATGTTAATACAGTATAACTTATGAGTTTAGGAAGTAAAAACTCTCTTGTTGTATACTCTTTCAATATTAACTAATAAGTTTTCTAATTATGTGGAAATCAACAGTTTAGAGCTATAATTCTAATATATGTAATACATTTTATAATTAATATGATAAGCTAATTTTTGGTTTAGTGAAAAAATTCCGCCTTTCAACTTCAAAATTGATGGTTCAAATTTCAATAGAACACTTTAAAAGTGGGAATCGGATCCCTATAACCTACGTTTGATAAAAACGACAAAGTTTTGTTGTATAGAAAACTTTTAAATTAATGGTTCTAATTTCAGTAGAACACTTTAAAATTCACGGCAATAATTCAACGTTTGATTTAAAAAATTTAAAAATAAAAAATAAAAAAAAAACATGGACATTATTACCTACTACTTATTCTGTTTGAAATATACATCAGTTTCTACGCTATATCATTTCCTCCACTTTTCTAATTTATATTTTGTAATGGTGTTAAATTTTTAATGATATTAGTGAAATGGAGTTTGCCTCAAATTAATGTTTGAAGAGTAAACAATAATCTATACAATCATGGTGTAGCTAATTGCGAATCTTTTTGGTCAGTTATAATTTTATCAACCCTAATCATTATAATGCGTAGAAAAATGGAAGTATTTTTTTTACCATATTGCTCAATATCATAACACAACTAAAATAAAACATACAATAGGTAAGATACTGTAAACCCAATAAGAATATTAATAGTTATTATTGTTTCCTTCTTCCAAATTATTTATGACACTTATAATGATTTATAACTTTAATGACATGTTGTTTGATTATCAATTATTATTAAATTGATTAAGTAGATGCGAAGAAAATAGTGTATATAGTTTCATTGAAAGTTATGGAGTAGATTATGTAATAGGAGATAAATATTTTTTTGGGAATAAGTAAAAATAAAACAGCCTATACATGGTCCACCCAACATAACACAATCTTTGACTTAACTCATTATAATACAATATTTACCTTTATTTAATATAAAATATGTTACAAGACTTTTTTTGCCTATTTAATTCATATATCTAGGACAAGTATGTAAATGTGTGTGATAACTACTTTTTTATTTAAAATATTGCTAAATTTGAGTGCTAGTATAAGTATAAGTAAAAAAAATGACAAAGCCGTGTAATTTATTTTAAGTTAAATAAGAGAAAATATTATATTATAATGAGTTAACTAAAAGTTATATTATTTTAGGTAGACCAGCTATAAATAGTATTATTTTTATTCATTTCCCTATTTTTTTGATTGAATGTAAGAGAAGGAAATACCTTATCTTTTTTGTGGAGGATATATCTCATCGAAAAATATAAAGGAGAAGCAATCAATAGGATAAAATGTCTTAACAGATGTAAGTATACAACTTGAATTTGTTGTTGTATTTGGGTAAAAATGTACAACTTGATGCGCAAATAATACAACTATATATTTTAATATATCAATTTCATTTTTAGATAACACAACTACAATTTAAAATAATACAACTTAAGATTTTTGTTTGATGAATAATATGTTTCGAGGATAAAAAAGCCAACTTCATATTTTTGTAATACAACTTTATATTTAAATATTTGTAATACAACTTTATATTTAAATAGTGCTACTTTATTTTCAAATAGAACAATTTCAACTTTAAATGGCACAACTTCACTACCAAAATGACGTCATAAATATATCAATATTGTAGCAGATGCTCCCACCTCAAAAATAAACACATGAAATAAAGAAAATAGTACAATTTAAACGATAGGAACTATTAAAAATATTTGGACAAGCTCTATGTTTAATAATTATGGGTTATTTTCTCAAATAAAAGTGTAAAACTAATTTAAAACCTAAGAAAAAGTGTAAAATAAAGAAAAATTGTTTCTTATGAAATTCTGTGAGCACATTGTCGTACTATATCACTATAAGCAAGTACTTTATCTTATCCTTGGGAATGCCTAAAGAAAATAGAAACTTTACCCTATGAATACCTAGTTGTATCTAAAACTTCTATGGATTTACTCACATACTAAAGAAAATATTTTATGTTCATTTCTGAAATATAAATATAATTACTTCGTTGTATTTAGCATGTTCATTCTAATCTGTGACTAAGCGATTTAAAAAAAAAATGAAGGAAACAAAATAAAGGCCAGTATAATCATACACTTCTAAGATTACATACTTCACACTCTACTCATATATTGATCAAATTCGTTAACAAAAAAAAAAAAGATATTCGATTAAACTATTATTATTTAGCTTGGGACTCCGTTTTCTATTTCATAAATCTAGAATAAGCATGACTTCATTTGCTTACCAAAAAAAAAATATATATATGGAAATTTCAAACAGGTATGTACTTTAAAAACAAAATGATAGCTACTTTATACTGAATACTACAATTACTTAGGTATTTTTTACAAATAACAAAATAAATTTTACTATTCTTTTTATTTTATAGATTAATTCATGCTGCGACCAAAATTTATTGTCTATGGTAACGTCACTTTGATATTTTTATACGAAGTATGTTTTTCCAATTTAATTGATTTTTTCATTATCACTCATAAACACTAGGAGAATGAATTCTTTATAAAATAAATAACCTAAAGATAGAATTAAATTAAAATGGATGTATTTGTTTTTATTAATCCTGAAGACATGGAAGTAGTTAAAAGGACTTACCTTAAAAAAAATAATTTCAGGATGGAGATCTATTACCATCAGGGATGACGATGGGTGTAGGACCTATCCTATATCCAGTCAGATCCTACCCATTTTTTAAAATTTATGGTCTAATATTTTGTGACTCGTTCCGTTAGCATCGTGTATGGGTTTAAACGTCATTGAGCCGGATTTGGATCTTGGTTCAAAAATATTAGACCCAGATTTAATCCATATCCGACCCATGGATCCAAACAGTTAAAAAAAACTAAAAATTAATTTTTAATTTAAAAGTGAAAGACTTAAAAGTTCACTCAATCCATCATCTATTGTGTGCAACTTTGTGAGTTATAAACTTCTAATATTTCAAAGTTAAAATTAGGATAAAAACATATCATTGTTGAGTTAAAATATTTGATACTTTTTCTTTTAAGAAATAGTTTTCTCAAGTGTTAACTTTGTTATATTTTGACTTGAAAAATAATAATTGAGAAAATTCATCCAATTACAAAACAAGAGGATAATATGCAAATAGAAAAAAAAAATATGTGAAAGATCTATTGTGGACCATATTGGACCGAAGACCCATCAACCCCGATGGATTATAATAAGGTTCTAAATTTTTAGGTCAAATGAATTCCGGGTGAATTATAAATCTATTTTAAAAAAAAAATTAAATATAGATCTGGATCTAATATGACCCAACCTAAATTCAAGCCTTTGCCATATTTATCTTACTCGGCCCCCTTCTAGTCAAAAATGGTACTGTACTTGTTGCCAAGACATGGGACCATAAATGTTAGGCCCATCGTGTACCTGCTGGCTGAAAATTGTCACTTTATTAGAAAAACAACATATTATTTGAAATTATAGATTAATTTATTGTTCTCTTCTTCATTTCTGTAATGATCATCTATTGTATCCTCTAATATAAGACTTCATTAACGTTCTTCCTTTTAAAAATTTCATTTTTGTTTATTCTTCATAGTGAAATCATAAATATTTCCTCAATGAATTTTAAATCTAACGGTGTACCTCTTGTATCCTAATTTCACGATCCTCCTTACAAAAACATCATCTATAAATTATCTGTAGTTACTATTTTTAACAGTAGCATTAGATTTTTATATCATTTGTATGTTTGATATGAATGGTACAAAAAAGGGTGTTTTGCCTGAAGTGACGTTGATTGAGCCTTAAGGAGGTCTGTATAGTACGCAATAAAGAGATATCATATTGGGAATTTTGTTATTCATGTCAAATAATTAAAACATTCAACGGTAAACTCGGGATAATCTCGAAGATTATTAATAAGTATAGAGGCCTTAGTCCAACTTTCTTGTTTTTCGATGTTATTACATCTTTGAAGGGCTTGGATGTGTTTGAATGTAGTTATATTAGGAGGGAGGGGAATGTTTTTGCTCACTCCTTAGCCAGGCTAGCCCGTCCTAATGGGGATGATGTAGTTCTCTTTTCCAATTTCCCGTAGGGATAACTGAGTTTGAGAAAAATGATCTTCTTTAATAAATGAGTTTTCATTAGTTTCAAAAAAAAAAAAAAATTCAACGTTAAATAAATTTTGTAAAGCTAAATGAACCCATCTTTGATAAAATATATCAAACAAAAACGGCGTCGATAATTCAGTTTTTGATAAAATAACAAAGTAATAGACTTTTTAACGTACTCTGTATTTTATTTGAAATAAACATTAATTTCTACGCTAAATCATTTCCTCCACTGTTGTGAAGATACGTGTTTTAAGATTTCACTATTTTTATGTATTAAAGATGTTAATTTTTTTTAATTTATATTAGCGCATGAATTATGAAGTTAAAGTGCGTCTAATAATTGATGTTCGAAAATTCACACTAATCTTTACATTAGGACGTGATGTAGTTGATTGCCACATTTTTATCAGCTATAATCTTATCAACCCTAGTCATTATAATTCATAGACAAATGGAAGAAGTTTTTACCATATTGCTCAATATCATAACAAAACATAAATAAAACATACAATAGGCAAGCTATTGTAAAACTCTACAAGAGTATTTAAAACACTATAAGATCGAGTATTTATATAATTATTATTTCCTCTATCTAAAATTAGTTTTTATGAATTTATATAATTATTATTTCCTCATTCCAAAATTAGTTTTCATGCTTATCATGATTTATAACTTTACGTGACACAAATAGTTTGATATATATTATTATTTTATTGATGAAGAAAATAAGAAGGAAATAATGAGGTATAAATTTATTGAAATGTACGGAGTAGATGATGTAATACCAGATATATATATATATATATATATATATATATATATATATATATATATTTTATTAAATGTAAGAAAAGGTACGATCTTAACTTTTTCAGTAGCGAGTATAAATATATTTTTAATAATTATGGGTTATTATAGAACAAAGGAAGTAATAATGAAATTTCTTCTCATGAATAGAAACGTTATTGTTCTAGTTGTACTTTATCTTGTCCTTGGCGATGCGCTACAAGTAAGTAAATTGAGTACTTAGACTCTACTCTAAATCTGCTGAGTGTAATGGGTACTAATCTGTCATGCGAAATACATGAAAGAAGCTATAGGAGTTATGTAAGACGACTCACCTTGTGTACCGAAGGACCCGACTACCCGACTAGTGTCATGTCGAGATCCAATGTAACAGGGATGTTGCACGCCTTGAGTACCCAAGGACCCGACTGAAATGCTATTTATAAATGAGGTTTCAGATAGATGATATTGAGAGAAAACAAGTGGGCATGTGAGAACATGATAAGGTACAATTGGATCTTATTACAACTACAAGTCCTTCCTCTTCTCCTTCTTCTAACACATCCTCCTCTTCCTCACCCTCATCTTCGTCTAGCTGATCTTTGTCCTCACTGTCAAACTATTCATTTAAACGTCCACATTCCAATGTAATGTAACTTTCATCGTCATTAATCACTAGATTTTCAACCGGGTTCTCACTTCTTCGATCATCAATTGACCCCACCTTCGTGTCAGGCAAGTAGATGATTGCACGTAGGGATGATTGGGAGACATTTGTGGAGGGTTGACGTTTAATTGTGAAGTACAAAGATGCTTTGTGGGGTTTAAGAATACATATCAATCATGTTTGTATATGAAGGATACATAGACTTTGAAGAATGAACTACTGGTTGGGGGATAATAGGTACTTTATCAAAATATATTTCCATTACAATGTATGAAAAATTTCTAAACAAATGCCCTCATGACTTTTAATGTGTAGTCATCTTGAAGTACCATGGCTATGCATGTTGATATACCTAGTGCATATATTATTTTTAAGTTCAATTCAATTCTCATTGAATAAAACCCACACATATTGTACACCATATCAACTATTTAAGAAAAATAGTTACACAATTTGCCAAAATAAACGCCACATTTCACCCTTTACAGTCCACTGTATTACTTCCTTCGATAAGAACTCCACACCAACAAAATATCAAAGGATACAATGAATCATCAGTAAAGCCTACACAACCACAACATGCTAGTTGTTCCAAAAACACAAAAATTATATAGTTAAGAATTTATAAAAAAAATTTGGTAGAATTTCCTTCATATTTTGGACTAATTCCATTTTTATCTCCTTCGATTCAGCCCTGTTTATATCCAACATCAACACTAATATTATATTTAATTTTAATTCAACCATTTCTAGCTCTACCACCATTTCTAGCCCTAATATTTCACACTTAGCTCATAATCAAACAAATGAATCTTCATAAAAAAAAATTGTCACCCTTTACTCATTATCATAGTTATCGTATTATCACGCAATAAAATGTCTTCATAACGTATATTTGTGTGCTTGTGATGCTTGATTAATACAAAGGTCCAATTTATGCAGATTAATAGATGTATTTGATTTACTTTCTATAAGTGAGTGATAATCTTTGATAAATGTTATGTCACTTTAATGTACTACAATACTAATATATCTCTCCTAACTACCATTAGATGTGTATTCTACCACTTTAAGATACTCAAATTAGTACAAAGCATCATTATCATAGTCATAAATGTCCAAAAGCCACCTATAGTACATACATAAGCATAAAATAAACAACCTACTTTAAACCATCATAGTCACAAATCATTAATCAATCTATATCCATTTGTGTGTCTAAATAACCTTAATTAAATTTAACTAATTAAACAGTAAAGTGCCATAATCTACTATCTAACTCAATTACCAACATAGAACATCACTATCCATTGATTAAACTTAACCAATTACACAACGAAGCGCCATAATCTATTATCTAACTCAATTCCCATGAAAACAATAAAATTGCCCAAAAAAAGAGAAAGAGAAGGAACACAAAACGTGGACTATATCGGAATACCACCTGAAATCTCGTGAGAGAGAGGAAGATGTGGAATAAGTATTTGTGGGCTACTGCTGTTAAATTTCATACTAGTTGAAAATCTCTGTCTTGGACAACTACTTCCAACAACTTAGACCTAACATTCATTCTTCTTCACGCAGGCCCAAATTCAATGAAAGTCGTTGTCTCAATCAGTGACTTTGTACTTAACCTAGATTCAGGGTAATTTTTCGAAATAGTTTCATTCCAAGTCTATTTTTCAATTTATTTTAAAAAATAAAGTTAAAAAATTCAAAGGTCTCTCACATTGATGATGGTAGGGGGGATGAGAAGTAGCCGGCTTCGGTGATTCGGCCATGATAGATTGCAAGAAGGTAAAAGGTAGAATGTAGAAGAGATGAAGCCTAGTGTTAGATTACTAACTAGAGAGGACAAATAAGCTAAACTCTCGATACATGATAGAAAAAACGCTCCACAATCACTCATTTCCTCATTATGTACAATATACATAAAAGTAAACTCTTAAATATATACAATAATTATAAAAAAAATTATATAATCTATTATTAAGCGATAAAAAAATCAAAAAATGAAGGAAACAAAATAAAGGCTACTATAATCATACGCTATACTCATATTCTATCGAATTTGTTTCACAAAAAAAAAAGGATATTCTACCAAATTCATAGTATATGATGAAAATTAGAATGAGTCATGGTAGAGTAGTGCTATAGTTAGAATTTCTTGGTGCTTTGTTTTCTACTTCGTTATCTACACTAAGCATGAATTAATTTTCTTACCTAATTAAAAAATGAAAATGTAAAATAGGTATGTACTTTAAAAATTAATGATAGCTACTTTGTACTTCTACTATTCTTTTTTATTTTATGGACTCATTCATGTTGTAACCAAAATTTAATGTCTATGGTAAAGTCAATTTGATGTTACATATACAATTGATTTTCATTTTCACTCATAATTACGTGGAGATGTGACCGTGAGTTGGAATAGATTGTAACTTAAATAACAAACCTAAATATGGAAATAAATTATAATCCCTTCATTCTTTTTTGTTCTTCTCGTATTTCTCATCCAAAAATTTTAAAATGATCTTTACGTATATAATCATTCTAATTTGGTCTAATTTATTCAAACTAAAATAACCTCAATTAAAATAAAAGTTTGACAACAATACCCTTAGTTTACATATGAAATATCCATAATACCTCTCTAATCATAGAAGTCACAATCCTCATTTACTCTTGTTAGATTTTTATATTTTTTAATATAATAAAGTTTACAAACTCAAATGGTTATTAAATGCATGGCCAA
This sequence comes from Dysphania ambrosioides, assembly GCA_026401315.1. Classification (NCBI taxonomy): domain Eukaryota; kingdom Viridiplantae; phylum Streptophyta; class Magnoliopsida; order Caryophyllales; family Amaranthaceae; genus Dysphania; species Dysphania ambrosioides. The sequence goes on along the minus strand of CM048666.1, from coordinate 11,237,028 downwards.
CTTGCAACTTGTTTTTAATGAAATTAGATGGTATTGATTGTAACAAGTCACACCATTTTATTGGTGTTAAAAACTTATTTTAAACAAACCTAAAACAGCTTACAAAAACCAATAAATGATTTTATATATTTTGTATATCTTACACATACATTTGTATACCTAAGAGTTATTTTTGTAAATCTAATATTAGATTTTTTAATATTAAAATTTCAATATCTTAGATTATAATTCTATATTAAGATCTTTATTTATATATTTGAGACCTTTATTTGTATACCTAAGACCTTTATTTGTATACCTAAGATCTTTATTTGTATACATGAGACCTTTATTTATATACCTGAGATCTTTATTGTATACTTGAGACTTTTATTTGTATGCATGAGACCTGAGATCTTTATTTGTATACCTGAGACCTTTATTTGTATACCTGAGATCTTTACTTGTATACTTAAGACCTTTATTTGTATACTTGAGATCTTTATTTGTATACCTGAGGTTACTAACGCTATTTGTGTTGTAGATGCAACGTTGAAGTAGATGTAGTACTGTTACATTCTCATGTTCCTTTTATATCTAAAGACGTTATTACCCTTTAGTGTTTCACAGGCGATTGACATTCTAATTGGGATGAAAACTATGCCTCTTGAGAAGAAAACTAATTACCTTACCTCATTGCTCAAACCTCTATGTTAGCAGGTTAAGTTTTGTGTCATGATAACTTAATAAGCCTTGTTTGCTACTGATGTACATTTTTGATGTGATGATCAAGTGCAAAACCTTATAAGTGTTGTTGAGCGTTTGTCCCAATATATTTCATTTCGCATGGATAGGTTGAGCCATTGCTAGGGATGTCAATGGACCGTATATGGACCGAATCCTTATGGATCCAAATCCGTTTTTCAAGGATAGATCCATATCCTGATCCTGATCCGCTGGGTATAGAAAGTAAGGATCCATATCCAGATCCAACGGATTCGGGTCCAAATGGGTCCAAAACAGATATTGCATATTTTGCCAATATTTTTGCGACAAAAATAAATTTCAAATTTATAAATCTACATTTTACATCAATGACACCAGTTCAACGAATGATGTAAGTTCAATACTTGAATATAATTCATATAACTACTCAAATATTACAAAATAACAAAGTACAAATGAACTAAATTAAATTTTTACATGTCTTTTGAATAACAAAACAAACAAGTACAAATAAGTAAATGAAAAAATGGGTAATTGATCTGGATTCGGGTATTATGGTTAGACTCGTATCCGGATTCGTTTTTCAGTCACAGGACCCAAGTCCGACCCAAATCCGTCGGGTCTAAATTTTAAGGGTCCATATCCGCAAAAATAAATATGGATCTATGGATCTGGATCGGGTCCAATATCCGTTGCCATCCCTTGGCATTGCTCATGAATGGGAAAATACAAAATCCTAAAGGTCCTTCGGCTACTATATTTTATTTTGCATGTATAGGTTAAGGCATTTCAATGATCTGACGCACCTTGTCTAATTCAATGGAGTGATTTTTGGTCAGTTTGGATGCGACTTTGATGGAGAGATCTGGACAGTGTGAAGTGGTGACAGTAATGGAGGGAAGAGGAGTGGTGGTGAGGAAGGGTTTTGGAAAGAGATAAATTGACATTTTTGGGAGGGAGAGTGACGTTGAGATGGATGTTACACCAATCTGTTAATGTGACCGACTCATCCAATATTTTTACTTATGGAATATGATTTTCTTTTCATATTATTTTAAATTAATTTTAAGGAATTTAATGGTATTTAATCATGTATTGGTTTCTTCAATTATTCTAAATAGGAAGATAAAAAAATAATAAAGGGAGTAATGGATGTTTTTTCTTCAAAAGATATGGAATTAATTTAAAAGCGGTACAAAATACAAAATACAAAATACAAAATACTATGAAACATTAGTGGACCACTTTTGAACCAAAAAAGTTTTATGTATTGGATGCTCATCTCCATAAACACACCATTTTTGGGTATTTGAGGAAAATATCTGGGTTGATGCAAATTAAATCTAATTTTAGAGTACACCTAAAAATAAGAAAAAAAAAATTAAAGAGAAAAAAAACCCTGATATAAATACACATAAAGGTCATAAGAATCTGTAAAGGATATATTTATGATTTGGGTGTGATGATCTTTTGAGGGATCCAAGGCCAATAAGTTGCTTTCACTGCTTTTTCTGTTTGTGATGTACATTGGCATCGGCATGCAAACCAGATCTTAGAGAGAGAAACAAAGTGTTGGTATGACCGAGTCAAAATAAGAATTGAGAGGAAATGTGGCACTAAAACATTAACGCAAAGAATGTGTTTCCCATTCCTATATGTTATTTTTTGATGTATACACTGTTCTATAATTCCTATAAGTTTTAAATATGTTAATAGATTAGTATATATATTTTTTATTATGATATATTAATCTAAAATTTTTACTAAAATATGTACTTTACAAAAATGTTTTATTGATATATATTTTGTAGATTAGTATATTTTTTATATATATGTTTGTGATGTGACTGCTCGTATTTTATTAGATAAGTATAAATATATTATTATGTGATTGTTTATACAAATACATGATATTTTAGATTAGTATATATTTTGTTTACAATAATATTAAATATATATGATGTTTGCTGATTAAGTTTTTGATTGCTTAATTTTTTTTATAAGGAGTGAAAAATCTAGGTTACATTCACAATCCCAACCTAATTTATAAGGCTATAACTTACGAAATAATGATGTGGCTGCTTATATGTTATCCTAAAAAACTTTATTTATATCATTTTTTGTGTGTAGTATTATATGCTCCATTTTTTATCTGTATTATTTGTATTTGTGAAATTTGACTGTCTTAATTTTATTTAATAATACTTTTTAGAGTTATTAAAGTTTATGATTTCGATCAAGTCATAGACATTAATATTTTTATATTTGAAGGTAATTTAGATGCGTATTATTGACCGAAAATTAGCTCCTCACAAAAGGAAAAAATAACAACATTAGCATTAATATGACATAATTTTTGAGGAAAATTTCCTTATTTATTTTCATTTTTACAATCATCGATAGGTCATTATCTCAAAGCATTTTGGAGTGGGGAGTGGTGAAAGAGGAGAGAGGCAGAGGGAGGGACAAAAAAGAGGAATAGAGGTACTTTTAATTAGCACGAGTCATGCATAAATTGTAGTACAACTGAGAGCACTCACTTGGATAAAAATACTGAATTTACGACAATGCATGACATCTGATCATCGATCAGTCTGACCGATTGCTCGTAAAGGGAGTGCATTTCTTATCAGTTTTACTATGTATGGCAACTGACACGCCATGCACGCTTCCACCCAATTTATTTAACCTTTTTTTTAAAAAAAAAAATATATCAAAAAGTAACTTTGAACAAAATTATATCCAAAACTACCCGTGTATTTAGGTTAGGAATGAAGTTCTCGTCTTAAACAATGACTTATATATAATATAGATTGGGAAGAAAAAGAATGTGAGCCTCATAATCATTTAAAAGGAATAAATTATGAAAGTCATTATTCTCAACTCATTGCCTATTACTCCATCCGTCGCTCAAAGATTGTTCCAACTATGAAAAGTAACTTTTTAACGTAAAATGGTAAATATTTGGGAGGACAACTCAAAATAGAAAATCAAGGGAATAAGGCAATCTTTGGGAATAGATTAAAATAAAAATTAGGGTGTTTTTGGGGGAAGGAGTATCTGAAATTTCTTCCCCCTTAGCATACCCTTATTTCACTTTACCAATTTGATCTCTTTTTCATTGTCATGGGCCTACATTGAAGAAAAATGTCATTTGAACAAGTGTAACGATTAAGTATAACATGGACAAATTATGGAGATGACAATAATCGGTTATTTTAGGTTATCATAGGGTTTTACTAGAAACCGACTATGATTTGTGAACTAATTTGATTAGTATACGACTAATAATAAACCGGTCCTATGAGGTCACACATATAAGTGTATGATTGGATTAAAGTGCAAAAGAGGTTAAAAAGTTAAATGGTCATGCTTATGTGAAGTATGGACTAATGAGTTTATGTGGTAACATAAGGATGTTACTTATAAATAAATAAGCTTATGGGAAAGTATGAGACTACTCTTAGCCATATTCTCTTAAAAGCTCCTTTTCTCTCAAGTTGCCATTACCAAGAAAAGCAATAAGGAATTGTTTCTTATTCCGTACTAGCATATGTGGGGATTCAATTATTGCTTGTGGATCAACACTAGAAAAACAACATTTGATGTTCTAAGGATCTCCATATAGAAGTGTGAATTGCTCTAGACTTTGTGGAAATCACTCTTCAATGGTATGGAATTTTAATCCTATAATTTGTATTGAAATGTGCATGAGATCCTATTGTAGATGCAATAAATTGTTTCTTGAAATTCTGCTTTGTGTATCTACATTCCTACAGTGGTATCAGTTAGCCTCTTGCATATTTTGATATGATTATGATTGATTATTTTGATTCAATTAGGGGAGGTTTAATATGTGGTATTGAAAATACATGATTAAAATTGGATTTTAATCAATTGGAATTGATTAGTTTAATGCATATTGATGCTGGAATTAAACCTTATTAGCGCGAATTTAATTGAAAATTGTTTCGTTAATTTTTTTGTTCATGGCAAACCACAAATTCGATTAATCAAGCATGAAATTGTGATTCTTTTGCATGATTAAATTTCAAATACTTGTTCATTGGTGTTTGAATAACATGTATTGGCAATTTGATTATTGTTATGCTATGAATTTTAAATGAATTGAAGCTTTTGAGTTTTGAATTTGTAGAACCCTAAAATTATCCCCAAATTAATTGAATTTCATTAAAACTATCAATTTTCATAATTCATCAAACCCAATCTATGATTATATGATAATAAAATATTTTTCCCTTAATTTAGACCCCAAATTCGAACAAAAGTTGATCGAATTTACCCAAAAATGCTCAAAAGTTGCGTGAACTTGGAAGCCTCTATGGCTAGGCTACGGTGGCCGACCGTCGGAGCTTTTTGGGGGTTTTGTTTGCCGGTCCCGGTGAGAATATTGGTGGGTTTTTTTTTGTTGCGTAGGTCGCCGGGAATTGACGTCGGCGAGGGAATTTAGGGGAGTGGGGTGCGCTGCTTGGCTGGAGCTGCTGGCAGCCTATTGCGGACCACGACGGGTTTGGAGCCCAAGCATTTCTTTTTGGGCGTTTTCCTATTTAATTTGCTTAATTAATTGACTTAATACCACATTTAACCTATAATTGAATAAATTTGATTAATTCTCTGGTTATTCTTTAATCCTTTGATTGATTTATCAATGACATTTATTTCCAAGGGTTTTATTAATTTGATTAATAAAATGGGAAAGTTAATGTTTGACTTTTAATTATCATTTTATTAATATGATTAATGATTTGGGTAGTTAATGGTTTGCTTTTAATATTGTCATTATTTTATTTTATTAATTTGATTAATATTTTAATAATAATTTCAAAGGTAATTGCTTTTATTAATGTTTTAATTAGTTTTTAATTAATTTTATTAATTAAATTAGACTTTAACATGCCTTTTAATTGTTTTAAGGACATGCTTAAGAATTAATGTTTAATAATTGTTATTATGTATTATGTATAATAATATGTGATATTATTATTATTTATTTTATTTATTTTATTCCTTTTATAATATTTTATGTTATAATTGCGTGAGGTGACTGGTATGGACCAAATTAGGATTGTTAAAGTGTTTTTGTATCTTAAATACAGTCTGCATATCGTTTGTATTTTTGTAATTTATTTTAATTTTTTATATTAAATTTCAAAAATATTATGTATTTACTATGGATGGAGATCCAAGTAGTGAAGGTCAAATGATGATCAATGATGGTGATCTATGATTGTTCAAGGACGAAGCCCATGAACAGTAGTCTTTATGGTTTAGGGGCCATACTAGGATCACATTTATATTTCAGCTTTTATTGCTTTAATATGCTTTACTAAGCTTATGTTGTTTATTTATTGCATGTGTTCACTTGTTAAATAAACCAACATAGTAACTTAGGTCTCTAATATAATATTGAGTTTATTTGCTTTTCCAATAAAAACATCATTGGAAGCCTTGATCATTAGTGGTAGAATCTGCCTAAGCAGGGTGTCACTAATTGATATAGGATTAAATAGGGAAAATTTGGGAAATTTATATGTTTGTTTGGTTATACTCAACAAAATGATCAAAATGGTTTTGGATTTTGAAGCATAGGGATGGGTATTGGGTAAGGAGTTACTACATATCAACCAAGAATTAAAAATATTGTAATTAGTAAAGAGTTTACTTACCTCTATAATATAACTTTAAGAGTAGGGTCCAAGTTTGCTTAGAATTATTTTAAAAGGGATCTTGGAATCACTTAATTCAAAAAGGGAATTTTTTTTACTTGAATTAAGCGTGCGTGGCTTTTGTTATTTAAATTGTTTAAATACATAAAGCTTATTATGATAAACATAATGAATTTTGCATATTCTTATTTTAGATATCAAGTCTAGTAACAACAACAACAATCTTCACTTTTCAATTTGCTTTTGATACTTGAGAAAGATAAATTGAATGGGAAAAACTTCCTTGATTAGGAATGGAACCTAAGAATAGTTCTAAGGTCCGAAGAGAGGATGTTCTTGAAACCCCTATTCCAACCCTAAGATCAACTACTACAGATACTGAGATAGCTTCTCACAAAGCTGTCTTGGAGAGGTCAGTAATTATTACCTGCCTCATGTTGGCCTCCGTAGACTCTTTCCTCCAAAGGAGGTTTGAGAAAATGGATGCATATAGCATCATTCAACATTTGAAAACTATGTTTCAACTGCAAGCTAGAGTTAAAAGGTAAGAGACTCACAAGGCTATCCTTGAGTGTCAGGTAGAGATGGGCAAGCCAGTGGAAGAATATGTCTTTAAAATGATAGGTCATTTTGAAAACATGGAAAGAATGGGCTTCCCTTATAGCCAAGAGTTGGCTACTAACATCATACTCCACTCACTTTATGATGGATTTAAAAACTTCATATTGAATTTCCATATAATTAGAGTGGAAAAAACCCTAGCTGAGTTACATGGGATGCTCATTACTGTTGAGAAAAACATCCAATATGAACCTAAGAAAGATGCTCTCATGGTTCAAAAAGGAAAGGGGTTTAAGAAGGTTGGCGCTGGCAAAAGAAAGGGTAAACAAGGAGTTGTTGCCAAAACTTTTGCAAAGTTAAAGGCTACAACTAAGACAAGGGTGGTTACTGAGAGAAAATGCTTTTACTGTGACGTGATTGGTCATTGGAAGAGGAATTGCCCTAAGTACTTTAAGGAAAAAAAGTCTGGTGCTTCTACTTCAGGTATATGTTATAGAAGTTAATTTATCAACTTCTACTTCTTCTTTGGTATTTAATACGGGTTGTGTTTCTCACATTTCTCACATTTGTTCAAATGTGTAGGGATTCAAAAGGAGTAGAAATCTGGAAAAATGGGAGGTAGAAATGCACGTAGCTAAGGGAGCAAAGGTTGCTGCCACAATAGTTTGAACTTATTATCTACCTCTGCCTTCTAGATTAGTATTATAACTCAATAAATGTTATTTTGTACCCAATATTGATAAGAACATTGTTTCAATTCATATTTTGGATCATGAGGATACTCTTTTACGATAAAGAAAGGTTGTTTCTCCTTCTATAAGGATGACATGTTTTATGCCAGTGCTAACAATACTAATGGGTTGTATCTACTTAGCCAAGATATGCCCATCCTTAACATAGAAAGCAAGAAACATAAATCAAATGATATAAACCCCACCTATATATGGCATTGTCATTTGGGCCATATAAACCAAAATCACATTCAAAAGTTACATAAAGATGGGCTTCTAAAATCTTTGATTTTGAATCATTTGATGTATGCGAGTCGTGTTTGATGGGAAAAATGATAAGTTTACCTTTTTCTAAAAGCGGTTCAATAAATAATCTCGAGGGAGACCTTAGGAAACTAAATGAAATGTGCGGATTCGAGGGATGTCGATTGAGGTGAGAGCTCGAAATTAAGAAAGCCCCAAAAGCCCATCACCTAGCCCTAACACCGCAATCCATATGTAACACCCCCAAATTACTAACATAATCATAATAATAATAATAATAATAATAATAATAATAATAATAATAATAGTAATTTTAGTAATTTAGGTGCATTACCGCCACATGTCATCACGTTTCACCTGTGCTAACTAGTTACTATATTATAGCAGAAGAAAAACTTGATTTATTTATTAAAAAGAATTTTGATTATCCAAATGTACAAAAGTTAAATAAGAAAAATTATGAAATTTCCTAACTAATATGTACCACTTGATGTAATGCTCACATGCACATTTATTCTTGCAAACCTACTCACCATAAATGATAAGTACGGCGAACCAAAAATAAATAGGAAAATACGTGTCAGTGTAAAAACACTGTGTATATATACATGCTAAAAAAATACTTTGACTTTTATATTCCTTTATTTTGAACTTGCCTTCTTATAATTAATAACTTTAAACCTTCCTTTATAATAATCCAATACAAAAGTAATTATTAAAATACTTAATAAAAATAATTTTCTCTTCTTATATCCCCTCGATCCTAAGTGTGCACACCCCCAAATTAGTTATTCCATCACGGATCTATCCTTGGAGTTTTCTTTTTATTCCCAACAAGTGGACTTTGAAGCATTAACCCTTCTTGATTATAAAATCAAGCGGTAATGTATAATAATAATGACTCCTTTTATAAATTCTTTAAATAAAAGACTTTTCTTTAATTATTAAAGCTCATTAAAAATTATTAAATCCCGAATGTCTTTTGTCCCTTTTAAAACATGATACATATTAAATAAATAAGGTAAATTTATATCAATTCCTTTTTTATAATCGGAATTTCTAATAAATAATCATATATATATAGATATGATTATTTAGCAAACTATTCATATAATACAAAAAAAATATTTTAACACAATATAATTCACAAAACAAAACATTTAACTGCACATAAAAAGATTTAATACATATATATACCTTAAATTCTAGTACTTTCTAGAAACTTCCTACTAAAATTCAAGATGATCCTTCTATTAACTACTACTAACTAATCAACATAATAAAATACAATAATTATGCATAAAATATTGATGAGTTCAAAAAATATCCTCACTATGGGCTATAAATGCTAAACATTAGGGTTTCACTCAGTAAGGGAAGAGATGGAGCATTAGAAAAGGGTCATGATCACTAAATAAATAGTCCCTTAATTACCTTAATAGAAAGCCATCCTAAATTCTTTCACAACTTAGTTGGATACGTGAGACATTTAGAGACTCTCCAGCAGATGATAGGTATAATGATACTATAGAGCTATATGCTCGGCTATACTGTTGGGTACTTTTCACCACTTTACTTTTTGGAAATAAGTTTGGGAATGAGATATTGACTATGCCTATAGCTAATTGACGAGGGATGTTAGCTCGTACACTTGGGATAGTGTGGGGCTGGCACATTTATATAGGAATTTACACCGCGCGACGAGGGTGAAGCGCGATGTAGTTTCTACAGATATTGCAGGGCCTCTATTATTCTTCAGGTAACATATTCATTACTACTATTTCTAACAATTCATATTGGAAATTAAGAATTCTAACTCAAATTTGTATGTAGATATGAGCTTCGAAACATATCTCTTTCTGTCGTCCAGCTGATCTTACGTTGCGCTACACGGCGACTTCGTATGGTGAAAGGGGTTAATGTTTTGACTTTCACTCAGCCTTAGGACTCTAGAGAGGGAGCTCCATATGGGACCAGATGGCTTGTTGACAGGATTACTTCTATGCATCTCACCACAGGGGTGAGGACGTATAAAGATTCATTTGACAAGATGCAGAAGAGCAGGTAACTAACAATTTCCATCAATTTTTGAAAATTGTTAATTCCACCACTACCTATTGATGTAAAAACTAGTAGGAAAGAACTAGTAATTACGAGAAAAATGGATCACAAATTAGGCTAAGAAAATGGACAGATTATGTAGGCTTTTTAGAAAGTTTTAGAGTATGTGTTTAGGCTAGAAAAGGATATATTTTTGTGGGGAAAATGGACAAAAAATGACGTGGCTTTTGTGGAGAAAAAGGTTTTGAATTTTTATGGAAATAGAAGAGAAAACAGAGAGTAGATTGTAAGGAATACTCACTTGAACAATCTGAGATATGTAGGTAAGGATTTCTCACATAACCTATTAGGTGTAGATCCAAGGGAAGGAATACTCACTTAACCCTAGAGAGACTACAAAAATTTGTGTGGAGGATTTCTCACGTGCCACTCAAATTCGTCAAGACAATATCTTGGAAAATCACAAGCAATTCACATGAAATTGACAAGTAAAAGATTCAAAAGTTTAAACATTAACAACTATTTTTCATTAAAAACATGCGATACTTATAGGCAACAAACCCTAGCATGCATACTACAAAAATTAATGCTAAGAAGAACGAAAATCAAACCAAATAAAAACAAACCAACCAAGAGTCCAATGTTCGTTTACACATTAAAACAAAACAACAAAATCTGAAAAATGAAAAGTCTCCTCAAGGCTTGAATGCTCAGATCTTCCATTGCTTCATCTTCCTCTCATGAATTTTTGATTTAACTTGTTCTTAACTCCAAAGCATAAACCCATAGGCAACACCAAAAGACTTCTAACCTTTCCTAAGAACGTGCAACACCAAAAGGATTCTAGGGATTAAATCATCAAAACGTGAAACATAAATGAATGCTCCCCTTTAAACCCTACGCATGCTCAATAATGCTCTCTTCAAAGGTCTTCAATGGCTCCATAACTTCGGCCTTCAATACCTCTCAAATTCTCATTGAAGCATAAGTTATAAGAATTAAAGAGATAGTAAAATAGACCACTAGTGGAAAAAACCTTAAATGCTCCGGTTTTTTTAGGGCTTTATGCTCCGGTTTTGACCCGAAGTAGATATAACCGGAGCATATTTAAAATGACTTTACGCTCCGTTTTGAACCGGAGCAAAAAATACACTTTATGCTCCGGTCCACTGAAAACCGAAGCATAAAGTTTATATATATTTTTTTAAAAATGCTAATTTTATTATTAGAACAATACAATACAATGAAGTCTATATATATTATATACAATACAAAAGAAGCTCACGAAGAGCCCTCCTGTTACTCTCTACATTCTCAATTAATATGGTGCCAGTTGACTCGTGTAGGCAGCGTTGGCAATATAATGAGCTCATCTACAAAGGAATCATCATGGTTGAATTAGCTTAATTTACAGACATTTTATTCTTTGATTTAGAGACAGAAGCAAGCAATGGGAATATAAAGGTACATGATTAAACAACGAGTACATGATTAAACAAATAAAAGCTCTTCCACAAAGATATACATAACCTTTAATTATTGATCTAACTAACGTAGTAATAAAAGATCTAGAAGCCTTCAAAATAGCCTTAAAAGCACGGATCTGAGTATCGAATAAGCTGACACATCTTTCGTAACTCGTGAAACCTTATTCATCTTGTTTCAACATAATTAGGAAATGCAGTCTAGGTAAAACATAAAATGGAGTATACCTAGTGCTTATGGAACCAATACATAGCTAACTTAGCATGAAGGAAGCATGAGACTGATGAGAGGAGACATATATATCTCTAGTTGAGTATATATGCTTGCTGACTAGTCTCACAGAACCATACATTTAACAAGATGCCGAACGAAGATTAATTAGTTAGGCGGTTAAAGACGATACATATTCATGTTTATGCATGTCATCTGAGCTCTATATTTGTTGTTACCTTTTCTTTTCAAGTGTTCAGATAGATTCTCGACCAAAACTCCATAGACTATACAATGATTGAGCTCAAAACTCTCCCTCTCAAGAATCTCACAAGAAAGAGAGAGCCCCGTACATCATATTAAATTATGACCTTAGAAAGGCAACTTAAACTTACAAAACATGAATATTATAGAAAGAGCTAATGATGACCCGACTAAAAAAAAGAGTGAGTTTTTAGAAGCCAATAAGCTTTGCAGAGTGAGTTTTTAGAAGCCAATAAGCTTTGAGCATAAGTAGAACGTTTCAGAACAAAAGGAAAATCAAGAGGAAAGGTATATTTGATTGAATCAAATTTTATACAAAGAAAGTATAGGAAAAAGTACAAAATGAACAAAAGGGAACCTATATATAAAACCAACAAGCAGGAGACATGGAGGCAGAATCCAACTCCACAAAATGAATTTGAAGTCAATAAAGAGAAACATGATAACTTAGATAATGATATCAAAAGACATATCTCATAGTTGGGACTAAAACATACTCTTCAATATACGGAGCCAAAATAAATTTATCCCCATCTTTGATTGATTTTATCAAACTTTGTTCTATGTATTCCTTCACCTCGGGTTGGCTTGTCATGCATTGTGTGTCACAGATCTGTTGTGGACATAACCACCCAACTTTAAATCCAGACTCACATTCACTCAAATCCTCATGAAGTGCACTAAACTCATAACAAATAAGATATGTTAGACTTATACACAACCACCCAATTATGAAGTGCACAAAATGAGGAAATATAGTAGTACGTGTATGTATATTTTCACCTCATGAAAACTTGTATTATGGATACATTCAACATTTCTCCTGATAGAAATTCACGAACATCCACTTACAAACTCGAACAGGTATGTTGTGTAAGTAAGCGTAAGTTTAAACTTACAAACTCTACGCTAACAAGTGAGTTCGGAAGGACAAGAGTGGCATACTTAGGCCACGTTATTTTACAAAACGGGGTAGAAGTTGATCCATCCTACGTCCAAACTATGGTTGATTGGCCACTACCACGAATGCTAAAAGAGCTGCGAGGGACTTTAAATCAAAAGATATATAGGAATAGGATCATATAGATGATCACATGAGATGCTCTTGGTTCATATCGCTAACCCCATCTTTTGAGATTATATCTTGACTTTATATGTTAATTTTCATACGAAAGGAACCATTTCCAGAGAATCATCTATTGTAGGATGTAGAGGACAATCTTCAATTATCATCATCCTAACTGTACTAAATTGTGAATTGTTACACACACAAATCTGCAGCCTTAATCTACTCTTCTTATGCACAATTTCGTACCCAAGAAAGAACTGATCAATCAGTTCTTATTTGGGCAGCTTGGGATACATGGCCAATCACAGATATTGCAAACGGTTCCTTGCATCCAAGTAAACTAACATTTGCTACGAATTTCATCCATAGTACCAAAGAAATAATGGTGAATCCTATAGATTTTAAGCTTCAATAATGAGAATAATCTTCTGGAACATTATTTGACACCACGGTAATTTGAACTTCGTAAAACCAAACATCCATTTTTTATTCAACAATACAGCTATTGGACGCATGCAATATAGTATATAATGTGTTTTAGTAGCTCATGTCTTTAATGCTGTTCATGTATAGATTACTATAAAATTGTAATATCCTTGATTCGTTGATTTGGTTTTTAGCCAAAATTTGAAGGAAAATAGCATGCGTCATCTATTTTTTGGCCTTCATATGAAGTTAAGAGTCATCTCTTTTGATATTGCTCATTACCATCATTAATATTTTAATCTATAAAGGTTTTCTTTAAGGAAGACAAGGACATTGAAGCTTATGCAAGCACTAAAAGAAAGAAGCCAGCCATGCACACTATAAAGACAGTCTTTTTGACTACTGCATTAATTTATGTATAGTACAACTTTTTTCCTCTTCCTCCTGACCTTATCTTTAATTATCCAAAAGAAAGAGAGGACTGACCTTCCTTGCCTATGCCCCAAAACCAGGAACACTACCTAGACGTACAGTACACTATCCTACACAATAGAAATGCAGCGCAAATTATGGCTTTAAATGTAGCTCCATTCCATGTGAGATGTTCTTATATTTCATTACATATACATCCCTAATCCCTACCCTCCATCTCTACACCTAATCACATGCATTTATGTTCATATATATTTTGTTACCCGAAGATCTAAAGTCAAATGCAAGAACACAAATCCAACAAACCCAAGTCCGAATACTCCCATCCCCATAACCTGAAAGAGAGAAAGAGGCATAAACTTAAACAAAAATTCGAAGAACATACCTTTAACGTCAAGAGAATAAGGCTAGTTATGGTCGGTGTAATGTTGTTCGAATTCAGTGTCGTTTAACACGATTGAGGAATAGAATTGCTGAAGAAGGGCGTGGAATGACACGTAATGTCGAAGAAGGGCGGTTATGGGGTGGGTTACGGGTTGAAGAAGGATATGCACACATGGGGAAATTAAAGGTTTTTGAAGACAAGCAATGCAGCGCGCTGACTGCGGTGTATATGCATGCTAGGTTTTTAAATTGATGGGAATACATTGACTGCGTTGCGGCACATGCTAGGTATATGCTCCGGTCCAAGAACCGCAGCCTTTAATACATTATATGCTCCGGTTCAAGGGAACCGGAGTAGCTATTACTACCAAAAATCCGAATCATCCTTATACTCCGGTTTTATTAATAACCGGAGCATAAAGCTAGTAATATATCCGGTTTTTTCCACTAGTGGACCCTCCATCTTCACGCACAAGCCCTTCATTTTCTTCCTTAAAACTGTGGCTTAAGTGGTGAAATAATGAGCACAATAAGTTCAGCCAAAACACTCTTCAATACCCTAATAATACCCCTTAAAAACCATCCAAAAACCATTCCAAATAGTCCATAAAATGCTCTCCACGATTTGGCTAAGCTTTCCCACTAAAACTCCCTTAATCATGCATTTAAAAATCAATCATAAAATTCCCCCCTTTAAAATATGAAACTTACCCATTAAAACCCTTAATTTAGGGCATTAAATCTGACGATTTACCAACAAAAACGCCAGCCCAAAAATAAGCCAAAAGATGCACAAAATCACACCAACAAGATTAGCAAGCTAGTCAAAGATTCTCCTTAAATTATGCTAATCAAATATGGCTAATTGATTCTCAAATCTTGCATGAATATGGCCCAAATATTCCTGAAAATTCGTCCACCTCATTAAAGGAAAAATCAGACCCAAATCTTCTCATATATCAAGCAAGAATCAAATCTGATCAAATCTAATTTTTCAAACCCAATCTTCCCTTAATTTCCACACATCAAATCAACACCAAATCCCATAATTATGACCCACAAAATCACGTCCATAATCTCTACTAACCTCCTATAAAAACACACGCCAACTCAGCAACCAAATCTCTATTTAACAAGTTAAAACCAATTAGCAAATCTGACCCACATTAGACACACCTACTTGCTTTTGTTGACTAATGATTAGTAACCACTTCAACTAAATTAACCAACTTTAATTAATTAATCAGATTAATTAATTAAAAGAAAACTCTTTTATTTTATTTTTTTTAAAGAAAAGTTCCTCCATCACCATATTCTAGTTTTCCAAAGTGGAAAGACTAGAATACCCTTGCAAAGAGATAAATGGACCATGTAACCAAAAATGGTCCAACCCATTTTCTTCAAAAGACTTTGCCAAGAAAATTTCCTTATTAGCATTAGATGGAATTTCAGAATTTCCATCATCCTCCTCTTCTTCAAAAAGAGTTGCCCTCAACTCAACGTCTTCTAAGTAAGGGGATAAATCGCCCACATTAAAGGTAGAGGAAACTCCATAATTCCCACCAAGATCCACTTTGTAGGCATTATCATTGATTTTCTCAATGATTTGAAATGGACCTTCAGCTCGTGGCATCAGCTTATGTTTCCTCTATTTCTTAAACCTTTCTTTTCTCAAGAACACCCATACCAGATCACCAACTTCAAAATATTTCACATTCCTCAGATTCTTATTGGCTTGCCTTTTATAGCTATCATTGGCCTTCTTAATGTTCTTGTGCACCTCCTTATGGACATCCATCATGAATTCCATCCTTTCTCTAGCTATAATCAATTGGCACATAAGGATTCACTCCATATACAACCTCAAAAGGGGAATATTTAGTGGATCGACTCGGTGTTTGATTGTAGGAAAATTCAGCATAGGCCAACTTCAAATCCCAATTCTTGCCTCCTTTACTCACTAAAGAACAAAGCAAAGCACCAAGAATTCTGTTCACCACCTCTGTTTGCCCATCCGTCTGTGGGTGATGACTAGTTGAAAACAACAACTTTATCCCCACAAGTATCCATAGAGATTTCCAAAAATGACTCAAGAATTTAGTGTCTCGGTCTAAAACAATAGTTTTAGGTAAGCCATGCAATCATGCAATCTCAGTGAAAAACATTTGAGCCACATTGAACGCATCATCTACTTTTCTACATGCCACAAAATATGCCATCTTAGAAAAATGATCCACCACCACCATAATAGAATCTTTTCCATGTGGAGTTCTTAGAAGTTCCCTTATAAAATCCATGCTCAAATATTCCCATGGCCTTTCAGGAATAGGCAATGGTTTATACTCGCCTCGATGAAATGACATTTTTGCCCTCTAACAAGTAGAACATTGCACAATAACATGGTATACATGAGCAAGCATCTTAGGCTAATAGAAATAGCCTTGAAGAATCTCCTAAGTCTTGGAAATACCATATGACCAGCCAAGCCACCACTATGAGCTTCCTTGATCAACAGTTCTCGAACAGGACACTTAGGGACACAAAGTTTGTTCCCCTTGAAAAGAAAACCATCCACAACAGAAAACAATCCATGAATTCCATCCTTGTAAGAATTCATTATTCCATGCATTTCTTCATCATCTTTATAAATTTCTTTCAGAAATTCGAAACCAAGAACCTTAGCCTCCATGATTCCCAAAAGAAAATGCCTATGAGATAAGGCATCGGCCACAACATTAGCCTTTCCATTCTTGTATTTTGCAGCAAAGTTGAAAGATTGTAGAAATTCCACCCACTTTGCATGCCTTGCATTGAGTTTCTTTTGCCCATGAATGAATCTCAAGGACTCATGATCAGAATGGAGAATGAAAGGACTAGGCCTTAGGTAATGAGACCAAAAGTTAAGAGCTCTAACCATAGCATAGAACTCTTTATCATAGGTTGAGTAGTTAAGTTTGCCATGACTCAACTTCTCACCAAAATATGCTATTGGCTTTCCTTCTTGAATCAACACTGTACCAATGCCTTTTCCACTTGCATCGCACTCAACTTCGAAAGGTTTAGTGAAATCAGGTAAAACAAGCACAGGGGCCTCACACATCTTCTTCTTCACAAGCTCAAATGCCTTTTGAGCTTGAGGAGTCCATTGGAAAGTGCCTTTCTTTGTACACTCGGTAATAGGAGCCATAAGTATACTAAAATTGGCTATAAACCTTCTATAAAAAGAAGTTAGCCCATGAAAAGATAGCACTTCGGTAATGGACTTAGGCTCGGGCCATGAAGAAATGGCTTCCACCTTGCTAGGGTCTACCTTGATTCCATCTTCTGAAACAATATAGCCAAGGAAGACTAATTCGGTTAGCATAAAGTGGCATTTCTCCAACTTCCCATACAACTTCTTCTCCCTTAAGGCCTTGAAAACCTCCTCAAGATGCCTTAGGTGATCCTCCTCATTCTTACTGTATATAAGAATATCATCCAAATAAACCACAACAAACTTTCCCAAAAAGGGTCTTAGTACTTCATTCATCAAACACATGAATGTGATTGGAGCACTTGTAAGGCCGAATGGCATGACAAGCCATTCATAGAGTCCATGCTTTGTTTTAAAAGCTGTTTTCCGTTCATCACCTTCCCTCATTCTAATTTGGTGGTATCCACTCCTAAGATCAATTTTCGAGAAAATTTTGGACCCACTCAACTCATCAAGCATATCATCAAGCCTAGGTATAGGAAACCTATACTTGATTGTGGTGTTGTTCACAGCTCTGCTATCAATACACATCCTCCAAGTTCCATCTTTCTTTGGAACCAACAAAGCAGGCACAACACAAGGACTCATGGACTCTCTAACATAACCCATCTCCATCAACTCTTGTATTTGCCTTTGCAACTCCTTAGTCTCCATGGGATTGCAACGGTAAGGGGGTTTGTTAGGAAGGGGTGCTCCAGGAATGAGGTCAATTTGATGTTCGATACCACGAATAGGTGGCAAACCTTGTGGTAGTTCGTCTGGAAAAACATCCTCATACTCCTTAATCAACTCAGCCAACCTTGGGTTTTGAGTCATAAACCCATCATATTCTTCTTTTGACACTAACAAAAAGATTTCGTCCTCTTCTCTTATCTCTCCCTCAAACTCCTTATGGGATAAAAGGACATTTTTGGAAGGGGTAATTTGTGGTGGAGAGGCTTTTTGTGGTGGTAAAGGGTAAAGTATCTTTTTGCATCCTTGATGCGTTATGGTATAAGTGTTTGCTAATCCATCATGAATGGATTTTCTATCACTTTGCCAAGGCCTACCTAATAGTATATAACACACATCCATGGGGATAACATCACATAGCACCTCATCAACATAAGAACCAATGGTAAAGTTCACAAGACATTGTTTTCTTACCCTAGTGTTCTTACTCTTCTCCAACCAACTCAATCTGTATGGACTTGGGTGCCTAGTGGTTTTCAATCCAAGCTTTGTCACCAATTTGCTAGATACCACATTAGCTTCACTCCCACTATCCAAAATGAGGTCACACAACTCCCCTTTCACCTTGCAATTTGTTAAAAACAAAATTCTCTCTCTGAATGGGAACTTCTTCCTTTTCAGATTGGACTTGCAAGGCCCTTCTCAACACCATACTATTTTTCTCAGGAAAACAGTTATCCACTGGTTCATCTTCATGATCTTGTTCTTCATCCTCTTCATGAGGATCATGAAGAAACTTGTCCTCCTCCTCTTCTTCTTCAATGGGAAAAGGTTTAGTTGTCATGGCCTTGATCTCCCTTATTGTCAAAGCGCGAGAATTTGGGCAATTGCGCTTGTAGTGTCCTCTTCCATGACACTTGAAACAGACTATTTCACTCAGATTGAAGTCTTTGGCAATATTTTTTCCTTTATCCTTGTTTGAGGAACCAAAAGTGTTTGGGGTTCTTTTGGGGGGGGGGGGGGGGGGGGGGGGGGGGGGGGGGGTTAGGAAAAGATGGATTGGGTCTACGGACAAAAGGCTTATTTTGGGCTTGTGGTGGAAAATTTGGTTTATTGAATTTAGGGTCAAAAGTGGACATGGGCTTCGTCTTCCTCCTTTGGTTGTCAAACTTGATAGCCAATTTACAAACTTCATCAAAAGTTAAGTTCGGATGAACATCAACCTTTTCATAAACTTCTCGATCTAATCCAGCCATGAACCTCCCTAGTCTCAACTCTTCATTTTCCTCAATTTCACAAACAATGGAGAGTCTCTCAAACTCCTTGATATATTCCTCCACTGAACCACCTCCTTGTTGTAAAGTACTCCACTTTACATATAGTGATTGCTTATAATTAGAGGGCATAAATTGACCTCTAAGTTTCTTCTTTAATTTGACCCAAGTAAAAATTCGGGCTTTGCCATTGTTTTCTCTCTTTCTTTGGACACCTTTTAACCAAGTTTCAGCATACCTGGTTATTTTCACTTTAGCAACCCTAAATTGTTGCTCATCATCTTGGATGTCTTTGAAGTCAAAGAATCGCTCCAAGGATTGTTCCCATTCTAGGTGCCTTTCGGGATCAAGAGTACCATCTAACTCATCCACATCAACCCTTAGATTTCGATCATCAAACCTAGGGGGATTATTGGTCTCCTATTTTCATGTGTGAAAATTTGAGCCATCAATGCTGTGACATTGTTTAAAAGTTGCTCATTTGTTTCAATGAGTCTTTGTTGATTTTCCTCTAAGATTCGAAGGTGTCTCTCTTGAGGGGTTTCATTGGGATCCATTTTTTTGAAAAGAGAATATGCTTCCCCCTACCTGACGCGCCAAATGATGTAAAAACTAGTAGGAAAGAACTAGTAATTACGAGAAAAATAGATCATAAATTAGGCTAAGAAAATGGACAGATTATATAGGCTTTTTAGAAAGTTTTAGAGTATGTGTTTAGGCTAGAAAAGGATATATTTTTGTGGGGAAATTGGACATAAAATGAAGAGGCTTTTGTGGAGAAAAAGGCTTTGAATTTTTATGGAAATAGAAGAGAAAACATAGAGTACATTGTAAGGAATACTCACTTGAACAATCTGAGATATGTAGGTAAAGATTTACCACATAACCTATTAGGTGTAGATCCAAGGGAAGGAATACTCACTTAACCCTAGAGAGACTATGAAAATTTGTGTGGAGGATTTCTCACGTGCCACTCAAATTTGTCAAGACAATATCTTTGAAAATCACAAGAGTCCAATGTCCGTTTACACATTAAAACAAAACAACAAAATCTGAAAAATGAAAAGTCTCCTCAAGGCTTGAATGCTCGGATCTTCCATTGCTTCGTCTTCCTCTCATGAATTTCTGATTTAACTTGTTCTTAACTCCAACGCATAAACCCGTAGGCAACACCAAAAGCCTTCTAACCTTTTCTGAGAACATGCAACACCAAAAGGATTCTAGGGATTAAACCATCAAAACGTGAAACATGAATGAATGCTCCCCTTTAAACCCTACGCATGTTCAATAATGCTCTCTTCAAAGGTCTTCAACGGCTCCATAACTTCGGCCTTCAATACCTCTCAAATTCTCATTGAAGCATAAGTTATAAGAATTAAAGAGATAGTAAAATAGACCCTCCATCTTCACGCACAAGCCCTTCATTTTCTTCCTCAAAACCGTGGCTTAAGTGGTGAAGTAATGAGCACAATAAGTTCAGCCAAAACCCTCTTCAACACCCAAATAATACCCCTTAAATACCATCCAAAAACCATTCCAAATAGTCCATAAAATGCTCCCCATGATTTTGCTCAGCTTCCCCACTTAAACTCCCTTAATCATGCATTTAAGTCCAATAAAATCAATCATAAAATTCCCCCCTTTAAAATATGAAACTTACCCATTAAAACCCTTAATTTAGGGCATTAAATCTGACCATTTACCAACAAAAATTCCAGCCCAAAAATAAACCAAAAGATGCCCAAAAATCACACCAACAAGATTAGCAAGTTAGTCAAAGATTCTCTTTAAATTATGTTAATCAAATATGGCTAATTGATTCTCAAATCTTGCATGAATTTGGCCCAAATATTCCTGAAAATTCTTCCACCTCATTAAAGGAAAAATCAGTCCCAATTCTTCCCATATATCAAGCAAGAATCAAATCTGATCAAATCTAATTTTTCAAACCCAATCTTCCCTTAATTTCCACACATCAAATCAACACCAAATCCCATAATTATGACCCAAATCACGTCCATAATTGCTACTAACCTCCTATAAAAATACACGCCAACTTAGAAACCAAATATCCATTCAAAAAGTTAAAACCAATCAGCAAATCCGACCCATATTAGACACACCTATTTGCTTTTGTTGACTAATGATTAGTAACCACTTCAACTAAATTAACCAACTTTAATTAATTAAAAGAAAACTCCTTTATTTTATTTTTTTTAAAGAAAAGTTCCTCCATCACCATATTCTAGTTTTCCAAAGTGGAAAGACTAGAATACCCTTGCAAAGAGATAAATGGACCATGTAACCAAAAATGGTCTAACCCATTCTCTTCAAAAGACTTTGCCAACAAAATTTCCTTATTAGCATTAGATGGAATATCAGAATTTCCATCACCTATATTATACTAATTCTAACTATTCTATTTTGCATCTACATATGAATTTTAATCCATACCTAGCTAACTAGGGCAATGAGGTGGACTAGCGAGTGATTGCACCACTCATTTGCTTTGGTGTGGTTGAGTTGCATTTTTTGATTGAAGTCACTCGACAATTTGGTTTTTTGCAAGAGGTTCACGATGCTAACATTTGGACCTAGCTTCATAACATAGATCATCGAGGGAAATCTACGATGAGCTGGACTAAGCAACATGACGGGTGGATTACTTAATGGGATAGCCGACTAGAGAATGTATTCCACGGTGTGACACCTTAGGGAACTATGGAGTACTATTATTCATACCTCATTTGGTATTGTATGATCATGAGACGTTATATTAGTTTGATGTCTGTCCAGGTGCCACCACCTCTAGACTACACCCCAACACCCACCCCCTTACACATTACGGTATGATTTTTGTTTTGAATAATATAGTTATTTTATTCCATTATATTTTGGCTTTCTAATTCTAATTTTTTCATTATTATAAACTGTGCAGTTGCTAGCTATTTATGATTATTTTCACGAAAACTATGCACTAGGTCCTAATCTAGGTGACAAAGTCATCGAGATATGCACTGGAGGTATTGAAAGGGTTGGCCGAGGGCAAAGACTTTGTTCATTCCAGAGTAATTGCGCTATGTAGGACTCCCACTGCTTACCCTTGATGTCCTAGGAGCACGATGATATTCCAGTTACTTTGAGCATAAAGATGACCTTGTTCGGTTCATTTGGTACTTAGGGTGAGTTGTCCTACATATCTTTTATAACTCCTTTTGGGTAATTTTCATGACAATTTAGTGTCGTTTACACACAGCGGAGTCAAAGTACTTCATTTCCTTACTTGGAATACATTGAGGAGGCTGATACTCCCGACTCAGTGTTTTAGTGCTATGTTTAGATATTTTTCTTTAGTTTTATTGATGGTATTATGGATTTTGGACATATGTTACTATTCTCCTTATGTATATATGGGTTTTAGTATATATTTAATTCAAACTAGATTCCCTTTATTATGTATATATGTTTAGTTCATTTGCAAATGGTGGTTTTCCATGAAGTTATTTTAAGTTGTATATTGGAATGAGGAGATGAGTTATGAAGCAACGTAGGCTAGTGAGTTATGGATTGAATTATATACTTGAAAATTTCCGTCCTAGACAGTACCTTTAGTTCAGATGTTGAATTGTATATAGGTCCAGATGTTGAATATGACCTTGTCCATGGTTCAACTAAAACGACTTTAGTTTGAACCTAGCCACACGGTCATATTTCAAAATACTTTCATTCGGAAGCTAATTTTAGAAGTTTTTTTTTTTGAAAAATAAGTTTTAAAAGGAGGAAATTAGGTGGACCAATATACTACTCAGTTTAATAAACCACATTCTTCTATTGATGATAAATTCTTTTGAGATTATGCAAACCCGCTTCTTCGTTCGCTTTAGTTACCTCTTCTTTCCCTCACTCTCAGATTGCCAAATTTAAAACACAATTTTTTCTTTGGGAAAAAGTTCCACTCTAACATAGTAATTTTGTATGTATTTTTGACCATTAAATAATAGTAATATTCTCACAATTTTTTTATGCTTAATATTTTAACAATTCGCAAATAGTGTCACTTAGAAAAGTAAAGAGTGAATTGTATTTTTATTATCAAATACCAACTTTTCATTGGGGGAATAGATGGCAATGTCATGAATTGAAACGGGTGGGAGTTTCCCCTTCCCATATTCATATGCGCCAAAATTTTATATATACATCACCCGATCTGCACCACCTTTACTTCAATGGCAGATTCAAATTTAATATATGTACCCGTCTAAGTGGGTAAGTCTATAAGTGTGTCCGCTCCACCAAAATACTCCTTAACGCTTGCAAACTATTTACGTAAATGTCATTGTTCTAATTTTCAAGCTTTTCCTCTCTCTCTTAATCTTAAACCACTTTGTCGTTCTTCTTGAAAATCAATCCCAAACATATTGTCGTCTTCGATTAAGGTGGAATTGCACTCATATCTATTTAGCGAGGTTAAAAAATTTTACAATGAAAAATGTCAAATCGCCCATTTTGGGCATTTTCAACATGGTCAAACCGCCCCATTTTGGGCGTTTTAACCATGGTCAAAATGCTTATTCCGGGCGTTTTTGACATTTTTCTTTTAATAATTATAGTCCAATTATTTTGTTATTATTATTATTATTAATATTATTATTAGTAATATTATTATTTTTTATTTTTATTACTATTATTATCGTAAAAATATTGAATGGTAATAATTTGTTTTTTGTTTTATTTCTTTATAACATGCTTCATTGCCAGATTATGGTTTTGATGGGATTGATTACAACTCTTGTTTTGAATCTATGGCGATCTTTGGGTGTTTTGAAGATGTTGAATGGGAAAGAGATATTTCTCTTCGTCGTGGGTTTTTTCTTACGAAGTCCTTATATAAAACCAACAAGATGGTTGTTTCGTGAGGTTTCTGTTTTGTGATTGTGGTCATAGAGACACTGCTAAAATCAGAAAAATGATCACTATTTTGTGAAAGGATACAAAAATAAAGGGTTGTAAATATTCTTTTTGCTTAAAATTTGAAGAACTTGGAGGTGATCAAGGTTGGAAGATAGTTAATAAGTTGGGTCTTTTTGGCATGCACAACCACCCAATGATGGTATATTGAGATAGTCATAGACAAGTTAGTGGCCTTAGTCCGCATGTGAAGAAGTTAGTGAAACAGATGACCACGACATATACTAAACCTTGTCACATTATGGTAGCAATGAAGGAGATATTTCCCAATGAAAATCGAAACAAGAGGCACATCTACAATTTCAAAAGTCATTTGAGGTTAGAGTCTGCGGATAGGAGAGATGTGGTAACTCAATTCCTTCACTTAGAAAATGAGCACAACTACATAGGTTGGGTTATGGCGGATCTTGATACTCATGTCGTAACTCATGCTTTCATGGCATATCCGGAGATGGTGAAAATGTTACGTAGGTAACCCTATGTCATTGGGATGGATTTGACATATAAGAATAACATGTACAACATGCCATTCTTTGAGGTTATCGAAGCGACTCTGACAAATCATAATTTTTTAATTGTATATGCCTTGATGAAGACGAATTCTTATGAGAGTTACAAATGGGTGTTGGAGAAATTGCAAATGCTTTTGGTATTTCAGGTGACTCCTAGTGTATTCTTAACAGATTGGGAGTTGGGTCTTATGAAGGCATTAGATGAGGTACTTCCAGATAAGGCCCACTTGTTATGCTATTTCCAGATCAACAAAGATGTCTTGGCAAAGGTGTACCACCTTTTTTAATTAAGGAAAAGACTCTAGCCGAACAATTTCGAAATAGAAGGTGGACAAGCATAATGATTTGCATAATTGAAGCCAAATATGAGCACAATGTCCAACAGTTAAGAGACACTTAGGGTCGGCCTCCATTCTCGGTTTGAGCGCACGTAAGCAGGACATGACTTGTACTTAAAGATAAGTTTGTGTTCGCATGGAAAAATCAGGTAACTAACGTCATTAATTTTAGTATCATTATTATTGATACCATTATTATTATTAGTAATATTATTATTATTTAAACTTTCTTAATCGGTGTTTATATTTTGAACAAGGTGACACATTTTAGTAATGTGAACACATGTTGTAACATCCTTATAATTCTTTCTTCCCGAAAACCAAAATCTTGAAAGAACTAGCAACATGATACAACCATGTGTTCAAGTGTCAAGGCTTTAAATCAAATTTTGCAGCTAAAAACACAAACTTTGAAATAAACTTCAAAATACCAAACTTAATCAAATCTATAATTTGAAACTATTATTGCCACCCTTATTAAAATATTCCAAACATCCATCAATCCAAATCCAAATAACTTTCTAAATTTCTAGAAAATGTTAATTCAAACAAAGCAAGGAAATAAATCCACTCTCCACTCATCTCAATAATGCATGCAAATCCATGCGGTAGCTGTCAGAAATCTGCTCCCAATATCACAAGTATAAGTATTGGATCATTACAGGGTCATTGAAAGGCAAAGGTCATGACCAAAAAATCTCACACAAAGCACGGAATCAACAAAGCTGAGTACATAAAGATTACGAAAAAATGAAATGTGATGACTTCATAACTGTAAATGCATGGCATTCCTACTTATACAACACAATCCTTTACTCAAATTAACTCATTATTTAATTAATTAAGGGTAATTGACAAGAAAATACCACGTAAAAACACCATATTGTGAAAAACTACCACATAAAAGAAATCTTGTGAAATACTACCGTATAAAAAATCCAATTGCACGATACTACCACAAGGTGGTTTTCTAATCATTGACTCTGTTTTGTGTCGTTGACTTCCACGTGGAAGGCAAGTGTCTAGCTAAAATTTTTCTTCATTTTGCTTTTAATTACTTTCTATTGTCTCATTTCCCTTACCTTCATCTTCTACTCAACCTTAATCTTCTACTGTCTTTCATCTTCTCCCTCTCTTTCTCTTATATACAAAATTCACAATTGAACAACATTATCTATGAATTCCGAACAAGGTAATGAAAAAAATCCCTTCTTATTCCTTTAATTTTAGTATTTATTAATTAGGATTTATAATTCTATGTAATTGGATTCCATTAAGCTTGGTCTAAATTTACAATAGGAATTAGACAACGACTACTAAAATGATATGCAAGAGAAATTCACTTGCGAGGGACAATATGAAGGTCCGTAGAAGATGAAGGTTGAGTAGAAGATGAAGGTAAGGGGTATGAGACAATAGAAATTAATTAATCGCAAAAGGAGACAAAAAAATTCAGTCGGACACGTGCCTTCCACGTGGAAGTCAATGACGCAAAATCGGGTCAATAATCAGAAAACCACCTTGTGGTGGTTTCACGCAATTGGATTTTTTATGTGGTAGTTTTTCACAAGATTGTCTTTATGTGGTAGTTTTTATAAGATGGTGTTTTTACGTGGTAGTTTCTTTCAAATTACCCATTGATTAATAATTTGGATTAAGCAAAAGACAATGTTGTCTCCCCATGTCCCAAATTAGGAACATCAAAATAAATATATAAACCCCATGTTCTCTAGTCAAAGGGAATAAAAAAATATAAATCGAATGGCAATAGGGCTGACTCCATTACCATGATTAGATGAGATCTCAAATAACCCAATTTAAGTTTAAAACTTAATAAAAGAGACTCTAGACGTGTAAGAAAAGCCACGAATAATACCCCATGAAGCCCCAACCCCTAATTGTCAATACTCTAGTCGTGTATTAGCCCAGAGTTTTATTGCTTATCATGCTTTCACCTTATGTGATTTACATTTAAACACTTGGTTTCTAATTCATCAAAGGACACACATGTAACACATCAAAATTACACGATCAACCTCTTTTATATTGTAATATTAACCCTTTGATTTCATTCTTAAATATTAACATGATGAACAAAGTCAACTAACCTCGTCATTAAGACTTAAAAATCACCATTTACTCAGATCATACAATTAGTTATGAAGGAGTAATGATAAATAACCTCGTGGATTAATTAGCATATTAATTCCACTTGAATTAATCAAGATTCCTCAACCTTACATAATCCTTTCCTAATTAGTATTAATAATCATCATTCATAACTCACTAACAAAACCAAATCATGCTTCTAAAATAAAGACATGAATCCTTTCAAATACATAACCAAACAATCTCACTCAAAAGGTTCCCTAAACATATTACTAAGTTTTCATTCCATCCAAGATCATGCTCATAAAGGCAAGGTTTTCGTAACTTGTACATACCTTTAATAGAATAATTGGGCTACCACTTTCATAATTATGAATCATTTTCCTAAACCAAATAACACAACATTAATCAATTCTATAAATTCTTGGAAATTTCCAAAGTCTGCAAAAGGTTGATTGTAATGTTCAAAATACGTAGTATAATGATTAGGATCATATACTATGCATAATATCATAAAATCATTCAAATTCTCAACATAAAAATCTAAATTTCATAACCCATAAAATCTAAAACTTTATTCTAAACATAACATCATTGGATTAATCACAAAATATTCTTACTTTTATGAAATAACCAATAATATATGATCATAAAGCCTAAAACATGAAAACTAGTACATTTAACACATAATTTCATGTACAAAGAGTCTGAAAATCTATAAAACCTATATGAATTCATAAAAGTTTTGATTATAAATACTTTAACATATAATTAATCATTAAAAACAATCAAAATACCCATTAAAAAAACTTTCTAAAAATCATGAATTATAGGGCTTAAAAATATGGAATAAAGGGAGGAAAAAGAAGGAAGAGAAGGAGGAGGGTGGACCAACAGTGGCTGGCAGGGCAGCTGGTGGCACAACAAGGGCAACTGACTCCTCTCTTCCTATCTCTTTCTCTCTCTCTCTCTTATTCTGATTTTGTCAGAAAATGAGCAATTAGGATTTTATGAAGGTAGGTTTATATATATATATATATATATATAATTTTGGGCTTTTAGGGGTTTGATGGTTTTAAAAAATATCTTTTATAAAAAAATCTCATGATTATTTTAAGTAAATAATTAAACACATATTTTGTAAAAAAAATCTTGTTTAGTTTATACAAAAGTTATTATGAAAATAAAATGTAATTTAAAATATTGTAAATTCACGAGGGATTATACATGTAGGGTTGAAAGCCAACATTCAGTGCTTAAATAGTGGCTTAGGTCTTCTAATGGAGTGCTAGACTCCATATTTACCTGTGTAATCCACGATGTTGAGGGTTTGTTATTGGATATTCGTAATAAATTGGAGGAATCGAGGCGATGTATCAGAGTAACGTATAGATGTATGCCATTTTATATTCTCACTGGCCACATTTCTTTCTATGGCCTAAAACTTCTTTATTAGGAATTGTAAAGGATGAAAGAACTAGATAGTGAAGTGTAAAAGTAGTGTCGTTGCACATTTTTGACAAGACACGGGCCTATATGCCTGTCATATGTACACTTTGATCTAGACTAAGACATGATTGTATTTGAACAAGGTGCACTCTTTTTGGAAGACTCTTGTTATTAGGGAGGGTGAACACATTCCAATATTTGTAGATGAGTCAGAGAAGAATAATGCATAGATCAGAGAACTAGTTAATGAGGTGCTTCGTCTTGACCCAAGCTTCTTATGGAGTATGATTCGAGTTCAATTTGCCAAACTCTATCTCGATGGCGCAAACTATGAAGAGCCTAAGGTTAATGAGTAAATAAGGGGTCAACCACCTGGATAAGCGCCATAGTGTCCTTCATCTACTAGGCGTAATTGTAGTGGCTTTGAGTACGTTATTGGCAGAAGTGGTCGTGGACGAGGCAGAGGTCAAGGTTGGATTCAAGGTCGTGGTGAGAGTCAAAGTTCTATACCCAACTCCAGTAAGTCTTCAAATTATGAAGTTATCAACAATTATTGGTTTATGTTTGCTCTTTTTCATATAGCTACTTATGGTTTGTTAATGTTTTTTAGGTCACTATATGGACATCAATACCAGTCAGTTTACGATTTATTATTTTATGGATACTTATTTAGTACTCTATATGTCACATTAACTATTGGTTTCTTAATATTTCTATAGGTAACATCCTGAACATAAGTGATTTTTGATATCTTGATAAAATTCCAGCATTTATTTTGCTGTTTTGAAGAATTGGTTGACCTAGTAAGTGATGGTAACTATGGATTCTAAATTATTGCCGATGACCATGAGTAGTGGGTCTTAGCCAGAACCATGATTGCAAACGAGGTTGCCACCCATCCTCAGGTGTACAATGACATTAACGATGTAGCGCAACTCAATCTCCAAATTCATCGTATTAGGTGGAGTGGTGGGAGATGCTATGTCGATCATTGGATGTTAGTCTTCTAAGATTTATTCCTAATTGCTAATATATTCAACGCCATCTATTATGCTTTATGGTCTAAAGAAAAATAGACACTAGTGGAAAAAACCTCATATGCTCCGGTCTTTTTAAGGCTTTATGCTCCGGTTTTGACCCGAAGTAGACTTTACCGGAGCATATTGCAAATAACTTTATGCTCCGGTTTGGACCGGAGTATAATGAAGATTTTATGCTCCGGTTCTTAGAAAACCGGAGCATATAATACTATTATATGCTCCGGTTTTCTAAGAACCCAAGCATAAAGTCTACATTTTTAAAAAAAAATAGACTTTATGCTCCGGTTCTTGGAAAACCGGAGCATATAATGGCATTTTATGCTCCGGTTTTCCAAGAACCCGAGCATAAAGTCTATTTTTTTTAAAAAAATGTTGCAAATGCTTATTATTCTTATTGGAAATATTATTCAATGAAAATATTATAACAAAGCAAGCTCAAAGGCTTTCAATACTCTTTATATAAAACTAAGATTCATTATATATACTTAAAAAAATTTCAAATATAATTATGCATGGTTTGAGTTACAAACTAAATTAAACATAACAACTATATATGTATATATAGATATATATACTAAAATTTGCTACAATGTACGACAACTATATATAGGGATCGGATACAAGAATTTGTCTTTTAAAGCCACAATACAACCACTCTAGTTACAAAGGACCCTTAGTAGTTTTACTGAATGGACTTTGTCCTCAGGGAGTTAAGGGACTACCAAGATAAGGGACTTCGTATGATTTGTCTTTTAAAGCCTAAGATTGGCATTTTACATGCAACAATTAGCTCCATATCTTAAGTCCCAACGTATGAAAGAAACAATTAATCAATCAGCCCAAAAGGTTTATGGAAACTTCAGTATGCACATCCTCACTCTACAATCTGAAAATTAAAAATAAACAACCAGATTAATCCTAAGACTCAGCAATCTCAAAAAGAAGAAGAGCAATAATGTAATACTAGTGTTAGGATAAAAAGATGAAGACACCACGCAGAACTACAACCATTAACAAGATATAAGAAAATATATATTGTGGTTTCTTATGTGTTTTTAGTTAATTCTAGTGCAATTATAAGTGGACTTGGAAGATGGTGCTATACTTATTCATGAGGCTATAGGCTACCTTATTTATGTTTGCTTTTATTTTACCTTCAACATTTTGCATTTCCTAGTATCTATATTGGTTACTCACAGTAGCCAATGACTGTTTCTGACAGCTATTGGTTCTAGAAATATGGTTCCTACATAAGTAATATGGTTGACAGTAGTTAGTGCAAATCAACAAAGGAAGTCTAGACAGCAAGGGGGGATCAGCTACCATTTCAGTTAGTGTTGTCATCCAACAAGCCCCATGCTACCATTTCTCTTTGAATCTCTCTATCATATACAACTCTCCAATATTTATTAAATAGACTCAATCTAATATTTAGGATGGCAGTTTGTAACCATATATCACAGTGCTTAAGGGTCTACAAAATCGAACAGAAAACCAAAGAATAGTGGAAAATAGTACATATAACTCGAAATCTACACACAATATGATTCCAACAATGCCAATTTTACGTTATCTACTTCATGTCATATTTGAATCATATTGCTTGATCATGCATTGATATCTAACATGCAGATATGCTAATACTCATTAGAAGGAACAAAAACCTAAATCATATTGCTTTATCATCCATGTGTAGATCTGATGTTGTCTTGTTATGATGAAGCATTAGTGATTAGTGCAGAAAGAATATGGATTATGATTAGTAGCCATATGATTGGGGTTGTGAGTGTGATGTGGAAGTGGGTGTGAGTGTGGGCTAGCACTACGAAGAAGAGAAAATGCAATTCAAAATTAATACCAAAAGCACAAAAGGTAACCCACCACCCCCAATCCCTTCACCAAAAAAGAATGCAAGGAGCGAATGTTATATACTGAGTACTTCACAGCATACTAATGTGAGTTCACTAAAAGAAGTCAAGAGACCCAGCAGATTTTTCTTACAAAGAAGCTAGGGGGCGGGAAGCAATACCATTCAAGATCAACATCCTATCTGACGGTAGCAAGAGATTCTATTGCAAATGAACCTCCTTTATATAACCAACAATCCCCTTCCAACCCTTCAAATAAAGGCTCAAGGGAAATGAGTCCATTGGCCCATAACAGCAGCCAAACAAGTTCACTTCACCTCCTTGCTACTCCGCAAAACTAGTAGCTTTGCATGAAAGGAAAAGATACAAGTGTATAGTTACAAGAAATCTAACTTACTTTGGCATCAGCAAGTGCAGGGCTAACAATGTCATTTTGAATACTCTGTGTGGCAGTTGAAGCAGATTTGTCTCCTCCCAAAAACATTGAAAAAGCAAAATCCACATTGGACAGCTGCAGAGTAGATGCCACGAGCTTTAATATACGCTCTTTTAGACTGCCAACCTACATAATATACAGTTATAACCAAGATTCAATATTCATTTCAATATTATACTCTATTCCAGACAACTAAGCAAGATAAGATATACATAATTCACAGATAAATTCACAACTAAGCCCCATCCATGAAGTCATACAAGAAATTCTCAAATTCAACAATGTCTGAGAGCTTGAGTGTGAATCAAACACTGAAAGATTATGTCGGTCTGTTCCCTCATTGGTTGCAAGTTTTGCTTTAAGAGCTGAGCGTGCAGAAACAGGAAATAGCTTTACATGTTCTACATTTAGCAACTTTCGCACATTATCTCTTACAAAGGATATTAAGGTATCGCACATTTATATGTTTTAATGTTGCAAACTGGACATTTATATTCTCCATAGACATTCCAACCCAAGAGCATTCCATAAGCTAGAAAGTCACTAATTTTCCACAATAATCCAACACGCATATTAAAAGTTTCATCCTTAGAAGCATCATAAGTCTCACATCCAACATTCCAAAGCTCAAGCAATTCTTAAACCAAAGGTTGTATATGTACATCAATCATGTTCCCGGGGCTAGTTGGTCCAGGAATCAGTGTTGAAAGGATAAGAGATGATTTTTTCAAACATAACCACGACGGTAAGTTATACGACACCAAAACTATAGGCTAACAGCTATAAGTGGATCTCATCATCCCAAACGGATTAAAACCATCACTAGCAAGTCCTAGTCTAACATTACGACTCTCTTTACCAAATTCAATATACCTAGCATCAAAGTTCTTCCAGGCTTTAGAATCAGCTGGATGAGATAACAACTCTATATCCTCTATACGTTCATTTTCATGCAACCTCATTAAGGATGTCGTGTGTTTAGACATTAATCGTCCTTAAGTCTAGGCTTTTGAGGAAAGTACCTTAATACTTTTGCAGGAATTCCTTTCTTCTTTATTCGTCCCATTGAAGTTGTTTGCTCACTCACTCTTTTCCACCTTGATGCACCACAAATAGAGCATGTTTCATCTTTAGCCTTATCTTTCCAATAGAGCTCACAATGATTTGGGCATGAATGAATTTTGATATAACCAAGGCCTAACTTCTTGGTGACCTTTTTAAGCCTTTGTAAATGACTTAGATAAATTTGCACTACTTGGAATTGCAAGTTGCAAAGTCCCTAAGAGGTCATCAAAAGACTTTTTGGTCCAATTATTAGTACTCTTTATATGGAATAAATTTGGTCAATTCACAACCTGGCCATAATTCTGTGTCAATGTCATCGAGGAACTTATAAAAGTCTTGAGCTTCTTTGTTCAATCCATGAGCACCTTGGTCCATGTTTTCATCTAAATTAGGATCATCACCTCTATAACCATATGCATCATGCACCAATTGATGCATTTCTGTATCAGTTAACATTTCATCTTCTATATCAGGTTCTGAAGGACTAGGAATTGGTATTTGATCGACACTTTCCCCATGAAAAATCCAAATAGTGTAACTAGGCAACATCCCAAATTAAAGCAAGTGATAATTTACATCATCTGGACTCAAAAGTTTGTTATTAACATACTTCACATAAGGACTTCTAAGTTTCCCTTCAGATGTTAAATTCCTTATAGCATAACTGAGAAATCCATTTACGCCTAATCGGTGCTGTACAACATTTATCGACAAAGATAAACTTTCTTTGATTGTTCTCAACTCCATAATCAACTAAAATGGAAAATTAAAATTTATTATCAACTTTATATTTCTAGAATAGGAGCATATCAAATAAAACAAAATATACACATGTATTTTGAATGAATTTGAACACGAATCATGTTTAACCACAAAACCCTTAACTTTCCTAACCCTAAATATCCATAACACTTAGCCCTCCCACTCCTAATCCCTTGCATTTCCTTCCTATAAACCTAAATTCTTTAAAAACCCTAGTGTGTTTCATTATATTAGATTTACATGTTATATGCTGGGTTCATGGAGAAATTGACCCTTAAAAATTGAATTTCTAGATTATATGGTGTTAGAGGCCTTTTTTGGAGAAAATAAGGGAGAAAGTCTCCTGTAGAGTGATTTGGCATGCGTAAATCTCAAAAAAATACACAATTTAGACATATTATAAACCCCTTTCAGAGTCCCGTAGCCAATTTTATGGCTTATCAAAGATTTTTTTCAATATCTCAAATAAGATGTCACCGAGGCCACTAAGGGGCAACATAGTTGTGTAGTACCTTCAAAAATAGGGGGATTCAAAAAAAATTACACCATTCGGACTATCGGGCTAATAGATATGCCTCTTCAAATTTTCCAAAATCTCAGAATGCTCTCGAAATCAATGAAAAATTAATTGGTTGTTTCTTTTGAGAGTTCAATCTCGTAGATTGTGATTTTGCATGACAAAACGAGTGGTCATAATAGAATTTTGGATTTATGTGCTTTACGGTTGATCATTTCTTAGTTCCTACTAGATTCTACATATGCACTATTTGTTTTATAGATTCTATTTGTTAAGTTCATTTATTATTTAATTGCTTGCCATGAGTACAAATGTAATAGTCAGCTAACATGGTAATAATATTATTCACTCTTCCCTAAGGTCTTGGGTTCGAAGCTCAACCATTGTATTTTTTTGAAAAACAAAATACACAATGTAGAAAGTACTACAACATCTGCCAGACTACCACAGAAGAGGACAAACCAACAGCTCCCCAAGCAAGCAAATCAAAGATTAAAAAACTATACTTAACTAGTGAAACTTCTACATTGAACACAAAAGATAAATAAAAATGAAACCCAAAATGAGGGGGGAATGATATACTTTCACAACTTTTAATTATATGAACCACTTCTATATTACTCATTGATGTTGTTATCCTCTGTCCAATATCTTCTCACGTATTTATACCAACCAATAGATGCAAAGGACAGATGCATAGAACGAAATACTAAATAACTATTGATTCTCCATACATTCCCCTAGAGACTATAATCAGATTTCAGAAAAAAAAAACTAGTCAAAAGAGGGATGCACACCTCCTCAGCCTTGAAAAAAGGTGTACTTGTCCAACCTTAGAGACTGTAAGAAGATTTCAACAGAGAGAGAGGGATAATCATGAACCTACACATCCCATAATAACTTAAGAATACCACTTTGGTTAGTGAAATCTTAAAAGAGTTACACATAATTTATCCCTCTAAAAAGAGTTGCATAATTTATAGGAATCAAACTACCAAACTAAGATTAATGGGAGATGTTTCACTAAAGTCCAATGACCTGACTAATGCTTAAGAACCAACACAGACCAATGACCTGACTAATGCTTAAGAATCTGCACATACCAATGACCTAACAATTGTTGTTCATTCAATATTCTCATTCAACCAGCTATAAGCCATAGAGAAGATCAAAATCATGCATTTCAGACAACACTGGTTCATAACAATCAACTATACTCTACTTTAATTCTATTAAAAATGCTCCATTCATCAGCAATGGCCACTGGTAGTTTTATAACTACGAGGATTCATATGACAACTTCAATGACCACTGATATTTCAAGTCACAATCAATGAAAATTAATCTAACCTTAAAATCAGATGTGGATCTATCTTCCCTAAAAAAGCAACTTCATAATGTCTGAATTATCTCAAATTTCATTTATTGAAATGAAAATCCCAAATTTTATGAGAGCCATCTCACTACACACTTATTAATTGATACCATCCTATCTTATCACATTCTTGAAAGGGCATATCCAACTTCCATAATATTAAAAACTAAAATGGTACTATAAACATTAAAAGAAGATTAAAAACCAAGTTAAATATTACCAAAGTCTCCATACTAAGCACTACATCAACAATAAAAGAGGATATTAAAAATACTAGCAAACTAACTTCCGCACTGTGTAATACTAGCAATCTAACTAAAAAAATGAAATACATAGAAATAATAGAAAATTGAATTCTCCCATAAATCTGTGTGAAATTTATGACTTCTTTTGCTTCAAAAATATGAATAAATAGGGGTTTGCAAATTTTACCTTTAAAACTGATAATAATATAGGATTGGGGATTGGGAAAAAAATTATGAAATTAATTGGGGATTGGGGATGGATTGATGAGAAATTGAATTCATGATCAAACAAAGGTTAAATTACCTAGAAATTGAGAGGGAGATCAACTGCTATGGACAATGGAGATCACCTGCTGAAGGGAGAAATATATATAATTTGAGAGGAGTTTAGGTTAGAGTTTGAGAGTTGTGAAAATTTTGGAAACTGTTGTACAGATGAAGATAGAACATGAGGAGTTGGGTTTTTGTGAGGAGGTGAACAACGTGAGGAATTAGGTATCTGTGAGGAGTTGATCAATGTGAAGAGTTGGGTATCTATGAGAGTTTAGCAATGTGAGAGTAGTAAGAAGTTTTGAAATTTTTGGGAACTAATTTTTTTTTAGGGCAATTGTGTATTGCGATGTAATTGTGCGACACTTTTGTAAGTGCCTCTATAAACGCGTCGTAAAAGGTCATTTTTCTACTAGTGGGTTGGGAACTAGCGTTGCTCACAATTGTGAACTACCACTATGTATAGCTTGGTTTTGCATCTAATTTCCCCATCCATACTACTGCAGGTTAATGGCATTGTGTTTACAAGTTTCATGTGAGTAATTTGCATCAATTGTATGTACTAAGAAATGCTACATTTTTAAATCTTGTTTGCAACTGAATTTTTATTAATAAAATATTTTATACAATTCTATTGATATCTCTGTTTAAGTTGGAATTTTCAATTTTATGTTTTAAATTATTGCAATCATGTTTATTCAATTTAGGCATTAATGTATAACTCAATCTAGAACCGTTAAATTACCAATGCAAACATGAAATGAATAATTAACTAAAAACATCAATGTAAAATCATTTGTTTGGTAAAACATATGTAAATCACAATAAATAGAACATAAGAAACCAAATACATCTTAGGGCTGCCGCTCCGTCATGGTGTTCCAAACAACAATGAGATCTCGTATAGCTTCCACTGTTGGGGTAATCTCACTACGAGATTTAGTAATGAAGCGACAAATGATATACATAGCCCGACCCATCCACTATAGAAAGTAAATTACAATAGTCAGTAATAGTATAGTATGAAAGGAAAAAAGCATTCACATACAAACAATTAAAAGTATTTACATAATCGGTGTGAGTCCTCCTTAGAGCCTATGGAACCATTCCAAATAATCCAGCGTGTATGTGGGCTCTCCTTCCAATAATTTGGAAAGGAAGCCACCTGCAGTATGAAGCTGGTGCTGGATACAAACCTGGTCCACAACCTGTCGTTCGAGAAGCTAATGTTGTATGTTAGGGGATTGGTTGGCCTGTATGCCCTTTGAGGTGCAATACCAAGCCTCAGAATCCCTTGCACATGATCGAGTTTCCATACAACCCTATTCGGGTGATACGACTCAACGATGTCCCAAAATAGAATGGTGCCCATGTAAGTAGTCCTCAGGGCGTTGTGTGCAGGCGTCAGACAATAGGGTCATCAGTGAACTTGTAATAAAAAAAAGAAAGTAAAGTTTAAAAACAATAACGTGAGTATGCTAAATCCTAGTTTAAACAATGCATAATAATATTAAATAATACCTCAGCATCAGTCATCTGATTGAGCAGAGTACAAAAGCCTCGATACCTTAGTGGTCTATGGGCTCAACTCGTACTTCCCAAATCCCGGCCTATGTAGTGCTAGGATCCACGACGACCAGAGATCCCTGACATGGCCGAAGAGAGGAGAAATACTCATAGATCCGTATAAATACATCTAGCCATAGCAAAATATTCAGCCTGATATGCAATCCCTAATTGGCAATATAGGTAGGCTATTGCAGCTAAACCCCGCGAGTGTAGATGGAGATGATGGGGATCCCTTCTACACCTTCAATATACAAGAGGGGAGAAGGCGATGACAGATCTTATCAACAAACAATGTCGAAAAGAGTAGTGTCATCTAGTATTCGGCAAACTCGACCTAGGGAACTCGATCCAATACTTACACCTATCGTAGATACTACTAACCATGACATCCCAGTCCTCTCAAATATATTTTTACTTAACCAATAGTTTATCCCTGGTCACCCACAACACCTCCTGAAAACTAGCATGCAGTATTGAGATGTCGCCGACCATCTCATTCATATCCCCCTCAATTGGGATCCCTAGAATGTAGTACACGTCGTGGAGCATAATAGTCATCTCACCAAAATGTAGATGGAACGAGTTGGTGTCGGGCTTCCAATGCTCCATGAATGCCAAAATCAACTACCATTCAATTTGGAAATGCATGATGTATGGCAGGATGTTGAAGCCTAGTAGCACAAACCTGAGCCTGTAAATCGTTAGTCATGCCCGCCTCCTGATCCTACAGGCTGGCACACCACAACAATCTTCAATGGCATCACAAAGGCTCACAATCTTTTCCATCCCAAATTTGTGCAGCAATATGAGTCACATATTTAGGGATGAGACTCCCATGCGTCGGCCCTCCTGGCATCGCACCCTAAACAACCCAAGTCGTGTTTGCAACTCAAGAGGACTACGAACTACGAGATGGATGACACGAATCAATGGTGCTCTATCTACCAGCCACGAACCTCCCCTTCCTTTCCTTACCATCATTGTAGATGAGGACGTCCCATTCTCTCCATCCTCCTTCTCATTGTCGTGCAGGCATGTGTCAAAAGAATCCATGTCGCCTCCGATTGGCTGATCAAAGAAATCATCCATGTTGTCGTCACCATGAGGTAGATCGTCCACCAAGCGAGAAGCTATCCTCGCTCTCCTAACTGAGGCATCAACACCTTGAGATCTAGTATGTCGAGGCCTTGATCCTCCCCCCCCCCCCCCCCCCCAATCCATCGATGCGTCCAAACCCGATGTTCAGCCTCCTAAACTCTCCCGACTATTGTTTCATAAAAAATAAAATTAATAACACTCTAATTACTTAGAAAATGACATCTATAATATTATTATTACTAAAATTACTAATAAAATATTATTAAAATGTAATTAGTTTGTTTTATTATTATCCACTTCTTATTGTTACTAGTCTAATTATGTAGAAAATATAATCTATAATGGTATTACTATATTATTATTATTATTATTATAATTACTTATAAAATTATTATTAATTATCATTCACTAATTATTTTTAGTATTGTTATTATTTATACTACTCTAATTACTTAGAATATCATCTAAAATGGTATTATTATAATTACTTATAGATATTGCTATATTTACTTATAAAAATATTATTAATTATTATTATCCACTAATTATTATTATTATTATTATTATTAATGATTTAAACAACTCTAGTTACTTTTAAAATATTATTAACAATGTTATTATTATTATTACTATAATTACTAATAGTATTAAGCATATTAGTTCATTAATAATAAAATCAATAATAATAATCAAGCATATTAACAATAATAATAATAATAAAGATGATAATAACTATGACAATAATAACAATCATATAAATAATAACAATAATAAAAAAAAGTTGTGTTTTTTTCGAAATTGCACAAACTGTCCATTTTTGGCATTTCTACCATGGTAGAAATGCCTATTTTGAGGGTTTCTAATTAATAAAAAAAATTACCCTAGCTGCCTCCTGATTGTTTCTGGTGGTTGTCATTCTCTTCTGTTATGGCATGATACTTTGTTTGAGGGGATGTGAGTGAAGGGAAGTGAGAAAGTGATGGAGGATCAGAGAGAATTTGATTTTAGAGAAATAAAGTGAATGGGAGTGAAATGAGGGGATGACAAAGTCGTAAATAAATATCGGCGTTAATGAGTAATTTGCAGGTGACGTTTAGCGTTGAGTTAGACATCAATAGACTAACAGGCTGACAATCATAGAGGTTACATACAGATTAGGGTGGATTAGCCATTAAATTCATTATCGGTCCTACTACTTTTGTACCCATCTCTTGTCTCATGCTGGGCACCGCTGGGAGAGTCTCCTTTTTTTAATCAGACACACCGTGATCTCTAATTGAGGACTTTTACAGTGCACCCTTATCTCTTGTGATCCAAGATCGATTACTGATTATTTTGCTTGAGTTATAAGCCTAACAAATTTATATGCCAAGGTTTCATTATTCTACTACGAGTCATTTTTATCTAATCAAGTATATTATAATCGATTGTTCAATAAAGGAGATGTTAATTCATAAGGTGCTTATTATTTTAGTTCATATTACTTGGTTGAGATAGTTGAGAACAACGGTTTCCTTTCCTTGCAATTCAAAATGACTGTGTGAAGCTTTTGTTGGTTGTAATGGAAGATAAATTATTAATATAAAGATTAATTCCAACAAACATTAACATCTTAACCTTCGACATCCAACTGATATCTAATTTTCCGAACAAAGCCATAAGAGAACAAAAGGTTTGCTCATCACTCACCCACTGTAGCACTGATCACCCAATTTCATAACGTATGATACAGAGTCCAAAGTAGCATACATGCATGATATGTTAATAAGCTATGCGAAGAGGCGTTAAGAAACAGCTGTGAAGGAAACGCAGCAAATGAACGCCGTACAAAAGGTGAAAACCTGAGTTGCTTGAGAATTTGAAACCTAGAATACAAAGATAATGCCACGCTAAACATTTTAGTCCATTACACTATCACTCAAAAACATATGCTTGACCCTTTTGCTCTTCTAACATGAACATGCAAACCAACACGAGAAACAAGGCAGCTTAGTAATAAAATATAAGCTGAGGAACTTAACACAAGTATCCACCAAAAAGTGTGATACTATCAGTGCAAGTCGGATTAAAACATCAGCATTTTGTCCTACACCAAAATTGAAAAAATTTGGAAACAACATCTAAGAAACAGAGGAATGAACCCAAAGTAAGGGCACCTAAAAATCTATTAGTTCTTGCGCAGCATATAAAGAATCTCAATAACCCTAGAACTTCCTTCCAAATCCACCAGCTCCCCGGCTGAAGACTGGAGGGGCCATAACCTCTGGTTCAGCCTTGATGATTCCAGGAAGATCAGACATTCCAAGAGCAGCAAGCATGTCAATGGTTTCCGGATCAACAGGGATAGAATCAACCTTGATAGCAGACTCGGCAGGCACAAAGTCCATACGTCGTTCACGCTCCTCCTCCTGCAATTTCAAAGAAATTCCACGCACAGGACCCTTCTGAATTCTCTTCATGAGATGAGTGGAAAACCCAGCAATCTTGTTCCGCAAACGCTTGGAGGGAATGATGGCAACCTCCTCCAATACCTTTTTGTTGGTGTGGAAGTCCAATGTCATACGAGAATAATACTTTTCGATGACTTGGCGTGAAGACTTCTTCACTGTCTTAGTACGGACACGACCCATTTCTGAAGCTTAAAACAACTAACCTGCAATAAAGAGACACATGAGTGTAAAAACCCATATCTGCCCAGAAAGTAATGATAATGCCAGATCTTAATCAGATTTTGCATATGAATTTAACTTTTAGAACAAAAGACCATCATAGAGGCCTAAAATTCAGCAAGGGCAAAAAAGAC
Source organism: Dysphania ambrosioides (assembly GCA_026401315.1). NCBI lineage: Eukaryota > Viridiplantae > Streptophyta > Magnoliopsida > Caryophyllales > Amaranthaceae > Dysphania > Dysphania ambrosioides. Next base: position 11,195,126 of record CM048666.1, on the reverse strand, counting down.
ACCAATAACTTCAGCAGTCAAAAAGCTCAATTCATATAGTATGCTTCCTAACACCTTTAAAAGGTAGCACTTCAACTAAGCTATCAAGCATCCAGCACCCAAGAACAAAATATAATCGGCAGCGGTTACTCTTTGTCTAGTCTTTCTGCTCAATTCACCAGGTTGGACTGAGCAAGCAAAAAATTCATTTTCTAGAAACTGATTATCCCAGAATCCTTGATTGGTTTTTCAAAGGAGTGGCAAAGACCATCTCGGGTTCAATCAAGTTCTCCCAAGGGTCAACATAAGTTGTCATCCAAGAAAAGGAACACCACGTTTCCATTCCACCCCAGACATTGCTTTCTCCTCATCTCTCCTATATCCCTAAATTGCATATCCCTTTCACCTTCACTCAATAACTGTTTCTAGCACAAGTATACAGATAAACAATGTTTGGACCTAATTTCTATCGGCAAACTTTTCATAGCATATGATACTCAAATCAAAAAGTTTCCTTAATACAAATTTCCAATAAGATGTCAGTCATATGACAGTAATTATAAATCCCCCACACCAAATCACATCGACAAAACTTGCAATCAACCAAACACATCATTTCGGAACAAAAAAAAATAATTTGCGTGCCAAAACCACAACCAGCATACAATATGCAATCTTAAATCCGCAACATTTAAACATTCAACCCTACCAAAATAGGAAAATCAGTAACACAAAACACAATATTTGACCCATAAAATCAAAATGATAACTTTCAAAAATCTAAATCCAATGTATGCTCCTCAAACATCCACAATACTGCAAATAAAATTCAACATTCTAACAGATAACCATTTGAGTACAACACAAAATCAACAACACCCCACATCTCAAAATCTCAAATAGCCAGATTTTTATACGAAACTACTTCATATTTCGGTTTAAAAACGAAGAACATAAGAAACCCAGATAAAAATTCTGACAACAACCAATCTCACACTAAATTTTTCAGTGACAAATCAACATTAAAATACCAACCCATTTGATTACAACGCTTATTCAGCAGAACCCAAATCTCAAAATCTCAATTATCCAGAATTCTTTTCGAGAAATTTCGTATTTGGACGTAACAATAAAGAAAAAGTAAAACACTAGCCAAATCTAAAACTAAATTTAACAGCAATTAATCAACATTCTAACACAAACCCATTTGTTTTCTAAACTAAATGAGCAAAACCCACATCCCAAAATCTTAAATTTCCAGATCTTTCATGCAAAACTACTACAATTTTTGGCTAAAAAATGGAGCAAGTAAAACTTAGATCTTAAATGTTACAATTCTACTAACTAATAGAAAGGCGAGAAAGAGGTGGAGGAAAGAAAGCGGTACCTAAAGAAAAACGGAGGAGTAGTGACACGAGATTCGTGGTGCGGCTGAAGATGGAATAGAATGCCTCACAGACGGAAAAATGAAGGATGTGAACTTCTGTTAATCCGTATTAGGGTTTTGCGATGGTACTCACTAAACTTGGGGCTTTTATTTGGTGTGTTAAGGACCATTGCTGTTAACATGTGTCTTTGATAGAGATTAGGGGTTTTGTGCTTGTGGAGAAAGTGGACTATTTGGCACGTGATGACCAAAATGCCTTAAATTAACCCTTATTTTCCTATTTATCCTTACTAACTATTTCCCTCAATTTTACCTAATAAGATGTCCCTCATGGACTATTTTCTTAACCTTTTTATAAAACTATTTTTAAAATTAGGTTACGTAGCAAACTATTTTAAGTAATAAGTTTATTGTGATTTAGAAAGAAATCTTTGATCAAGGCAATGATTTAGATTGGACAAAAATCTTGTATAAGACAACGATTTAAACTATTATAAATTAGGCTGAAATTGATCCTTAGAAAATTTTCTTTATCTCCTCCATGTCCATCAAAATCTTAGATAGCCACCTTTACCATGACAACAATCATAGCTCCTCCATCCAACATACACTACACACCCATATATCCACTAATAGCCATATCATGTCCTCTCACCTTTACACACCCCATATCACCACTGTAGCCACACATCACCCTCTCATATCCCTCTCTGCTTGACAATTATGCAGCATAGCACTAAAAGTAAATTACGTCTAATTAAGCTCGTACCATGGGGAAACTACATATGACCTACTCTTAACCTAGAAGGCAACTAGATTTATCCTAGTCTAGTCTTAGGAGAGGATTTGATTTATATAAGTCTCATCCTTGAAGAGCACTCAAGTAGAAATAGCCTTGCTATAGGGCTAGACTAGAATTAAGGGAGACTTCCCTATAGACTATAGAACTTGGTATAATTTAGTCGTCTTCTTATAATAGACTTAATTAACTCTAGTCTCCCGTTCAGTGTACACTTAGAAGTTCATAAAGATGGCCATGGATGAGGCAAAATATTAGCTAGTCTTGATAAATATATACTTCCGACAATGTGTTAGCTGTGGGTTTGACTAATGATGGTTGGAGATATAAGGGAGTATACTCCTTAGTGTTGCTTCAAACGAGAAATAGTCCTAACTCATACTTCTCTTTGTCCCACAAAGAAGGGTTGAGGGAGTTTAGTTCACTTTATATATGTGAGTCCCCTTTACTATTGTTGAACATGTGTTATGGGCTAGAAATGGAAAACCCCTCATGCGCTATCGTTTAGCCCGGTTCGTGTTCGTGACATATGGGATTTTACACATGATTCAAATTTTTTTTGCCGAAATCAGTTACACGTTAATAACGACCAAAATATCTTTGTCGATATTGTGATCGTTATTATGTTTATTATTTCCAGTATTTGCTCAACTAATTATGGAAACATTTTATTACTAAGCCTTAAATTGTTATATGACTTTCATTCCTCTAGAACCCAAATTATTCTATATATTTTGGCTTCCTTTCTCATTTGAGGATACAGTAGAAAACCGTCCACCCTTTGCCGTCAGCCTCTTCCTCTCAAAAAATTCACTAACACTCTCCGGACATTATTTTAGTGTAGTTCTCAATTCATCCTTTTGGAGTACACAGTTAGGGTGAAGTCGTGTAACCTTGGGGTCAATTGGCAAGAGGCCACATGTACGAGTGCGAGGCAAATGCGACTTTAGGGCGGTGCTATTCTTCATGCCACAAAGTTTTGTTTCGGTTTCCAGATAAGACTTTCTTTCGTTATTAGGCTTATTCCAACAATGATTAAATCTAAAAAGGGTAGGCTACAACGTTGATGGTGAGCTCCTAACAACGACGAGAGGAGGGGACAATAAGGTGTGTCTATAATGTGGGCGGTAATGATTATTTAGTTGACCGAGATAGGGATGAAATGTAAGTGCTTTTAGTTGACTAAGAAGTTGACCCATTGTCAAAGTAACTTAAGTAGCAATTGTTGTATGACTATCTTAATTCTTTCTGTTACAAATGCAGATGATTTAATAGATGCAAAACATCATGAATGTGTCCTGATGGGTGTTAACCAGGGTTTTATCAAGCTAGTGGTGTGAGATCCATTCATATTCCAACTACTCAAGTCCGGGTTGAGGAGGCATTAGTGGAGGCAGATAATCCAATCACTTAGGTTATGAATGAGTTGGGCAATACTTTGTTTGCGATCCTCTTGTGACTACACTAGTGAAAAAAACCTCTAATGATGTGGTTTTTTGAAGGCTTTGTACTCCGGTTTTTACCCGAAGTAGATTTAATGGAAATAGATTGCAAAAGACTTTATGTTGAGGTTCGAACCGAAGCATAATAGGGACTTTAAGTTGCGGTTCTCAAAGAATCAGAGCATAAAATACTTTATTTTTTAAACTAAAAAGGACTTTATGATGCGGTTCTCAAAGAACCGTAGCATAAAGTCCTTTTTTTTTTAAAAAAAAACACACTATATGCTCCGGTTCTTTGAGAATCTCAGCATAAAGTCGTTTTTTTTGGTAAATGCTAATTGTTAATAATGGGAATATTACGCAATACAAATATTAGAATAAGACAAGCTCAATGACTTTCAATACTCTTTATATGAAACTAATAAGTTTCATTTCCATATATATATATGAAAAAAATTTCAAATATGATTGTGTAAGATTTGAGTTACAAATTAAATTGAACATAACTATATATGTATATAGATATATATATATATATAAAGAAATTTGCTACAATGTGCAGCAATTAAATTAAATATAACAACTAAATGCAGTTCGCAAGAAATTGTGCAAAGTTGTCTCTTATTTCCTTGATTTCGTCAATGGTGAAAGGCTCTTCTCTCGGTGTGTCGAAAACCTAAATTTTGCCACCATAAACATAATAGAAAAACAAATTATATTATCATATATATATAATTAATTATATTTATAATTAAAAACAAATGTAATAATATCTTGTTATTATGTAAGTTTTTCAAATATTTTGGCAGAGTTTCTTCTGTAAAATGAACATTAATCCAATTTTTTAATCCTAAAAACCTGTTTAACACATGCAGTTCAATCATTCCACAATTTAACACACAACCACATTACAATGCCATACCACGTCAATCTTTTGATTTACGTCGGCCATATAATTTCATCCTCTATGCATGCTCATTTATATACATCTACTTATATAAGCTAGGAATACTTGCCTAATATGTATATATAAACAAATGTAACTAAAGGAATTGAATTAGATGTACCTTTTCTACATCATCGACTTCGTGGTAGAAGAGACTAAATGAGAATCTCATCACTTAATAACCACAATCTACCCCATTTTCTTGTTATGCACACTAAATGAGAATGAAATGAATATTCATGTCAATATCAAAGTAAATTAATGGTTGGGCTACCAAAAAACATTTAAATTCAAAAAAAATGTACCTTCGCTAATTTCTGTTTAGGAAAAATGGCTCTTGAATATAATCCAATATTTCCACGCAATTTCTTCATTACACTACACCCCGATAAGAAAAATATAAGTCATATTAATGTGGTATATTAAAGCTAACATTAAACTAAAACACAATAGGTTAGGTTAAAGGTACCTATTCAACAAGGATTTGATAAGTAAATGTCGAGGTGGTAATAGATGCAAATAATCGAATTGATATACTGTGTGAGTCTAAGGACATATGACTAGGAGCAACCAATATTTACTACAAACATGAATTCAACGTCAATAAAGGGGAACATGATAACTTAGTCGGGGATAACAAAAGACATAGCATGTAGGAACTAAAACATACTCTTTAATATACGAAGCCATAAAAAACTTGTCCCCATCTCTAATTGACTTTATCAAAGTTTGTTCAATATATTCCTTCACCTCGAGTTAGTTTGTCATGCAGTGTGCGCCACAAATTAGTTGTAGACATAACCACCCAACTTTCAAAACAGAATCACATTCATTCAAATCCTTGTGAAGTGCACTAAACTCACAACAAATAAGCTATATTAGACGATAAACTTAAAACATTAAACTAACAATATACAGTAGTGTAAGCACATGTCACCTTATGAAGACTTGTACTATGGATACATTCAACATCTCTCCTGATAGAAATTCATGAACATCCACTTTGTATACCCATGTTAATGTGTCCTCCATGTAGTGGAACTATTCTTTTCACAGATCAACTTAAATTGGCTTCTCATCATGCACATTGTTAACACATGTATGGAGCCATAAACAATCTTTGGTAAGAGTTTCAAGCACTTGAATACTCACAAGTGGATCTTCCTTTGTTTTTCGTAGCAGAGTTGACCCCTTTGATGAAACCACTCTCTTATTCTTACTTTTGGCCTCCGCTTCCTTTTATTTTGCTTGCAACCCCTCCTTTTTTGCCTCATCTCCTTTCTTTTTAGAAGCCTTATTTATTTTTTGCAAAATCTATATAGAAATTAAAATACTTTGGTTAATTGAAAAAAAGAGCATACATGGAATAATTGCAAAAAAGAGCATACATAATTATTAGCTCCTCTGAAAATCAAACCCAAGCACATGGCTATGTTATGAAGCTACCTTGTGCACCAACATTGTACTGAGGTTCCATTCTGGTCTTGGAACCAGGAGTGAGAAATCTTTAAATCCACTAACAATGGTGTCTATGGACACACTTAATTGATCCCCGGAAACAAGCAACAAATGCACCTTTTGGCCCTCCATTGGTGGTTACGCCCAACCAAATGCAACCTCAATTAACTCACCACCATTGGCCACACCTAGTTGAGGTAGTAAAAGACAACAAGGGATCTCTTTCTGAAAATAACGTTGGATATAATTAGCATCACAAGGAGGGGTCTTCTAATTTAAGTACCTAACTTATTAAAAAATATTCAAATTATTTACCTCTAAAACAGGCATTGATGGATATATAGGGCTAGAGAGAGTAGCTTGCTAGAGAGAATAACTTCAAAGTCAGATGAAACTTAATGGTGTATGAGGATCCTATAAGGTTGGGGTTATACAAGATTTCGGATATTTATATGGATAATATAGACATGAAATCATGTCTCACAGTAATATGGTCCCATGATAAACCAATCAACCATTGGAGGTGGACCTAGCTTGGCTCGAGGATGAGCCCGTGAGAACCAGAAAAATCCCTCAAAAAACCCTAAACCCTCAAATCCTTAAGCAAAATTAAGCCTAAATACATGTTTGGGCCAAACATAAAAACTTTTAAAATCTTGTAATACTCATAAAAAAACTCTTAAGCGCATTCTTCATCACCAAGATTCCCTAAAAATAGATTCCTTGGTATACTAATGTTGGAACTCAGAGTCAAGCACCCAAGGAGCCAAGCGTCAGACGCCTAAACTTAGCGCTAGGCGTTGAGAGGAGTGGAACTCAATGATCAGTTCTAGAGTTGGACTCCCCATGGCTTGGATCACCCCTAAAACTGCTCCTGATCCATTGCAACCTTAGAAGAAGTTGGCCAAAAGATGGTTTCTGGCCGTTTAACACTCAACATGGACGTTGGACGCCTATGTCTATCGTTGGATGCTTAAACTCAACGTCTATCGCTCAAATAACAGTCTTTTTTGCCTATAAATCTCCGAAATTTTATGAGCAAAAGGTTTGAATAATTTCAAATCTTAAGCGCTATTACTTAGCCAAAATATACCCTCAAACACTTCCAAAGCTCCTCTAATCCCTACCAAGGCTAAGACTAAATCTAATGCTTTCCTCTTTAGTCTTTACCCATGGAAAGATAACTTCCACAAGCACTCACCCAAGACTCAAAGGACTCATCATCCATAATAACTAATCGAGGAACCTCTTAAACCTAAATTTATTTTTATTTCTTTATCTACTTCTACTTTCTTCACCACTCCTCTTGATCATTAGTGGTTTTTGTCCTCTTAAGGGTTTAAATTGAGTTATTTACTTTTCAAGCACTTTGATGAGCCTTAATCAAACAAATAGCCATCACTATTAATGAAATCTTGTAATCAACTCACACATTTTTAATATTAAGTCTCTTTTATCCACCTATAATGTGCTTAATAAGGAGTAACTCCTTCCTTCACTAGATCAAGCCTCATAATTCCTTGCTTTGAACATCATCTTCAAGGACCTACTCTCATGAGATAGACTCCTCTTAAGCCTAATGTAAACCTTTTCTTGCATATTTACTTATTTGGAATGCATTTACTTTATGCACCTTTTATTATTATGTAGCTTTTAATGAAGAGAGTTTAACATCTTTAATCTCTCTAGGCTCAGTTTAGCACCTTCTCTACATGAGTAAAGCATTAGATATTCATCAAACTTGAATAAAAGTAGGTGTTGTCCCAAAAGCTCTTTTCTTACCATCATAAAGCATATTTAGATATTTCTTTTACATTCAAGTCAATGATGTTTTTAGGCTAACCATTTAAGTCCTCTAAAACTAGACTCATTTCTTGGTTGAAGTATATCATGAGGAGTTCCTTAAGATTTATTCCTCACTTAATGAGTAAACCTTCAACTTATTTGCCTGCATAATCTATATTTTGCATCTTTAAATATTGCCTTTAATTGCTTTATTAAAATTCCCGCTCTTTGAACTCCATAATTCCATTACTTGCCCCTTATAATATTGTAATTGTGTGATCGCATTTATCTTATGGTATTAAATTAAGAACTATTGATTTGTTCTCATGCATGCCTAATAAGATAAACCTGAAAAATTGATCTAGGATCCATAAATTTTAAGGACTTTAAGAAGTGCTCACCTTAACCTAGATTACTTGCAAAAATCTCAACTTGCCAACCAACCTAAGCTCTTCTTAAATGTGAATGAACCCCTAGGAACTAACAAATCTTACTTGTTCCCTCTTAATAAAATTATTTGCAAAACATTTTCGGATTGACATACATTGCTCATTCTTGAACCCACCTCTGGTTGATAGATTGCTAACGCGAGTCATTTGGGGATTCCAATCCAATTAGGTATCTAAACGGCCCTAAAAAAGGTTTAGCGACAACTTTTCTTGACCTTTCTAACCCAATTCTTACAAGGAGAGCAAAAGTCACATAATTGATTCTTGATGATGCACACAATATGTAGGGCACTAGTGGGGGGAGGGTCCCTTTCCTTTTTTCTCTTCCTTAGTCTTGAAATTTGTACAAATATCCTCTAAAAAATTAGTGACTCCGCTAGGGATGGTATGCCTAAAGCATACTTGGATACATGTTCAAATGAGTAATAAAATGAGAAAATCTAATTTTCTATGCTTCCCCAAATCCTAGCCTCATACCACAAAATGTCCCAAACACGATAAGATCCTAATCAACCGCTCAAAATGCCTCAATCCGACATAATCCCGACCTTACCTCTCAAATTAACTTAAATAAGATAAAAACCTAACCTCTTCTCCCAAATGTCCCAAAGCTATCAAACACCGGGGAAAACTATAAAACTCCTCTCAAAAATCTAAGCCAAGGTGAAAGGCCTACTATACCTCCGAAATGACCCACACTCGGTAAAATCTCAAATTTACCCCTGAATGCCTCGAATCGGTGAAAAGCTTACTTTACCTTCTCATCGGTAAAATCCCAAGTTTAGCTCTAAATTTCCTCACCGACAAGACCCTGATTTTTCCATTGAAACCCCATTAGAGTAAAATATTGAAATTACCCCACCAATCGGTAAACGCCCTATTAGAGTAAACTCCAGAAAATACCCCTCATTGAATTTACCCTTAAAGACCACAAAAGATTTGATCCCAATATGAGCATTATGTTTATTGAGTCCATGAAAATCAAGTATGTCTCATGCATATGGAATTATTCTTGTAACAGAGGCTGACTCCTAAATCGGGCCATGTATCATCTGCATTAGAGGTGATCATGTTGTTACATCATACTTTGTAATTGCATTATACATATGCATCATCTCTCCCAACATTGACCCACAAACACTCAACCCAAACTGATTAGAGTCTTAGTGTCACCATGTGCAAAGTCTTGAATATTTCGCTTTATCCCCAGGAGTTCGTTAGTTTGGGTTTGAAGAGTTAGTCGAAGGTTGAAGAAAACACCTCCACAACAACTCTTGCCAATTTTTGAGCTAGCATCGTCGTCATCACCTGATTCTCCTTACACTCCTCTTCAAACCATGACTACCCTAGAGTAGATGGCCCAGCTCCTAGATGCGATTAACAACCATGACTAAGACCTTACAATTTATGAATACTCGATTAGAGCAAGTCGAAAGTGCTAATGTTTCTATAAATTTAGCTTGTAAGATCAAAGGTATGGTCCACCATTTCAAAAGTAGTGGGAAATACTTTGACACCACCAATGATGACAAGCTAAAAGCAAAATTTTTCCTTCTTAAGAAGTTATTAGCTAACGATATCCCCCAATTTAAATTCAAAGATGATCCCTACTATCATTAACGCAACTTTAGAGCTATTATGGCAATCCAGGGAGTAGAACTTGAATTATTCCTCGTCATTTTCTCAATATCCTTAGAGTTAATATGTCATAATTGGTTCTATGCACTAAAGGACAAGTAGATAGAGACTTAGGAGGATATCACCAATGTATTCATGAATCAATATCATCCTAATATCCAGATACAAACCTCTCTCCAAGAGTTGGAGGTCTTGAGGTAAGGAGCCAATGAAGGCTTCATGATTTTTCTAAATCATTCAAGAGAAATGGCCTCATAATTGATCAAATTACCACTTGAGAAATAACTTGTAAGAACCTTTATTTCAAGCCTTCTTCCCAAATACACAACCACATGAATTATTTGGATTAGAGTCATTTGAGTGTGCCTATAGCATTGCACCGACATCAAAGATGACCTAATAAAGAATCCAGTCACTTGAAACAATGAGCGATGGAAGGTTAAGAAAGCTGAAACTTATCCCACATCAAAATCTAATAATGAAGTCAATGCTCTAGAGACTCCTAGGTCCTAAGGCAACTTCCTCAACAACAACAACAAATATGAGGTTTCTAGAACCACCCTCGTTTGGGACTTTTCCAACTTGGGAAAGACCTACTCCAAGGCATTTGACCGTTTGACTAATAACGATAATATTAAATTAATTGGTTGTACGAAAGATAATCTCGTGGACAAGAGAAGTGTAAAGGGGGATCCAAGCAAGTTTTGCAAGTTCCACCGGGGTAAGGGGCACGACATTAAGGAATCTATCTGATTTAAGCACCTACTCTAAGCATGGTTAATGATAGGAGAATTCCTATATCCCTCCTGGGCCAAGTCTAATAATCAAACCCGCCCTCTTGCCATCTTATCAATCTACAAAGATGGGGTAGCATTTGGTCTATCTTCATTGATCATTTTGATGGGGGTTCCATCACCAAACATCACGATCATATGGCCACAAAACACAATCAATTGCATATAGGATAATGATGATATGTATGTTTACCTCGATGAAATTGCTAATGTTGTGGCCTCGGTAATAAGTATCGACCTTGAATGGTATGAAAAAGATACGATCAACATCAATGCTATGACTAGGTTGGGGCAGGTTTAGAATCTTACTCTAAACTGCATTCCAAACTCAACCACCCCAATAATACAATCGCCTTAAGGGGAAAGCTCCCTTATTAAGTAATTAAAGAAGACTTGAGTAGAGGTCAATATTTGGGAGTTAATCATTACATCCTTTGAGCATCATAATGAACCTTAAATGCATGGACAAAGATTAACGTCCCCTCAAGAACTTCACCTAAAGCTCTTGTTAATCTCCTTACTACCCAAAAGGGAGAAATCACAAATATAGTTCTCAGATGATGATTTTCCCTTCGAGAGGAGCTCATATAACAAAGCCTTGTACCTTACCATTATCACTTATAAAAAAATATACCAATGACTCTTATTAAAAATGGGTTTGTGATTAACGTGTGCCCTCTATGCATCGCAAAAACATTAGGCTTTAGCGCGAAGGACTTTACACCCTCTACATAAGGTGTCTTAGCATATGATAACACTCGCCATCAGCCCCTTGGAACTATTTACTAGTCGTTTATCTTAGGCTCAATAGAGAGGAAGGTTACCTTTTATAGCATTGAAGCTAGCTCAGCTTAGGTTATCTTAGACTCAGCTTATCAGCAAACCATTGAAGCCATCTCAAGCCTCTCACTAAGCACAAGCCTGCAAGCTTCACGAGAAAGTAACTCCAGCTCAACTAAAGTGAAAGGAGTTAAGAGAGTTTTGTTATGATGATTGTAGTTTATTTGTGAGGCATCCATATTTTAAATTTTTCATAGATTTTCCACCATTCTTAGTTATAGATATCATAACACTTGTGAGGGAGGTCCATGCTAGCAAATCTCATGTCACCCATTTCTTTAACACTATCAATTAGTGATCATGGCATTCCTTTCTCTTAATAAAATGTCAAAGATACTAAGTGGTAGCACATATTGATTCAACACTATACTACATAAATCTGAATGCCAGAATAAGAAATTAACATTGTAATTAGAATCAAGCACACTTGATAAAATTTTGGCTTTATTATACAATTATTATTTGGGATGAGCACACTTGACAAACTTTGGATTTTATTGCAAAATGGAGTGCCTCTCCGGTATTAGTATGAAATTTGTATTCATATATATCCAATGCCATTCAAGAGTTCTTATGTGTTTTCGTGACCCCTTAAAATCCCGAAAATAGACAAATCCCTTTCCTTAGAAATAAATAATGCATGAAGAATCAATAGGAGATAGTTAAGATCAATATACTCTAGAGGGGGGATGAATAGAGTATGGTCGTTTTTCGAATTTAGGCTTTTAAAGCTTTGAAATGGGTTTTAAGATGCGAAAAAGAATAAACTGGTTTCAAGGGCTTTAAAGTATGTTTCAGGATTTTGACTTGAATAGGCTATTACAAGATGTATTAAGTAAAGCAAAACAAATATGTAAATGCACAAGTAAAGGGGACGATTATTTGTTACGAAGTTCGGTAATGTGCCTACATCTCCGCCTAGGATATCCTACCCTTAGGATTTAATGACTTTTATTTCTTCCCTTAGAGACCTAAAGCCACCTTCGAAGATTTTCACCCAAACTTCTTTACCATAGCTTTCCCTAGCTACACTCTAGCGTCTCAATTCCTATAAATAAAATTCTCCTTTCTTTTTTTCAGAACCTTTGAGTATTCTAGTTACTACTCAAGGTATATCTCTCTTTTGATATTTCTTTTTCACTCACAAGATATACTTGAAAATATTTTCTCTCAATCTAAATTAAAATGAAGTAGAAATCACTGAAGAGAAAATGTTTAAATGAGTTTGCTGTGCTTGAGTTGTGTATCACGTTAGAGGACTTGTCATCATAGCTTCAGCTTAATTCTTATTTATAGGAGCGATTTGCAATGGATAGATTTGAATTCACAAGGTGACTGTTGCTCTTGAATCATAGCTTCATTTGACTAACTTCTTCAAAGCTAATTCCATATTTCTTGGTCAGTTATGAAAGCTGTTTCAAGGGAAGTTAAGCCGAAATATTCTTCAGAACTTGCACAACTAACTCCACGAATATAGGGGACTTTGTTGAATAGACTTAGTCTTTGATTTTTGAGTAATTTGACTTGATTTGAATTTGAATAATCTTCAAATATTCATCCTTATCCAGCTTAATCATTTCAGGAAACAAGGAGCCAGCCAACATAACAACTTTAACCATGACTTATCCCATAGTAACCGAGCTTGTTTGAATTGTGGTGTTTGAATTATGGTGTTTGAATTACTATAAACACTTCATCCTTATCTTGACTCGATCAGAGAATGTGGTTCCTGAAAAATAGCAATACACAACAATAGCAATAGTAATGTACATAATATTATGCAATGTTATATAGCATCACATACGTAGTATATAAAAAAGTATTACACAAACTTATGACTTCCATCACCTAAATCAAGTTAGTATGTATATATCAAGGTGGAGTCTTCAATCTCCCTCTTGATAGAGGTCAAAACAAATGCATAAAGCAAGCTCAAGTATAAATATATAATGCATAACGCATAATCATAGCATAAAATATGAGCATAATATATATATATATATATATATATATATATATATATATATATATATATATATATATATATATATATATCCCACTTTTTGACTTTTGACAAGAGGAAGAAGATTTAATGTATGGATCTAGTTTGAAAAACTGAAATAAATTACAACCAAATCGAAATAAAATCAAATTGTTCAACGAGCATAAGATATAAAGCATAAAACAAATTCATGGGGTGCGGCATAGGTCTTTAACAACATCAAGGATCTCAACACAACATTCATCTAATGTTGCATGCATATCAGCAATGTCAAGGCGGATACCATCAACTTCAAAGTCTAACTCATCCAGCCTTGAAAATATCTTGGACAAAGCAGAGGAAGCAGGGTCCTTGACAATGACCTTAGGCACATGAAGCTTGGCCTGGTCTACCGAGGAGAGATCCTCACGCAATTTCCACGCATTATCAGAAGAAGTATAAACCCCAATTCTATTGAATGTCTCCATGGACATTTTAGCAGAAGCATAACTCTCCATTTCTTCACCAGATATATTAATTTTGAAATGCTTAAAGATCAAGGGAAGGAGGTTGGCATATGGGAGGGGATTAGCTCGGGAGGAGGAAATTGTATGGAACATATGTGTAATAATAAGGTTAGATAGGTTGACATCAAAACCACTCATAATTAAGAACATGAGGGCTAGGTTTTGGTCAGTTAACAGCTCGCGGGAGTTAGTCCTTGGCACCACACAACGGACTAACAATGAATGGGCAACCTTGGCATCTACCTTAAGGACACTGTGGGTTAATTGACGGGAGGAGGGTAAATTTGTTAGAAAGTAAGAGTCTTTAGCTTTAGAGACACACTCAATAGAAGAAGGGGTTGAATCATTCTAGTCCTTATTAGGAACATTCAAGATTTTGGCTAAAACGGCAGGGTTCAAAGTAAAGTAGTACCTTTGATGTTTGTACTCAAGGAAATGATACCATTATCTTTCTTTGAATGCATATTCAAATAGAACAGACGAGTCAACCTAGGGTACACAATCTCACCTATGTTGATCATACGCATAAGAGAAGTAGTTCTGAATGAAATAACACCTTCTAATTTAGAAGACTCAAGCAATTCTTTGGAAACAGACTCATAAACACAAATCTTATGGGCTTTAAACTCGTCTTCCCATAAACCAGCCAATTAACGATTTCTAAACCATAGCAAAGGGAGAGAACTAAAAAAGGGAGGGACAAACACGGGTACCTCATTAACTGACTCAGGGGCTACACAGGGCTTTCCGGTTTAGCATCAACACCTGTACTAGGAGTTGGGATTCGAAGAGGATGATGAGAAATGGGAATAGCAGCATGGGGCTCTTGAGGAGTAGGAACCTCAATTTCGGGCGACTGGGGAGGAGGAGGAGGAATCACTATTTCTTCAACAACTGGGGGCTTAGTCACTAGAATGGGAGAGGAGGGTTTTGGAGATGAAGTAGGATAGGGAGAGGCTGAAGGGACAAAATAATCCACAACTGGCACATCAACCTTTGCCTTGCGAGAAGGGAGAGTCCGGGTTCTTTTCTTGGCAGGTTTAGTTGCTACTATCTTTCTCTTGGGGGCCATTTAAGAGATTTGAAAAGGATGGAGGTGAAAAGTTTAGAGAGGAAGTACAAGGGTACAGTGTAGGTGAAAGGGACAGTAGAAGAGGGTATTTAAAGAAGGGAAGGGGAAGTGGAAGCAATGTGATGGTTGAGATGATGATGCTTGAAATGATGGTTCAAGGGTAATGATGCATATCGGTTGATGCTAAGCTAGGTACACGGAAGTCAAGGGAAAATGGGGAAGAATAATTAATTAAGTAAATGAAGTAATTGAAAAGTACACGAAACCTAACAAGCAATCATTAACAAAAAAAATTTGATAAAACAATAAATACTTATCTATATGATAAGTACCTATTATGTGATCCATATTTAAAAACAAATTACATACAACACGGCAATAGATATACATGGGTACCGAAATATAAAATGTTATGCAAGCATGCCTTCATGAATGTGAAATTATGATCATGCAATAATTCATGCATAAAGTATAAAGTACGTACCATTTGCTCCCCCTAAATAGAGGCACCTTTATTTAACATACCAAGCTCAAATCGAATGAAATTAAAACACTCTTCACTCAAGTGTTTAGTAAAAATATCGGCAAGTTGAAAATCAGTAGATATAAATGAAATATTAACATCATCTTTTTCAACATGATCACATATGAAATGGTGTTGAACATCAATATGTTTAGTCCGTGAGTGTTGCACCGGATTATTTGTAATTGAAATGGCACTTGTATTGTCGCATTTGATGGGTATACCTTTGAAGTCTAGTCTAAGGTCACGCAACTGTTGAGATATCCAAATAATTTGGGAACAACAAGCACCGGCTGCAATATACTCGGCCTCAGCTGTAGAGAGAGCAAATGAATTTTGCTTTTTTGAGTGCCAACTAATGAGTGAAGACCCTAGAAATTGGCAACAACTAGAAGTGCTCTTTCTAACAACTTTGTAACCTTCAAAATCAACATTCGAGTATCCAACAAGTTCAAAGCTACTATCCCTAGGGTACCAAAGACCAAAGTCCTTAGTCCCATTAAGATATCTCAATATTCTCTTTACCACACTTAGGTGAGACTCCTTGGGGTTAGCTTGAAATCGTGCACACATACATACACTAAACATAATATCGGGTCGACTTGCATTAAGATATAGTAGTGATCCAATCATACCTCGATATTCCTTTTGATTTACAGGCTTACCACTTTCATCTTGATCTAATAATAGTGTAGAGCTCATTGGTGTTTTGGGTTCTTTGGATTGAATCATTTTGTACTTCTTTAGGAGATCTCGTGTATATTTTCCTTGGTTTATAAATATACCTCCTTTTTCTTTCTTAACTTGCAATCCAAGAAAGAAGTTTAGTTCACCCATCAAGCTCATCTCGAATTCCCTACACATAATCTCAGATAATTCCTTGCACAAAGAGTCATTAGTAGCACCAAAAAGAATATCATCTACATAGACTTGAACAATTAAAATGTCTTTGCCTTTTGTTTTTACAAAGAGAGTTTTGTCGATCAAACCATGTTTAAACTCATTTTCCAAAAGATATTTTGAAAGGCGCTCGTACCAAGCTCTTGGAGCTTGTTTTAGGCCATAAAGCGCTTTGTCAAGTTTGAATACATGATTTGGAAAAGTTTTATTTTCAAAACCGGGAGGTTGAGCAACATATACCTCTTCTTGTAGGTAGCCATTAAGAAATGCACATTTGACATCCATTTGGAATAGCTTAATTCACATAAAGGAGGCAAAAGCTAGTAATATTCAAATAACCTCTATTCTTGCTACGGGTGCAAATGTTTCTTCATAATCGATTCCTTCTTCTTGATTGTAACCTTGGGCTATAAGACATGCTTTGTTCCTTATAATCTTCTTATTTTCATCGAGCTTATTTCTGAACACCCATCTTGTTCCAATGATTGAATGATCTTTAGGGCGAGGAACACGTGTCCATACTTTATTCCTTTCAAACTCGTTTAGCTCGCTTTGCATAGCCACAATCCAATCGGGTTGTTTAAGTGCTTCACTAATGTTATTTGGTTCTACAAGAGACACAACTGCGTGAAATGCACAAAGATTTTTAGCACTAGAGCGAGTTTGTATACCAGACTTTGGATTGGAGATGATGTTGTCAATTGGGTGAGATGAGGAGTGCTTGAATTTTTGTCTCATCATCAAAGGGGTGGAATTTGACTGTTGAAGTACACCTTTAAGACCTGCAGATGGTTTTGAGGGTCTTGAAGTGAATTCCAAAGTCTGTTCTAGTTCTTGAGGTGGAGTTTCAAAACTTTGAGATGGCATGTCAGGCTTTTGAGACTGATCTTCAGGGTTTTGATCTACCTCATCCGCATTTCTTATAGGCTTTTGCATATTACAAACAGGTTGTGGAACCTCTTCATCAAATGAGCTTTCATCTTCATCAGATTAAAATCCTTCATATTTATTCAACTTTAAGCCTGTAAAAATATCACTGAAAGTACCATTCTCGGTTTCATCAAAGATCACATGAATACTTTCTTCAATAACTTTTGTATGCTTATTAAACACTCTATAAGATTTAGAATTCAAAGAGTAACCCAATAAGATTGCTTCATCACTACAAGCATGAAATTTCCCTAGGTTATCTTTGCCATTATTATGAACAAAGCATGTACATCCAAAGGGTTTGAAATATGAAATATTAGGCTTCTTACCTTTGAAAAGCTCATAAGGGGTTTTCTTCAAAATAGGCCTTATTAGAAAACAGTTTAGAATATAATTAGCTGTATTAACAGCTTTAGCCCAAAAATACTTTGGTAAACCATTTTCTAAAAGCATAGTCCTAGACATATCCTCAAGAGTTCGGTTCTTTCATTCCACAACTCCATTTTGTTGAGGTGTTCTAGGAGCCAAAAATTTATGAGAAATACCATATTTTGCACAAAATTTTTCAAAATTAAGTTGATCAAATTATCTACCATAGTCACTCCTTACAGCAACAATAGGTAGGTTTTTCATAGTTTGTAATTCTTTGCAAATTTTGGAAAACTTTTGTAAGGCTTTTGATTTTTCTCGTAAAAAGGAAACCCAAGTAAATCTTGAATAATCATCAACTACTACAAGGATGTATTGTTTACCTTTAGGAGATTTGATATGCATAGGACCGCATAAATCAATGTGGAGAAGTTCTATGGGTCGAGAAGTACTTACAACCTTTTTGGCTTTAAAAGAGCCTTTGGTTTGTTTACCTCTAGCACAAGCTTTGCACATTTCAAAGTCTTTGAAATCCATTTTAGGAAGACCACGTACTAAGTCTTTTGAGGAAAGTTTCTTCATTGTATGCACGTTAATTTGACCTAGTCGTCTGTGCCAAAGCTTTGAATCGCCTGTCAAGGCTTTAAGACATTTCAAGCTATCACTTGAAACTTGATTAGTATGAAAAGCATATACATTATTTCAATGAGGGGTAGTAAGAATAACTTTACCATTTTCCTTGCATTGTACCTCACATTTATCTTTATCAAAAATAACTTTGTTACCTTTGTCACACAATTGAGAAATGCTAATTAAGTTATATTTAAGACCTTCAATGAGATAAACATCATCTATGGAGTTTGATGCGATTTCTCCAACTTTTCCAATACCAATTATTTTGCATTTTCCTTTATCACCAAGTGTTATTGTTCTAGAAGTTTGCTCTTTTATCATCGAAAACAATGAAGATTTTCCACTCATATGCCGAGAGCAACCACTATCTAAAATCCACTTATGATCCTTGCTCTTGGTGATTTCCTACAAAATAAAGAAACTTCAAACCTTTCTAGACCAAATCGCAAATTTGGTTTCATAATCAGGACGGACCATGTTAGGTGGTCTAGTTCCTTTTTGAACCCATATTTGCTTTACTTGGTCTCGAAAATACATAGGAAAGGAATTCTTAATAACTTGAGGATCATTCCTTCTAAAAGGGCATGTTAACTTTGTATGACCCTTTTTGCAACAATAGAAACATGTAGGTGTTCTCCAAGTATCCTTTTCTTTGAAAAATATGGTCAAGTTTTTGTTTGGAAAGTTTTTACTAAATCTAAGACCACTTTTGTTTAAGGATGCTAGGTGTTCACCCAACAATTTATTTAACGTTGCTTCAGAATGAGTAAATTTAACCAAGGCATTATGTTGTTCTCTACACTTCCCAGCCAGAAACTTCTTCTCCTTCTCTAAGTTATCATTACAATAACTTAAAGAGGCAAGCTTACATTTTAAAATAGTGTTTTCGATTTTCAAAGCTTTGACCTGAGCATTAAGAGATGACTTCGTGGCTTTAGTCTTGCTTTCAAAGGCTGACTGGGTAGCTTTGAGATCACATAATTCCTTAGAGAGACTTTTAGAAACACTTACTTGTTTGCTTAGCCTTTCTTTAAGGATTTTTGATTTAAGAATCAAGCTTTCTTCATTCATAATCATGCTTTGCAAGAATTCAGATAGAACATTTGTAGGACTTGAAATTAAATTCTTTACTATTACCTCAAGATGTTCTCCTTTTTCGCTTTATTCATGATTAGCCATTAGACATAGGTTTTTATGCTCTTCTTCTTCATCACTTGATTCTGAATCACTCCATGAGGCAACCATAACCTTCTTTTTAAAATCCTACTTAGGATATGTCTTTTTCTTTTGTTGGGGACATTCCTTAACAAGGTGGTCTGTTTCACCACATTCATAACACGTTAGTGTATTAACCTTATTCATTGAGTTAGATGACTTACCTTTGTATTTATTTGGATGATAGTTGTCTCTTCCTCTAGGAAATTGTTTCTTCATTTTCAGTATCCTTGCAAGACTTCTAGTAATAAGGGAAAATGGATCTTCATCATCCTCATCATCATCACTATCGCCATCTTCAATGGGGGATTCTTCCTTTTTAGCCTCAAGTGCTAGAATTTTTGTTGATGAAGCTGGTTCTCCATCTTCTTTATTTAGGGACATTTTGTGGGTAATCAATTTTCCAAGAAGATCATCCAAAGGCAAGGTTCGCAAATCTTGAGCTTCTTCAATCGCCGTCACCTTTGGACCCCATTTAGATTTAGGAAGACATCAAAGGATCTTTCTTACTTTTTCTTCATTAGTGAACGTTTTTCCAAGTGAATCCAGATTATTTACTATTTGAGTAAACCTTGTAAACATCTCCTTCACACTTTCATTGTTAGTCATTTTAAACAATTCATATTGACGGAGAAAGATACTTATCTTGGTTTCCTTCACTTGGCTTGTTCCTTCATATGTGACAACCAATTTGTCCCATATTTCTTTAGCACTTTTGCAAGAGGAGACTCTATTGAACTCATTAGCATCTAATCCATAATAGAGCAAGTTCATGGCACGATAATTTTTAGCAATGCTCTCCAAATCGATTTGAGTGAAGTCACCATCTTCTTTTGGAATTAGAACTCCATTATCAACTCTTCATGGGCACCTTTGGTCCTTTCTTAATGATATCCCATTATTCAAGATCTTGATCAATTAGAAACATTTGCATCAAAGAGTGCAAATGGGCAAAATTATTTCCACAAAACAATGGAGGACGATTTGATGAACGTCCTTGGGAAAAACCACCATCACCTATTGATTCATGATGCCTCACAGATGTTTAAATCTTTGATTAGTGAGTAAAGCTCTGATACTAATTGAACAATCAATAGGAGATAGTTAGGATCAATATACTCTAGAGGGGGGGTGAATAGAGTATGGTCGTTTTCGAATTTAAGCTTTCAAAGCTTTGAAATGGATTTTGAGATGCAAAAAAGAATAAAACTGGTTTCAAGGGCTTTGAAGTGTGTTTCAAGATTTTGACCTGAATAGGCTATTACGAGATGTATTAAGTAAAGCAAAACGAATATGTAAATGCACAAGTAAAGGGGATAATTATTTATTACGAAGTTCGGCAATGTGCCTACGTCTCCGCCTAGGGTTTCCTACCCTTAGGATTTAATGACTTTTATTTCTTTCCTTAGAGACCTAAAGCTACCTTTGAAGATTTTCACCCAATCTTCTTTACCATAGCTTTCCCTAGCTACACTCTAGCGTCTCAATTCCTAGAAATAAAAATCTCCTTTCTTTTTTCTAAACCTTTGAGTATTATAGTTACTACTCGAGGTATATCTCTCTTTTGATATTTCTTTTTCACTCACAAGATATATTTGACAATCTTTTCTCTCAATCTAAATTAAAATGAAGTAGAAAGCACTAGAGAGAAAATGTTTAAATGAGTTTGCTTTGCTTGAGTTGTGTATCACGTTGGACGACTTATCATCATAGCTTCAGCTTAACTCTTATTTATAGGAGCAATTTATAATGGATAGATTTGAATTCATAAGGTGACCGTTGCTCTTGAATCGTAACTTCATTTGACTAACTTCTTCAAAGCTAATTCCATATTTCTTGGTTAGTTATGAAAGTTGTTTCAAGGGAACTTAAGCCTTTGAAATATTCTTCAGAACTTGCACAACTAACTCCACGAATATAGGGGACTTTGTTGAACGGACTTAGTCTTTGATTTTTGAGTAATTTGACTTGATTTGAATTTGAATAATCTTCAAATATTCATCCTTATGTAGCTTAATCATTTCACGAAACAAGGAGCCAGCCAATATAACAACTTTAACCATGACTTATCCCATAGTAACCGAGCTTGTTTGAATTGTGGTGTTTGAATTACTATAAACACTTCATCCTTATCTTGACTCAATCAGAGAATGTGGTTCCAGAAAAATAGCAACACACAACATCACACAATAGTAGCAATAGCAATGTACATAATATCATGTAACGTTATATAGCATCACATATGTAGTATACAAAAAAGTATTACACAAACTTATGACTTCCATCACCTAAAACAAGTTAGTATGTATATATTATCGTGGAGTCTTCACTACATTTGTCACTCTAAAAAAGGAAATGGTAACCCCACCATAAATCACTTTATTTATGAATTTCATAATAATAGCAATATATGTCCTACCAAGGAAAAATATGAAGCTTGCTATCATCTTGCCTAATAGGCAAAGATTTACCTCCATGGAAATCATGATTCATTCCATTCGGATCGTCATGAAACCAACTACATTGTATTACAAGAATCTGTGTTCTATATTTGAAAGATTGACCTTGTTACTTCTCTTTTTGTATAATCCTCTTCCCGACGAGCCCACTCTAAGATTCCAAATTAGGTAGCCTCATCAATTGAGTAGAGCCATTAGAGGCCAAAGCCAAAGAGCCATGCAAGACTCATTCGGCATTTCGGCATGAGAATTCATACTCATTGTGAGATATACGATGGTTTTAAGATCTATTTGGAACAAGTAGCCCGATAGAATCATGATCGTCCACGTAGGAAGAGCTTGTGGGCACTCATGTTAGGATTCCAAAGAAGGCTCAACAATAGGGGTGTCAAATTGAATCCATGGGTCGGTTCAGGGTTGACCTATAGTGGGTCGATTCTTATTGATTCGGGTTAAAAAGGGTTAATTTGGCCTGACGGGTCAAATCAGGTCAGGTTGGGTCATGTCATTATAAGGTTGGGTTTAATTGGTTATTTGCTTGCTTGGGTTCGGTTTGGGTTTACATAAAGTTGTATTCAGTTTGGGTCAAGGTAGGTTCAGGTAAAATCGGGTCGATTTCTGAACCGATTATAACGGGTTATTTCGAGTTTGGGTAAATTTTGGGTCAAGTCATAAGTCACTTCTATTTCGGTTAAAATCTGATTTGGCCTTTATCGAGTTTTCATCGATGCACTAATGACATTATATCGATTTATTATTGTGTATTTGACTCGTTTGTTGTATTCATCCCAAGTCATATCGGGTCGTTTGACCATTTCAAGTCAGCTCACGCGATAACTTATTTTTAGATGATGGTTAATTCATAAATTGGACAATATTGATGTCGATAAGTTATTTTATAATAAATATTTATAAGGCAATGATTATTAAATGTGTATTATCGTATCAAACTAGTATATGATATGTATCTTTACTGTATCAATGTATGATATGTATCATTGTATTATAACTTTTATCTATATCAATTATCTACATTAATGCATATACCATATAAATATATCATATAAATATAGTCAATTTGATGATTGAATTATTCTATCAAATACAAACAAGTATCAAATATCAGATATAGACATATCTATCAAACAAACTCAAATTCGGAAAATCAGTTGAGTATGATAGATATAATCAAATCAAATCAAGTCAAATCAATAGTAAACACTAGTAATTTGATATATTTTTAAATGCATAAGTTTTAATATATACTTAAAAGTTATAACATAATATGATAAATTTATATATACCCAATTAAAGAACTTAGCTTGCAATATGTTTAGTTTGAATGGGCAAGTACGTATAAGTAAAGTTAAATTATATTAATATAGATTAGTTAATATAAATTACATGGGTATGAATCAAATGTGATCTTATTGATTACTAATACCTTGAATGATATAAATTATTATTACAATGACTTAATGAGTTTTTTTTATTTTATGACTGATTTTAGTTAATTACTTATGGAAACCTGGAAAATATTGTTAGAGTTGTAAATGCATAATCATTTGTTAATATACTTATAAGTTATAACATAATAATTAAATTAATAAAAAATTTTGGTTTCAAGGTAATTAGAAATTGGATAAAAAAATAGGTTGCGAAAGATTCGGTCACATTCATATATTCAGATTGTTACATATCGAGAGAATTTAGGTTATGAGTTGTTATAAATAGGGTCATATCGGTTATGTGTCGCGTTTAATCGATTTCAAATTCTCTTCGGGTTGGGTTGGAAAATGGGAATGGGGTCGGAATTTGGGCTTGGGCCTTTAAATGGTCTTGGACTCAAAAATGGGCTTGGGCCTACTTGGGCTTAGGCTTTGACCCATTGACTTGGGCCTTAACTTAGGCTTGGTCAATGTTGAGCTTGACCTTAAAGTTGACTTTCATGGGTTAGATTATCAAACATTGACTTTGACCTTGATGGGTTGGACTTTGACTTGGGGTTTGACTTCCATGAAGTTGGGCCATGAGTATAAGTTGGCTATGCAAAAGGTCAAGGAAAGGCTAAGGGTATATGGGCTTAAGAAGCATTTAAATCAAGAAGACAAGGGCAAGAGGAATGGCCTAACCCAAAAGAGAAGTGGCACATAAAGAAGTTAAAGGGGGATGTGTTTTGATGCCTTGGAGACTCTTAATGGTAGCCAACAACCAAAGTCCAAAGGATAATTAGAGTTTGAGTCAAATTAAACTTCATTAAAAATTAGTCATTAGTTTGCTTGATTTTAGGCGTGTTTTGATAGGAGTTTGAGTAGAGTTAGACTTATATTTTGCTTCTAGACTTTTGCATGTGATTTTTAGTAGTTAGCTAGTTTTAGGGTTTCCTTGTAACAAACTTTGAAAAGGCTACCCTTTAAATAAGACAGTCAAAATCACTAGAAATTAGTTGAAGAATATTGGAAAAAAGTTGTTTCTTGCTTTGAGTGTATACACGTGAGTGCGTGTGTGAGGCTTAAGGTGTCCATTGCTTACTCACCTTGGCAAGTGAGTTGTGTTCTTGGAGTCCTCATTCCTTAGGCGATGATTCTTCTGTATTCTAAGTGATTTGGGGTGCCCAAAGGTAAGCCTAAACTTAAGCTGTAGAGTTTAGAGTCTTTGATTTATCAATTACTTTTGGTGTTTATGTTGGGGATTTTGGTTCAAAATTGTTGAGTAATCATTTGCAAATTTGTTCATCAAAGTCACGTGGTTTTTAGTTATTATCTATCATTTAATTTTGCATGAAATTGGATAAAAATTGGGTGATAATTCGTGGGTTACATTTGGGTGATGTTAGCTTAAGTCAAAATCTAATGAAGTATCGAAGCCAGTTTATTGTGTGAAACTTTTGCTGTGTTGTTGTTGAATTTGCTGTAAGTTTTTATCCCTTATTATTACAAATTTGTGTGGATTAAAATCTAGAAAGTTTGGTTATGATTTTGTGAATAAACTTGTGAATTTATCCATAATTCGTAGTCACAATAATCTGAAAATTTTGCTAGAGTTTTTGAGAGTTTGAGTTGGCTATTGTTGATTGTTGCTACTGATTGGGTATTCATTCGTGCTTAATAATCTTTATTATTGGCTTATCTTTCGTGGGAGATCATTTGGAATCATTAGCTTTAAGCATAGTTTGAATTGTTGGGAAAAAAGCCCATTTGGTGCAATAATAGCAGACTGGATAGAATTGTGTACATGCTTGTTTTGGTTGTGTTTGTAGTATCATTTGAGGGAGTTGGCTTACACCACCTCAACACAAATTGTGTTAGGGTGTTAGTGAAGAAAAAAGAGGCGAGTGTGAGCTTTAGAAGGCGCGTAGCACAGTGGGTGAACCTAGGGAAAGTGCGTGTGTTGGCTGGAAATTGTTATTAACACTCTTTGGACTTGGGGCTTTGATCCTTTATTCAAAAATAACCCATTAGTCGGTATAACTAGGCATGCTTATGAGCCGAGTCGAGCTCGAGCCTGGCTGAGCTCGACTCAAACTCGATAGCTCAGACTCAAGCTCGGCTCGAGCTCGAAAGCTCGTGAGCTTGGAAATCCAAGCTCGAGCTCGGCTCGAAAATCAGATATTCGAGCTTGGCTCGAACTCGAAGCTCGGCTCGAAGCTCGAGCTCGAAGCTTGGCTCGAAGCTCGGCTCGAAGCTCGAGCTCGAAGCTCGACTCGAAGCTCGAAGTTCGAAGCTCGTTAGGCTCAAACATGCTCAACCTCTAACTAGAAATCTTTAGGCTTGAACTCGTTAAGCTCAAGCAAATCAACTGAATTTCAATAGCATTTTTTAGTTTTTTACAAAAGTTAATTTATTTGTTGAAAGTTTAAATCTAAACTTGCAAAAATAATAAAATTCAATCAAACTTACCAAATGTTCAAGAAACGACAATTTATGATTTTGTAATGGAGAAATAGTTTCTTCAGATAGTGGGATTTGTAATGCATCGCCTTCCAATGTTTAATAAGTTGATTATTATGATTTTTCAACAATTTATAGTATCATAAATTATCCTTTTTTCTACAAAATAATAACAAAATTAGGAATATAGTTGATAAAGGTTGAGGCTTAACCTGGTCAAATCCAAACCGGTCAAACCCGAATCAAATCTGGACTAAACTGATTAAGTAAATAACTGATTGCACCCGATCCGATTATTAACCCGAAATCGAACCGATCCAAAAATAATTAAAACCCGTTTCAACCCGACCCAACAGTACCGAATCTGTTAGTACCGAACCAAACACGTACCGACAACCCGAACTAACACCCCTATTGATCATCAATCATCATATTTTTTTAACTTTATTTAGTAGTACTTTAGGTTCATCACGATATATGAAATATCATATGTATTTTGTTAAAAATTATAAGGTTAGAAACTTAGAAATATATGAATAATATAAGTTATATAAGTATATAACTCTAATTTTGTTTGAATGGTTTCATGTGTCATAAATTTCTTAATTAGATCATATGTGTCATCATAACATGACACTTGGCTGAAAGTTATGCAGTAAAAAATTGACCCGACCCAAATTACCGAAACAAACTATAACTCAAGTCAACATGTTATAGAACCGAATTGTAGCGACTCATGACCTTTTTTATTTTAAATATAAAATACTAAATATAAAAGAACTGAGCTTCACATAAGTTTTTCGAGTCGAGCTTCTAACGAGCTTTCGAGTCGAGCTTCTAACGAGCTTTCGAGTCGAGCTTCTAACGAGCTTTCGAGTCGAGCTTCTAACGAGCTTTCGAGTCGAGCTTCTAACGAGCTTTCGAGTCGAGCTTCAAACGAGCTTTCGAGTCGAGCTTCTAACGAGCTTTCGAGTCGAGCTTCTAACGATCTTCATTCGAGCTTCTCACGAGCTTTTCGAGTCGAGCTGAAGTTTGCTGAACTCGGCTCGTTATCTTATCGAGCCGAGTTCGAGTTCGAATCGAGTCCACTCGAGTCGAGCTTTGACCGAGTTTTGACCGAGTCGAGCTCGAGCTGCTCACGAGTAGCTCAACTCGATAAGCACCCCTAGGTATACCCACCGAAAATATTTTGCTAACACTAATGACAAATCATATGGGTATTACCATCAAAGTAATCTGCTTTCAATGAAAATTTCAACTCTGATTGCACTATTGATATCGCTTTTGCTTGGCGGCTCACATTACATAGCACAACCTCTAAAATTTATTATCGATGAAATAGATCTTTTCCAATAGAGATCCCCACAATTAGTGAAGCGAAACAAGAGAAGAAGAAAAAAATTACTTGACTTTCTAGATTTTAACCCGTCAAATAAACAAAATCTTAGCTTGATCTCTAAATATTGCAACTAAAAGTTACTAAGTCATGGATTGCAAAAATAGAGGCTAAGGTATTAGTGAAAAAGATAGAGGCCAAAAAGGCATTATAATAAGTTTTTAAGCACGAGGCCATATTTGCTCATCTTGTACATAAGCTACAACAACTCATCTGATATCACATTTCAACTTTTTAAGTTCAAAAGGTATTCTTTTAAAACGAAGTTCTTACTACATAAGAATCATACTCGATCCATATGTAGGGGTAAATTGACCCAATTCGAAAATCCGACCTTAACCCAATTCGAAAATAGCGGGTTAGGGTTGAGATTTATGACACGAAAACTTAATTGAATTGACACGAATTCGATTCAAAATTAAATGGGTTAGGCTAAGGTTGAAAATTCCAACTTGAAAATGACTCACGTAATCCGAAATTATTCTCGGGTCAATATCAGGTTGGGTCAACCCAAATCCAACCTTATAACCAAACTATATTAAGTAGATTAAAAAATATCACTTGGCCAATCACCCATTCAGCCCAAACTCATGCTCAAATTAAACCCGTAAAAAACAATTAAAATACTATTGTCAACTTATTAGCCGTTTCATCTCAACTCTAAGAATCTTCTTTTTTTTCAGTCACTCTATTAAATAACCACGTCAACCACCCTATGGAGGAATCACTATAATGCAGATAATATACATAAAATTAAAGGTTACAAGGATATGAATATTCGTGGTATATAGTCCATATCATACAGATAATTACTGTAAGGATCTTGAAATTTAGCAAGTTAAAGTGCTAAAATACTGTATCTGTTTATTAGGCCTCTCTTTTCTGATCAACTTGCCACCAGATTTACACAATTTCCACCAAGCATCGTCAAGATAATTCAATAAAGAATCAATTGGACCTCCTTTGCTGCAAGAACCTATCAGTGACATTACTCCTTTCCACAAATAAACTTTTTATCCACAAGTCAACAATCCCCATTCCACATCCTTTTAGTGGACTTCGTCTTTCCCAAATTATTTGAAATTGACATGACATTATTACGCCGCCGCCGTTAACTTTATCACTAGAAACTCTACCACTATTATTTCGCCATATAATTCCACTTATTTTCCGTTGCAATACTTTTAAAAATATGCATCATTATCTATACATAATTTTAACTGCCGTATCAAACATCATACTTGAATATATATTTTTATTATAATAAACATATAAGTAATAATAGTAAATAGTATAAAAGTCAAACAATTTAAACTAAAAATATAAAGTAAGCGTACTTTTTTAGAATGTCCCTTACCATCTCATGCTTTGCTTTGTTGGGCCAATTGTTACCAATGACAATGACTTTGAGTACAATCAACTCATCAAGGGTATTTTTCGCATAGTTTTGATCAAGTCATAGTCATGGGGGGCATCAAAGTCACTCTTTACATTTCAGTTTCTCTGCAGAATTCCTTCACTTATGTTGTTCATCCAGAATGGTCAGTTGTGACAGTGTCAAAAGACAGTTGAAAAAAGATAGACAAAACAAGAAGGAACCTTATACTACCCAGGACTAATTGAATCTTCTTCTAGGAGCTCACACCCCACCTATTCTTGATGTTACACGCCCCATCATCACATTCTTTGGGCTCAAAGACCCGTTTTTCTCTGCATCAAAGCTAGCATGGACGCTGTACAATACATATACAACAACAGCAAAAACAGAGAATAATACAAATCGAATGTAGGACGGTCCATCGAGAGAGCCCAACAGGAAAATGTCTAGGAATATAGACATTGAAGGTATCCATGGCATCAAAGGAACTCCCCAAAACTCGGGTTTCCTAGCCTGAGGGACAAGCCACTGGAATAGTTGCAAAAGGGCAATGGCAGTGACGGCGCATACCCCAAGCACAATATCTTGAAGTCTACCAGATGGTACAAAACGCCATATTAAAGTGAACAAAACAGAAGTGACCGAGAAAGAGCAAAGGAACGACAAAGTAGGCCATGGATTAGTCGTTCCTATAGCTACATATCTTCGATAAACGACAGCATTCGCGACCATGTAAAAGACAAAGAGAGTGCCAATTGATACTAGGTTCAAAAGAACATCAAGATCAGTGAACAGAGCAATGGCTGCAGTCAGAATTCCTGCAAGGGAAGGGAAGTAAGCATTAGGACATTTTAATTCTTCTTATTGCAAACGATTTAATTTCATAATCTTTTTTAAATAAACGTCCCTAAGGACTCACATCTATAACTATTACTAAAGGAAAAACTCTATTGACGTCATACTTAACATGTATTAAGTTATCATGAAAAAAATTCCGCCTTTTTTAAAATGATGTCATCTTTTTTTACTTTACATTAATATTAGATTGAAAAATGTTATATGTAAAAAATTGTGTGCCTATATAAATTCCTAAATCATTTAAAACTATTCTTATTTCTTCCATTTATTTCATATTTTCTCTTTATTTTTTTTATAAATATTATCTCAATTCAATTTTTTACAATAATTCTATAAAACCTCTATAAACTTTTACGAATAAATAAAAATACTCTTATAATTGAAATATTTAACAAAAATAGTTTATTCTTAAAATGTACATCGCACGAGACTTAACTAATTAGTTTATAATAGCGAAAATACAAAATTTGTGGGTTATTCTAACAAACACTTTTCCTAATTACCAAATGCCTAAAATCATCCCCTATTTATTTACCCGTAGATTCCCAAAATACCCCTGTGATACGGCCTGTTGTAAATCAGGCAACCCACGTACCTTCCTGGAGAAAATAGTTTCACAAGCAAAACATATGCAACTGTAGGAACATTTTCGATAACTCGGAACGTCCACCAATCAGCATATTAACATGCTAAAGATGGAGCACTTAAGAACTACTCAAGGTGATAAATTATTCCACTCAAACAGTCTTTCCACTCAATGATTCTTTCTAAAATGGAAAATCATCAGGAGAGCATATTGCAACCAAAGCATCACTTTCACTCGAGCTAATGGTACAGATCAAAAGGATGATCAGAACAATGCTTATTTTTACAAAGTCGGCGTTCCCAAGCAACTTAAATAGTAACCTAAAAGGAGCTACAACATTCACTATACCCCAGCTTAGCTTTAAATTCCTGGAATCCTCTGAATTGTAATCTAGCTTAACTTTTCTTGGTATCTAGACTTTGTGAAACAGGAAATATACTCCGTATTTCATTAAACTTGAAGCACAGAGGTCAGAGAAACTCAAAAATCAAATGTAATCTTTTATATAAAAAGTTCTTTGTCCCGCATTGTTAGATGAAAGGTGTTTGGAGCACTTTGTATAGAAATATGTTGACTCATTTGGGTGTGACCCAAGGGTTACCCACTTTTGTGAAAGGAGGAAGGGTCTAGGAATCCAACCAACACACGCACGCTAAGTCGGACTAGGCTGGGTTGCGTTAGGACAAGACTTGAGGGTAACATGTTAACTTTTTGGACTGTTGCAGACTCAACATTTCAGAAGCTAAACTATACTTTGGCCAGTCTGGCAGACCCCGAGGTTTCAGTCTATCCAACAGACGGTATCTTAGCTAATTGGTCTTTTTTGTGTCTGCAACGGTTACAATTTTAATGCCGGTTTTATTAAACCTAATTTTAATGCTAACGATTATATAATTAAACCGTAATTTAATGCTTATTAACGTTTTCATTAAATGGGTATATTTTCCTCTTTATAAAATAGTGCCTCTGGCATCAGTTTTGGGAATTTAGAAAAACCTATCTCTCCCATTTTCTTTCTTTCTCAAAAAGAACGAGCAGTTCCTATCTTTGGGTGTTTCGTTGTCCAGTGCTATTGTGCAGACCCACTAGTAACATTAGAGAGGTTGTTTTGTTTTTTGGAACATCCGGCTAGTACGATCTGCTTGCACACTCTAGAGTAGATATCTTAAGTTTCAAATGACTGATGACAAATCAGTAGAGGTCACTAGTAAAATAATAATCAATTGCGGCTACGGATTTGCGGCGTAATACCAAAAACGCTGCAAATTAATTAGAGAACTCACTAATATGCGGCGTATTATTGAACAATTGCCGCATATTAATACCTAAAAATAATAATATGCGGCGTATTAGGGTTAAACCGCCGCATATTAATTGAATTCTTGAATTAATTTGCGGCGTATTAGTCGACACCCGCCGCATATTGCTTCTTTAAATTAAAACCACCAGCTTTTTCTTCAGTTTATTTCTCTTCGTGTTCTCATTTCTCTTCAGTACTTCCTCTAGTTGTGTTTTTGCGCCCCCATTCTCTGTAATCCTTCGTGTACTTGCTCTCTTATTCCCTAACTACATCTCTTTGTGTTCTTTCGCCCCAATTCCGACATTGATTCTTCTATACCGCCGCTGTGTATGTAGTTCGTCGTCTCCTCCCCCATCTCTTCGTCTCGCGTGTTCCGCCTTCTTCAAGGTATTGGGTTTCAATGCTTTTGTTCTTTTATTTATTTAATTTGTAATTGTGCATATATGTATGTTTGTTTGTTCAATGGAGTAATATATGGGCATTGCGTATTAGGGGCGTTTTGAGTAGACTATGGGTTTCGTGTTAGGGGCATTGTGTTTGTTTGTTCAATGGAATAATATGTCTTTGTATTTGGGTTTTGAGTTTAGGGGCATTTTGAGTACGTAGACTATGGAATAATATATGGGCATTATGTATTAGGGTTAGGGTTATAGGAAGAGGATTGTTTGAATTAGGGTTAGAGGAAGGGTATTGTTGGATTATTAGTCAAAAAGTTGGATTATTAATCAAAGTTGGATTTATATTTTAATTTGTATGTGTATTAGTTGGAATTGAATTATGTTAGTATTCATATTATTAGGAATTGAGTTAGTATGTGTTTGAATTAGTTTGTATATTAATTGGAATTGGGTTATGTTATAGAGTGTTTTGTATAATAGTTTGAATTGAATATAGAGTGTTAATATACGAATTGGTTATGTTTATCAGTTTGAATTGAATTAGTTAATGCATATGGATTAGTACGTATATGAATTAGTAGAAACTGATTTGGCAATGTATATGAATTAGTAAATGGCATTGTGTGTTGGTTGTGGTTGTTTATAAATTCATATAAACAGGTCTGAAAATCTAAATGTTGGATTTACAAAGGAAACTCTGCCAAATTTTTTGTAGAATTTGTATTGATTTACAAAGCATAGAACAGAAATAATATCGCTAGAAGAATTCAGTAATTAAAATATAGAGCGAGTGTTTGTGGGTCATTGTGGAGTTTGCTTAACCTTACTTTTGGTAAGCTACTTGAGGACCCTTTAGGTGCAATTATATATATAACTATGCGTAAATTGAGTATTGATTAGATTGTTATTTAATCTCTTATATGTTAAATAGGGCATAACACAAATTATGGAGCGAAAATGGATGTATGGTAATCGTGCTTCGTTAGAGTTTATGAATGGAGTTGAGGAGTTTTGTAGACAAGTGTTGAAACACCTAAATAACATTGGAGATGATGAGTGTGTTGCCCTTGTGTTGATTGCGATAATGTGAATACAGTTAGTAGTATAAGAGAGTTGAGGGACCATGTGATCCGCTGTGGGTTTAGGCAATAATACCACGTATGGGTATGGCATGGTAGAGTTAATATACTTCAAGTATGAGAATAAGGATAGATTATTGGCCTTAAAACTATATGGTTTCCTTTGTTACTTTTACCTGTCCTTCCGCCTTCATCATAGTCCTCTGCTTTCCTATAAAATGATTGTGTGTCCTCTTTTCTTTTTTGAACTTTTACGAGAAAAAGACGGAGAAGTTATCTGTGGGAAAGAGAACAAGGAGCTATTGAGCTAAAATGGTGATAGAACGAAACAAAAGGTCGCGTATTGCTGCGGTTAGGAAGTAGCATTCGATAAAAGAGAGTGATGAGGGTGGTAGTAGCCGAGTAAAAGGTAAAAATATGAGGGTTTTGATGGGTGAGAATGAGGCTGTAGTGATTGATGAAGAAGAGTTTTTAAGAGGGGTTATTGGATTCATGAGATTTAACCCCTATTAGAGACTCTTCTTTCTCAATCACAACAGCTTCATTTTCATCCATCAAAACCCTCAAATTTATATCTTATATTCGGCTACTACCACCCTCGCCAGTCTCTTTTATCGAATGCCACTTCCTAACTGCAGCAAGACGAGACCTTTTGTTTTGTTCCATTACCATTTTAGCTCATGAACCCCTTGTTCACTTTCCAGCGGATAAATTCTCCATCTTTTCTTCGTAATAGCCGGAAAAGAACAGAAGGGCACAGATCGTTTTATAGGAAAGATGAGGAATGTGATGAAGGCGGAAGAGCAGGAGAACGGAATATAGGAAACAATGCATGAAAACTTTTAATTAGGCTATATTGGTATGTTAGTGCAAGTTATAGGTTAGTTTGATAAGAAATGTGGAAAATAGGCGAGGGAGAACCCTTTCCGGCCCCCTTTCCCTTGAAAATCACGAACATCATCCCAAAACTTAGTGAAATGCTTCTAAGGTTCGTTTTCAATGCATGAATACTTGTAATTAGGCTATATTGGTATGTTAGTGCAAGTTATAGGTTAGTTTGATAAGAAATGTGGAAAATAGGCGAGGATGAACCCTTTTCGGCTCCTTTTCCCTTGAAAATCACAAACATCGTCCCAAAACTTAGTGAAATTCTTCTAAGGTTCGTTTTCAATGCATGAATACTTGTAATTAGGCTATATTGGTATATTAGTGCAAGTTATAAGTTAGTTTGATAAGAAATGGGGAAAATAGGCGAGATAGAACCCTTTCCGGCCCCTTTTCCCTTGAAAATCACGAATATCGTCTCAAAACTTAGTGAAATGCTTCTAAGGTTCGTTTTCAATGCATAAATACTTGTAATTAGGCTATATTGGTATGTTAGTGCAAGTTATAGGTTAGTTTGATAAGAAATGTGGAAAATAGGCGAGGTAGAACCATTTCCGGCCCCATTTCCCTTGAGAATCACGAACATTGTCCCAAAACATAGTGAAATGCTTCTAAGGTTCGTTTTCAATGCATCAATTTCATATGGAAAATAGGCGAGGAAGAACCCTTTTTGTGTCCGGGTAGAAAGTGACTTAAACACTTCAAATACATCGATTTCATATGCATTGCATTTTATATACACGTTAATGATATATATGTTAATCAATATTAGGTATGCAAAGGATTCAACGAGGAGCCCTTCTCCAACAAAGAAATCGACGTCGTCCGCAACAAACTTGCAAAGTATTGGACAAATAACTTTTTTTAGATTTTGTACATTACCTTATTCTTGTGTATTTTGTAATTTATACATCAATTTCATTAATTGGATTGTATTTTTGATGTCACTTAATATATGGTTGTTTTTACGACCCTATTAGTACGCATAAATGAGAGATCGATGGATCCTGTGTATATATGTATCTTGGGTTGCAGAAATTGCAAATGTAATAAGCAGGTTTTGAATTTGAAATTTGGGCGTTGTAGGGATCAGATTCTTGCGTTTTAAAAAAAACACAACTCATATGCGGCGGTTCTAAGGAGGTGACGCTGCATATTTATATATTACAGTTCAATTTATTGTAAAAAAAACTACCAATTAGCGGCGGTTTTAGGGAGGTGACGCCGCAAATGTGTAGGTAATATGCGGCGGGTGTAGGGTAGCTAACGCCGCAAATGTACGGCTAATTAGCGGCGATTTTAAGCTTGGTGACACCGCAAATTTACAAACAATATGCGGCGTATTATTTACGCTACAAATTAAATAGATTAATTTGCTGCTAGCATTTTGACGCCGCATATGTATCTAAAAACCCCGACGCATTTTTAAGCTTTTCTACTAGTGGATATAGTCTCATCAATGTCAGAAAATGGTTTTAGATGAACAATTTCATGTTACTGTGATGATAGATAAACTCCCTCCATCTTGGAAAGATTTTAAGAACAATCTGAGGTATAAGACTAAGAAATTTTCCTTAGAGAACCTGATCACTTGGCTTCTAATTGAAGAGGAGGCTTGAAAGCAAGACCAGAGATAGGAGATATTATTTGTTACCACAAATAATGCTCTTAGGAAGTCTTATGCAGTACTTAAACCTACTGCTAAGAACTTCAAGAATCAGAATTAAAAGAAGAACTTCAACAAGAACACCAACAAGAACCATGGACAACAATAGTTTCATCTCCCTAAGAATGGTTCTAGTCAATTTCTATGTTACAAGTGTGAAAAGCCAGGCCATATGGCACGAAAGTGAAGGAACATGCCTAATCCTGCACCAACGCAAGCTAGCATAATTGAGGAACCCTTTGTGGCTATGATTATAGAGATCAACCCTATAAGTGGATCATGATCAAGTGGGTGGGTAGACACTGGTGCTATGTGTCATGTCTGCTATGATCATAATATGTTTAAAACATACACAAAGACTGCTAATGATAAGATAGTGTTATTGGGAGACTCCCACTCCACTAATGTAGCTGGCTTTGGAGAGATTAAACTAAAGTTTAAATTGAGAAGGACTCTTATTTTGAAGGATGTTTTGCATACTACATAAATAAGAAAGAATCTGGCATCTGACTACCTCCTTAACAAATATGGTTTTACCCAAACCATAGGATCTAATCTGTTCACTTTAACTAAGAATGACACCTTTGCTGGAAAAGGTTATGCGAATGATGGTATGTTTAAATCAAACGTTTAAGTTAATAAATTTTCCTCTTTTACTTACATGTTGTGTACTTTTGATGTTTGGATGCTAGAGTTTGTCATGTTAACAAAAGACTCAAAAAAAATATGAGTAATTTAGGTTTAATTCCTAAACATTCTCTTGATGATTATGACAAATGTGAGTTTAGCAGCCAAGCTAAGATAACCAAGTCACCTCATAAAATCAGTTATGGAAAGTTCAGATCCATTAGACTTGGTTCATTCTAATATATTACGAACTTGATGGAACGTTGACCAGAAATGGGCAGAGATATTTTATCACTTTTATAGATTATTGTGTTTGACTACACTTGTGTGTATCTAATGAAAAATAAAAGTGAAGCATTTGACATATTTAAGCAGTTTGTGGCTGAATTTGAGAATCAGTTCAACAAGAAGATAAAAAAGGTTACAAAGTGACCATGGAACCGAGTATGGATCTACCCCGTTTGTTGAATTCTACAACTCAAAGAGTATCATACATGAAAGGACTTCTCCTTGTTCACCCGAAATGAATGGTATGGCTGAAAGAAAAATCGAACACTAACATAGTTAGTAGTAGCCATTTCTTTGAATTTAGGTGCAGCTCTTCACTGGTGGGCTAAGATTTTACTAACTGCATGTTATGTCTTGAATCGTATTTTGAAGACTAAGAGTAAGATTTCTCCTTATAAAGTTTTATTAAAAAGGTAGGCTAACATTTCATACTTTATGACTTGGGGATATCTGACGTATGTTAGAATTCATGATCTTAAGAGAGTAAAACTTTCCTATAGAGCTTATGAGTGTGCATTTGTTGGATATGCCTTGGAAAGTAAAGCATATAAATTCTTTAATTTGAATTTACATGTGATCATTGAATCTAATAATGTTAACTTCTTTGAGAACAAGTTTCCCTTTAAATCCAGAAATAGTGGGGCACGTCCTCTTCTGTTGTTACCGAAATCAGAATTAGAACTTTAAATTCGAAGCCTAAACCTGAAGTAAGGAGAAGCAAACAGGCTAAGGTGGATAAATATTTTCACCCTAATTTTGTTGTTCTTAATGTAGAGAAGGATCCTTTGAGCCTTCAAGAAGCATTGACCTCAGTAGATGCATATTTATGGCAAAAAGTTGTAAATGATGAGATGGACACCTTTGTATCCAACTGAACATGGCACTTAGTAGATTTACCACTAGATTGTAAAACAATTGGTTGCAAGTGGATCCTAAAAAGGAAACTGAAAGTTGATGGCTCAATTGATAAGTACAAAGCTCCTCTTGTAACTAAAGGCTATAGACAAACGAATAATGTAGATTTCTTTGATAATTATTCACCTGTAACTAGAATAACATCTATAAGATTACTAATATATGTTATCGCTATTCATAATCTTTTAGTGCATTAGATGGATGTTAAAACAACGTTTTTGAAAGGTGACCTAGAAGAAGAAATCTACTTGGATAAACTAGAAGAATTTATGATCCCAAGACAGGAGTACAACGTATGTAAGTTAGATTAATCCCTCTATGGTCTTAAACAAGATCCTAAGCAATAGCACGAAAAATTTGATAACTTGGTCATCTCACATGGTTTTAAGATCAATGGTAGTGACAAATGCATATATATAAAGTCTGAGAATGACATTTGCACTATCATTTGTTTGTATCTTGATAACTTATTAATTTTTGGTTTGAATATTCAAGTTGTAAATAATGTAAAGTCATTATTGAGTTTGAAATTTGATATGAAAGACCTAAGGGAAGCGAGTGCAATCCTTGGAGTTAAGATTACCAGGTCTGAGAATGGAATTTCTTTCGACCAATCTCATTACATTGAGAAAATATAAAGAAATATAGTTACTATGACTGTAAACTAGCATGAACACCTTACAATCCTAGTGTAAAACTATTAAGAACACTAGTGATGCAGTAAGGCAGTAAGAATATGTGAGCATCATTGGCAATCTTTGGTATACCACTAATTGTACTAGACCCAACATTGCCTATGTCGTGAGATTAGTTGGCATGTTTACTAGTTGACTTGGTATAAAGCATTAGTACGCTATTGAGAGGGTCATGAGGTACCTAAAAAGGACCATGAACCTAAGATTACATTATGAGAGTTTTACAGCTGTCCTAGAAGAATATAATGATGCCGAATAGAACACCTTATTAGATGACTTGAAAGCTACTACTGGATACATTTTCACTATAGGTGGTGGAGCTGTATCTTAGAAGTTTAAGAAACAGACTATTTTAGGTCAGTCCACTATGGAGTAAGAAATGATAGCACATGCAAATGAAGAAGCAAGTCGGTTAAGAGGCCTGCTAGGAGAGGTTCCTTATGGGAAAAACTGCTGTCAGTTGTGTTGATCCATTGCAATAGTATCACGGCTATTGCTAAAGTTGGGAACCATTAATACAACGGTAAGGGACAATAAATACCATGAGCACAACATTATAGAGAGTACTTCTCAATTGGAGCTATTAAAGTGGATCATGTACGCACTAAGAATAACCTAACAGATCCTTTGACAAAAGGATTAGCTAGAGAGAAAGTCCATAATTCTTCTAAAAGAATGGGGCTATTGCCACAAAGATGAGTCACACATAGTGGTAACTCGACTTATAGACTGGAGATCCCAAGAAATAAGTTTAATGGGTAATAACAAGCTATGGAATGATATGTGTAGATTATGCTTTGGGATTCAAAGCATAAATTCATAAGGTGATTAATGATGAGTTAATAGGAACTCTTAATAAGATTTATACTCCAATTGAAGTGGAGTATCGAGCTACAGAAGTACTCTTAATAGACTCACCTATGTGAATGTGGAAGTGAGGCCACTTCCTATGAAATATTTGCGCCAAACATTTTTAGAGCTTTCACTATACTAGGATAGACATGCAAGGCCGTAATTGCACGGGTCTAAGACAAACACCTGGAATGGGTTGTGTGTGGCACATTCTCGGAGCTAGGGTTCAAACTACGAGTTACCCTAGTTGAATCTAAATTGTAAACGCTACGAATAAGTTCAAGTTGAAAGACACTTTTGTTTATGCATAATCTATATACATTAGGAAATTGCTCGATAATGTTTTTAAAATTCAAATGGGAGATTGTTGGAACATGTTGTTCCTATATGTGAAGTTTACTTTGTCCCACGTTAGTGGGTGAAAGGTGCTTGGAGCACTTTATATAGAAATATGTTGACTCATTTGGGTGTGATCCAAGGGTTACCCACTTTTGTGAAGGAGGAAGGGTCTATGAATTCAACCAACACCCACACGCGCGCATGCCGAGCCGGGCCAGGCTGTGTTGGGTTGGGTTGGATCAAAACTTAAGGGTAACATGTTATCTTTTTGGATTCTTGTAGTCTCAACATTTTAGAAGTTGAGCTATACTTTGGTCTGTCTTGCAGACCCAAGGCTTTGGTCTGTCCAACATATGGTATCTGTCCAACATACAGTCTCCTTTAGATGCTTAGCTAATTAGTCTGTTTTGGGTCTGCAACTATTACAATTTTAATGACAGTTTTATTAAATCCTATTTTAATGCTAACGGTTATATAATTAAATCATAATTTATTATTGATTAAAGTTTTCATTAAACGGATATATTTTTCTTTATATAAAATAGTGCCTCTGGCATCAGTTTTGGGAATTCAGAAAACCTATCTCTTCCATTTTTTTTCTTTCTAAAAAAGAACAAGCAGTTCCTGTCTTTGGGTGTTTCGTTGTCCAGTGTTATTGTGCAGACCCACTGGTATCATTAGAGCGGCTAGTACAATATGCTTGCACACTCTAGGGGCAATGTCGTGAATGTTCTAAAGAGAGCAACATAGTCCGTGACTCAGCCTTTTCGATAACATTATTATTGTTATTTTTGCAGTATTGTTTACAACAAACACTTAGTAAGCTAAAAAGCAGCAAGGTTCATCCAACAATAGATGGTTAAGTACTGCAGTAAATTGTTGAGGAAACTTTCCTCAAAAAATCTACCTCAATGAAGGGTGAGAAGTTTCTCATAACTTGGTCATAACTAGGGTTTCCTTAATTTATAATAAATTCAGTATCGTTCTTGTAATTATAAAATGAAATTTCTGAATCCATTCCGAATCCAGAGTAGGAACCGTCTTGAATTCTTGATCCCAATTTTGTTAGAGAAGATGGAATCTGGTATTCGCAAGCTAGCCAACAAATTATGGAAATCCTAGGAACAACCTTAGCTTGTTAGAAAAATAAAAATTAACGATAGATCTAGCTAGGTGTGCTTCCAGAACTTATACAACCGTAGCATTTGTGAAGTGTTCGTGTATAGTACTAACTACACGATTAAAATCTTATATTATCCCAAATTAATATAATTTTACGGAGTTATATGAAAAGGTGATCGACGCCGCTAGTTAGGTATAACTATATGGTGTTTGCTCGAAAGTGATGGTAATTTAGTGAAGTTGACGCTGAAGATCCAAAATCCATGACTCTTTGAGCCACAGAAATACCATCAACGTTTTTATTTTACTGAAATTTCGTGGTCTCCCTTGGGATTCCATACAGCCATGCTTATGAGTTATGATATCCCAAGTTCCAAAAGCATCTTTAATGCTGAAATTGATCCCTAAGCTTTCCACTAAAAGAGCACTTCTTCACCTAAAACCGGATCTTTTGGCCAAATTGCACTTCATGGGTGATGCGTCACCGACCAACCCAATTCCTATCTTAAAAACATGAGGTAATACCTTAGTCCAACTCTTCATCTTGACCTCTTACGTCAAGATGAAGCCCAACCCCTTTCTCTTCCCCGTTCATCTCTTCTCGGGAAGGTTACGAAGCCCGTAAAGCAAGTGAAGCTTGAATTATCAGAAAGGTTAGTTCTCTATAGACCTGTGCATTGGATTGGGTCAGGGCCAGGATAGATCACAAGCAAAACGGGCCGGGTCAAACAAAATACAAAACGGAACGGGCCGGGTCGCACTCGTCCAAAGAGAGTATAGTTTTTATCTATAGAGGATAATAATTTACATGTATCACCTCCAATATTTGATAGTGGACCATCGATAAGTAAGTGAAAATAATTCATTATCTGATAGTGTTTAAAAGTCTTGGAAACTATAGACCCATTATTGACCCGACTTGACCCATTAAAAGTCCAATAAAACATGACCCTTTAAGTGACCGACCCATTTGACCCATTATTTATTAGACCCTTTTATAAACGGGTCGGTCAAGAGCTCTTAACGGGCCCTCATCCATTTGAACAGGTCTAGTTCTCTTGTAGTGGAAGCCCTTATAACCCGATTAAAAGCTCCTAAGAAGCTAAAAAATTTAGTGGAGAATATTAGATTAGAAATTACAAACTTTCAGTTTTTCTCTTATTTTGAAGTATTTAAACTTTTTGTATAGCCCATAATTTAGCTATTAAAGCCATAATGGAGATTTCGTTGCTTAATTTAAATCCATTGACCAAAAAAACCAAAGAAGTTCTCATCGTATCATCTCCATGGCACTCTATGAGCTCACAATACCTAATTATCGACCGAAACTATCAAGGTTTATAATATCAGTCATATTAAACACTTGGACATTTACCCGTATTTAACATGTTTATGTGTACACAACAGCATATACTAACACCTCTTTAGTATAAAGATCAATTTTACAAATCCAGAAAGTTTTCTCTAACAATCCCACAATCTATGTGAATGGACTTTGTTGCAAATGAAAATGGCCGACAATTACAAGACAATAAAATTCATAAAACCATGACCTACATTTCGATGCCTTTCGGGGCTCTATAATCCAATTCCTCCATATCCCCTCATATAGTACAAATACAACACTGTAAGGATGTCTCCAGGTTTCTCGTCTACTCTTTCTATATATAAACTTTAGGTTATTAAAATAATAATAATAATAATAATAATAATAATAATAATAATAATAATAATAATAATAATAATAATAATGTTATGAAAACATTTCTCACATCAACATGACTCCCTTCAGCTACCCATTATAGTTGAAGTTGTACCAATTTATATTATACAGGACAATACTTATAACATCATCAATTCTCTAAATAATAGAATAAATGCATAGCCTATTACAAATTATAGAAACCTAATTGTTTCAATACATAACGCTTATGTCAGTTATTTGGTATCGTAGAGTTTTAAAAATGAGAGTTAATTTTCTCTTCAAAATACTCTGATTTTATTTCGAGATAGACGGGTATCAGAAGGCACAATCAAAGTCAAACAATGACAATGAAAATGATAATTAACTACATAATATAAGATTGAGGGTAAGTGATTAGAATTGAACACTCATATGACCAGAGTTTTTTTTTTTAACATCCCGAAAATTAACTAATAAAAAAATAACAAAGAAACACTTTTAACAAAAAGGAGGTCAGGATAGAGGTAGCTCTTATATGTGCTTTGCCAACTTTAGAGCGTTCCACTTGATAAATTAGACAAATTTCGAATTGTGTTGCAAGTGACTTAGTTTGGCGATTGTATTTGATATTTCCATATGATCATAGTTAAGTTCAAACGATTTTGATCTTTCGAAATATTCACTCAAGGCTTTATACTTCGTAATAGCCTATATTCACTATGTCTTAGAATATTATTAACAAAGGGAAGTATCAACTACAAATCTATATCATACTACTAGAATAAATTATAATAGGGCTCCAATAATAATTTTTCA
Source organism: Dysphania ambrosioides (assembly GCA_026401315.1). Lineage (NCBI taxonomy): Eukaryota > Viridiplantae > Streptophyta > Magnoliopsida > Caryophyllales > Amaranthaceae > Dysphania > Dysphania ambrosioides. The sequence continues at coordinate 11,152,226 of CM048666.1, read as the reverse complement.
AATTTTATTTGTTGGTACGTAAGCAAATATGAAAGGCATCACATACAATATGTAAACCAATTCAATAATTAACCAATTATGTTACTCGATAATGTTCATTTTCAATAAATATTTTGTAGGGTGCACGCATTAAATTAGTACAAGAATACAAGGTCTAATTGACCAAGCATCTACCAAACCTGCTCTTCATAAAATGAATTAAATTGATACATTATTCTACAAGGGTAACAACTCCTATATTAGCTTCACCTGCTTTTTTTTTGGCGTTTGTGTGTTTTATTAAAAAGTAGTAGAAAAGGATTGAGCAACCTTTCTCTACAAGGAAAAGCCTAACCCATGAAATCCCACCAACCACTTTAAGAAATCATTTGTTTGAGAGTACAATCTTTCCATATCTTTCCAAAGTTGAGAAATTTTTTGTACAGTCATAGATATTTTTGGTTTTAGCTCATTTGAAAACTTCAATTGAGTTAATAACTTAAAAATAAATTAATCTTGCATGGATGAACTGTGTCCATGTTACAATCAGTTTTAGCATAGATGTGTTGGTCTATAGTTTCAAAGGTTACACTCATCTACTCAGTTTCAAAGAAAATATATAGTTATATATAGTTGTTTTATTCATCTCATTGAGCACTTAATAAAATATCAAATTTTTATCAATATAAAATAAAGATATTATTAATAATGTAAATTGACAAATATATTTAGTCAAAACATAAAAAGAACAAAAGGATTTTATCACATATTATTCTAATAATATTAATTATGAATTATATTTATTAGGATACTTATATCACCATCAAAATACTTCATAATACTTGTAATTATAATGGAATACTTCCTCCATCCCTATTTATATGTTACATTTAATTTTTTTACGGTCACCAAGACCCAAATTTTAAAAAAAAATCTCTAGATTTGTATAACAAAAAATTATGAACATAATATTCTAAAAGTTTAAATTGATATTACAGGGATTAGGATTGATTATTATGGTATATATCTTTATATTATCTTTTTATATAGATTATTAGGTTTCCAACTCTATCTAGGTTGGAATTCCTTGTGTATAAATACTCTGTCATATGGTTAATGAGAAGACATGAGAATTGGTACTGATTTCGCATGGTATCAAGAGAAAGGTTTTGAAAAAAAAATTCTTTCTCTCTCACGTTTAGTCTTTCAGTTCTTTGTTGTCGAACATGACGTCTTCTTCCACCATCACCGGGGATAAACTACTGGTGGATTTGACTTATTACTAGGGGTCAAGTGATTCCCTCGGAAACATCATCACCATTATTCAATTATGTGGGGAGAATTATGATAAGTGGGCTCAAGTTGTTAGACAGTTGATGGCTACGAGGAAATTCAGGTTTGTGGATGGATCAATTCTCAAACTAGTGGACAGCCCTTCGAAGATGGATGGTTGGATTGTTGTTCAATCAATGTTATTGTCGTGGATTACTAATACTCTCAACACAAAACTTTTTTTGACAATCGGAGACTATGATGATGCGAGCACTCTATGGACAAATTTGAAGGATCGATTGTCAATGGTTCTTGTATATGCCAATTGAAGCTTTCGCTGGGTTTATACAAGTAAGAGATGATCGAGCCTATTTCCTCATATTTTGGTTGTCTAGCCAAGATATGGGACGAGCTCCATACACATCTTAAGGTTCCTTTGTGTTCTTGTGGGCTATACGAGTGCAATATTGTTTCTCAAGTAGAGAAATTGCGTGAGGAGGATTATTTTCATCATTTCCTTCTAGGCTTGGATGACAAGTTTGCCTCTATACGAGGTCAATTACTAGCGCAAGAACCGTTGCCTAGTGTGAATAAGGCATACCAACAGGTGGTTTAGGCGGAGAGGCTTGGTGAGGACAAACTGCTTACACATTTTCGCACTGATATGACCATGGCTTTCATGGTTAGTTCGAATCAATAGGGTAGAACACAGAAATCGGATAACTCCGATAATTTTTGTAATTACTACAATCAAGAAGGCCATCTTGAATCAGGGTGTTTCCAAACATATGGTTTCCCGGAGTGGTGGGGGGACAGGCCCCGTGGTGGCCTTGGTCTGGGACGTGGTGGATCGACAAACACTTAAGGGGAAGGGCGCACAAGGGGCATGGGAATCACAGGATTTTTCAGCCCCATCTCGTGCAAATAAAATTGGAGGAGGATTGTCTTCACCCACCTCCAACTCTGAGGCTACTATAACAAGTGTTGAGGCTGAACTTACAGGAGTAACTCTAGCCCAAATTTAGAAATTTTTAGACCATTTGAACTCACTCAAGTATAAGCTTCACGATAACCAAGAATAAATTAATGATACAAGTGCTTTGAATCGCGTAACCTATAATTTATCCTCCTTGACAAACATAACAAATGTGATAAGTTATCGGGTGGGTCTACTTGACGGTAAATATGCAAATGCATTAAAGATTGGCTCGGTAACATTGCATGGGGGTTTAATTATTAAAAACTTTTTTTTCTCAAATTAAACTGCAACTTAATTTCAATATCTCAATTAGATGATGAATCGAATTGTACATTCCAATTCACTAACAAAACTTTGTGTTATACATGACCAAGTGACGAGGAAGGTGATTGGAGTGGGAAATCGAGTGGATGGAATCTATTATCTTTGCAGTGTTCCTGAAGTAAAGACTTTGAAGATTAATACAGATTACTCCTTAGTGTTATGGCATCAACAGATGGAGCACCTGTCTGAAAAGGTCTTACAACATCTTCCTTTTGTGAGTAATAGTTTTTCAAGGAATGGAAAAAATAAATCCTGTGACATATGCCCTCAAGCTAAGCAACATAGGAGTAGTTTTCCAAATAGTAATAATAGAGCTAGTCGGATGTTCGAATTAGTTCACTTAGATTTTAGCGGGCCCTACAAGACTCCCTCATCTTGTGGTGCCCGTTATTTTCTGACAATAATAGACGATTTTTCTGGAGGTGTATGGACCTATTTGTTACGTAATCAAATGGAAGTTGGATATTCTTTTCTAAATTTTGTGGCTTTAGTCAAAAGATAATTTTTTTGTGATATTAAAGTGGTTCACAGTGACAATGGGACAGAAATTAATCCCTTAATTGATTATTTTCTTGAAATTAAATGGCATTCTATTTGGAACTATTTGTGTTGGGACACCTCAACAAAATGACAGAGGTAAAAGAAAAAAACAGCACATTTTAAGTGTAGCAAGGGCTCTGCATTTTTAGGCAAACCTACTCTTTGATTTTGGGGGGGATGTATACAAGGAGCATGTCATTTGATTAACCAAACACCTTCTAGGTTACTTGATTTTAAAAACTCCTTTTGAAGTACGGTTATATAAACTCCCTTCATACGATCACATTAAAGTATTTGGGTGTTTGTATTATGCTTACAATCAAAGAAGTAAAGGGGACAAGTTCGCAAGTCATAGCCCTCAATGTGCTTTCCTGAGATATCCGTTTGGAAGAAGGGGTGGAAGCTCTAAGACATGGAAACAAAAGAATCTATCTCTCGTGATGTGAAATTTTTTAAGGATGAGTTTCCCTTTGTCTCATCTACCGCTGTCATTCCTCCTCTCTAATATATGTATCTAATATATGAGCCCATATCAAGTGACAATGAGGAAGATATTGTGGGTCTTAGAGAACAACCAAATCATGAGGAAACGAGTGCAAACCCACTGCAGGACAGCAAACTCATGACATTGGAACCGGGTGTCTTACCTGCTGTCGTCCAAACTTAGAATCTATACCGGTTGCCGCTGCTGGAGAATGTGAAACTAGTGCCTTAGTAAGGCAGTGAACCTTCGGATGGTTTGGGGAAGGGTTTGCGTTATAATATGCCTTCGGTCAAGCTTTGAAATTTTGTTAATAACATAAGAAATAATAATGGTCCAACTCCATCTCATATTACTTCCGTGAAATCATCTTCCTTAGGTATTGCTTATCCTTTGAAATATTTTGTTGATCCTCACAAATTTTCTGTAAAACATAGGAAATATATTGCAGCCATTACAGGTGAGAACGAGCCAATAAATTTCAAAAAAGCAATGAAAAGGATAGAGAAAGGCTATGACAGATGAAATTCAAGCCCTCGAGGAGCAAGGTGCTTGGGTCCTCAAAAAGCTCCCTCTTGGGAAAGCTCCCTCTTAGGAAGAAAGCTTTGGGAAGTAAGTGGGTCTATAAAGAAAAATATGATGAAATTGGAAACTAGCAGCGCTTGAAGGCTAGACTAGTGATTTTCGGCCATCATCAGATTCAAGGGTTAGATTATTATGAAACATTTGCACCGGTGACAGATGAAAGATTTGGGTGTATTGAATTTTTTTTAGGCTTGGAGGTAGCTCGGAATATACAAGGCATTTTTATTTGTCAACGAAATACACTCTAGACATAATTTCAAAAATAGGTATCCACGATGATAAGTCTGTTAGATTCCCGATAGTGCATAATCACAAGATAACACTAGCTACTGGCGAATTATTGGTGGATCCCAAGAAGTACCTTCCCCTCATTAGGCGACTTATATATCTGGCGGTTACCAGACCTAATTTGGCTTACTCCATGCATATTCTATCACAGTTATGCAATATCCATGGTTAAAGCATTGGGCAGCGGCATTGAGAGTTATACAATATTAAGGAATAATCCAACTCAGGGTATTTTGTTGCGATCTGATAGTTCCTTACAATTGGAAGGATGGTGCGACTCAGATTGGGCTAGTTGCCCTCTTTCTAGGTGATCTTTGAGTGGTTGGTTCATTCTTTTAAGGCCTCTTTTTGGTGTCGTGAAAGACTAAGAAACAACACACGGTTTCTCGTTCCTCTGCAAAAGTGGAATACCATGCAATGGCGAACGTAACTTGTGAGTTGAAGTGGTTAAAACAAGTACTAGGAGACTTGGGGGTTGAACATAAAAATGGAATGAATCTATATTGTGATAGTCAATTAGCTTTGTATATTGCTCAGAATCCCGTGTTTCATGAACGAACAAAACATATTGAGGTAGATTGTCACTTTGTTGGGGATGCGATCATTAATGTTACCATTAAACCCTCATATGTCTCTACGACGATTCAGTTAGCGGACATATTTACTTAAGCTTAGGCAAAGTGTAATTGAAGTATCTACTTGGCAAGTTGGGCATTTGTGATACATAAGCTCCCACTTAATGGATATTGGGATTATGATTGATTATTATGGTATATATCGCTATATTTTTCTTGTCTTATCTTTATAGATAGATTATTAGGTTTCCAACTCTATCTAGGTTGGGTTTTCTTGTGTATATATACTACATATGATTAATGTGAAGACACGAGAATTGATATTGATTTCACATATATGCATTTAACAAAACCTCACTTAATTATAATATTAGTTGTAATATAATTAAAATATATAATCAAAAATTTTAATTCTTAAATCTAAAAATAAAAATATAGCAAATAAATAAATACATATACACTTTAGAGTAAAACATATGAACACAAATATATATATATATATATATATATATATATATATATATATATATATATATATATATATATATATATAAGTAGGTACGGCAGTAGAAGAGGAGAGGGGAAAGGGAAGAGAAAGCAACGTTACCGAGAAAAGCGGAAGCGTTGACAGGTGTAGATGTCTTAGGGTGGATCCTGGCAAGCCACGGTGGAACAACGTTTGACCGTCCGATCACACACATGTAACGAGCTTGACCCAACATCGACACCATCAATGACGTCAAAATCCCAAAGCTAGCCCCATATCCTATCAGTTTCGATACCCATTCCCACCCTTTTTCTCCCTTGAATGCTCCTGTAAATGCTGCTTCTGGATCTATCTGAATTATCCACCCCACAAAACCAATAAATTTTGTTATTAGTATCAGCCCTACAGAGATATGCACCTACAAACTTATGAGTCGGACATAAAATAATTTGAATATGAAATATAAAGAATGAAATATTTTGTAAATACGTACTAGTAAGATATGGTGAGTGCTCTGACAGACAAAGCTTAGTCTGCCAAATGAGTTATTAACCCACTAAATTTCCTAATGCTATTGAACAAAGAAAAATGGATTATTGTAACGTTTATCAAATACAACATCACGATATTGTATCTTCAATGCACAGAATTAACCAAGCCAAGAATTAAATATTCATGTTTATATTGCAGAATGGATTGACCTTTTTCCAACTCATAGAGGTTCTTTTATAATCATGCTTCATGCAAGATAAAAAAAAAATGTAACTCAAAGTTCCCAGGCCACTCAAAAGATTAATACAGATAAACAAATATATAACTATATATATATATATATATATATATATATATATATATATATATATATATATATATAAAAGAAACAAACTTTTTAAAATTGTAAAACAATATCTAATATTATGGTAATTGTAAGTAGTGGTGGCAAGTGGACGAAAATGGCTCCGCCCGATTCTAGTCAACCCACTTAAAATGAGGGTTGGTTACTAATTAAAAACCACAACCTAGTCATTCTCTTGATCCAACCCATCTCTATCTATAAGAAATATGACGTTTGGAGGACTCACTAAATAACATTTTTAAGAAAAGTAAAAACCCAAAGGTATTTTATTTTTCTAAAACAAAGCTTAAGCATAGGACAAATATTAATATAAAAATTACTCTGATATTTAATTGTCAATATCCAATAAATCTGAATGTCAAAAAAAAGTATATCCAATAATACTATAAGCATTTCAACGGTCATGCAACATTTTTCATTGGAGCATAGTAAGCCAGTCATGTGATTCGTATATTCTAATGCATCACATTTAATCCGTATTAAATTCAGATTTACAACTAATGCACTGTTTAACTCTATCACCTTTGCCTTTGTTGGTTTTATAAAATGAAAATAATTTAAAAAGACCTTGAAAAGTTTGATTTATAAAAATACGTGAAATTAGTATAAGTTTTGTGGTTAAAAAAACATAGGTCCCAACTCCCAATGAATAATGATTTATAAAACGTGGAAAAAGTACTAGAAATAGAATTTTAATGTGGACACGTACGGCGTCGTATGGAAGAAGCATGGACATGGAAAGAGACATCATGCAGTAGAGAACAGTTACAATAAACACGGAGCCGGAAACTCCAATAGGAATATCTTTAACGGGGTTATGAACCTCCTCCGCCATCGTAGAAACGGCGTCATAACCAATGTAGCTCAAATAAACCAAGGCCGCCCCGTTTAACACTCCGGTCAATCCGTACGGGAAGAACCCACCGGGGTTAATTGGGTTCTTCGGAGTCGTAAAATTCTTGAAATCTCCTTTGGTAAATCCAATGATTATAATAAATCCAATGAACACCAAATGCAGTGCTGTCAGGAGCATGTTAACTACTGAGCTCTCCCTCGTACTGTATCATTCAACCAAAGGAAACAATCAACATTAAAAGGAAATAAATCAGTATTAACCAATTACAAAATCATGGACAAATTTTCATAATAATTGTTATAGTTAAAACTTTTATTTATCATTGGAATACACTCTTTTTTTCTTTTTATTTTTTCTTTATCTCTATTTATAATAATCAAATTTCAACAACTACAAATTTTATTTATATCATAAAAATTAATACTTTCTCCGTTTTTTATTATTTCTATTTGAAATATTGTAAATTTTAAAATTAAACTTTAACTGTTAATTATTTTTAATCTAGATGAAAAATAATATTCAATTGAAATCATATTGATTCTTCTCATTGTATATTTTTCAAATATAAGTTTTTTATAATTTTTACAAATATATAATTAAAAATATTTAAATTTAAAATTTAAATTGAAATTTGGACAAAAAACAAGTTAGAAGAACGACAAAGAGTGGAATGAGTAGATTTAAGTAAAATCTTCTTAAATACATTGTATTTTAAAGATTAAAAGACGTTAAATAAAATAAAAAATTAAAAACAAAAATAGTAAATTATACGAATTTGTTAAATTCATATGTTCACATTTGAGCTATTTTCAAAGCTGATATCGGGTGTACATTAATGCAAATAATAAAGGTTACCTATAACAAATGATGATAGTGATAATGAGAATGACTAGGACGGCAACGGCGTCGATTTCATTGAATCCTCTAGGGAGAACAGAGACTGAGAACCTCCATTTCGAGGTGGGGATGCCGATTGCGGTACCAAAGTAGGCGGTAAAGCTTCTCGCTACGGCGGCATTTGATAGAACATAGTCCAACACTAAATTAGCTCCCGTTATATATGCAGCGAACTCCCCTGTTTTATTGGGTCACACACACTCATCAAATTCCGCCAAATATTATATAATATTTTCTAATTCTTATTTTTCGTAAAATTATTTTGGTAATAAAAAAACCAGCGAGGACCTTATTTTGACTTTTTTTTCAAGAGAAGTAAAATTAGACGGACAGTGTAAACTAAAATGTAGGAATGTACCGAAGGTGACGCAGAGATAGGTGAAGGCGCCGCCAGCGAGTGGGATATCGACGGCGAACTCAGTGTAGCAGAAAGCGGAGAGGAGAGCGCAAAGGCCGGCAATGGCGTAGGAGAGGACAACAGCAGGGCCAGCATAGGAATGAGAGGCTTTCCCGGCTGTGACGAAGATGCCAGCGCCGACCATTCCACCAATGCCGAGTCCAACAAGGTCGTACCACCGGAGGGATTTTTTCATGTAGGAACCAGAGCGTGCTCGGACTTGACTCAGTTCCTCGATAGGGTTGGAGACGGTGATGGCTCGGCAAGCGAGGCGGGTTGGGATTTGACTAAGGGCACGGATGTAAGATGAGATTGTAGTAAAGGATGAGTATTGAGTTTGATCCATTGTTTTCCTTGTTTTTTTTTTTTTTTTTTTTTTTTTTTATTTTTTTTTTTTTTAGTTTCTCTGTTTTTTTGGTTTGATAGTTGATGACTTGATGGGTTTGAGGAGGAAGAGAGGGGAAGGGAAGTGGATACGTCTGGAGATGCGGGAGGGGGGAAATCTGATAACCTGTAGAAATAGAATCAGAGACTTATCACATTTAAATAAAAATTTAAAAAAAAATTGAAGATGAAATTAAAAATAAAAGATAAGGACAGAAATGTCGATACCCGTATGTTAGTTTATGACAATTTAGCCACGTTGAGTTTGAAATCATTTTGTACTTTTTATTTTGTACGTGGAACTCTAAATTTCTTTTTTTTAAGGTGCGTCATGTAGTACGAATAACCGTTAATTCGGGTGGTCCACTTGAGTTCAGATGAGGTTATATTGAATCATATTTGGGTCGGGTCATATCAAGTCAAATTTTTATTATGTCATGTTCTGATTTAACTCGAGTTAAGTTCGGATCAAATCTTGTCAGATTATTTATCCTTTCGGCTATAGATTGGGTCAAGTCCAATCTAGTTTATTTCGGGTTTGGGTTGTATTAATTCGGGTTTGAGTAGGGTTAGTGGAGCGTAATTTTAAGTACAGATCATATTTATATATGATACTATCGGGTTGAATAATTATCAAATCATATAGTACCGGGTTTGAATCAATATTTTGAATGTTTAAACAAGTATTTTGGTTTCAAATTAGATTTGAGTCGTATAACTAGCATGATGAACCATTAAATTCAAAAGAAATTCTATCCTATACAAAAGTAATAAAACATTACAAAATATTCAATCAAAGTTAGGACAAAAAATTATCAAGTGGGATATTATATAATGTAGGTCAAATTTGGGTTAGATGACTATTTGAACAAATAAATTAAACTTACAAAATAAATTTTGCTCTTAGCAAAACGTTCCTAAAATTTTCTAGCAATATTTTAGAGATAAAACTATAATTAATACATAGTAATATAATCTAATTGCTCATATCATATTAAAATTTTGAGTATTCCAATTATAGCTAAGTAATATTAATTAATAACTATAACTTTATTATCAAATGCACATTTTATTAGTCAATATATCATTTTTAAATAATAAGTTCGTATAAATTCAATGCATGAAATGTAAGGGCTATCCCAATTTATTTCATGTATAAGTAAAATAAGTTATATAAGTTTTAATGCAAATTACTAAGTAATAAATATTCATAAGACATTATAAATTAGGTGAGTTCAATGATTGGATGGTCACAATCATGAATCAAATAAAATCGAGTTTTAGGTTATTACGACCTTAGTCATTAATTGATCAGGTCAACAACTGATCAAAATAAAATAGGTAAGGGGTCACTATAGATCGATGGTCAATAACATGTTGTGTCAAGTTATAATCTACTTCGATTCTAATAAGATCGTGTGTCATTTTGGTTTTGTTTCATTGTCAAGTCCGTTCAATTATGTTATTATAATATTTTTGATAGGTATCCCGACTAATGAGTTGTTTTTGGATCAAGTAATGAAGCCCTAAACTCGAACAAAGTTCTAACTGAACTCCAGCGAAGCCACATCAATTCCTTAGCTTCCCCACTATGCCAACCGCCTTCTATTCCCTCCACTCACCCTCCCTTGCTTTACTCACACTCAAAATGAACTAATACTAAAGGGGTGTAAGTTGGCTTAGTCAAATAATGTTCCAAATCTAGCCCAAATTTGCATTCAACTATTCCCAAAACTGACTCTTGAGCAAATAAGAGAACTAGGCCAGACTTGTGTTTTAAGATTAAACCAAGAATTCCCCTTTCAATACCCACGAATACTCAAGTAATAGAGGAGGTTTGAAATCCAAGTGTTGACTAAAGCCCAACAAGGCAACAAAGTACCACCAACAAACAAGATGCAAGAATCCAGCACAGTTCAAAGCCTCAATAAAGAGCAGCGGAAATTCTAGATTTTTGTGACAATGAATTGATGATAAAACATCAGCCTTTAATCACAAATTTAAGCCCTAGATTTCCATATTTGATCCACACAAATATTGAGATAAATATAGTCAAGACTCTCTAGAAAACCCTTAATATAGCCTAGCTAAACTTCACGCATTAACTTAGGAACAAACTGATCAATTTTCGGATCAGGCTAACATTCTCCAGATTTAATCCCATTATATTTTAAGCTAAATAATAAGTTTTCAAGCATAATTTAACTTCATAATATAACCTTAATCATGTATGATTCTTAGAATAAGTCAGCAACGAATTTCATGCAACATAATAAGCCAAAACCAAAAGAAAAATAGATCAAAGGTTCCCTGAACTCAACAGATTTCACCAAGTTTAAAATACCTTTGCACTTTCTTTAATGTCTTTGAGATACAGAGAACACTAGTCAAAGAATTAAAGGTCTCCTAGTACACCATCTAATTTTCCACAAATGGATTAGCAAGGACATTCCAAGCTCTCACACTCTTATATATGTTTGAACTCATAGCAACAAAACTCACGTTTTTTTTTTTTCAAAATCTTCATTTCACCTTTGGAATTTCAGCTGCCCCCTTTTTAAAGGAAAACATATGCAAGTTTGTTACAAAATAAAACCCTAAAGAAACCCTAATTAACTAAGCAAAACACGTGCATAACCTAAGCTAAAAGAAACCTAACAATTTAAACGAATTCTCTAATTTAAAAACTAATCAAAAAATACCCCTACAAAATAAGGAGTTTAACTTAACACAATCTCTTAAATAAAAAGGAAAAGAAAAGAAATATTAAAAAATTAGACTCTTTAGTTGTTGGCTGCCAATAGGAGCCTCTAAGCATCATAATGCACATCCATTATCTCCGTATACACTCCACTTTCAGCCATCAAAAGTCCATGCTTATTTGTCACCTTTGTTCTTGCCTTTAGCCTACACCAACTCTAGCCCATTGTTCATCCCATGATAAATGCTTTTGGACCCTCTTAATATCAGGGTTAGCCCATTTAAGCTTAAGGCCAACCTTATGGAAGTCAAACCCCAAGTCAAGGTACAACCCATATGAGTCAAAGTCAAAGTCCAACCCATGGAAGTCACCTCTAAGGTCAAGCCCAACATTGACCAAGCCCAAGTCAATGAGTCAAGGCTAAGCCCAAGCCTATTAAGTATTGCGGTTATTTAAAAAACCATAGCATTTGGTACTAATGTTGCGGTTTTTCAAATAACCGCAACATTTGTGGTTTTAAGTGCTTTGTTTTTTAAAAAAAAACCACATTACTTGGTATCAAAGTATATTTCAAACCATTAAGTGCTTTAAATTCCTTATAACTGCATCATTTGTATCGAAATAATTAAATGGTTTTCTACTAGTGCTATGCCCTTGACTTGTGCATCAAATTTTTGATCGTCCGGTCCACAAATCCATATATAACAAAGTCGACCGGGTTAAAAAATATAAGGAAATGTTGGTTGTTTGTTAATATCAAATCAGGTTTAGGTTGAATTACATATTACCAATTTTACATATGAAATAGGTACATAGCGGGTTCAAATCATTACAAGTTAAAATTGATAATTGTAGTCGGGTCAATTTTTATAGCTCTATTGATACGTAGTAAATTTTTTACATTGTAAGTAATAATTCACATTTCATTACTTTGAAAATTTAAGACAAATTGTGGTGTTTGTCTAAATGTTGTAAACTCTTGATATCTTTGAAAAATTAGGTTGATTAGCCCTTATTAGGTAATATTAAAGAATTTTATCAAATTGATTTCTTTTTATTCTTTTTTATTGTATATTGAAACACTAAATGTATATGATAGTGTTGATACACTTAAAAATGTATTTTGGGATATGAAGATTCGGCTTATTAATAGTTTATAATAGTTTCATTCGGTAGCTATAGCATGATTTATAAATTATAGAATAGTTAGGTGCGTGTATTTAGACTAGAGCAATTTTAGTAATTTGCGTAATTTTTTTTGGTACCAATACATATTCCAATTAAATAAGATTTAAACATTTGGAACACGGATAAATTGCAACTCAAACCTCTTACATTTAGTCAAGGAGTACACATATTAGTGTGATCTTAACTAATTCAATAATATTTAGGGATCCCAATATAATATAAAAAAATATTTTTTTTATTGTAGCTAAAAATATATAATCTTATATTATTAAGAGCCAAAGTGAATATAAAGCCTTCAAACTCAAATCTATGCATTTTTGTAGCTTTGAGTGATTTTTTTAAATAGTAGCTTTAGATGAAAAAAATATAAATAATAAAAAAAACTAAACACATAGGGAAATATAAACATTGTAGATTCAGGTGAAAAAAATTAAAAAATAGAAAAAAGATAGCTTTGGGTGAAAAAAACAGCAAACTGATGGAACACAAAAAGGCACAATTGATACAGAAATTTAAGGAACCAATACATATAAGAAATTTAAGGAATTATCACATACAAACATTCGATAACTACCAAACACAAGAGTTTTTATAGCTCTATAATTCTACATAACTGTCGGCTAAAATCACCATCATTCAAGATATTTTGAAATCACAACATTTGTTCTTCTTATTTTGAATGTCCTCCCTTCCAAATCACAAGATTGGCTACCTAAAATTCACAGTAAGAGAAAAGCACATCAACAAATGTCTGCTAGAGAACAACAAATCACGCAATATGTATGATCTTCAATCCCTAATTTCTCTCTTGATTTAAACTACACAACATTTTTGTGTAACTATGATAAATCATATATATTGACTATTGAGTCCAAAGTACAACAACATCAAAGAATTTTGGGTTTATACTTTGCTTTTTAAACAAATCAATAAAAAAAATCACAATCCAATCAACAACTAACCAAATTTCACAATTGTTGTAGATCTAGGCATGCACACCAATATTTACAAGCTAAAAATATTGAATATAGATGAAGAAATCAATTACAAAATGCAAGGGAAACAAAATGGGCTATTTGCGGGTTTTGTAGGGTTTGCGTGTTTAAGGCTGTTTCTGTTTATGAAAGGGTTTGATGTATTGGCTAACTCCTGATCCTTGGATACAAATAACACCACCAAGAAGCCAAGAGACTCCTAATATCACCACCGAACTCACCAATAAGAAGTTAAGCTAATGAACGAACTTGTTAAGTACCAATCCAGAATACTTAGGCAAACTTAAGGGAACTTTATAGAACACAAAGAACGCATGATTAAACTTCAAAATTGATTTTATTTGATAAATACAACCCTCTTTATATAGTAGAGGATCCATAGGTTTACATTAGAATTCTTAAGCTACTGAAAATCCTAAGATAAAGTTCAATAAAACCGAATAACCCTAAGATAAGATCAGCTAAGCAAGATAAAATGCTAGTGTTCTATCTTTAAGGAAGTAGAGTCCTAGTAAGCTTCTCCAATGAAGACAACAAGCCACGTGTCTTATCCACTTAGTCTTTTAGTCCATGTCCAACGCAACAATCTTCCAGCTCAGAAATCCACGTGGCATTATGCACTTTAACCTGACGTCCTCTTTGATGTTGACTCATCCTTTGACCATCCTTCTAGCAACTTTAACCTAGCTCTAACTTTTTCTATACACATAAATTTAGAGTTTTGACATACTCAAAATGAATTTATTTCCTATACTTTTATTTTAGGCTACTTAGGGTTTTATTACAAGCACACGCTATCCAAAAAAGAAAAGTAAATAACACCTAGATACTTATCAAAACACCATACTTAGGTAAGTATTCTTGTCTTGATAAACTTCCACCATTTCAGCCACGCAAGAAGCCACCCACTTGATGATCTTTGGATCCTTAGTTGCACCAGTAGAGAAATGTCTATATGCTGTAATTTTTTAGCTTTAAATGCTACGACTATTGATGCGAAACACATATAGGCGAAGCATATGTAAAAACAATAAATGTTGTGGGTTCTTAGATGAAGCATTAAAATCATTAAATGATGCAGTTTTTTTTAGAAAAACAACAACATATAGTTCTAACAAATGATGTGGTTTTTTGAAGAAACCACAACATATATTTTTTTTTAAATTTAAAAAATGATTTTTTTTATCATTATATCTGCAACATTTATTAGAACTATATGCTACAGTTTTTCCAAATAACCGCAACATTTAATTATATTTTGAAATTTTTTTATGCTGAAATCTATATGTGTTATGATTTTCTAATATAACCACAACACATAAAAACCGCAGCATATATTCCTTTTTTTTCTTTGAATATGAGAACCCACTCCTCAACACTTAAGGTAACATATGCCAATATGAGAACATTGCTGCCAAAATATTTATAGAAATGTGCTAAAATATTTATTTATTAAATTCTTACAAAATTGTTATTAAATACAAATCTAATCTAAGCTACTTGGTCTAAACTAATAAATTTACATCAACACTTAATGTTAGCTTTTGAGATCCTAATCTAAGATAAGAATTTGTGAAAAACGAAATGATCTAATCTAATCTAATCAATAAAGACCTAATCTAATGCTATAATATACAAAAACAAATGAGAAGAGTTACCTAATTATAATTGTCCGGCACTAATGAAGTATCAACCTATATTTCCTTAATCTCCATTAGCTCCTCATGTGAGTAGGGCGTTGTTTTTGGAATTGCTTGAGAGGTTGAGAAAAGATGGATTTAGTATTACAACTTAAAACAAGAACATATCTACATAACATGAACTTTCAAGTGTAAATTTCGGCAGAGTTCCCTATGTTATTAGGCCTATTTCCATTTTTTATAATATATAGGTACTTATTTTCACTATCAACAAGTCTATAGTCTAACACAATTCACCATTCACAGTCATTCACAACAAAATTCATAATTCACAGCTTTTCCATCCAATTCTATTCATTATTCACAACCATTCTCCATCCAGCTCCGTCCATCCATTCTCAACTCGAGATATCTATAGCTAGATATCAAAAATTAATTACGAAAAAGATGAATCTTACATACCATTGAAAGATCCTCACAAGTAGCATGGTTGTGGAGGATGTCAAATGCAAAATGCATAAGAAAGTAGCCACACTCTATGTTACCTTTTTGTTGAGGACAGTGCATTTGAAAAGTAGATAAAATGTAAATCAAACATATCTATTTGGACTGATTTAGGCATATTCTGAAGTCATATTTGATCTATTTAGAGCAATATCTATGCCAAAGTGTTTGAAATTGTCTGTATTCATTTATGTTTAAGGTTAACTAGCTATTGGTTAGTCAATTCTATGTCAATAAAATAATCATATGAATCAAAATACGAATACCTAAGCTAGAATCCAGTTCCCTCTAGTCCTATTTGGTAGCCGGACTGAACTTTATAACTCTTGAAAGCACTATAGTTCAAACAAAAAAGAGTAGAGTTAATAACTATACTCTAATTTTAACACTTGTAAATGAAATAAAAGATGTATGTAACTCATACTTACGTCTTTAATACATCCCTAATAGCTAAATTACGTTTTCTTTGGAGAGGATAAAAAATGTATAGTTTTCTTTTCTCTAAGGACAAAGCCAGTAGTATCCAGTGACACCTACGAAATAATTGGCGTAATGGTTAAAATAAGAAAAGGATACGAACAATACATACATGAAAAAGGTTTAGAATGTTCATACCTTTCATGGCACGAGCAAAAGATGAAACTCTTATTATGGTGTCTGGCCATTGAAGATACCAAGTAAGAAGTGATGAAATCCTGGTTGTTGCTGATCATGGTAGTAGAGATCCTAGCAGAGGACACAAAAATAAAGGATCCCGGTCCTTCTTCATGGACCAAATCATAGCAAGCCCTATAATAACAATTTCAAATAACAACATATATTTAGTAAAAAGATTAAATTGAAAACATATAATATATCATACTATAGGAACTAAGGAGTAGGTTAGGTATCTTACAATATAAACACTTGGATCACAAATATATTCAACTAGTCTCTAGTGAGAAGATGAGTGACATCCTCTTATATGACCATAATTTCTTGGTCCTTTTCGTACAAGAATGTCATCTTCCCACAAATAAAGGAGACAAAGTTATATGGCGGAAGTATAGACAACTAAGCCCTTATTTCTTGACACTTGTCACTAAGATGACTCAAGGCCATGTCAGTGAGATCGGTCTGGGTGACGTCCATCTTCACGGACTCAGTTGTCTTGGGATTAGTGACAACACCTTCAGATGCGTCCCTTTTTCCACCCATACCTCATGGCTGATTCAAACAAATTCAAAACTTTAGTGAGAATAGAAGTTAGAAGATTATAATATGGTATTCACTAGAACTTAAAAGGTTTTTATGCATTTACCTCAGTCGTCAAGAGCCAAACTAAGTGCTTTGGCCACTATGTAAAGGTCTCACGGGATTGCTCGAGCCTTTTGATGAAGGAAAAAGGGGCAGGAACGGGAACATCCTTATAGACCCGATCATAGTCGTCAACGCTAACCTAGACATGATCAGGAAGGATGTTGGAATGGTGATCTTGAGTCAGAGCTGGATGCACGGTTCCTAATGCAACAATAATTTATTTATTTCCATTCACCATGTGCAACAGCTATAAGAAACTTTCCCCTACAATAATAATCCACAAATATGTCAGCATCTCAAGCATTTGAAATATATGACTCATTAAGCCCTAGTTTTCCATTTTGTTAGCTATAAGGAATTATTCTATAAGCCTCTCTTAGTTTATTAAGCCCTAGTTTTCCATTTTCTGTTTTTTCAACACATGTACTCCAAGATTTTATCTTTATTGTTTGGATTCTAATCATGGATATTGCTTTTAATCTTTATTGTAAGTATCAATCTCCTCTTTACTTTTGAGTTTGTTTTATTGCAGTCAATGTTTAGCCTAATATTTATTGCTTATCTAGAATAGTTTCTGCTTTATTTTTACTCTTGTTATTTTCTTTTTATGATTATTATCTGTTGCATTTGTTTTATTGATTATCATCATGCTATACATCTCAAACATATGTGAGTAGTTCTCCTTGGGGATTGATTAGTGAAACCCTAGGAAAAGCTATGTTCTTCATTGTCTAAGGTTATAGGAATGATGACAACAAGTAGCCCTCGAAACCCAATGCGAATCTTGTCTTGCAACTTCTTTGGAGATATAGAGTGATTATAGGTCGTTCGATGTGATTTGTGGAATCACCAACTTCCTTTCTCATACTTGGGTGTCCATACTAGTTATTGTTTGATTTCCTCTAACCTATCATGTTCTCTTTTAAAATTACCTTCCTAGGGTGAATCTAATCTCATCCCCGTTTTTCTCCCTTTGACTTTCCTCTTTAGTTCATCACGATTTATATTTTTGTCATTAGTTTAAGTTGCTTTTCAAATCAAAAAGTCCAGTTATGTTAAGAAGTGAAGTGTATTGATATCCTTTGTCCTCGTGGTTCGACCCTCTACCCCACTATACTTGTGTGGTTTGTAGGTTGTTAAAAGTATTGTTTGGTTTAAGGTTTAGCATAAACGGATGTTAAAATCTTATGATCAAAATGATGTTGTTACCGGGGATAAGGCGTTATATTTAGACTCTTGCTGTTCTTGATATAGCTTCATTTTATTTCGTTTTTGTTGCTGTTTATCTTTGTTAGTTAGTAGTTACCCTTGGGTTTGCTGTTTTCATGCTCCATAGTTTAGATTAAGTTGTGTTTGAGTTTGTTACTTACTTTATTTTATCTTCTGTTTCTGTTTAGGGAATCAGTTGGCTTAACTGACTTGTTCCATTGAGTTTTGAGTTCTTCAAGTTTTTTGACTATTTGTTTTTGAGTATGTTCACAGGTGCAGAAACTTCAAGTGTTTGTCATCATCAAAAAGGGGGAATTTGTTGAGTCCCTTAGGTTCTGATTGATAGTTTTGAATGATGACAAACAGCTAAGGGAAACAGGTCTTTGAAAGTGTTCAATACAGTTGGGGAACCAGCTAATATAGAACACTGTTTCCCTAGATAAGTTATTACTTATATGAGATATCCATTGAACTAACTTGTCTTTATACAGGGAACAACTAGATGATAAATGAGTTATGCATCTAAGTTGATTTCTAAGTTTGGAAGCTTGAAAGGACTTTCGATCATCTTAAAGGAAGGTCCTTGGTCAATAATTGAGTTCATTCATGGAAGCTTTCAAGACTTAACGAATGCATGAAGAAAGACTACACTCGAAGAGTTATTTAGGATCTTCATGTAAATGCTCCGTAGTACAACTTATATAATTGAGTATATAAAGTGCTTTTAGTATATTAAATATCTTTATGAAATTTGGTACAAGATTTGGAACAAATTTCATAACATATTCAGTTCAGGGAACCAGGTCAGGGAACCAGGTTAACTGAACAGATTATTCAAGCTGCGGTTTTTACAAAGATTTTACAAAAAGGATATTTTCCGAAATATATGGATTTAAGATATATTTAAGCAGCTAAAAGATAAGATGATGTTTTGGTTAGCTAAAAAACCGGGAAGTATCTTATCCTAAGATGATCTTATCTTATGATCAAATCATTTAGGATAAATACTTATCCTAAAATCGTATGTATATCTTATACGTATGATTTGAGGGTTTAGCCGACTAACCTATAAATACGTCTTGATCTGAATAATCAAAGATATAGCTCTTACGCAATTTTAACAGAGTTTGATCCTTGAGAGCTAAAAGCACTAATTCAATTATTGAGTGATACACAAGAGCATAATAGTGTTTTAACGTTTTTCTCTATTTGACTTTTGAGAGTTAGATCATTAGAGAGTTCTTGATCTTGTATTAAGTCTTTGACAAAGGGGTTGAAGACTTGGTGAGTGTTTGTAAGTTCAAACACACTAGGAACTTACGAGGGTAAGTTCAAAGCACATTCGGAGTCGAGTGTGGGGTTTACTGGTTCCCGGAGTAGGGAAACAGTAGAGTGATTTGTATCTTTATTTTTCGGAGTAGATTAATAAAGTACTTAGGATAGGAGGACGTAGGCCAGAGTTGGCTGAACCTCGTTAAGTCTGTGGTGTTCTTTATTGCCTTGTTTTATTCCGCTGCATAAGGGAACCAGCACAACTGGTTCCTTACACATAATCCGAAAAGAAGCAAAAATTGTCAACGATTACTTAACACTCAATTCACCCCCCCCTCTTGAGTGCCCATTGAACCTTCAAAAACAAACCCTATATTCTGTTCAAAGTCCACCCACATCCACAATGGCCGACAAACATCAGTTGTTCGATCAGTTTGGGACTCCTGGCTCCCAAGAGTTCCAAGGAGGTGTAAAACTTCCTTTTGCTACTATACCATACCAAATATACCCCTAGTTCATAAGGATGGTCAAGGAAACCCCTTTTAGTGGATTAAGAAATGAATGTCCTCTTCAACATCTCGAGGCATTCTCTTATATTTGTGGACTTATCCCTCCTTGCCCTAACAACCCTGATTATGTCCGATTGCACTTATTCCATCTAAGCTTAGCGGGGGACGCTAGAGACTAGTACAAATGCCTTGAGCCAAACTCTATCACCACTTGGGCCCAACTAAAAACTACATTCTTGGAAAGGTTTTACCCTACTGTGAGAACGCAGGATTGGCGTAAAAAGATTGCATCATTCACTCAAGAAGATGAAGAGAACTTAACTATAGCTTGGAGTAGGTTCAAGAGGATGATACATGCATGCCCTCATCATGAATATGGGGACAATGACCTGAATACATTCTTTTATGATGGCATCAATGATACTACCAAGGCTCTTGTAGACTCAGTAGTAGGTGGCCAACTCTCCAAGATTCCATGCAACCAGGTAAAAGCCAGAATTGAGGAAGTTGCTAAGAATAGTGCCTGGGGAGGATCAAGGAGTAAGGGTTTACCAAGAGGGATGATTGACACAACCAAGTTGGACACCATCAGTGCTAAGATTGAAGCAGTTATTGACAAGAAGTTGTCCAAGTTAAGCCTAGCCGGTAGCTCGAACACCCCTCCGGTGCGTGAAAAGCACTTTGCATGTGCGATTTATGGGGGTACCAACCATGATACTTCCTATTGTCGTGGTTCACACTCCGAGCATGTTGCTGCAGTTGACTATGGTGGTTACAATCTAGAGACACAAGTGATAAATTATGACGGTTATGGATATAGTCCTGATCATGTTGCAACAGTTAACTATGGTGGATAAGGACAAGGAGTAGGGTATGGGAAACAACCTTTCCCCAATCAACCATATAGACCTCCTTTCAATTCAAATCAAAACCAAGGAAACTTCCACCTAGGATATAATAGAAATGCTCAGAGTGGGTTCAATAATCTAGGTTTTCAAGGGAACCAATCGAGTGGAAATGCACCAAGGCCAAGTTCATATAGACCACCGGGGTTTAATCAAGGGCCTAGAGGTGGTTCAAATTTGCCTTTCCCACCTATGCAATCTCATCATGGGGTTTCACAACCACAAAAAAATCACACCTCAAGCAATAATCATTTAGCCTCCCAAGTAACTTCTCTTTCTCTGCAGAACTAGAGTCTCACTCAAATAAATCAGACGCTCAACAAAAGTTATTTGAAACTTAACTCGCTCAAATGGCTAGCCCTCCTCCACCACCGCTATTCCCATCTCATCCTCAACCTAACCCCTCCACATAACCTCCACCTTAATACCCAAACCCAAACCAACACACTATAAAAGCTATCCACCTAAGATTAGGGTCTCAGTATGATGGCCCTTCATATCCACTTGATTTACCTTTGGTACAGGTTGGTGATGAGACAAGAGTGGATGTGAATGAAAAAGAAGAGGAGTAAGGTGTAAGGTCGAGAGTTGACAGTGAAAAAGGCAAGCCTGAAAGGATTGATGATGTGGGAGAAAAGATAAGGAGTGAGAAGTTGATAGAGAATGAGGAAGAGAGAAAGAAGAGGATTGAGGAGAGAAAGAGGCTAGATCGCTTGTATGCCCCTCCACTTCCTTTTCCTTATAGGAGAGTGTAGAAGCAACTTAATGAGAAATTCAAGAGGTTTTTAGAACACTTGCAAAAGATGGAGATGAAGATTTCGTTTTTAGATGCAATGACACATATGCCTAAGTATGATAAGTTCTTAAAGGACTTGCTATCCAACAAGAAAAAGCTTGAGGAAGAAGTAATCAATCTCCCCCATCAAGTTAGTTCCATTTTACAAGGGAAAATGCCTATAAAAGAGCGAGATCCCGGTCCATATAACCTTCTAGTAAAGTTAGGGAATCTTGATCCCAAAGGGGCGTTCGCCAATCTAGGGGCTTCGATTAGTCTTATGCCTCAATCCATCACCAAGAAGCTACCCTTTATCCTCAGACCTTCAAGAAAGACAATCCAATTGGCAGATAGGAGCACAAAATTTCCATGTGGAGAGCATGATGATATACCTATCTAAGTGGGAGAACTAGTGGTTCCCTACGACTTTGTAGTTATGGAAATGAAAGAGAACCCCTATACTCCACTCATTTTGGGAAGAGCCATTCTAAAAACACTCCGGGTGGTTATTAATTGCCATGATGACACCATAACGGTGGAAGTAGCCCAAGTGAAGGTAGTCTTTAAAATTTCCCCGCTCATAAAGAAACATATGGTTAAACAAGTATGTCGCCTTGAAGTGGATGATAGGGGAGTTGAGAATTATCAAAGGGAAATAGAAATCAGGTATTCAATTAGTGATGAGGATACTTATAAAGAAGATGAGCAGTTGGAAAACCAAGTGGACAGAGCCTAGGAATGTAAAAGTAAAGGAGCTGAATCTTAGCCACTGTGTGAGGTTAAGGAAGGTATTGTTTATAAGGGGGAGAGTTCCAAGCCTTCTCCCCAAATAAGTTTGAAACCTCTACCTCCTAGCCTTAAATATGCTTATCTTGATGATGATGAGGGGAGTCCAGTAATAGTGAGTTCTGAGCTTGATGGCACCTTATTGGAAAAATTGCTTGTTTTACTAAGAAAATATTAAGGTGTCATTGGGTACTCACTTGGTGATATAAAAGGGATTAGTCCAATTCTAGTTATGCACAAAATTCATCTTGATGATGAGCATTTATCCTTAATTAAGCCACAAAAGAGGCTAAACCCCAACATGAAAGAGGTAGTTATGGATGAAATCCTCAAACTCCTCAAGGCCGGCATCATCTACTCGATTTCAGATAGCAGGTGGGTTAGCCCTGTTCGTGTTATCCCAAAAAAGGGAGGAATGACCATTATCGAGAATGACAAAGGTGAGATGATCCCAACTAGAGCCACCACAAGATGGCAAGTTTGTATTGATTATCGCAAACTCAAGAAAGCTACAAGAAATGATCACTTCCCTTTGCCCTTCATTGACGAGATGCTTGAGAGATTGGCAAGGCACAAGTACTATTGTTTTCTGGATGGTTACTCGGGTTTCTTTCAAATCCCAATCCACCCTAAGGATCAACATAAAATAACTTTTACTTGTTCTTTTGGGACTTTTTCTTATAGAAGAATTCCCTTTGGATAATGCAATGCTCTATCCACTTTCTAGAGGTGTATATCTGCTATTTTTGCTGATATGCTGGAAGACTTCATGGAAGTGTTCATGGATGATTTTTCTGTTGGGGGTTCGTCTTTTGACACTTGCTTGACACATCTTGAAAAGGTTTTGTTACGGTGTCAAGAGATGAATCTTGTGCTAAATTGGGAGAAGTGTCACTTTTTAGTTCAAGAAGACATTGTCCTGGGCCATAAAGTGTCCTTTAAAGGCATCGAGGTAGACCCTGCTAAGATAGATGTGATAAGGAACCTTCCTGTACCTACCTTAGTTACAGGAGTACAATCCTTTCTTGGACAGGCTGGGTTCTATAGGCGTGTCATCTTTGGATTTTTGACCTTAGCTAAACCCTTAAATAAATTGCTTCAGAAAGATGTCGAATTTAACTTTGATAAGAGATACCTCAATGCCTTTAATTTTTTAAAGCAAGCTTTGATCTCTACGCCCATTGTGCAAGCTCCTGATTGGAGTTTGCCATTTGAATTAAAGTGCGATGCCAGTGATATCTCTGTAAGTGCAGTTCTTGGATTGAAAAAGAAAGGAAAGCACCATGTCATATGCTATATCAGTAAAACACTAGATCTAGCACAACACAACTACTCTACTACAGAAAAGGAGATGTTGGCGGTAGTTTATGCTTTTGAGAGACTGCACCAATATCTGATATGTTCTAAGGTTGTAGTATTCATAGATCACTCGACCCTGAAATTCTTAATGACAAAGAGAGATGCAAAGCCAAGGTTGATCCGTTGGGTGCTCTTATTGCAAGAGTTTGATTTTGAATTGAAGGATAGGAAGGGAAGTGAAAATGTGGTAGCTGACCATTTGTCTAGGTTACCTGATCTTAACAATGACTCCTTCCCTATCCAAGATGAAATGGTTGAAGAAACCTTGATGACAGCGTTAATCGTTGGAAAAGCCCCTTGGTTTGCAGATATTGTAAATTATTTAGCTTGTGGGGAGCTACCAGAGTTTGAATCAAGAGCAATGAAAAAGGCTTACTTTGGGAAAGTCGAAAATTTCTTTTGGGATGACCCCTATTTGTTTCATGCCTGCGCCGACGGCATAATCCATCATTGTATCACTGAAGATGAGGTCCCCATGGTTTTAACTCACTGTCACTCATACGCGTATGGCTGCCACCATGGGATAATGAACACTACTGCTAAGGTCGCCACCGTGGGTTTCTATTGGCCCACCTTGCATAAAGATGTTGAAACATTCGTGAAGAGATGTGAGAGATGCCAAAAAGTTGGTAATATCTCAATGAGGAATGAGATGCCCCAACATTACATCCTTGAGTGTGAAGTCTTTGATTGTTGGGGTATTGACTTCATGGGCTCCTTTGTGTCGTCTCTTGGAAACCAATACATTGTGGTAGGGATAGATTATGTGTCTAAGTGGGTGGAGGGCATTGCCTCGCTTACAAATGATCACAAAGTATTTATAAAGCTTTTTAAGAGCATAATATTTCCTCGATTTGGTGTTCCTAAGATAGTCATAAGTGATGGGGGTTTCCACTTTGCGAAAAACAAGCTAAAAAAATTATTGAAGAAGTATGGAGTCGTGCACAAAGTTGGGTCACCCTACCATCCCAAAACTCAAGGACATGTGGAAGTTGCCAACAGGGAGATTAAGAGAATACTAGAAAAGGTGGTTAACCCAAACAAGACAGATTGGTCTCTCAAGTTAGATGATGCTCTCTGGGCACACCGTACATGCTATAAAACCCCAATTGGTACTACCCCGTTCCGGCTGTTGTATGGGAAGTCTTGTCATTTACCGGTGGAATTAGAGTGTATGTCTTGGTGGGAGATCCAAACCCTTAATTTGCACCCTACTGTATTCTACGAGAAGTGAGCTGCACAATTAAGGGAATTGGAAAAACTGAGGCTAGACGCATTCCACAACATGCACATCTACAAGGAACGAACTGAAATCGAGGTGGTCTGGGCCATTCGAGATCCTGGAAGTATTTCCTTACGGAATGGTAGAGTTCATGCAAGTATTTCATGGAGGCAGTTTCATTGTGAATGGGCAACAGTTAAAACTCTTCCATGAAAGTAGCCTTCACGAACTCAACACTGTCGAGCGTATAAGGTTAGTTGATGTTGAAGTTGAATGATTGATGTAATGATTGGTATACAATAAGTATTGGAACTTTGAATCATCATTATTTTGAGTTTTATTGGGTTTGAAGCAGTAGGTTTTCCTTTGGTATATGTTTCGTAATGTTTTTGATTTATGGTCTTGGCTACGTCGAGCTAAACGACGTTAAACAAAGCACTTACGGGAGGTAACCCAGTCTTCTTTGAATTTTCTTGCTAAGTAATCATTGTAACATTTTTGGTTTAGGAGAGGACATATCCTTTGATTATTCCTGGCCTAAAAATATCAAAAAAGCATTCCATTCGGCCGAATTGATGTTCCATTCAGGCGAACGGACTTGGATTATAGACTCAAACTAGAGATTGGTGAAGTTTCTGAGAACGTTAAAAGGGTAATCAATTCGGATGAAGGAAACCCATTTGCCCGAATGGAATTCCCATTCAGGCGAATAGAGGTACATACAAAACTGGGCAAGAGTTTCTGAGAACGTCGAATGGATACCCCTTCATTTTCCACGGTTTTCTCACAAATCACTCAAAACTCTAAAAAATGCTCAAGCAAGGTTTATTCACTCTCACTCACTCATTCTCACTACAATTCCTCCCTCTCCTTCATAAACTTCAATCCACCACTATGGGACCTCGCAGAAGCTTTAGAAATCATTTCAAAAGATCAAAGAAACAAGGGGAAGGATCCTCTTCCATTGCGGCAAGAGATGAACAACCAACTGGTTCTCAACCACAATCGGAACATCAACAACGTCTCCCAGGTTAAGAACTTTGGTTATGAAGAGTATAAGACGATGGTCTTTGCATCGTTGGAGCAATTTGAATGCTTTCAATGGTTAAAGGTACGAAAAATCAATTCTACCCGATACTTAGATCTTTCAATTCTACAATGTATGTGTATATATGAAAACTTTGCTGAACTGTTGACTGCATGTTGCCTTCAAAATTGGATAACCATGTGGCACCCAACTCACAAGCTTTTAACTTATGAGTTTCTCAAATCTGTTAGCCTATGTCAGTGTGAGAATATGTTGCATTTATCTTGATTATGGTGCCTTTTGTACTATTTTTTGTTTTACCAATGGACCTGTTCCGGATAAACAACCGGATAATGCTCGTGTTTCTTAATTAAGGCCTAAGATTGCTGGCCTGCTTGTTTATCCAAATAGGAATATTTATGCTTCTGATGTGCAGCACCTAGTCCTTAGAATATTTTTCAAATTTTCTAAAGAGATATTATTTCCATCCCCTAGCCCTCACCTAGTCCGTAACCAAGAAGTGCACATATTGCACTGATACCTTGCACCGCACAATGACATAGCTATTAGTATTCCAATGACACTATGAAAGTTTCTGAACACCTATTCCACCCTTGATGTTAAACTGACTTATGTGTTGGGGGGCATGTATACCGCATTGCTAAATTCCTAAATGTGATTAATCCAATAGAACTTAGTGACAGATTTGCCAGTACCACCACCCTCCATGAGCAGTGTCTCTTAAGGGTCGGCTTTATCTTCACTGACTCTTTGCGATGGTGGTACCTCAAAGACCACGCAATTCCCCTCCCCTCTCCAAACTTTCCTCCCCTTTTACAGTTTGCCGACTCATACCTATTAGACGGCGATGTGCCGAGATACACAGTCGAGCCCCCTCTTAGACCCCCTCCTCGTCCTCACACCATATCCATACGTGATCGACCTAGGGCCTCTACTTCAGTTTTACCAGACCATGATGATTCAAAGGATGAATCTGATATTATATCCTCCCTAGGTCGCATAGAGGCCAGACTTGACTAGTACCTAACTACCCCAGCCCATCACATCGCCTGGCTCGATTACCTTGAGCAAAACTTTGAGCGGGCCAATTACCTGTGGTATGACCTAGCCTACCGCTCCCATATGGTCGGCGAAAGCATGGCCACCCTTTCTTGTACCCCCGTCATGACAACTACAATGAAATATCCTTAAGTCATGGGCCAGTTGCATGTGGGTAGGCGTAGGTTCAATAACTTCACCCCCCAGCTCCTTGAAGAGCTTCTGATGACTACAGGGGTGGGGAGGAAGAGGAAGATGAAGATAACAACCAAGGGGATGAGGGTTTCATTAGAGATGAGTAGTTTTAGACCTCCAGGCCTCTTTTAGTGCCAAGGATAGCTTCAGCCTGGCTTGGGGGGGGGGGGGGGGGGGTACATCCATTATCTTCTACTCATCATTTTGTTGCGTGTCTTTTGGTCTTTTGCTTTGTCTGGCTGCTGGTTTTACTATTGTGTGGTTTTGCGTTGTTTTTTTGTTTGGTTTTGTTTCTTGGTGTTGTTTTTAGGTCCTTCTACTCTCATCCTCGTAATAAGTTCCATGTGTTGCTTAATTTCACCTATGTCTTGGTACGATCTTTTGCTCCTGCTTGAAAATCCAAAGTTGCTTATTTATATTATAAATTTTTGTTTTCTTTTCTTTTTCTTTCATATGCTCTAAAAAATAAAAATAAAAAGAGAAGAAGAGAGAAATTTTTTGAAACAAACATGCAAGCTTCTATCGTGCACGTACAATGATTATATGCAAACTCGTGTTTCCCTAGCCCTGTGCCTATTGTGGGGTCTGAGTTTATCGATTGTTTTCCACTTAACTTGGTGGATCTGAGCTTGCTTGCTTTATGGTTTGGATGACTACCTATTGAGGCGTATTTCGACTAGCCTCGTTAGGATTGAACCTTGTAAGACTCCATTGTGAGCCTTATATTATTGAGTGTTAGTCAGGGAATCTTAAGACTTGTGTCTATTCTCCTTCAGCATAGTCTGCTTTTCTAAAGTTTAGGGATGATAACACATTTGTAGTTACAGCATGGCCAAATTGCCTACCATGAATATTAATTGACTTTAGGTTAAGCCAAGTTTGTGCCTTTACCTTTTTCTTTGTAGCCACACTATTTAACTTCACATGAGCCAAATGTCCCCTCTCTTTACCTAGAGGATAGTTAAGTGATCATAGTGAAGTTGGTGTCCGTTGCATTGTGGTGTAGGATTTCGGTTTGAAAAGTGGTTGTTGGATGATATGACTTTATACGTTACTCTTAGTATATTTCAGAAATATTAGCATGAAAAACACAAAAAGAGAAAAAAAAAAAGAAAATAAAAAAAAAGAGAAAAGAAAAAAAAGGAAAAGAAAAAAAAACTGGAAGAGAAAATTTTTGAGAATAAGGTTGCTGTAATGTATTAGAGTTCATTATTGCGTATCTTGAGGATTTTGGGAGTGGTGTTGTTGTCGGAAGTCGTAGTTTTTCTTGGTTTTATTACCTTGGATCACTTACTATCCTCTATTTTAACTCCACAACCCCAAATTTTAACCTACCTTGATCCTAGCCTACATTACAACCCTTTCCAAACCAGTTCGACTTGGCCTGATTAGTAAGATTTGTGGTGGAGAGTAGAAAAGACACAATCCCTGAGATTTCTCCCTGTTTAGGTGTTTAAATCCTGACTCATCTTTAGTCGAATGATTCTGAGTGAAACACATACCCTATCAAACACATGAGCGTATTAGAAATTTCCCACATCTCTTGGGAAATAACTTCGGGAGCGTAGACTTGCGACCTCATTAGGTAGTGGGCGGAATGGCCTAGGTTGTAGCTCGCTTGGTGATCCCGAGTCTGTGGAAAACGTTGTTCCTCTTGATATTATGCTCTTCTAATCCTATTGTACTTGCACACCCATAGCTAGGGAAAAGTTTTGCATATACACGACTTGCATTATCTCGTTTTTCACTCTCCTTCTTTCCCATTTGCTTTAGTAACTATTTTTCCCTATGCTTTCACGTCACCTTGCTAGTTTATTTGCTAGGGACTAGCAAAGGTTTGGCTTGGGGGAAGTTGATGTGCTCATTTTAGAGCATGTTTACTAACCCATTATAGTGTTAAGTCTCACAGTTTTAGATTGATTTTATACAAATTACACCTAATTTCACCTTGATCTTATCTTCGAGTTGTTTTAAGGTCATTTCAGGTGTTTCCGATGATTTCAAGGTGAAATGCGACGTATTCTTGGCTTTAACACTATTATCAAGAGGTTAGAAGCATGTATCGTAGATTAGGCACGCATTCCAAGTCATTCCTGAAGATCCCACAAAGTTCGAAAGCCATTAGACACTCTAAAGAAGCTGAAAAGCAGAATTCAGACTTAGATTCGACCGAATCTGACAACCATTCGGTCGAATGGTAGTCCAACTTGGAAGCCTGCACTTCATTCTCACTGGGAAGGCCGAATGTCATGCATTTGGGCGAATGACCATCCATTCAGCCGAATGAATGTCCCATTCGGGCGAATCGCGCACAGAGAAGAAATTAAAGATAATCACCAGAGCTGCTGGAATGGCAGATGGGGAAACGTTCGGGCAAATAGTGTTACATTCGGCCGAATGGGTCATGCATTCGGGCGAATTGACCTATTTTTCTCCAAAAATTTTACTTCTTCTCTAGTCCAGCCCAAAGGCATTTTAGGGCATTCGAACTTCTTTTATTTTAAGTTATAAATACCCCACTCTCTAAAGAGAGGGGGAACCCTAATTTTATTAGGTTTAGCTTTAGTTAGCCTCTAAGCCTCTCTTAGTTCATTAAGCCCTAGTTTTCCATTTTCTGTTTTCTCAATACATGTACTCCAAGATTTCGACTTTATTGTTTGGATTTTAATCGTGGATATTGCTTTCAATCTTTATTGTAAGTATAAATATCCTCTTTACTTTTGAGTTCATTTTATTGCAGTCAATGTTTAGCCTAATATTTATTGCTTATCTAGAATAGTTTCTGCTTTATTTTTACTCTCGTTAGTTTCTTTCGATTGTTATTATCAGTTGCATTTGTTTTATTGATTATCATCATGCTATACATTTCAAACATGTCTGAGTAGTTCTCCTTGGGGATTGATTAGTGAAACCCTAGGAAAAGCTATGTTCTTCATTGTCTAAGGTTATAGGAATGATGATAATAAGTAGCCCTCGAAACTTAATGTGAATCTTGTCCTGCAACTCCTTTGGAGACATAGGGCGATTATATGTCGTTCGATGTGATTTTCGAAATCACCAACTTCCTTACTCATACTTGGGTGTCCATACTAGTTATTGTTTGATTTCCTCTAACCTATCATGTTCTCTTTTAAAATCACCTTCCTATGGTGAATCTAATCTCATCCCCGTTTTTCTCCCTTTGATTTTGCTCTTTAGTTCATCGCGATTTATATTTTTGTCATTAGTTTTAGTTGTTTTTCAAATCAAAAAGTCCAGTTATATTAAGAAGCGGAGTGTATTGATATCCTTTGTCCTCATGGTTTGACCCTCTACCCCACTATACTTGTGTGGTTTGTAGGTTGTTATAAGTATTATTTGGTTCAAGGTTTAGCATAAACGATTGTTAAAATCTTGTTATCAATGTCCTTTTTTGTCGGGGATGTATCTTGCCAGAAGCTAAGTCGTCATCCAGTCTGGCAGACTCGACAAAACTAAAGAACAACTAGATGACAACGAAGAAATTGATGAAATGAAGCCCTTTCACCGCCAAACTTCACTCATCTTAGCATATAAGTGCTGACCCATATGATGAGGATATAGTTCTAGGCCGCACTCCTCTTCGCCTTCTTGCTTCTTTGCTATTTAGAGGAAACAAGTAAATAAATATAATTATAAGAAAATATTTTTTGTTTAGTCAATATTATATACTATCATATATATACAAAATTAAGTGATAAACACACTATAAATTAAGTCAGTTTGGTAAGTTAAGATTAATGCACAAAATCTTGATTAGATGACCACTTTGTTAATTTTTCTCATGATTAATGGGTATCTAAGGATGGTTGTCCAAATTTATCTTCTTAGGAATAGTTGCAATCAATAGATCTTGAGTTATATATAAGATAAAAGTGGTCATACTCATTCATAACACAGTAAGGATCATGAAATAAAGTGTATAATTAAAAGAAAGCAATATAGTCAATGTTAGTAATATACAATGATTTATGTATGATGATGATGAGTTGAAGGTTTACTAATCAAATGAAGACTTAGGCCTAAAGAGACATTTCTCCATGACATACTTCAACTAAGGAAAAAAGGGTCTAGTTCATGAAAACTTATGTGTTTTATTCTTAGAACATCATTGATATAACGACATATAAATAAGATCAAAATATGAATTGTTATACTTAATTAAGAAATGTTCCTTAAGGATAAGTCCTAAATATGTATTCAAGTATGATACATAGTGTTTGCTCAAAAAAATGGGTCAAATGTCGAGTCTAGTAAGATTGGAGATGTCCAAATCTTTATATCATAGAAAAAATAAAAAGAATCAAAATAAAATAACTTGCAATAAGTAAACTTCAAGGGAAAGGGATTGCCATGATGATGAGACGAGACCAATACATAAGGATGGTTCCTAGATTATGATGCTAAAATTTAAGATTTGAGACTTAACCTAGTGAAGTAGGAGTTGCTCCAAGATCTTTACATTATAAGTAAAAGAGACATTAAATATAAAGATATTGTAGTTGATCACAATAGAACATCAGGGATGATGTCTCTTTGGTTGTTCAAGGCTCACAAAAGAGTACATAAAACTTGAAATAAGTATTTATATAGAAGAGGTTTACACCTTCCATAATCATCACAAAAAGGGTCCAATCTAAGGGTCTTAGGTGGATGGGAACCACTAGATCTAAAGAATAGAAGGTGAAAGGAGTACAAGTAGACAAAAAAAAAAATTCATTGAGTAGATTTATAAGGGGTCCTTGGTGTTTACCATTAAGGAGAGTCCTTTTTATTGAGTCTTGCTTGAGTATGTGTTGAAGGGGTAATATTTCCTTGTTTGATTGAGAAAAAATGTGCTTTGATTGGTCCTTGGTAAGTATGAAGGATGTTTGAGAGTCTTTGATAGTGTTCGAGGTGCTTTGGGACTATATTTTGGTAGAGTAATAACACTTTAAAAAGTGAGAAATGCAGACAATTTTGTCATAAAATAAGGGGGTATCTATAGGCAAAAAAGATTCGATTTTCTGAGCATTAAACGCTGATTTCATTACCCGTGCAATGATGTTCGAGTCTAATGTTCTGACTCATTTCTGGCCAAAAGCAATTGCTACAACAAATTAAACTACATGACCAACCGTCTCCCTATATTAACCTTGAACTACAAAACACCCCTCGACACTCTACATACCTTTTTTCCTATTCCATCTACTCACTCCCTTCCACCAAGAGTTTTCCAGTTATATTTTATATTTCCACCTTCCTAGACAAAACCAAAACAAATTCTAAACTAGAGTTCCCAAATGTGTCTTTGTTGGTTATGGGGTGCATCAAAAGGGTTATAGGTGTCTTGATACACCTACCCTCACACCCTATTCCTATCTTGTCCCAAATCCATACAAATTAGGTAAGTAATTGTGACATACTCGATTATGTACCTACGAACCATGAATTTTTGGGAAATGATAAAATGCTCCTAATGTTGAGGAAAGTGAGTCTACAAGGTCTCATTTACCTCCTAGAAGTATGAGGGGAGTTCCCCTTAGGAGATATGATCTACACTATAAGTCTTAGAGATTGAGATATCTAATTGTGCTTGGGTTTAAAATGTTGTCTAAAATATCCTTATCCTTTAACACTAACCTATACTCCACTATGATCCTAAAAATAGTTAAAGATGCTCTTAGGGAAATTTTTTTGAAAGACAGTTATGCAAGTGATAACCAACTTTTAGGTCGTTAGCTAAAAGATTAGTTATGCAAATAATATTTATACCAACCAACGAACTATACAAGTATAGTGGAGTAGGGGGTCAAACCACAAGGACAAAGGATATCAAGACTTAAATTCTTAACACAACCGGAATTTTTGGGTTTGGAAATAACTAAACTAATTAATGAGAATATATATCACGATAAATTACGAGGTAAATCAAATAAAGAAAAACGGGGACAAGATTAGATTCACCTTAGGAATGAAGCTTTCAAAACCGAACATGATAGGTTAGAGAAAATCTAATAATAACTAGCATGGACATCTAAGAATACGAGAAGAAGTTGGTGATTCCACAAATCACAACGAACGGCATATAATCGCCCTATGTCTCCAAAGGAGTGGCAGGACATGATTCGCATCGGATTCCGAAACTACTTATTATCATCATTCCTACAACCTTAGGCAATAAATATCATAGCTTTTCCTAAGGTTTCACCAATCAAAACCCCTAAAAGAACTACTCACACATATTCATGCTCAACGACATAACGATATTCAATAAAGCAAACAAAACGATCATGAAAAGAAATTAACGAGAATGAAAGCAAATCAGAAACTATTATAGCAAACGATAAACATAGAACTAAACATGGAATGAAATAAAATGAATGAATTCAAAAGTAAGGAATAGGTTAATACTCACAAAAGCTCCAATGTATTATCCACGATCAGAATTTGAATGACAAAATCCAGAACTCGGAATACAAATGTGGAGAAAACCAAAAACTTAAAGCTAGAGCTAAAAGAAGAGGCTAAACAAAACTAAAAGTGCGTAAAATATTCAAAACCTAGCTGCCCTCCCTCTCATCAGAGGGATTGGTATTTATAACAAAGCATAAGAAAAATACAAAAACCCTAAAATGCCTTTGGGCTGGCCCTAAAAAGAAGTAGTTGTTCCAGAGAAAACACTGTCATTCGACCAAATTCAAGGCCCATTCAGCTGAATACAGCTCCATTTTCCCTAATGCTCTTCCATTCGCCCATTCCAGAGGCTCCAAAGAATTTCTCTCTGTCCACCATTTGCCCGAATGTAGGGTCTGATTCGGCCGAATGGAAGCTCGTTCGCCCGAATGAGTTCCATTCGGCCTTCCTAGTGACCAAGGAATAAATGCTTTGAAGATTGCCCCTCATTCGATTGAAGGACACTCCTATTCGGTCAAATCTGTACCATTCCATCGAATGACCATCAGATTCGGTCGAATCTGAAGCTCTGAATCCTCTTTTCAGTTTTTGATGCTTTCTGAACTCCGTGGGATCTTCATGAGTGACTTGAAACATTTGCCCAAGCTATGATACGCGTGTCAAAGGCTCAAATGCATTGCATTTCACCTGAAATCATCAAAAATACTTGAAATAATCTTAAGACAACTCGAAGACAAGATCAAGGTGAAATCAAGCATAATATGTATAAAACCAATATAAAACTACAAGACTTGACACTAAAACGAGGTAGTAAACGTGCTCTAAAATGAGCACATCAACTTCCCCCAACCTAAACCTTCGCTAGTCCCTAGTAAATGAAATAGGAAGCTAGAGTGATAGCTTAGGGTAACACAATCATAAAAACAAATGAAGAACAAGGGGATTGAAAATCAAGGCAATGTAAGTCGTGCATGTGCAAAACTCTTCCCTAGCCATGGGTGTGCTAGTACAATGGGATTAAAAGAGCATAACAACGTTTTACACATACGCGGGATCACTAAGCAAGCTACATCATAGTTCATTCCGCCCACTACCTAATGAGGTCGCAAGTCTACGCTCCCGAGGTTATTTCCCAAGAGATGTTGGAAATTTCTAATACGCTCATGTGTTTATAGGGTATGTGTTTCACTCAAAATCATCCGACTAAAGATGAGTCTGGAATTAAACACCTACACAGGGAGAAATCTCAGGGATTGTGTCTTATATACTCTCCAGCACTGATCTTACTAATCAGATTAAGTCGAACAGGTTTGGAAAGGGTTGCAATGTAGGCTCGGATCAAGGTAGGATAGAATTTAGGAATGTGAAGTTAAAATAGAGGATAGTAAGTGATCTAAGGAAATAAAACCGAGGAAGACTACGCCTTCTGACAACCATGCCACTCCCAAAATTCTCAATAATGGACTCTAATACACTATGTCGACTTTATTCTTAAATTTTTCTCTCTTTTTTCTTTTTGTTTGTTTTCTTTTCTTTTTCTCTCTTTTTTATTTTTTCTTTTTCTTTCTTTTTGTGCTTTTCAAGCTTTTTTTTTTTTAACTTTCCATGTGAAAACTTCCTTGAACTACGCTAAGACTAGTGTATGTAGTCAAATCACCCAATAATCACTTTTCTAAACCAAAATCCTATATCGCAATGCTACGAACACCAAATTCACTATGATTACATGACTATCCTCTAGGTAAAAAGAGGGGACAGTTGGCTCATGTGGAGTTAGATAGCGTGGCTACAAAAAAAGAAGGTAAAGGCACAAATTTGGCTTAACCTAGATTAAATTGATATTCATGGTAGGCACTTTGGCTATGTAGCTTCAACTACAAACATGTTATCATCCCTAACCTTTAGAAAATTAGACTATGCTAGAGGAGAACAAACATAATTCTTAAGATTCCCTGACTAACACTCAATAATATAGGACTCATAATAAAGTCCTAGAAGGCTCACTCCTCACTAGGTTAGTCGAAACGCGCCTCAATAGGTAGTCATCCAAACCAAATACCAAGCAAGCTCAGATCCCACAAGCTAAGTGAAAAACAATCGATAAACTCAGACCTAAAATAGGCACAGGGCTAGGGGAATACGAGTTTGCATATACTCAATGTAAAGTGCACGACATAAGCTTGCATGCTTGTTTATAACATATGATGGAATAAAGGATGGTTTGGAGCATTTGATGGAAAGAAGGGAGCATATGACGACAAAAGAAAAACAAACACAAATATAACAAAGTAAATAATTTTGGATTTTCAAGCGAGCAATCATACCAGTACGTAGGCGCAGTGGCACATGGAGCTTATTATACAAGCACCTGAAAACAACACCAAAAAGCAAAACACAAAACCAAACAATACCAAGAAACAGAACACAAAAAAACAAAACAACGCAAAACTACATAGCACTAAAACTGACAGCCAAGACCAAAGGACACGTGAAATAATGAGTAGTGGACTATGGATACCCCCCCCCTCCCCCCCAAAGCTAGGGTGAAGCCATCCTCGGCGCTAAGGGAGGCCTTTAGGTCAACCACTACTCATCCCCTATAAATTCCTCATCATCCCCCTGGTCATCTTCCTCATTATCCTCCTCCTCCACACCCGTATAGTCCATCCCATAGTCATCCGAGGCTCTTCTAGGAGCTGGTAGGGTGAAGTTATTAAACCTACGCCTACCCACCCGCAACCGGTCAAACCCATGACGGGGTACCAGGAAGGGGTGGCCATGCTTTCGCCGACCATATGGGAGCGGGAGGCCATGTCATACCATGGGTAGTGCGCCCGCTCAAAATTTTGCTCGAGGTGATCGAGCCGGGAGGTGTGGTGGGCTTGGGTGGTGAGGACCTGGTCAAGCCTTCTCTCTATGCGTCCTAAGGAGGACATAATATCGGATTCAGACTCATCATCTGAATCATCATGGTCTGGTAAGACCGAGGTGGAAGCCCTAGGTCTGTCACACATAGAAAGGGTGTGAGGGCGTGGAGGGGGTATAAGTGGGGGCTCGACAACATATCTTGGTACATCGCCGTCTAAGAGATACGAGCCCCCAAACTGTATTAGGGGAGGTAATTGAGGACAGGGAAGGGGAATGGTGCAGTCTTTCAAGTACCGCCATCGCATGGGGTCAATGAAAATAAAGTCGGCCCGTACGAGGCATTGATCGTGAAGGGTGGTGGAACCGGCATATCTGTCACTGAATTCTACAGGATTCATAACATTAAGGAACTCAGCGATGCGAAATACGTGTCCCCCTAGACATAGGTCAGTGTTTGTAGCTAAGGTGGCTGTGTTGTTTAAAAACTTCCACAGCGTCATTAAAAGGCTTAGTGCGGTGTCATTGTACGGTGCAAGGTAACGGTGCAAAATGTGCACTTCATGTGTTCTAACTAAGTGAGGGCTAGGGGAAGGGAACACAGTCTCCCTTGCAAATTTAAAAAACATACGCAAAACAAGGTGCTATACATCAGATGCATATATATTCCTATTCGGATAAATAAGCGGGCTAGCAATTTTAGGCCATAACTCAGAAACTCGAGAGTTGTCCGGTTGTTTATCCGAAATAGGTTCATTATTAAAACCAAAAACGGCACAAAATGCAGTATAATCTAGAAAATAGGTTGCATTCCTTAGCCGAAAAGATAAATGCAACCTACCTTCACGTTGACATGGGGTTAGGGAACTAAG
Organism: Dysphania ambrosioides; assembly: GCA_026401315.1. Lineage (NCBI taxonomy): Eukaryota > Viridiplantae > Streptophyta > Magnoliopsida > Caryophyllales > Amaranthaceae > Dysphania > Dysphania ambrosioides. Next base: position 11,114,530 of record CM048666.1, on the reverse strand, counting down.
AAACTCATAAGTTAAAAGCTTATGAGTCGGGTGCCACATGTTAATCCAGTTCTCTAACCCATGTGCCATTAATAATGCAACAAATTGATCATAAATACCCATTCTTTATAGAATAGAAAGGTCTAAATAACGAGTAAGGTTAATTTTTCATACCTTAAGCCGTTGGAAACGTTCATATTGCTCCAAAGATACGAAAACTATCGTTGGATGATCCTCATCGAACCATAGTTCTTGGTCGGGAAGTTGTTGTTGGCCCTCCGGTTATTAATGAGAACCGATTTTTTGTTCTTCCTGTGCCGCTCCTGAAGAAGATCCTTCTACATGCTTTTTGGATCTCTTGAAAGGGTTTCTCAAGTTTCTTCTTGGTCCCATAGTGATTGATGAGGTTTGAGAAGGGAAATGAGAAGTTTGAGGGATGACAAGTGAGTGAGGGAGCTCAGGAGACTTTAGGGTTAAGTGAATTTTGTGGCAAAAACCCATGGAAATAATTTGTTATACATAGACCTGGCCTTCTATTCGGCCGAATGAGTGGTCCATTCGGTCGAATGGACCTCCATTCGCCCGAATGGATGCCCTGTTTGGTCGAATGGGGAGGAGCTACAAAGAATTCTTCACTCCCATTCGACTGAATTGATAATGCATTCGGTCGAATGTCACTCCATTCGCCCGAATGGAGTGTTCATTCGGGGTTCCTAGGGGCGCCCTATTTTTACGTCTGCAGATCTATTCGACCGAATGGAGTCCCCATTCGGTCGAATGGAAGCTATTTGCCCGAATTTGACTCTTCATTCGGCACTTTCAGAAAACTTCTCCAAATTTTGATTAAATTCATGTTCAATGCTCGTTCGGCCGAATGGGCCTATCATTCGGCCGAATGGAGAGCTATTTTGCAATTTCTTAGCTTGTAATAATCAAATCACTTGTGCTTTTCCAAATAAAAAATGGTACTATGATTGTGTTGCACGAAAATCCAAATAAAATCAGGTTACCTCCCATAAATGCTTTGATTAACGTCATTTAGCTCGATGTAGCTCGGGTAATAAAAAATAACACGAAACAAAGACCAAAGTTAAACTAACTACTTAAAACAAAACTTTGAAGAACGATGATTTGAAGTTAATATACTCGATAAGTGCCAATGGTTATACCAATCATTCGACTTCGACATCATCTAACCTTATACGCTCAACGGTATTGACTTCGTGAAGGTGACTCTCATGGAAGAGTTTTAACCGATGCCTATTAACAATGAAACTACCTCCATGATAATCTTTCAATTCTACCGTTCCATACGGAAATACTTGTAACATCTCGAATGGTCTATACCACCTCGATTTCAATTTCCCGGGGAATAACTTTGCTCTTGAATTGAAGAGCAGCACTTTATCTCCTACAAGGAACTCTCGTTGGATGATACGTTGGTCATGCCAATGCTTAGTACGTTCCTTGTATATATGCATGTTATGGAATGCGTCGAGCCGTAGTTCTTCCAATTCTCTTAATTGGGCGGCTCGCTTCTCGCAGAATAAAGTAGGGTCCAAATTAAGGGTTTGGATCGCCCACCAAGACCTATATTCCAATTCCACCGGTAAATGACAAGATTTTCCGTACAACAACATGAACGGGGTGGTGCCAATTGGGGTTTTGTAACATGTACGGTGGGCCCAAAGAGCGTCGTCTAACTTCAAAGACCAATCTTTCCTGTTTGGGTTAACCACCTTTTCGAAAATTCTCTTAATTTCCCTGTTGGCTACTTCTACCTGTCCTTGAGTTTGGGGATGGTAGGGTGAACCGACTTTGTGCACAACTCCGTATTTTTCAGTAATTTGTTTAGTTCTTGCTTAGCAAAGTGGGAACCCCCATCACTTATGACTATTTTGGGAACACCAAATCGAGGGAAGATTATGCTTTTGAAAAGATTTATAACTACTTTATGACCATTCGTAGGAAAGGCGATGGCCTCCACCCACTTAGACACATAATTAATCCCTACCAAAATATATTGGTTCCCATGAGATGAAACAAAGGGGCCCATAAAGTCAATACCCCAACAGTCAAACACTTCACACTCAAGGATGTAATTCTGAGGTATCTCATTCCTCATTGAGATATTGCCAACTTTTTCGCATATCTCATAGCTCTTCACAAAAGTTTTAACATCCTTATGTAATGTTCGCCAATGGAAACCCGCGGTGGTGACCTTAGCAGCAGTGTTCATTATACCATGGTGGCCGCCACACGCGTATGAATGACAATGAGTTACAATCTTGGGAACTTCCTCTTAAGTGACACAAAGGCAAATTATGCCGTCAATGCAGGCATGAAATAAATAGGGGTCATCCCAAAAGAAATTCCCAACATTACCAAAGAAAGCCTTTTTCATAGCCCTTGATTCGAAACTCTGGAAGTTCTCTACAAGCTAAATAATTCGCAATATCTGCGAACCAAGGGGCTTTCCTAACTACTATTTCTTTCATTAGGGTTTCTTCAACCATTTCGTCTTAGATAGGTAAGGAGTCATTATTAAGCTCAGGTAACCTAGACAAATGGTCAGCTACCATATTTTCACTACCCTTCCTATCTTTTAACTCAAAATCAAACTCATATAATAGGAGCACCCAACGAATCAACCTCGGCTTTGCATCTCTCTTCGTCATAAAAAATTTCAGAGCCGAGTGATCAAAGAAAACTATAACTTTTGAACATATCAGATATTGATGCAGTCTCTCAAAAGCATAGACTACCGCCATCATTTCTTTTTCTGTTGTAGAGTAGTTACGCTGTGATGGATCTAGTGTTTTACTGATATAACATATGACATGGTGCTTTCCTTCCTTTTTCTGCCTAAGGACAGCACCTACAGAGATATCACTGGCATCGCACATTAATTCAAATGGCAAACTCCAATCTAGGGATTGCACAATGGGCATAGATATCATAGCTTCCTTTAGCCTGTTAAAGGCATTAAGGCATCTCTCATCAAAGTTAAAATCGACATCTTTCTGAAGCAGTTTATTCAAGGGTTTTGCTAAAGTAAAAAATCCTAAGATGAGACGCCTATCCTACTTGTCCAAGAAAGGATCGTACTCCTATAACCAAGGTAGGTACAGGAAGATTCCTTATCACATCAATTTTAGCAGGATCTACCTCTTTGCCTTTGGAAGACACTTTGTGGCCTAGGACAATGCCTTCTTGAACTAAAAAGTGACACTTCTCCCAATTTAGCACAAGATTTATTTCTTGACAACTTAGTAAAACTTTCTTGAGATGTGTCAAGCAAGTGTTAAAAGAAGACCCTCCAACAGAAAAATCATCCATGAACACTTCCATGAAGTCCTCTAACATATTAGCAAATATAGCCGACATGCACCTTTCTAAAGTGGATGGAGCATTGCATAAATCGAAGGGCATTCTCCTATAGGCAAAAGTCCTAAAAGGACAAGTGAATGTTATTTTCTATTGATCCTTGGGATGGATTAGAATTTGAAAGAAACCCGAGTAACCATCAAGAAAACAATAGTACTTGTGCCTTACCAATCTTTCGAGCATCTCGTCGATGAAGGGTAAAGTAAAGTGATCCTTTCTTGTAGCCTTATTGAGTTTGCGATAATCAATGCAAACGCGCCATCCTATTGTGGCTCTAGTGGGGATCATTTCACCTCTATCATTTTCGACCATGGTCATTCCTCCCTTTTTTGGAACAACATGAACAGAGCTAACCCATCTACTATCTGTAATTGAGTAGATGATGCCGGCCTTAAGGAGTTTGAGGATTTCATCCTTAACTACCTCTTTCATGTTAGGGTTTAGCCTTTGATGTGGCTCAATAGAGGAGAAATGTTCATCATCAAGATGAATCTGGTGCATAACAAGGGATGGACTAATCCCTTTCAAATCACCTAGTGAGTACCCAATGACATCCCGATATTTTCTCAATAAAACAAGTAGTTTTTTTAACGAAATGTCATCAAGCTCAGAATTCACTATGATAGGACTACCTTAATCTTCATTAAGATAGGCATATTTAAGACTAGGAGGTAAAGGTTTCAAACTTACTTGGGGGGAAGGCTTAGGACTTTCCCCCTTATGAATAATACCTTCCTCAACCTCACAAAGTTGCTCATATTCTACCTCGTCTTTCTTATAATCCTGGGCCTTATCTAATCAGCCTTCCAACTGCTCATCTATTGTACAGGTATCCTCATCATTCATTTGATACCCAACTTCTATTTCTCCTTCCCTGTGACAATCCTCACTCTCCCTATCATCTACTTTAAGGCGACAGACCTGTTCAACCATATGTTTCTTTAAAAGAGGGGAGATTTTGAAGACTACCTTCACTTGGGCTACTTCTACCGTTATGGTGTCATCATGGCAATTAATAACTACCCGAAGTGTTTTCAGAATGGCTCTGCCCAAGATAAGTGGAGTATAAGGGTCCTCTTTCATTTTCATTACTACAAAATTACAAGGGACAACTAGTTCTCCTACTTGGATAAGTATATCGTCAAGTTCTCCACATGGCACTTTTATACTCTGATCTACTAGTTGGATCATTTTCCTTGAAGGTTTAGGTTAAAGGGTATCTTTTTGGTGATTGATAGAGGCATAATACTAATCGAAGCCCCTAAATTGGCGAGCACCCCTTTAGGATCAAGATTTCTCAACTTTACAGGGAGGTTATAAGGACCGGGATCTCGCTCCTTCATAAGCATTTTCCCTTGTAATATGGAGCTAACCTAATGGGGGAGACTAATTATCTCTTCCTCAAGCTTTTTCTTGTTGTACAATAAGTCCTTCAAGAACTTACCATACTTTGGCATCTGTGCCATAGCATCAAGGAATGGATTTTTCATCTCCATCTTTTGTAAATGTTCAAGAAACTTCTTGAACTTATCATCAAGTTACTTCTCAACTTTCCTTCTGGGAAAAGGAAGTGGGGGTGTATATAAACGATCTAACCTCTTTCTCTCCTTAATCCTCTTCCTCCTCTCTTCCTCACTCTCTACCAGCTTCTCATTCCTTGTCTTATCATTTTCATCCTCCCCATCTTTTTCACTTTCAACTACTAACCCCTTTCCTTGTTCCTCCTCTTTTCCATTTTTATCCACTCTCATCTCATCACTCACCCGTACCAAAGGTGCATCAATTGGATATGAAAGACCATCATACTGAGTCCCTGATCTCAGGTGGATAGCTTTCGTAGTGTGTTGGTTTGGGTTTGGGTGCTGAGGTGGAGGTTGTGTAGAGGGATTAGGTTGAGGGTGAGACGGGAATAGAAGTGATGTAGGAGGATTAGCTATTTGGGCAAGTTGAGTTTCAAACAACTTTTGTTGAGCTTAAAGTTGTTTCATTTGTTGGATAAGAGTCTGATTAATCTGAGTGAGACTCTGGTTCTGCTGAGCAAGAGATGTTACTTGGGAGGCTAAATGGTCATTGGTTGAGGTATGACCTTGTTGTGGTTGAGAAGCCACATGATGAGGTTGATTAGGTGGTAAAGGAAGGTTCGAACCATTTTTAGGTCCTTGGTTGAACCCTAGGGTCTATTCACATTAGGCCTCGGTACATTTCCGTTAGATTGGTTCCCTTGAAAACCTTGGTTGTTAAACCCACTTTGAGCATTTCTGTTGTATCTTGGGTGGATGTTTCCTTGGTTTTGGTTAGAATTGAAGGGAGGTTTTTATGGTTGATTCAAGAAAGGTTATTGTCCATACCCTACTCCTTGTCCTTGTCCACCATAGTTAAGGGCTGCTACATGATCTGGATTATTCCCATAACCGTCATAATTCATCACCTGCGGTTCTAGGTTATACCCTCCATAGTCAACTGCAGCAACGTGCTCGGAGTGCGAACCACCACAATAAGATGTATCATGGTTGGTACCCCCATATATGGCACATAAAAAGTGCTTTTCACGCACTGGAGGGGTGTTCGAACTACCGACTAGGCTTAATTTGGACAGCTTCTTATCGATAACTGCTTCTATCTTAGCGCTAATGGTTTCCAAATCGGTTGTGTCTATCATCCCTCTAGGTAAACCCTGACTCCTAGTTCCTCCACATGCACTATTCTTAGCAACTTCCTCACTTTTAACTTTTACCTAGGTGCAAGGAATTTTGAAAAGTTGGCCACCTACTGCTGAGTCTAGAAGTGCTTTGGTTGAGTCATTAAGAACATCGTAAAAGAATGTGTTGAGATGGTTTCCCCGTACTCGTGGTGGGGGCATGCTCTAATCATTCTCTTAAAACGACTCCAAGTAGCACTAAGGTTCTCATCATTCTCTTGGGTAAAGGATGCAATTTTCTTACGCCAATCTTGCATTTGAACTGTAGGATAGAACCTTTATAGAAAAGCAGTTTTCAGTTGAGCCTAATTAACAATTAAATTGGGTTCTAAGAATTTATACTAATCTTTGGCATCTCCTGCTAGACTCAAATAAAATAGGTGCATTCGCACATAATCAGAGCTATTAGGGCAAGGAGGGATAAGTCCACAAATGTCAGAAAATGCCTCTAAATGTTGAAGAGGACATTCATTTCTTAAGCCACTAAAAGGTGTTTCCTTAACCATTCTTGTGAACTGAGGGTGTATTTGGTATGGTGTAGTAGCAACAGCGAGTACTACACCTCCTTGGAACTCTTATGAACCAGGAGTTTTGAATTGACCAAACAATTGATGTTCGTCGGCCATTGGGGATATGGATGGGTTTTGGACAGAGTGTGAGGTGTGTTTTTATGGGCATTGTCTACTCACGCATTAGATTTAAGGATTATAAGGTGTTATTGGCTGGTTTGACCTACGCGTGCTATGGGGCATGCAAACAACAAAGTCAAACACAACCACTAATAAAAAGAAAAACACAAAAAACAAGCAGAAATGAAATGAAATAAAGTTATATCAAGAACAGAAAAGTCTAAATATTACGCCTTGTTCCCGGCAACGGCGCCATTTTGATAACCAACATTAGTTCGTTAGCTAAAAGACTAGGTATGCAAACAATATTTATACCAACCTATAAACTATACGAGTATAGTGGAGGAGGGGGTCGAACCACGAGGACAAAGGATATCAAGACTTAAATTCTTAACACAGCTGGACTTTTTGGGTTTGGAAATAGCGAAACTAATTAATGAGAATATAGATCACGATAAATTACGAGGTAAATCAAATAAAGAAAAATGGGGACAAGATTAGATTCACCTTAGGAACGAAGCTTTCAAAACCGAACATGATAGGTTAGAGAAAATCTAATAATAACTAGCATGGACATCCAAGAATAGGAGAGGAAGTTGGTGATTCCACAAATCATAATGAACGACCTATAATCGCCCTATGTCTCTAAAGGAATGGCAGGACAAGATTTGCATCGGATTTCGAAACTACTTATTATCATCATTACTACAACCTTAGGCAATAAAGATCATAACTTTTCATAGGGTTTCACCAATCAAAACCCCTAAAAGAACTAATCACATATATTTATGCTCAACGACATAATGATATTCAATAAAGCAAACAAAACGATCATGAAAAGAAATTAACGAGAATGAAAGCAAATCAGAAACTATTCTAGCAAACGATAAACATAGAACTAAACATGGAATGAAATAAAACAAATGAATTCAAAAGTAAGGAATAGATTAATATTCACAAAAGCTTCAATGTATTATCCACGATCAGAATTTGAATGACAAAATCTAGAACTCGGAATACAAATGTGGAGAAAACCGAAAACTAAAAGCTAGAACTAAAAGACTTTGGAGGCTAAACAAAACTAAAAGTGCATAAAATATTCAAAACCTAGCTGCCCTCCCTCTCATCAAAGGGATTGGTATTTATAACAAAGCATAATAAAAATACGAAAACCCTAAAATTCCTTTAGGCTGGCCCTTAAAAGAAGTAGTTGTTCCATAGAAAACACTATCATTCGACCAAATTCAAGGCCCATTTGGCCAAATACAGCTCCATTCGTCCTAATGCTCTTCCATTCGCCCAATCCAGAGGCTCCGAAGAATTTCTCTCTGTCCACTATTCGCTCGAATGTAGGGTCTGATTCGGCCGAATGGAAGCTTATTCGCCCGAATGAGTTCCATTCGCCCTTCCTAGTGACCAAGGAATAAATGCTCTGAAGACTCCCACTCATTTGACAGAAGGACACTGCCATTCGGTTGAATCTGTACCATTCGACCAAATGACCATCAGATTCGATCGAATCTGAAGCTCTGAATCCTCTTTTCAGTTTCTGATGCTTTCTGAACTCCATGGGATCTTCATGAGTGACTTGAAATGTTTTCCCAAGCTATGATAGGCATGTCAAAGGCTCCAATGTATCACATTTCACCTCAAAATCATCAAAAATACCTGAAATGATCTTAAGACAACTCGAAGACAAGATCAAGGTGAAATCAAGCATAATATGTATAAAACCAATATAAAACAACGAGGCTTGACACTAAAATGAGGTAGTAAACGTGCTCTAAAACGAGCACATCAGCAAGCAGAAATTAAAACCCTTGAGAAAAATAAACTTGATAAAATATGATTGGTTTTGAAAGGAAAGAAGACTATAGGCTACAAATGTGTAACTGCTATTAAATACAAGGTCAATGGTAATGTCGAGAGGTACAAAGAAAGACTTATGATATAACAAGTCTATGGGATTGACTATTTAGAGACCTTCTCAATTATAACAAAGATTGATATAATCAAAATGCCTTTTTACATGAATATTGACCTTCATACCAGGTTGATGTACAAAATGCCTTTTTATATGGAAAAATAACTAAGGAACTATACATGGAACCTCCCTTAGATTTTTCAGAAGATTTCTCGAAAGAGAAGGATGCAAGCTAAAAAGGGCTTTGTGGGGGTTGAAGTAGTCTCCGAGAGCATGGTTTGAAAGGTTCAAAGTAGCTATAACGAGTTTATGATATAAATAGAGTAATTTAGTTTATACACTATTTTTGAAGAGGAGATGCAACTTGATCACTTGCCTCATTAGAGGGAAAGATGAAGAGGAAATAAGGCTATTGAAAAAGGAGTTGTTCTAGGAGTTTGAGATGAAATATCTAGGGAGCCTCAAGTTCTTTCTCGAGATTAAAGTCCTTAGATCAAAGCTAAGAATCTTCATCTCCCCAAGAAAATGTTTCCTAGCTCTACTGACAGAGTCTGACATAGTTGATTGCAAACTAGTTAAAACTCCAATAATGGTGAATCATATGCCCTTCGATTTAGTGATGGTGCAAAGTTGGTAGATAAAACTCAATACCAGAGACTCTTGGGGAAACTCATTTATCTGTCACACACTTGACCCGATATAACATATGGAAGATTTATGCATAAGTCTCGAATCCAACATATGAAAGCAGTTTATAGGATATTGAGGTATATTAAAGGAACAACAGGTGAAGAAGTAATGTTAAATGAAGCATGCTCACTAGAATATACTTTGGGCTATATAACTTGTTAGAGGGAAATTGATGACTTAGAGAAGCAAGAAGCAGAAGGTCGTTGCAATGTCTAGTGTTGAAGTAGAGTTTTAGAGAATTATGAAAGGAGGTACGGAATTTCTTTAGCTCAAGAAGCTTCTTTCAAACTTGGCCTCTCTCTTGAAAGTAGCTGTGACATCTTTTGTGATAATAAATTTGAAATTAAAATCTCTAAAAATCCGATTTAGTATGATTAGACAAAGTATGTTGAAGTTAACAGACACTTCATCAAAGATAACTTGGATGCTAGGGTAATCAGCCTTCCTTTTGTGCGTTCAAGTGAGCAAATGGCTGACATTTTGACCAAAGTAGTAGAAGCCTCTATGTTTGAGAGCATGTGATGCAAGTTAGATGTATAGGATCCCAAAATCAACTTAAGGGGGAGTATAAAAAAGGTTGGATATGATAGAAATACATATATATATGGTTATAATAACAAATAGACACAATTAGAGTTAGAGTCCTAGTTGGATTAGCTTCCTAAAATCAAGGAAAATCTACTATCAATAGTAATATAAGTACATAGGCTTATAAAGTAGAATTTTGTTAGAAATACATATAAAATTCAGTAGTTATCAAAGCCTTCAAAGTACCCACCTTAGTTTTGAACAAGTCTAAGTCAAATTACCCATCACAATCATTATGCCAAAGCACCCAAGATCACAAGGAATTCCATTGTGCAATGATCCTCCTTCTTGAATTAGAAAGAAATGATGCTTTGCCTTAATGCAAGGAAAAAGATCACAACCCTCCAAAAGCCTTTGATTTGGTATGGTCTTTGAAGACACAAGTGCATACCTTTCTTCTCTCCAATTCTACTCCACAAAATTTTTGAGCAATCCTATCTATCTCATCAGTAATACAGGATTTTAGCGATTTACATAGCATAGTAAGGCATGGTACAAATGGAAAATTGAACAAGTGTTGCACAACATGCCATTACAAGAACTTTTGACTTCGAAATAAAAAGTTTTCCACTAATTCTATCAGCAAAGAATTCATATTCTCGTTTAGAATTTCTCCTATTAGTAGTTCCCTTATTTAAAAGTTCTATATTCCTAGGTACTCTATTTTGGAAATTCAAGTTTTGAATAAATAACTTATTTTGTATGATCTGCAGTATTCTTTGAGATAAAAATTTGATACTTTTAATGACTAACTTTACTCCTTGAAGCTTCAAAAAATTGGTCAAGACCCGATGCCACAATTTGAGCTTGAGTACCTACTCTTCATAAACTTAAAGCATCTACAAAGGTGATGCTCTAATTTGAGATGGAAGGGCCAAACGTACTAGTCTTGATAGGGATCTAATATTTGAGTTAAACAGCCCCGTCTATCAAGTAAGGAAGGTTTTTTATACAAATTAAATCACGTAGAGATAGAGAGATAATGAATCCCCTTGCCTTATGACTCTACTTAGATGAAAATACTTCATTAATTCTTTGTTCCAAAGGACTTGGATCTTCGTTAATTGGACACATTTCATAATCACCTAAGCCATACTTTGGGGTATCCATAACTCAATAAGAGACTATCGTATAAAACTTCAACTCAACCTATTCTCCGCCTTCTCAAATCTATTTCGATAACTATTTTTGCCAAAATTTACCAACCGAGTGACAATGTGTATGTTGAATGTATGCATGATAAACAAAATAAGTGAAAGAACAATATAAACGATACAATAAAATGGTGATACGGAAAATCCAAACTCGGGAAAAGTCGAGGGGGCTTATCAGAGTGTTGTTTCCCAATGTCAAGTGTTAAACCTCTCAAGTTATAGATTACAAGTAGTTTGTATTGAAAAGGGTATATGTAAAATAGTACTTGATGAATAGTTGATATTTTGTAGCTTGGTTGAGTTGTCCCCCTATATTAGGCTAAATCTCCTTTTACACCATACTTTCCTTGGATGCAACAGACCTTTAGGATAAGATCTTCCATCTCTCAACTGCCTCATATTCCCATGCTAAATTTATCTTCTATGCAATTATCCCCCCTTCTTTTAGGCTCGTGGTGCTGACTTGGTCCAACTATTCTTCTTTGAACTATTTAGTAACCGTAGGGAACTCAATGGAGGGCATATCCAGGATCAATATATCTAGATGTTATCTTTAAAAAGCATAGATATAACTACTATTCCCTCTTACCTCCTATTAACCATCAAATTCCATGTTGCCTAGACACTTATCTTGTAATCGGCTTTTTACCCTAACAATTTTCCCCTTAAAAATGAGAAGTTCAAGAGACACCAACTTCTTTGAATTTCAAAATTTTAAACTTTAGCCTATTAAATTCTCAGCCGTCTGCGTATCTTGAAGCTCCTTAAAATGTGTATAAAGCATCGCATTATCATTACTTTACTTTTACATCTTTTATCGTTTCACGGCTCTCTCGATTTTCTTTGCATGTTTTGTCTTTGCATTAGGTAAAGTTTCTTCCTTCATCTTACATTTATCCCTCCTTTCAACTACTTACTTGCAAGAAAACGACTGCAACTAGGGGTTTACTTAGAGTGGCTACTGCGGAATCCAAGAGAAAAACTCAAGCCTGAAGAGAAAAGAGAAACCTTCCTAGTCTAATGGCTCTAGATATGGGTATGCTTCAATCTTATGTAGACTTAGAGTCCTTTAAACTTACTGCTAGGTTGTTAGTGCTAAAAGTCTAAATGGTTCTCAACTAGTCAATGGCTGACTCCCCTAATGATTGTGTAGATATCTACGAGTACCCCTTTTTGTTAGGCTATAGATTTCCTTGTTCCCCACTTTCCAAAGAGTTTATGTTGATACACGGTCTTATGCCTTGTCAAATTATGTCTGGTATATGGTGGATTTTAAAAGTAATAGAGGTTTAAACTAAGGATTAGGTTGTCCCCTTTAGTGTATCTAACATCGCTTTCTCCTACTCTGAAGGTTATTAAGGAGAAGTGGTATATTTTATTCCTGAACCTAGGTAGGTAGGCATTAGTTACCAATGTGAGAGTAAATATTAAAGAATGGGATAATCATTATGTTTTTGTTCCCAAATCTAATCTAGGATGTGACCGTGCTTAGATCGCTCTTGGAGGCCCTCCTTCACCAAGTATGCTACTTGCCAATGTGATATTTCTAATTAATGGTTTGATTAAATTATATCCTACATCTCGTGATTTGCATCCTCATAGATCAAGTCCATCAAGTTTGCACCAAGTTCGGTTAACCACAAGGTTGCCTTCTTGGGTTTGGATAGGAATCAGAGGAGTTTTCAAGAAGTTTCCCCCAAGTATACATACAAGCCAGACCTTTCAGCCAAGGAAAGAGATTCCTCCAAGAAAAAGACTATATTTTCTTAGAATAATCCTTAGACCACTCTCTAGCAGCCAGCGTATCGATCATGATAAGGATCAAGAACATAAGAAGACTAGAAGTGGGAAAATCTATCTTAATAAAGTTTATGATAAAGTTTCAAGATATGAACCCATTAAGATTGTTCTTGATACCTTAGGTTTTATTTATATTAGACTCTCTTTGGAAGTCATCCTTTGTCACATGTATTGCATGGACCGAAGTTTAGTTTGTGGATAGTTAGTAGACTTCCTAATTAGTTTAGAAGTTTACTTAGACGATTATTATTTGTTTTAGATTATTATTAATATTTTAGATAAGTTTAAGCTTTATCTTTTAGATAGTATAGTTCAACTAAAACTCCTTGCAATTCCTATATATAAAGGCCTAGCCATATGCTTAAAAAATGTATGTTGATGAATAAAAACTATTAGATTGTTTTAAGAGAGAGATCTTAACTTTCTTTTTCATGAGACTAGCTTAGACTAGGGAATTAAATTCATTTCCTTTAGTTCAACCTTGAGTGTCATAGAACTTGAGGATTATAGTGAACGAATTATTGTATTCCACTCATATTCAAGTAGCACTTATGCTTACATTCTTAGAATGTCTGAATCTGAAATGTGGAATTGTCTGAGAGGTAAGAAGAGGAAGGTTGGCTCACAGAGTGGAGGCTCCACTCCTGCTTGCCCGAGTGAATCTCCCTCTATCACTGCTAACTATTTCCCTCTAATGTCCTTGCCAACACCCAAGACAACATTTGCACATGCTCCTATAGGCCCTGTTCCTATCGTTAAGGCTCCTGCCTCTATGCTTCCCATTACCCAACTATCTTCAGGGATGGCTTCTTTAGAGGTTTTCTTTGTGAGATAAGTAACTATTGGGGCTACTCACCAGGCTAATAGATTATACTCCCCTTAACCTTTATGGATGAAGGGTATACTCTTGCCTCAATATTCCTAGTGGTGGACCAACTATTGCTGCCTAATTCTATTGTTCATTAGGAAGGAGCCCTTGGTAGAGATAGGCCAATAATGATGCTTTCCACAAGTGTGCCTCTAACTTCTATATCCTTCCCTTTGTTCTTTAAGGTATTGCCAACGGTTGCTATAACTTGCTTATTTCCCATAAATGTAGGCCTTCCCAAACACATTGATCCTGAGGATACACATAGCAAGGTTGGAGGAGTGCAACAATGCCCAAGAGTGGGAGCTTAACGTTACACAAGAGCTGGTCTAAGTGGAGGGTCATGGCAAAAATCTCAAAGAGTCCTTGAAAACTATCAAGCTATCCAAGGAGTGCCTAGAGAAGGAATATTCCAAGGAACTCAAGGACTTCAAGGAAGCGTTGAGAGTTGAGACTAAGACCAAAGGTAAGTTCTAGAACTTGGTGTCCAAGAATGAAAATGAGATTGTTATGCTAAAGGGATCACTAAGCCAAGTGTTTACTCATAATGAAGAACTAAAGGGAGAAGTGGAATCCCTTAAGTTCTAACTAGTCAAGGTTACCCTAGACTTGAAATACAAAAATCATGAAGCGCTTTCTTGATGGCAAGATGACTAGGGAGGAGGCTTAGGAGATGGTTTAAAATTATATGGAAGCGAGGGGAAACTTGGTTAATTTAGCAATCCTTAAAAACATGATAAATGCCTTCAATAATAAAATGACATACATCAACAATTAACTTCCCTTAGACTAAAAAAATGACAAACACACCAAATAAAGCCATAAAAGTGGATAAGGAAATATTACACCTTGCCCTCTTGCTTTTCATTTTTGCTAATACTCATGAACAAATAATGATTAGAAAAACAAGAGAAATATAGAATAATAGTTCCTACTCTAGCTAAAAACACATAAAGAGAAGCAAATAAAAACACTATTCATGGATTCTATAGAGGAAGAATAATGAAGAAAGCTACAACCTGACCCTTTTTGGAACAACCCCCCCCCCCCCCCCTCCCAAGCTTAAGTGAAGTGCAATCCTCGATGAAAAAACCAAGAAATAAAATGGGAGAACTAATAAATCACAGTTGACTAGCTAGTACTGAGTTCCTTGCCCTTTCTACGCCTCTCCTCATTGTTATGAGAGGAGAAGTTGTAGGTGGGTCGACATTGAGACCTGATGCATCAGTGTAGGGCGGCTAGTCATACCGCAGTTGATTAGGGTGGTTCCAAAGGAAGGCATACGTACTAAGCCATCCCACCCACATGTATAACCTAAGGGCCAACCCGGTCCATCATTTGAATAGGCAGGATTGCCTTAGTAGTCACTCCCCCATCTAGGTATATTCATAGTGGGAAGTGACACCAAGGACGGTGGGACCCGTCTAATAAGGGTAAGTAGGGTTGTCATCCTCGGACCAAGAGGGGATAGGGCCTAGCTTAGGTGGATCATATGGGTAGTTAACGTAGGGTAAAAATTCCCCTCGTTGGATATAGTAGTCATAGATTTGATTCTCCAGGATCATACTACCACTTTGAGCCTCAATCTTCCCTTGCATCATCATAGAGAGCTTCCTAAGTTCATCTTCTAAGTTAAAAGAGGGGGAAGAGACTTGAGAGGAAGAGGTACTTCAAGAGGTTAGAGGTGGTGGCCCTTGATGAGCTTGGGCGCCAAGGGCATGCAGTGGTGGCCCTTTATGACCAAGAACCTTCCAAATGTTGACTCCTTCCTCCTTAATATCGGTAAGCTGGGGGTTTGGAAGGTAGTGAAATACCCTCCT
Source organism: Dysphania ambrosioides (assembly GCA_026401315.1). Lineage (NCBI taxonomy): Eukaryota > Viridiplantae > Streptophyta > Magnoliopsida > Caryophyllales > Amaranthaceae > Dysphania > Dysphania ambrosioides. Next base: position 11,098,993 of record CM048666.1, on the reverse strand, counting down.
CACTTACTACCCATAGACCTTAGGGTTGGGTGTGTATTGGATGAAATATATCCTCTTTATTGCATCAATGTCGATATAGATGTCATTTATATCAACGGGAGTAAGAAGCTTGCACTGCTTTATAAAAGCCAAAGCATGTGCTCTGATAATTACCATTCCCATATATGAATGTCTCTTATGAGCCCACCCCTCTTGTGTTGAATACATCAGGCTAGAAATTAATGCCCGAAGTTAAGCATATTCCCCAATCTCTCCTTCCCAGACACTGCCATCCATAACAGCTCAATATCATCCCTAGTAGTTTTACCCAAATCTTTCTTGTCAAAAATGATGTACCTAAATAGTCTATGTAAGATCCTCAGGCATGGGTGAATAATATGAGAGTCATGGAAGGTGTTTAATTAGTATTCTACATCATCACTTATTATACTCCACCAATGCATCTCACTATACTCCATAAATCTCCCCATGTCTAGTGTGTGAATGTCATTAGTGAGGTCCCATTTGAAGATCTGGTTCAACCTTTCTAGGGTGATAGATTTGGTTCAACCATAACTACAACATCAATGAAAGTAACCAAATCACTAATGTACAATGACTATCCTATGATTTTCTATGTTCAACCTATTTTACTAAGTTCTCCTAAATCAAAACTTCAAAATGATTCAATAAGTAAGCAATAAATTACAATAATTCAATACCAACAACAAGATAATAATAATTTTAAGAAAAATCAAATAAAACTCATGGAGAATCAACCATAAAATTTACAACGAGTAAAAGTGTAGAGATTACCAAAAATCTTCAACAAAAAATGCTCAAAATCGTCCCTTAGTCTGAAATCCCCAAGCAAAAACCCAAAATCACCAAAATTATCAACAAAAACCAAAGGTTTAAATTTAGGGTTTTTTGTGAAGGTGGGTATTTTCTAGAAAAAAAAATAAGTTATGTCAAAATCTAAATCAAAAGAAATGGAGGAGAATGGTGGTAATTTGGAGTAAAAAGGAGAAGAAAAGAGTGAGTTATGGAGGAGGTAAGGTGAGGGAGTAATGGGGTTTTAGAGAGAGAAAATGATTTTGAGGGAATGAAGAAGATGTAAATAAGAGTAGTGGGGAAGAGACGTCATGGCTCGTGTAAAGGGAAACCCAAGTTTCAGCCAAAAAGCTTTGAGCGGGTGCTCAGAAGGAATGTGAGCACCCGCTCAGGTCAATGATTGGCCGGATTTTTCCTTGCAAGTGGGCACTTGCTCCTCGCTTGCATTCCTCTGCCTGCTTTAGATTTTCTTCTAAGCGGCCGCTTAAGACAACTTTTCTGCCCAAAATTCCTCCTAAGCAGTTAGTGATCGCTTATATTCTTTTGCCTAGGACTTTTAATTGAACTGCGTGCCCCCTTAGTGCAAAGTCCCAAAGATGTTTTGATTTGTGCGGTTGATCATGCAATATCATCCCAAGCTCATCAGCTACTACTTTCATCCACATATTCTTCCATCCTCTTGAGCACTTCGACCCCAACTTTTTTTCATTCAAGGCTTCGTTTCCCCAGTGCATTGTGCCTGAAACAAAAAAATCCATGCAAGGTCAAAAATAAAGCTAAAACTACAAAACTAAAAGAAAGAAAATTAAAGGAAAAAGTTAGTAATTTGAAGCATCCTCCAATTATAGAGTATCACAGCCCTACGCAGCTTATCAAATGCACCTGCGTGCATCTCACAAAAGATCAAATAAGACGTTAGTAGATAAATAATATACAAAAAGGAAAAGACTCTTTTAGACATACAAAATGAAAAATAAAAAGAAAAGGTAGACTCAAAAGAAAAAGAAAGATTATTTACGACTCTATATGACCCATTGGAAAAAGGAACCTCAAAATTACATCAATTACTTTCAAATAGGTTTCCTTTTTTTCAAGAGATTCATGGAGTACTGGAAATGAATGAAGTTAGGAAAAGAGGTGCAAAGGTGGAGAAGAAGGAATAATGTCAAGTCTCATTGAGAAAGGAGCATGAAACTCGAAAATTAAGGCATTAGAGGCCAAATCCTCACTACTCGACCCTCTCTCTACTATGCATTCCCTCAACAAGGGGTCCTTATCTTTAGCCTTACAATATTCTTCCTTCATTTTTTCTAAATTCTTAGCACATTCATCATCTTCCTCAAATTGGGATTGATTCTCAACATACCCTAAACCATCATCATCATCTAAGTTGCCAAAAAAAATATTAGCATTTATGCTAGTCTCATAGACATCAAGATCACACCGAATAGAATCAAGATGAGCACTCATCCTTTTGAAACCATCCTTCATCTCTTGTCGACTTTCCTCAATCCTTTGGTTTCCCTACTCTGTTTCATTAATGAAATATTCCATGAGAAACTCCAACCTAGAAGTACATGACTCATATGTAGAAGGGTTTTGTGAATCAAATTGAGGAGAATTGTAACATTCATAGTCATTCACCATAGGAAACATGTGAAACAACATAGGAATTCATGAAGAAATCATCAGAATAATCATATTATGAAGATGCACCAAAATTGTTGCCATGATGATACCCATTAGAATAAGCATACCCTCTATGATACTCATATGAATATCCCCTATTGTGATAATATGGCTCCACAAAAATAGAATATTATGCACAAGGAAAACACAAACATAAAAAAATAAGATTTACAAACTCAACTAATCGAGCCAAAGTAAAATAACCAATATACATCTACACATCCAAAGAAAATTAGACTCATAAAAACTGCTTAAGACTCGATACTAAATTCCATTCCCTAGCAACAGCGCATTTTATAGGGTTAGATATCGGTCATCACGACACCTACTATCAACAAAACCTTGACTTAACTTATTACAAGTAATGGGCAAGTAAGGGTTGAATCCATAGGGAAATGCTTCAAATAGTTACCGAATTCTAGCAATTCAACTACAACCTAGCTCAAACTAAAGCAATGATTAGGTTTAAATCTAACTAAAAGCTAAAGTGATGTTCCAAAGGATTTCTCTATAAAGAGAAAAATACTAGGGGGTTCGGAATTCAACACCGATTCCTATGAGCTAAAACTGGGAATTGGACTCAAAATGAGATAATATGAGGCTCACTAACTCACTACCAACCTATGAATCGAATCTAAACATGTTGCAAGGAAGGGGTTTCAACCAAGAACCAAATTCTCGGTCATCTTCAAGGAAGGAGCAATACAATTGAGATTTCTCGCCTAATCATATGCTAAAGCATCCAAGCAACACTATATATTCAAATCAACAACCAATAGCTCGCAAGTATATAGCATTTAACATCGCGTCACTACCTAAATCTGCATTTCTCAATGTCTTCGACCTAGGAATGTAAATGGAAGAAATCTATATGGCCAATCTAGACTCCAACCAAAACCCGACATCAAATCACACATTAATCATTAAGAAAACAACTCCATATTTTAAACATCATCCATGCTCGGGATCGGGTTATCACCCTATCCCCTAACTAATCTAACTACTCATGTCTAATACTAAAAAACATCGCAAAATTGAAATAACGAGACATACTGGCAGATTAACAAATAACGATGAATAATACTATGTGAAAAACTGAAAGTAATCAAACATAAAATAACTAAAATAGAAAATAACTTGGAGTTACAAAATATAAAGCAAGATAAAGTAAAGAAATACTGATATAAAGCATGAATGACGATTGAGAATCAATGTTTGACAAGTGTTGATCGCAAATCCGTTGAAAACAACAAAAACCGATAACAAATCTACCAATAATATAAGAGTTTTTGTGAATGAAAATAAGGAACTCTAAGTTATGCTCTCTAAGTCTATAACTATGTTATTCTATTCTCTAAGGACTCTTCTTATGCCCCATTTCTTTGTGCCTCTTTCTTTCCCATAGAAAAGTTGGAACAGATTACGAAACTACCAAAATAGAGCTGAGTGGGCGCTCAGTTCAGGGTCAAGTGCCCACTCATAAGGTTAAAATCTAGATTCCATTGAACTGAGTGGCCACTTAGTTTAAACATGAGCGCCCACTCTTAGAAATCGCTCGAAGCCCGCTCTTGATTCTTTGCCTGTCAACTTCCATTGAACTAAGCGGCCTCTTAGGATTCTTCTGAGCGACCACTCATACCTTTTTCTCACGAGAGGCCTCTTGGTTCAATTCTTTAGCAACCTCTTCTCTTCTTATTCTTCTATCATGAGTCTCGATTCCTAGGTACTCATTCTTGCTCACTAGAGACCTGCATCAAGCCACGAAAACATGCATAAAAGTAGAAAAGATAATGAGAAATCATGGAAAACCGAACAAAAACACGAAGGATGCTCCTAAGCCTAGACTATGCACAAAGTGATGCAAAATGGCACAAAACGAGATGAACTCGGGCCAAAAAGAGTATGGAACTCTACTAGAAAGATGCAAATGAGTGACATAAATGTCACTTATCACAAGCCCCCACGATTTTTTCCAAATTTGGATTTTTTGTATCACCTATTGTGTCACTTACTTTATTTTCTTAATTTAGTCTACACGTTACTTCCTACATATAGCTTAATAAATTTAAAAATGTCCCAAACTTAAATCGTAACTAAGTAATGATTTTTGGTCAAAATAATTGGCACCCACCATAAGGCATACAACTATTTCTCTAAAACAAAACTTAAACACAATTACTTAGTACATTCCTTTACTTCACTCTCGTGTTAAAGAAGACCAACCAGACTGACATGTCTCAAGATGAACTTTTCGCCGCCTTCATGAAGGCTAAAGTTGACTTAGAGGATTTTCATAAGAAAAAATAGGAAGTGCTACAAGAACATACCTCTACCAAAGATCAATGGAGAGGATACGTAAAGAGTTGGAATCAATTAAGAGTAGCTTAAACTCTAAATGGATCAAGAGGGTAATAATGATCATCCCCTACCTTGGTGACTTTAGCACCAATGAAGTATATATGTAAGGTTCTTGATCCGAGTATGCATATGAAAGGACTAGGAGGGCAATAGGTCTAAGACCTGATCCATATCCTGTCATACCCGACCCATTTTTATAGTATGGGCCTAATTTTTTAGACCCATTATTGGATTCGGGTCGGATATGGGTCTAAATGTTATTGGGTCAGATATGGGTCTAAATCAAAAAATTTAAGACCCAGATCCGACCCATGGACCCGCACACTTAAGAAAATAAAAAAAAATTAAAAATAAAAATAAATCTAATCTCCATTTAGTTTCTCCTCTCCATTCTAGATATTTTCCATTCTTGCAAGCCTCCAACATATTAGAGGTAATGTGCACATAAACATTCTTTTTTATTTAATTTATGTTGAAATCTTATTTATTTAATTGATGTCACTATCTTTTAATATTATCTTTCCTAGAGATAATATGAAAACACACATGCTTATTCCACGGTTAATGATGATTACGACATAGAAGGTGGAGATGTCATTGATATCAAAAAACATGGAGGATCTTGATGATAAAATGGAGGAGCACTAGAATATATATATATATATATATGGAAACTAATATTTGTTAATTTCATAATTTAAATTTTCGTTGATGATGAAATAGAGGAGGACTAAAAAATGGAAGCTTTATTATATTTTTCTATTTTATTGTGTACTTAACTGATGTTGTAAATTGTAAACTTTTAATATTTTGAAGTTAAGAATATGATATGGTGGATTATTTCTTGAGTTGTAATTTTTTATACGTTTTTGTTCAATTCATAGTTTTTTCAAGAGTCAACATCATTACATTCATTTGGCTAAAAAATTTCCGAAAATACATCCAATTATAAAACATGAAATAATAAGCACATAGAAATTAAATTATGTTAAGGATCCATTTTTTACCCGAAACCCGTCAGAACTAGTGGATTTGGGTAAAGATTTGAAATTTTATAACCTGGTGGGTATGGGGCAGATATGGGTCTAATTTGAAAAAAATGGATATGGGCTTGAGTCTAATCAAACTCAACCCGTATCCGACCCATTGTCATCCCTAGAAAGGATTGCACCTTGCTCCATGCATCTTTTACTACCTTATGGCAATAGTCCTCACTCAACTAGAACAATGCTTTGAATTAAAAAGTAAAGTTTTTGGGTTTGTTGTTGATCATTACACAAGTATCCAACCAAATGGCCTGGAGGCATGGTTAGAACAAATGATGGGGAAGTTGACAACTTCTCCATTAGGGAACATTGCACCCCCCACCCCCCCTTCATCAACAAGGAAGTAATCTAGTCTCTCCTTGATTAGAGTTCTAGCATTATTGTCTCTCTCTTCCAACTAAAAGCATTGCCCTTGTAGCCTAAGTCATTGAGTCCACAATCATTAATAGCTCTCTTGAAGTCATCCATGCACCTCCACTGTCTTGGGGTTCCTCCCATCTTTTCATCATCCAAGAAAATCTCGTTGAAATCCCCAAATGACACACTACGAAGATTGCATGGGGCCTTAAACGTATGCATAAGCTCCCACGTCTCATACTTCTTGTACGATTTCTTCCAGCCATAAATACCCACTACCCTCCAATTCTCAGTTCCATCACCCTCTTCTACCTCCACATCAAAGTGATGAGGGAAAAAAGACTTAAATTTAACCACTATATTCCTCCACCAAAAACCCATTCCACTCGATCTTCCACTACTACTAATGCAGACTCCATTGCTAAACTCATACCAATTCCTAACCTTCTCTAGAATTATATCCTCCACCATTGTTTTCATTAAGAAAACAATGTCCGATTTCTCTCTCCAACACCAATCTTGGAGATTTTTGACTGTCACAGGGTTGCTAAGCCCTCGACAGTTTTAGTTTAAGAGTTTCATTATTGTTCGAGGATTTGGATTTGGATCCCTTTCAAACCCTCTACACGTTCAAGCAAAACATCACCTATCTCACCTGCTTCATTTTTTGCTCTTTTACGTCCCTCCTTCAAGCATTTATTCCCTAGAAAATCCTCATCATCCATTTTTCTTCCCTTATTCACAGCCCCTTCCTTACTCACCCTATCAAGTGTAATTGGCTGGCTCTTATTCCTTAAAATTTGACTGTCTGCCTTCTGTCGCTTACTAGTGCTATCCTTTTTCTTTCCCCTCGTTCCTCAACTCTTATGGTGGCCTTCTGTGATGGGAGCACATTTTTGAAATATTCTCCCTCAGTCTTCTCCTTTTAAACACTACCTTTTATCACATTTCCCATATAATTGGTCTTCAAAACTGTATCTACCTCCATTCCCCCTCCCCAACCCTTATCAACACACTCCTCTAACTCCCTATTGCCCCTAACCTCCTTGATTAACCCTTTCTTCGATGTCAAGAATTCTTCCCCCTCTTCAGAATTCCTATCAACATCACACCCCATGTTTACTTCACTACCACTGTCGAAATATATTCCTTAAAGATTTTTTGCCATTTCACTGACTTGCTTTCCTTAATTCTCCTTGATTCCCTTTGTGACAAACAAACTTCTAGCAGCCCATGAGTAATCTTCCTTCAGTGTTCCTATTTCTTTCCCCTTGCCCTACCACAAAGAGGCCCTAACTTAGTCATCAAACACCCTAGGGAGATTAGCCTCCCGAGCACCTTCTTCACAATATTTATCCCCATGTCCAAGGCTTCCACAACCATAGAAAAATATGAGGAGCTTTTCATATTTCACTATAACCCTAGATCTTTCTTCTCCATGCATAATTACCATAACAAACTTCTTTAGGGGATTAAGGATATTCAACATGACCCTCATCCTTATGCTTCGACTATAAAGATCATCCTTACCCCCTTTAATACGCATAAATTCCCTAACTTTATCACCGATTCTCCTCAAATTATCCATATTTAATCTTCCCCCAAAAGGAAGATCATAAACCATCTAAAACGTTCCTTTATGGAGAGGAATTTCTGAGGGTTTTAAAACCCCTTCTTTATCATAGAATGCCAATATGTGCTTGTCAAAATGCCATGGTTGCACCTCCATTACTGTCTGCTTGTCCTTCTAATGGTGGAATTGAAAAAGGAATGTATTCTTCTCTATACAATTCACATCCATCCTGTGTTTGGGGCTCCATAGCTTCGACATCATTGTAATATGCACATTTTTATTAATCTCCTTTGGTGCCCACACTTTTCCAATGACACTCAATTCAATCTGCACCCTTCCTTCTTCATCATCTTTTGTAGCCCACTCGATCTCCTCCTTTTTCCCATCATTGTTTCCCTTTTATTTCTTGATCTAGGGACTGTTATTCAATTTCATGCAACCTTATGAAAATCTACATCAATACCTCCTAAGACACATTGAGATAACCCTATAAACCAACCACCCACTTAGTGATGGTCGAAAGTCAAAGCCAATAAATGTAGGAAAAATGTTGAAGAGGCCCTCTTATAAACCATATGTTGAGTCCCTTAGGTTTTGAGTGATGACAAACGGTTACAGGAAACAGGTTACAATAAGCATTGCGAATAGTTGGCTGGAAACCAGCTGAAATTGAACACTGTTTTCCTAGACAAGTTATTACTTATTCATGTTATTCATTTAACTAACTTGTCTATATGTAGGAAATGGTTGGATGTAAATTGATCCATGTACTGATGGGAAACCAGTAGGAACTGTTTCCTAGACTGCTATGCTAAAAAGCAGTCACATACTCTCTATTGTACATTAACCATGTTACATGTGCAATAGTGAAGTTGATTCCAAGACTTGGAGCATGGAGGTCTTTCGAAGACATTCGAAGAAAGATATATTGCTCAAAATGGAAGTATTCAAGAAAGATTCAAGTCTTGAAGATTACATGAAGAAAACAATATATGTACTTTAATGCTTAAATCATGTAATGTGCTCCGTAGTATGACTTGCATGTTTGGGTAAAATAAGTGCTTATAAGTGTATCGAGTCATATTATGAATTCTGGTACAAAGCTAGAACAGAATTCATAACATACTCAATTCAGGGAACCAGGTTGAGGAACTAGGTTCACTATACAGAATATCCGAGCTGCATGTTTTAAGAAAAATAAAAGATTTCATAAAAATACTTTTTTAAAGAATTATTCTAAAAATATCCTAAGCAACTGGAGATTAGATGATAATATTATGGTTACCTAAAAACTAGGAGTATCTATCTTATTTGATTCTATCTTTATGATTAAATCATATAAGATAAATACTTTCCTAAAATCACGTTATTACTTGCTCATCAAGTTTACGTGATTTAAGGAAACTAGGGTTTTTGTATCCAAGTATATAAACTCATCTAGTCTCTCATATTCTGGTAAGTCTCTCTGGAATTAAAAAAGGAGTATATTTGAGAGCCATATACACTTAAGCACAAAAGCCTATTCATCGAGTCATATACAAGAGCACTATTAGAGCTTAAACATTTTCTCTTAATTAGCTTTTAGAAGTGAGATTAAAAGAGAACATTTGATTTTGTCAAAGCCTTCAACAGAGGGGTTGAAAGGCTAGGTGAGTGTTTGTGAGTTCAAACACAAGAGGCTTACTAGTGTAAGTCGAGCGCACATTTGGAGTAGAGTGTGGGGTATACTAGTTCCCGGAGTAGGGAAACAGTAGAGAGTCTGTGTTCTTTATTTTTCGGAGTAGATTAATAGAAGAGCATAGGGTAGGAGGACGTAGGCCATAGTTGGCTGAACCTCGTTAAATCTTGTGTTTTCTTTATTGCTTTTCGTACATTCCGCTGCTTATAGGAACCAGCCCAACTAGTTTCTCTAATAGATCGAAAAGAAAGAAAAATAAGCCAAGGCTACTTAACACTCAATTCACCCCCCCCCCCCCCCCCCCCCTCTCTTGAGTGCTCTAAAACCTTTAATTGGTATCAGTGCCTAGGCTTCTAGAGGAGTCAAGCATGAGTACTTAAGATCTAAATGTTATGGGCTATGACAACAAGACACCAAAGTTCAACGGAAATAACTATGCTTGGTGGAAGAATAGGATCAAGAATGTAATTATGGGAATTGATTATGAATGTTGGCTAGTTTCAAGAATAGTCCTAACATCATCCTCGAGACAGATGCTGAGGGAAACCTGGTTCCCAAGAAAGACAGTGAATTAGTATTTGCTGATTACAAACTGCTGGAAAAGAATGCCAAAGCAATGCCGATTCTACAACAGGCTATAGGTGAGAATGAAATAAACTAGATCTCAGGTTGCAGCAATGCAAAAGAGATTTGGGATACCCTCGAACTTGCTTTTGAGGGAACCAGCGAGGTAAAAAGTCCAAAATTGATTTACTTATGTCTAAGTATGAGTTGTTTGCTATGAATAAAAATGAAAAGATTAATGATTGTTTTCGTAGATTTATGACAATTATCAATGATCTTAGATCTCTTGGTAAAAACTTTTCTGATGAGGATCTTGTGAGAAAAGTTTTGCGCAGCTTGACAGATGTATGGACAGCCAAAGTAACAACAGTCTATGAAGCAAAAGATATATCCACCTTGTCTCTGGAAGAGCTGATTGGTTCCCTCATGACTCATGAGATGTAGATTGATTCTAAGTCTGAGAAAGAACCAGCCAGAGGCATGGCTCTTAAGGGAACAGTAGAAGAAGAAGAAGATGAGATTAGCATGATTGCTAAAAGATCTGAGAGATCACTTTGAGACCAGAGGAAGAACTTCAAAGGTAAGAATTTTAAGAAGTCTAACTTCTCTTCTGTAGGTTGCTTCAAGTGTGGTGATAAGGGACATCTTATTCGAGATTGTCTTAGGTGGAAGGACAAACAGTCCTAATCTAGAGATAAATGAGCCTTCAAGAATGCTATGATAGCATCCATGTGGGGTGATTCTGATTCAGGGTCTGATGAGGATGAAGAATCACCTATCTCTGATGTTTGCTTGACTCCTTTTGCAAACACTAAGGGAAACAACACTAATCTAGGAACCAAAGGGGGAACCAGTACATTCAAAGAATGCTTGATGGCAAAGAAGGATGTACTACATAAACACAAGGTAAACTTAGAACAAGTTAGAGAAGATATGCATGAATATGATAGAGATAATATGATTGCTTGTATTAACTCTTTATTAGATGAATGCTATAAATTGGGTGAAACCTACATCACTGGCAAAAGAGAGCTTAAAGAAAAGCGTGTTGAATGTGAAATTGCTATTGCTAGTTGTGACTACCTAGAAGAAGTTTGCCATGATCTGAAAAATCAAGTGGAAGAGCTAGAAGTTGAATTGGACAAGTGTAAAGTGGAACTGGAAAGGGCAAGATCCTCTAAACCTAACTATCTTAGTGATGGTGAAGAAGATCTGACCTCCTGGTTCCCCAGAGACTTATCAACCACTAGTGAATCTCTTGATTTTTCAGTAGCTAGGGATAAAGCAAATTCCTGTAGTGGAACTTCTTTGTTGAAAGCCTTTGAGATATTGGCTCGCAATTTGGAAGATTCTCACAAGGAAATTACTTTACTTAAAGCTGCTCAGTTCACTGTCTCCCCTTCAGGTACCAACATAGAAATTAGTGATGTGATAGATAAATATGAAAATACTATTTGTGAATTACATGCTGATATCTATCAATTGAAAAAGGGCAAGCAACCAGTAGTTATTAACATGACTATTGATTCTATGGTTTCAAAGCTTAATTTACAACTTGAAACCTTAAAAAGTAACTTTGATTTTCTAAAAGAGAAAAACAAGTTGCTGACTAAGACTCTTGAAACCAGATAAAAGGAACTTCATGATAGTCCTAGACATGTTGAAAAATTATTGACTGCACAGGAAACTTTGAGTTTTTTAACCTCATCGAAAGGTAACAAGGGGAAGGTTAGTCTTGGATATATTAAACAGAGAACCAGGACTAACTGGTCCCCTAGAGAAACCACATGGATTAAAGAATTCAAAAGAGGTAAGTATGTTATGACTAAAGAGATGTTTGTCTGCTATCATTGTGGTATGAATGGACATAAGATTCATGAATGTCTAGCTAGGAAGAATAGTGTGAATAAGAACAATAAACATATGGAATTAGTCTGGAGAAGAAAAGATCAACTAGAGCTTATTGTTGTTGAAAAGGAACCCAATAATGTTTGGGTTCCTAAATCTAATGTTTAATTTGTTCTTGCAGGCTAAAGTGAAGGGAAGTACCTATTGGTATTTGGACAGTGGGTGCTCAAGACATATGTCCGGGGATAAGAAGCAATTCCTTTCACTAGTAGCCTTTGATGGTGGAAGTGTCACCTTTGGAGATAATAGCAAGGGAACCATCACTGGTTTTAGGTAAAGTAGGTAAGACACTTTCAAACGTAATTGATGATGTGTATTATGTTGAAGGCTTACAACATAATCTTTTGAGTATTTCTCAATTATGTGACAAAGGTAATAGAGTTGAGTTCCAAGCCAATCTTTGTCACATAATCAACTCTCTAACAGGCGAGCTTGTGTGTGAGGGAATCAGGAAACATGATGTTTACATTACCTTTCTGGATAAAATTCCTCAAGACAAGTCTATTTGTTTGAGAGCTGTGTCTGACAATAATCAATGGATTTGGCATAAGAGATTTGGACATGCTAGCTTGACACTCTTGAATAAACTAAAATCTCGTGACTTGGTGGTAGGACTCCCTAACATCACGTACGAGGCAGATAAAGTGTGTTCAGAATGTGTCAAAGGGAAACAGGTCAAGATCTCTTTTAAGCCTAAAATAGTTTTGAGTACCAACAGACCCTTCAAACTTGTACACATTGATTTATGTGGTCCCATGAGAGTACAAAGTCGAAGAGGTCATAGATATGTCTGTGTTATGGTTCATGATTATTCCAGGTACACTTGGGTGACTATGCTACATTCTAAAGATGAAACATTTGACGAGTGGGTAGCATTGGTGAAACAAGTTGAGAACCAGCTTTCTCATTAAGATCAGACCATGGTACTGAATTTGATAATGCTAACTTTGTTGATTATTGCAGGGAACAAGGAGTTAGTCACAACTTCTCAGCCCCCAGAACACCACAATAAAATGGTGTTGTTGAAAGAAAGAATAGAACTCTTGAGGAAATGGCGAGGACGATGCTCATTGAGAGTGGTCTCCCCAAGAGTTTCTGGGGTGAAGTTGTTGACACTGCTTGTTATATACTGAATAGAGGTCTCATTAGACCAAAGTTAAATAAGACTCCCTATGAACTCCTTAAAGGTCGAAAGCCTAATATTGCATACTTTCGTGTCTTTGGATGCAAATGCTATGTACATAACAATGGGAAGAACCAGCTAGATAAATTTGATCCTAGGAGTGATGAAGGAATCTTTCTTGGATATTCTACTCAAAGCAAAGCATATAGAGTCTTTAATAAGAGGACTTTGTGTATTGAGGAGAGTGTCCATGTCATCTTTGATGAATTTAACATGTCTTCTGAGATTGCGCAGGTACAACCTGATGAAATGATTGGACTGATGGAGTTTACGGGGAACCATGACACTGGTTCTCTAAGTGAAGAACAAGCAGATCTAGGCTCTCCTAATGCTTCACCAGATGATAATGGTGAAGAGCCTAGAGAAGAAAATGTGAACAACGAGATCTCAGAAGGGGAACCAAGACCTAATGGCTTCCCAAGTGACAGACAGGTAAGAAGTTCAGGGGGAATGGATGAAGAGGCCTCCCCTAAACCTGAGGTAAGTGATGTAAATGGAAATAGCATGAACATGAACTCTTTTGGTTCTATAGAAGAAGAAGTGATTCACGATCATGCTGGTTCCCAACCTAATGAAGAAGCACAAAATGATCTCACTTTCAAAAGTTATAAGTACCTATCCTCTCATCCCCCATATCAGATCATTAGTAACATTAACAGGGGAATTCAAATGAGAAGAAATGTTTTTCAAAACTTTTGTGCTTTTCATTCTTTCCTGCCTAGTGTAGAGCCAACTGACTACAAAATGGCTTTGACCGATCCTGATTGGGTTCTAGCAATGCAAGATGAATTAAATCAGTTTCATAGGAACCAGGTTTGGCATCTTGTACCTAGACCAAAAGACAGGTCAGTCATTGGTACAAAATGGGTCTTTAGAAACAAATTGGATGACCTAGGTACAATAGTCAGAAATAAAGCAAGGCTAGTGGTGCAAGGTTACAATCAACAAGAAGGAATTGACTATGATGAAACTTTTGCACCTGTGGCTAGACTAGAGGCCATTAGAATTTTAATTGCTTATGCTGCTCACATGAATATGAAATTATTTCAGATGGATGTAAAGACTGCCTTCCTAAATGGCTACTTAAAGGAAGAGGTATATGTAAAGAAGCCACCTGGTTTTGATGACAAGCTATTCCCCCATCATGTATACAAGCTGGACAAAGCGTTATATGGATTGAAACAAGCTCCAAGAGCTTGGTATGAAAGGTTGTCTACATTTTTGATGGAGAATGAATATAAGAGGGGAACAGTGGATAAGACTCTGTTTATCAAAACAAGAGGAAACCACTTGATTATAGTACAAATTTATGTTGATGATATTTTATTTGGTGCTACTAATCAGGTACTATGTGATGAGTTTGCTAATCTTATGCAGAGTGAGTTTGAGATGAGCATGATGGGAGAATTAGGATTCTTCCTAGGATTGCAGATTAAGCAAATGGAAAATGGAATCATGATTCATCAGCAAAAGTACTTGAAAGAGTTGCTGAAGAAATTTGGCATAGAGAACAGCAAGGCTTATGATACACCTGTTCCCACATCCACTAAATTAGATTCTGATCTAAAGGGAAAAGATGTTGAAGCTTCACTATATAGAGGGATGATTGGCTCCCTCCTTTATCTAACAGCAAGTAGGCCTGACATTGTGTTCTCTGTTGGATTATGTGCTAGGTTTCAAAGCAATCCAAAAGAGTCTCATTTGAAGGCTGTTAGAAGGATACTTAGATATCTTGTGGGAATAACAGATTTGTGCTTGTGGTACCCCAAAGGTAGCTCAATTGATCTAATTGGGTACACGGATGTAGATTATATTGGCTTTCTTGTTGATAGGAAGAGCACTTCAGGTATGGCACACTTTCTTGGCTCTTGCCTAATTTCTTGGGGTTCTAAAAAGCAAAATTCAGTGGCTTTATCCACAGCAGAATCAGAGTATATTGTTGCAGCTTCATGCTATTCCCAGTTATTGTGGATAAGGAACCAGCTGAAGGATTTTGGTGTTGTTTATGATAGTGTTCCTATCTATTGTGACAACACTAGTGCTATTAATATTTCAAAGAATCCTGTCCAACATTCCAAAACCAAACACATTGAGATAAGACATCACTTCGTAAGAGACAATGTGGAAAAAGGTTTGGTAGAGTTGGTATTTTGTAAAAGTGAAGATTAGATCGCTGATATCTTCACAAAACCTTTGTGTCGAGAGTCTTTTTGTAAGTTAAGAGTCTTATTAGGTCAAGTTAGATTTTAGGTCTTTGGCTTCAATTACTTCCCTCAATGATTGGCTAGAATGGTATTCTTTTGTATAGTATGTGTATATACCTATGTCAAAATCCTTCAAGTTTTGTGTAAATGGTTCAAGATCCCAAAAGGGTTGAGAATTATTGGTGCAAGAGACAGGTAAAATCAAGCTATGTTACCAAAAATAGGGTGACGTGGTTCTGTATAGGTATCAGCAAAGGGAAACAGCAGATCAGCTCAGATATGTCATCCGATTAATATTTTTATATTTTTTAGAAGATTACTATAAGATCTTTTCCTTTTGGAAGGAAATAATCTTATTTCAGTTATTTGACCTATTGATCAAGGTTATATATCACATGCCTAAATTTTAGGTCGGTTGAGATATTCAAGGCAAAGAATCATTGCCAAAATTGATTTCAATTTTTAAATTTTGTGTCGTTGCTCTTCTTGGCTTGACCGACTTATTTCTTTTCCTCTCTTCTCTCCTCTTTCTGTGCTATAAATATATGATCTCTAACCCCTTGTGCAGCTCACAACTCTCATCATCATTCGAAACTCTCTCTCTTTCTTGTGCTCTATTTAGAAATCTCTGCTCACAACGGCTACTGTTCATCAACCTCCTCTTCACTCTCTGATCTAAAATTGCATAATCAACATGGGTAGAAAATCAAGCGCATCCAAAAGAGGCAAGGGAAGGGGACATGCAAGTGATTCCTCACAATCTCAGGGAAACACTGATGTGACTCCTCACCTCGATCAAAATCCAACCAAACCACCACCCAATTTCTCTTCCACAACTTCCTCACCCACAAAATTACCAACCACCATCCTCGATCCACCACAAGAATCTACCTCACCACCAAAATCAACCCAACCAAAATCACAACAAACCGTGCTTGTTACCGATCCTTCAGAAGCTGATGGTTCCATCATCAAGGAACCAGCTCAGTCTCAGGGGGAACATCAACATGAAGCATGAAGAACGCTAAGCCAGGAGTTGGAAGATATCAGTCAGAGTGTAGGAGATGATGAAGTAGAGATCACTAGTCATAAGGAGGGGACATTCACTGAAGAAGTCTTGGTACGTGGTAGAGTAACTCGGTCTTTAGTGAAGAAGATTATTGAGGAAGTTCCGGAGGATCAATCCACTGGTTCTGTTCAGGGAACCAAGAGGAAACGGGTACCAGCAAGAACCCCTCGCACTACAAAAGGTACATCTGTAGAATCTCTAACTACTGGTTCTACTGATTTAAATGCTCGATTGGTTCTTTTTTGTTGTCGGGTTGATAAGGGATATTTTGATGTGTGATGTGAATCTAGGTATTGAAACCTTAATCCACACAAAAGGGATAGAACTAGATAGAAAACCCTCTAAAGCTACGCACCAAAGGTTTAAAATCTAGGGCGAAAGTTTAAGAATTGATTAAAGCAAAGCACCCTCAATTCCTACACTTCCTCACGTGAATCTAAAGCTTTAAGCACCAATTCACAACTCTTTGTTACACACAAAGAAAAACAACAAACTCTCTAAGTTTATTGAAGAATATATAGAAAAGAATCTCCAAATCTGATTTTTCCAAGCTTGGGTGCACATCTATTTATACCCATAGCTTGAGAGTTTCAATCATATTATGACTAGGCCTCCTACTTCTAAAAGGACTCCTAATAACCAATAGGATAATGCCACCTATTTATTACATAATCCTACTAAAACTCTAACACTATCTTATCTTAATTAGAATCTTATCCTACCTAAAAAGATAATATTACAATTTAACTACTCTAATCCTATTTTATTTAAAGTAAAACACTAAATATCCAATGCCATGTGTGTAGCCACGTCCATACCCATGCCATGTCACTTGCCATGTCACTTAAGTCGTAATAAAGCACCGATAAGATGTAATAAGCACATCTCAATGTAACAAGCACCTCCCCTTGTCTTAAAATTTTCCTCCTTGGTCAAAATTTTCAATCTTCGAAAATTACTCCAAGATTTTAGCTTTTGATCAAGGCCTTCCATCAATCATCACCTCCATGGCTTCCACACATTATAGAATCATAAAATCTGAAAATGGAAAGTTCAAAACACACCTATGCCTAAAATGAGAAAAACCCTATCAAATGAAATGGGAGAAAACTCATAGGCAAAACCAACTTATTCCCTATGTCCACCAATCCTCATTTACATTTGCATGTTATCATGCACATGCAAATGTTCCCCTTTGATGGCTAGAAGATTCGTGTCTCCATAAGCCAACAACTCTCCCATGGTAGCATTCTTCTTTAAAGCTTCAACCAATCCTTCGAATTTGGCATCCTCTATCATATCAATGTGCCTGCTTTGTTTGAGTTTAAAAGTTTAATTGAGTATCAAGGATGGATGCCATTGTTTGATTGTAGTGCTGCTAATGTGTCTGGAGTTAGAGACTTTTATGTAAATTTGAAGCAGTTGTCTGATATGTCTGTTGGTTCTCATGTGAATGATGTGGATGTAAGCTTGTCTGTTGCCACTTTGTCTAGCATGTTAAGGGTTCCCAGGGATGGATTTGATAAGTATTCTAGTGATTGGTGGCCCGTGTTGGTAGGGGTAACTCCTGATGAGATTTATGAGCATTTGTTTGGAGGAAAGATGTCTAAGAAACCGGGTGTCTTTAAATCTGCTAATTTGAAGGAACCAGTAATGCTGGTTCTGCATTCATTGTGCAACAAGGTCTTGATCCCACGGGCTCAAGGAAGGGGAACAGTACGCATCATGGAGATGGTTCTGATGTATCTCATGATGAAGAGAATTAAGATTAATCTCCCCTCCTTGATGCTGGATCACATTATGAATTGTTACGGTTCATCTCACCATTCTCTGACTTATGGTTCTGTCATTACTCAATTACTTATGGATAACAATGTTACTATGAGTGGGTCCACCGTGCCTGTCACGGTGTTCACAAAAGCAATCCTGAAGCTAAAGGGTCTTGACATAAGTGGTGATATGTTAAGTTTTAAGCTTGAGGAACCAGCAGAGGAGATGAGGCCCCCATCAAAGAAGAAAAAGAAGGTAGAGGAACCAACAGGTCAGGAAATGATTCTAAAACGGTTGGAGAATCAGGAGGATATGCTGAGAAAGATAATCAGTTTGGTTCAAAGCTTGTCATCTTCTTTTAGTACCAGGATGGAGCAGATGGAAAAAATGCTAGCTGACACTCAAGCTCAGATGGCTCCGGGTATAGGTTCAGGTACTCCACAGACTCAGCCCGAGGAAGAAGAGCCTGGTGAAGAAGATGAGGAGGATGAAGAGGAACCAGTTGCTGATGCAGACGATGATGCTAAGTCCGAGGAGAAGGAAGAGGAAGAGAATGATGATGAGGAGTGATGTTGGTTCCCGCTCTTGTTTGCCTCCCCTTTATTTTTATTCTATAATAACTGATTCTGTTGGTCTGTATATTTCTCACCCAATCCATGAACTTTCCTTTTGATATGGATTTGGGTTCCTTTTGTTGAACTTTATTGGCTTGTATGGACCATTAATTCTGCTATGGTATGCACTGTCTGACTAATATCCTCCTGCAGCATACTACTTGAATGGTGGTTGATGTCACTGCATGGATGAGCTCATTTAACAATTTGTGCACATCACTTTTACTTAAGAGTACTTTTTAATGATGCCAAAAGGGGGAAGTAGTGTCCAAAGCCTAAGTCAGTTTAGATTGTGTCAAGTAGCTCAGTTTGATAGTTTAGGGAAGTCTGTTTGATAGTTAGTTTTTGGAACCAGTTAGCTTCACTAACTTGTTCAATTGAGTCTTGAGTCTGTTTGTTGTACTCAAATATATTTCAGTACTTAATTGGAGTTTTTCTATGTTTTTAACTTGATTGGTTGCAGGAACTTCAATTAGTGTGTCATCATCAAAAAGGGGGAATTTGTTAAGTCCCTTAGGTTTTGAGTGATGACAAACGGTTACAGGAAACAGGTTACAATAAGCATTGCGAATAGTTGGCTAGAAACCAGCTGAAATTGAACACTGTTTTCCTAGACAAGTTATTACTTATTCATGTTATTCATTTAACTAACTTGTCTATATGTAGGAAATGGTTGGATGTAAATTGATCCATGTACTGATGGGAAACCAGTAGGAACTGTTTCCTAGACTGCTATGCTAAAAAGCAGTCACATACTCTCTATTGTACATTAACCATGTTACATGTGCAATAGTGAAGTTGATTCCAAGACTTGGAGCATGGAGGTCTTTCGAAGACATTCGAAGAAAGATATATTGCTCAAAATGGAAGTATTCAAGAAAGATTCAAGTCTTGAAGATTACATGAAGAAAACAATATATGTACTTTAATGCTTAAATCATGTAATGTGCTCCGTAGTATGACTTGCATGTTTGGGTAAAATAAGTGCTTATAAGTGTATCGAGTCATATTATGAATTCTGGTACAAAGCTGGAACAGAATTCATAACATACTCAATTCAGGGAACCAGGTTGAGGAACCAGGTTCACTATACAGAATATCCGAGCTGCATGTTTTAAGAAAAATAAAAGATTTCGTAAAAATACTTTTTTAAAGAATTATTCTAAAAATATCCTAAGCAGCTGGAGATTAGATGATAATATTATGGTTACCTAAAAACTAGGAGTATCTATCTTATTTGATTCTATCTTTATGATTAAATCATATAAGATAAATACTTTCCTAAAATCACGTTATTACTTGCTCATCAAGTTTACGTGATTTAAGGAAACTAGGGTTTTTGTATCCAAGTATATAAACCCATCTAGTCTCTCATATTCTGGTAAGTCTCTCTGGAATTAAAAAAGGAGTATATTTGAGAGCCATATACACTTAAGCACAAAAGCCTATTCATCGAGTCATATACAAGAGCACTATTAGAGCTTAAACATTTTCTCTTAATTAGCTTTTAGAAGTGAGATTAAAAGAGAACATTTGATTTTGTCAAAGCCTTCAACAGAGGGGTTGAAAGGCTAGGTGAGTGTTTGTGAGTTCAAACACAAGAGGCTTACTAGTGTAAGTCGAGCGCACATTCGGAGTAGAGTGTGGGGTATACTAGTTCCCGGAGTAGGGAAACAGTAGAGAGTCTGTGTTCTTTATTTTTCGGAGTAGATTAATAGAAGAGCATAGGGTAGGAGGACATAGGCCATAGTTGGCTGAACCTCGTTAAATCTTGTGTTTTCTTTATTGCTTTTCGTACATTCCGCTGCTTACAGGAACCAGCCCAACTGGTTTCTCTAATAGATCGAAAAGAAAGAAAAATAAGCCAAGGCTACTTAACACTCAATTCACCCCCCCCCCCCCCCCCCCCCCCCCCCCCCTCTTGAGTGCTCTAAAACCTTCACCATAGCATGGGCTAGATGACACGGTCCTAAGAGAAAACCCTAGCACAAGCCCTAAGGAACCTTAGGGGGAATTTGAGTATCTAGTAAATTCACCTTGTTTACTTGGTCACTTGAGTTAAACTATGATATATCTAATTTTACATATCTAATTCCTAATTATGACAAATTCATACCATAACAACTTTTATCTTAATTATATACCTTTATTTCAATACATATTCTTATAAATTATTCTTAATTATGAGTTATATCTAATTCCTAACTATTAATCATAACTATCACTTCTATCTATTATTCCTAATTATGAGTTAAACTATAATACATCTAATTTTACATATCTTATTTCTAACTACAATAAATTCATACTATAACATCTCTTATTCTTAATTATACCATTATTTCAATATATATTCTTATAATTTATTCTTAGTTATGAGGTTAAATCTAATTTATTAAATTTCTAACTATTGTTCTTAACTATTATTTTTAACATATCTAACTATTATTCTCAATTCCTAACTATATTATTATTCTTAATTATTATTTATAATTATTTAAATATATTATTTATAATTATTTAAATATATTACTCTTACATTATATTCTAAAATAATTTTTAATTACAAGTACTAAACAAACTAACTATACTAATGTAAATAAACAAAAACATATTAATAATAACAATACTAAATAATAACATAAACAAAATAATACTAATTAATGTTTTAAATAAAATAACATAATTAACAACACTACCTAACCGACTAAATACTAATTAACACTAACTAACATATATTTACATATTAACACACATATAATAACAATAATTAATGACTATAAGTAATAATGATTAAAAGAAATTAGCGTTAATTACAAGAAAAACAAAAAAAAAGAAATCCGACCATTTAATTTTTAAGGCTAATCGTTTTTAAAAAAAAAATAAAAACTTACATATGTCGCGCCAGCAACCGATTTTCTTCGTTCGTTGGCTCTTTTCCGGTTCGGCGACTCATGGGTTGATTTCGGCAACATGAAGGTGGAAAGTTTAGTGACGACGGCAACGTCGGTTTCCGATGTGAATCCGGCAAATGTGAAGTAAGGAAAGAGAATGGGGCTAGTTGTGTGATTTGAGAAAAATGTGAGAAAAGTTTGATGGTGGGAAAATTTAAGGGATGAGGGGTATTTTAGTATATGCGGGAGAGGGGTGATATAAAGTGGGACGATAAATAACGAGTCTCGTATTATTTGGTTTTGCATTTGTAATGCAATCTAGGTTGTTCTTTGGTATTGGTTGTATCAAGCATAGAATAGAGTCGATAGCAACCAATTCTCCCATATTCCTTGTTAGCTGAGAACCTGTGCTGCTTTCTATAGAAAATTTCACTCAAACAATAAGCTCGTTATGGGTATTTTACAATGTGAATCATCTTTAAATTAAGTTCAAGCTTGTTTTTCTTGCGTGTTGATCCCGCTTTGAATTTAGGCATTCCTTGGCTAGCAATTATTTAAAGATCAATTCTAAGCTAAGAAGTTCATGAGGTGCACTGCAGTAACTTTTCGAAGAAATTTCAGAGTAGCGTACGAAGTAGATATCAGGAGTCTCAGGACTAAAGCAATTCATCCTCCAAATGATTGGTATAAAAAATTGTGAAAATAAAAATTTCGTCTGTTTGACAAGTTTTAGGCATGATACTAGCGACTCAAACTAGCTGTCAAGTCCCAGAAGTGTGCAGTTAACAGTGTATTAATCAACAACACCTTAACTCAATTTCCGGTTGCTGTGTTCCCGAACTTAATGAAAGAGCCTCTAGACAATTACGTGCAAAAGGAAGATAGCTGCAAAAATCAGATAGACTGAGAAGCTGCGGCTAGTTGACTACCAATTATCCACATTCCACAGCAACAGTAATCAGCTGATGCATGGGAAGTTTTCATTTTCTGCCATGAAGACAAATTGAAGGAAACAATAACATGCTAAAAAGTTATCAGAAAACTAAATCAGGTGTTACTCTTCACTGTAGGTCATATATAGTATTTCATATTTTTATATGAAAGAAACCACCACATGCTTCAGTAGGTAAGAGATAAATGTTACAATTGGATCATTATCTCTTATAGCAAAACAAATAGAGATTTCAGGTAAGCTTCCAGACATAAAACAAATGCAGTAATTTTAGAGTTCTTTATACACTACACAATAATAACTACAAGGATGAGATTGGCAAGTTTAACACCAATGATAAAGATTATCAAGAGAAGGCAAAGGTGACAAAATACCTTAAGCCATCTAAAAATAGACCACCAAATATCGAAATTCCAGGTTCAAAGTTTGAACAGAGCTCGTCATTAAAACTCGAGGAAAGCGTGCTTCTTTTGCTATTCTATTATTATCAATGACCATAAAGTCCAAGCAAATCCTTCTCTCTCTCTTCCACTCTCTTCCTAGCTGCCTCCCTAGCTTTAAGTGCAGCTGCTTCTTCAGCAGATACGGCCTTCGGCTTTTCATTAACCCTCTTCCTCTTTCCAACAGCAAGTGATGATTGGGCACCTTTTACAGATCTAGTGGGATTTAGAGATCCTGAAACAACAGGCCCAGGGGCACGCCCACTCAGCGATTTTGTTCCATCTTTCTTTTCAAAAGGTTGACCTGATGTAGAAGCTGTAGATGGTTTTTTCAAAGGCACCTTTTGCTGGAAGCTAATACAATTTTTCGCAGCTGCAAATGCCTCCTCTTGAGTCACCCACTTACCTGGTTCATGATAACAAAAGAAAAAGAAAAGGAAAAAACAACATCAGGGGTGTACAGATTCTACAATCACAGAAAAGTAATGTTTGAGAATGGAATGAAATAAGAAAGCAGGTAACTCATGCAATCTTTTACCTAGAACATCATGATAGTAGAAACCAGACTTTGGATCATACTGAATGCCAGTATGCTGATCATAATAATACCCTGAAGTGCTGTTGTATTCCCAAGCTGCAATAAAGAGTATTAGGGGAGGAGTAACAGAAATACAGAATTACAGTGTATATATTGAAGCGATATATCATACATGGTAGCCCTGACACAATGTTACAGAGGAAGCCCAGAAGCAAACATATATAAGACATACTCAGCAACTCACCAAGTAGAAAGAAGCTCAAAGATTAGGATATTTAAACTTGATGTGTTGTGGTTCTCGTAGAGCCCATTGGTGGCAAAATCGCCCTTGGACACCCTTACA